>JAJTUV010001027.1:0-600000 GCA_021653895.1 Mastomys natalensis
GGACAGCCACAGTTCCCTGCAGGTTGCAAGAGCCAGAGCCAGGTAGAGAAGTATTAAAGCACCATGAGGAGAGGGTAAGGAAGGAAACTAGGGGCCGTACCCAGACAGAGGTTCACAGCTGTGCATGCGCATACCATGAAAGCATTTTTTTTTTTTTTTAATTTCTCTAATGTAAAAACCCAAGAAGAGGCCAGGCATGATTGCATGTGGGGCCTTGATAGGATGGCTTGGTTTTTGGTAGAAGCGCTGGCTGGAAATAGTCCAGAGACCCAACAGGTGTCCATGCCTGTGAGGGACAGGCATCTATTTCACTGCACTCCCAGAATCCAGGCTCCTGACACATGGTGAAGATCTCCATTGATCAGTGCCTTGCAGTCACGTAGGGCAATGCCCCTACCAACCCCTCCACAAGTAGAGGGCATGACTACAGGCCTCCAGCCTTAGAGAGATTTTCATATGAATGAGATACCTAAAGGCCAGAGGGCGTAGCCAATTAAGTATTAACTTTCCCAGACCCTCCTCCCTCCCTATTTAAGTCAGGTCGGCCCTGACCTAACTGGGGTGCATCCAGATTCAACTACCATCCGCCATGAAAATAAAGCCTGAAAAACCCATGGACTTCCACGTGTCTTTTGGGGGCCCACCATGGGGGAACCTCGGAGAAGGTCTCAACTACCAAGCTGTGTCTAATCTCCCATGGAAGAGCTTCTCTGTGTTCTGCCACTTCAAGCAATCTAGCCAGGCCACCAAGTCGCTAGTGAGTACAGTAACCGACTCTCCCGTAGGGCGCTGCCAGAGCTCTTTCCTCTCCCTTGTTCCTCTCAGCTGCAGATCAGCCCGCAGCCCCAGTCTCTGTTCGTCCGTGGTCCCCCAGCGGCGCCTGGGAGCCCCGAAATAGAGACCATTGGCCTCCGGGTCCCCATCCAAGAGCCCTGTGCCTCCAAGGAGCTTCAACTGAGTGAGAACTCTCCATGCCGGGCAGGGCCTGCCTGGTGCCTCAAGGAACCAACTCAGTCAAGATTCCTCGCTCCAGTCTCTTCAGAGCCATGGAAGCACAACCACCCAACAAGATACAAGAACCCACACCCTTGCACCCACAAGTGAGCTAATCACTCACCGATGTTGCACACACCTTTAGTCCTACCACTCAGGAGGCATATGCAGGTGGACCTCTGAGATCAAGGTCAGCTGGGCCTGCATAGTGAGACCCTGTCCATAAATACAAACTAAAACAACCTCAGAAGTCAGACTGTAATCAACAGTAAAGCCCCTGCCTAGAATCCCCCAGTGAGGGGCTGGGGGCGTGGCTCAGTGGTAAGCCTTTTCCCTAGTCATGTTCATTTCCCCATGATTTTACCTCCATCCACTGTGGATGGAACGGGTTTATTGCATCTTACAAGTTAGAATTCATTATCAAGGCAGGCGGGGCTCCAGCAGGAACTGGAGCAGAGCCTATGGAGGAGTGCTGCTTATTGGCTTGCTCCTCATAGCTTGCTCAACCTGCTCTTATACATCCAGGTCCACTTGGCCAGGGATGGCACCGCCCACAGTGAGCTGAGCCCTTCCACATCAATTAGAAAATGTCTCACAAACATTTCCATAGGCCAATCCAGTGGAGGCACTTCTTCAATGGAGGTTCCATCTTTGAAGGTAACTGCAGTTTAACATGAGTAGACCAAAAAAAAAAAAAAGTCATCAGCATACAGAAGTACAAAATCTACACGGGCCACTGAAAGGAGTCCCTAAGAATCTTGAACACTTACAGCTGCTAATCAGTTCAGCCAAGCACCCATATCCTGCTGGAAACACAGCCACACCCAGCTAGAGAACACACACAAAGCCAGAGACTGCCGTCAGCATGTGTGTCTAAATCTATCTGTTCAGACATGTAGATAAACTACTCACGTGGGGCCCAGGGGACGTGTAGAACCATCCCTCTCCCACAGACAGTTCTAAATAACCATGTATGTGGGATGGGCACAGTGAGAAACAGCCTACAAATTCTCCCTTGCAAACATCAGTTTTGCAGAAAAGAACATGCAAAAGGACTTTTGTGGGTGTCTGAGGAGATGGCTCAGTCCATGGTTAGAAGCACATGCTGCTATGGCAGAAAGACCTGAGTTCCGTCCCTAGCAACCACAACTGGTCAGTTCACAACCATCTATAGTTGCAGCGACAGGAGATAGAGCGCCCTCTTCTGGCCTTTTGGACACTGCACCCATGTGTACACAGACGTGCTCGTACATATAAATAAAAAAAATGAAATGTATCTTTGTTAAAAGGACACTCGTGTGCTTGATGGTATATAACAAGGGGTCTAAAAACTTAAACACACACACACAGGGGCACACTCTGATAAGCATGCACATTAGTTGTCTCAGTCTAATTCCTCTGATGTATGGCCAAGGTCAGCATATGTTTACACCGGCTCAGACCTCCACCTGGAGGATAGAAACTACTGACGTAGGCACTGAGTGAGAGTCAGCCTGGGGACAGGAAGGTGGCCTGAGGCTCCGTGGCCCTCGCCTTGTCCTCCCAACTTTAGAGCTCTCCTAGGCCAGCAGCTTCTGCAGTCAGAGGTGTGTGGTTGCAAACTCAGTGCTGGATTTGCCTGATTTATTGATGAATAATTATGTGCTCAAAGCGGGTGGTGTGCGCACGCCTTTAATCCCAGCACTTGGAGGCAGAGGCAGGCGGATTTCTAGTTCGGGCCAGCTGTTACAGAGTGGTTCCAGGCAGCCAGGGCTACACAGAGAACCCTGTCTCGAAAAAAAAAAAAAAAATTATGTGCTCAAAGCTTAGTGCTTTTAACCAGAAGGAAAAGGACAAATAGTGTTTGGGGTCACTTACATGAGCATCTAGAGGACTCAGTGGAGCAAGGGAACAGAAAGAGGGTGGATGGGTGTCTGGCTGTAAGAAAACTGGGTAATGAGATGAAGGACAGAGTTGGGGATGAGAGGGTCTCACCTTCCTTCAAGTAGAGACGGAACCCAAGGTTTTGGGCCACCACTGAGCCACGCCCCAGTCCTCACTGGGGGATTCTAGGCAGGGGCTCTATCACTGAGCCACGCCCCAGCCCCCACTAGAGGACTCTAGGCAAGCCTTCTACTGCTGACCTACACCCTCAGCCTGAGAATGGATCTGGGACGGTACCTGTGTATGTAGTCCATACCCATAGGGACAATATATGCAAAGCCTCCACACCGCGTTCTTCCTCTTAGCAATCTTCTTTTGTCCTTTTCCTATTGTAAACCTCAAGCTCCCACATCTGGCTCTTTTTTTCTTCATTGTGATAATTAATTTAATCTGCTGCTTAGTTTTGAAAGTAAAGCTGTTGGCAGCCGGGAATTTGAGGATGTGAGGTGAGACTGTTCGGGCGTTGCCTGCTGATCCAGCTTGTGCAAAGTCGGCATTTCAGTGTTCCTTGCTGTGCAGGCATCTAACAAAGGCGTCTTCTGCATCTCTGAGTGGAGAGAACACTACTCTGCCCAGGTAAAATTCCTTTCTCATGTCTACAATATCTTCAGTTCTGGTAGGTGATTCACTTAGTAACTGCCCAGTAATTCTAAGTCCTTCTCTGTCTCTCTGTACCACTGAGCAACCCCCTCACCGGGGGATTCTAGGTAAATGGGCTACCTTGTATAGAGCTTCATCCTAGTAAACACTTTTTCAATCAGCATTCCTTTCTGTACGACAAAAATAATGGTGAATGTTCTTTGGTGATGTCAACCGAGACTATTAGCAAATCTATCTTCTACACAAGTAGGGAAATGAAAGAAATAAAGAAATGAGAGGAAGGAAGAAAAGAAGGAAAAAGAAAGAAACTAATATGAGATTTTTTTTCCTTCCTTAAATAGAGCCTGGGCCTCCAATCTCACATCTCAGGATGTTTGAGCTTAAAATTCCTGCAGCTGTGCAGATTCGCAGTGGGTGCTGGGATAGAAGTGTGAGTCTGTAGTGCGTGCCAGTGGCGGCCTGCTTTTAATGTGTGAAGTGCTGAGTGTGTGTGGTTCCTTTTAGGAGCACTCTGGCATGGCACGGAATGCCCTGGAGACACATGCTGTGGGGAAGAACATATGCAAAGCAGGGAGGGTGGAGAGGACGGGTTGCTGCACAGAGCAGGTTTGGAGCAAAGGGCTGGGTGGGAGGAACCTGAGGGTTGAGTAGGAGGAGCCTCGGGGGTCTGAGCAATGAGAAGGAACAGCCCCTCTGGCCCCAGGTGTCATCATTCTCTTTTAGTTGGCTGACTTCAAGTGTAGCACAGTCTTCCAGGATTTAGAAAGAGAGGATGGTAACAGGAGTGACTCAGAGGCCGAGCCTCCCATTTTGATGTCTGTTTTTGAAGCCATCTGAGCCATTGCTTACCCTTGGCTCAGTAGTTCTATATGGCTTCTGGCATTTTACAACCTTTCTTTGTTTGCATTGGTTTTGGTTTTTGGTTTTGGTTTTTGTTTTGCGTTTATTTACTGGAGAGGTCAGAGGCAACCTGTGGGAGTAGGCATTCTCCTTTCACCATGTAGACGGTGGGGATTGAACTCGGGTCATCAGGCTTGGTGGCAAGCTCCTTTTCCCTGATGAGACACCTTGTCCACTACCGCTAGGAATCTTTTTTTTTTGTTTGTTTGTTTTGTTTTGTTTTAAAGATTTATGTATTTATTTATTTATTTATTTTATGTGAGTACACTGTCGCCGTCTTCAGACACACCAGAAGAGGGCACCAGATCCCATTACAGATGGTTGTGAGCCACCATGTGGTTAGTGTGAATTGAACTCAGGACCTCTGGAAGAGTATTCAGTGCTCTATAATCCCTGAGCCATCTCCGAAGACCCAACTGCTAGGAATCTTAAGTTTGAAATCTTCCTCCCTCCACCCAATGTCTTCCCAGAATGCCTCTGTCTCACAGTGTGTCTGTAAGCTGGCAGCAGGGACTCCCACCTGTATCCCTGCTACTTGGGAGGGTGAGGCAGTAGATCACTTGAGCCCACAAATTTTGAGTCCATTAGACTACACAGGGAGACCCTGAACCAATGTAAATACGAAACCCCCAGCCTGGGCTTAGGCCTGTGATCCCAGAACTTGGGAGGAAGAGGAGGGAGAATTGAAGAGATCAAGGCCAGCCTGGTTAATGCAGCAACACTGTGTCTCAAAATGCAAGGTATGGGGGCTAGAGAGATGGTTCAGTGTAGGGGGGGGAGCTGTTGCACCCAATAACCTGAGTTCTAACCCCAGGACCCACGGGATAGAAGGGGAGGTAAGTTGTCCTCTGACCTCTGACATTAAAGGCGTCCACCACTACCACCCAGCCATACACACATTTTTTTTTTAAGATTTATTTATTTATTTCATGTATGTGAGTACACTGTAGCTGTCTTCAGACACACCAGAAGAGGGCACCAGATCTCATTACAGATGGTTGTGAGCCACCATGTGGTTGCTGGCAATTGAACTCAGAACCTCTGGAAGAGTAGTCAGTGCTCTTAACCACTGAGCCATCTCTCTAGCCCCCATACACACAATTTTTCTTTTTTTTCTTTTTTTGGTTTTTCGAGACAGGGTTTCTCTGTGTAGCTCTGGCTGTCCTGGAACTCACTATGTAGCCAGGCTGGCCTCGAACTCAGAAATCTGCCTGCCTCTGCCTCTCAAGTGCTGGGATTAAAGGCATGTGCCACCACTGCCCGGCTATTTTTTTTCTTATACACAATTTTTAATAGCATAATAATAGTTATAAAAAAGCAAATAAGTAACTATAGCACTCGTCTCTGACTCAATGACAGACTGTTGTCCTCTCCACCCAGCGTTCCCACCTCCCTTCCAAAACCAAGATTCATTTTATTTATTTATTTATTTATTATTATTTTTGCTGTCATTTGATGAAGAGCCTTACTATGTAACCCAGACTGGCTTCGAACGTGGGTTCCTCCGACCTCAAGGCCTTCCCAGTGGCTGGGATTACATGACCGCACCAGATAGACTTTGAGGACCATTCTAACTACCACACATGGTGGAAGTGACCTCTAAGGCTGGGTCACAAAAGAACAGGCAGCTGCCACCCCATTTGCTGGGTGAGCTCTCCGGAGGCCATGTTGCTGTCCTGAGGCAACCATGATGGGAGAAAGCCCAGTCTCCCTCCTGATCCTCGGTCCCTTGCTCAGCCCCAGCTGCAGACGCTGCAGAGAACCCTGTTGTATGGTATACTTCCTTGTTTCCCCATCCCCAGGAACCACAGGCATGGTGAAACCCGTTGACACCTAAAGCCACAAAGTCTGCAGGTGATTTGTTGGTTAACAAGAGAGAAACCAAGACACTCATACAGGGGAAACCCAGCACACATCTGAGTGCAGGTGACAAAGCAGCCAGCTGTGCCAGTGACCTACAGAACCTCACACTCCATTCCGGGACCCGTTGAGGGTGATTCTCATTGTCCCCCGGGCAGTTCATGACTAAAGGGAGTCACATGGCTCTCATCCCAGAGAGAGTGGGTGTGGCCAGAGGGAACATGGAGGTGGAGGTCCTCATCCCAGACTGTCTCTCTCTCTCTGTCTGTGCTCTGTCTGTCTGTCTGTCTGTCTGTCTCCCAAGAACAATCCTGACTAAATTCCTCCAAAATCTGCAAAATCTGACTAGCTTGGCCTCCATTGCCTTCTTCCAGACTGGAAGTGGGGAACCACGGGCCCATGGGCCCACCCAGCCACTGCTCACAGGTGCTGAAGAAACCTTCTACCAGGATCTGAAGTTCTTTTATTCAGTCTACAACAGTGGTTCTCAACCTTCCTGATGCTGCGGTTCGTTAATACATTTCCTCGTGTTATGGTGATCCTCCCCACCATAAAATTATTTCTTTTTTTTTTTTTTTTTTTTTTTTTGTTTTTTCGAGACAGGGTTTCTCTGTGTAGCCGGGCTGTCCTGGAACTCACTCTGTAGACCAGGCTGGCCTCGAACTCAGAAATCCGCCTGCCTCTGCCTCCCAAGTGCTGGGATTAAAGGCGTGCGCCGCGTGCGCCACCACCGCCCGGCTTGTAAAATTATTTCATTGCTACTTGTAAACTGTAATTTTTCTATTGTAATGAATCGTAATGTAAAAATCTGATATGCAACAACCCCCATCAGGGGTCACGACCCACAGGTTGAGAGCCCCCCAGCCTGCAACCTTTCAACTCTGTTTTTATGTCCCTAGGTTGATCTCTTAACTCAGTATGTAGCCAAAGATGACCTGGAACACCCAGTCCTCCTGCGTGTAGCTTCAGAATTCTGGGATTAGCAGCATGTACCCCAAAACTCAGTTTATGGGGTACAGGGAGGAAGCCCTGGGACTTTGCATGCTAAACAAGTGTTCAATGACAGAACTATAGTTCTGACCCTCATACCCATTTTCCAGATGGAAACATTGAGGTTTCCCTCTTCTTGCCCTAGTAAGCCAGCCAGGAAGCAGCAGAGCCCCAGGCCCTCTCTTTCCTCTGTGTGAGATTCCCAAGGTCTAGCTAGCAGCCAACCTTATCTGGAAATAGATTGAGTGTGGCAGTTGTCATAGAAACCAGGGAGGAGGCCCTAGGTCAGGGCATAAACACCTGATTCACAGTCCCCACAAGTCATGCTAGATTTGCTCTCTAGGACAGTCTCTCCCTTTCTAGGGATGTAGAACCGGAAGCTTTAAGCCCCATTCCCCGCCCTCAGTCCCCCTCTAGATACACAGATGTCATTGCAGAGTTCTGTGTCAGCCACCGGTGACACCAAGTAGACTTATGAGGCTACATACAATCTCAGGGTGTCCCCACAAGGGTTTGCTTACCCTCAAACCCTGTCCACTTCCTTGGTCTATACTGTCTCCTCCCTACCCAGTTGCAGCTGGCTGAATGATAAAGAGACTCACACAGAAGGCATGTGTTGCAGAGAGCAGGCTGGGCCTGGCTTGGAAGTCCCTGTGGGCTGAGGAGGGAACAGAAAGCACAGACTCACACCATTGTCATCAGAACTGGGAGGGTGTGATCAAATGTCAATAGGTTTTACTATTTTAGGTTTTGGGCTTGCGGGTGGATATTTTTATTTCCTTGTTTTTTAGTAAGTAGCTTTTAGGAAGTTTTGGGTCTTGTGTTTTTGGAGGGTTTGTTTTGTTTGTTTGTTTGTTTGTTTCTAAGGTAATCTCACTATATAGCCCTGGTTAGCCTGAAACTCCCTCTGTAGACCAGGCTGGCCTCAAACTCCAGAGATCCACTGCCTCTGCCCTGCCACCTGAGGGCTTGAATTACAGGCTTGTGCACCAAGCCTGGTTGGTTTGGTGTGTCTTTGACAGAGTCTTACACAGCCCAGGCAGCCCTTGAATTTGCCCTTGAATTACATAGCAGAGGATAACCCTGCACTCTGGATCTTCCTGTCCTATCTCCATAGTGCTGGGACCACAGACATAAACTATTGGTTTTTTACTTTAAAAAAAAAAAAAAAAAAAAAAAAAGCCAGGTAGTGGAGGCGCACGCCTTTAATCCCAGCACTTGGGAGCAGAGGCAGGCGGATTTCTGAGTTCCAGGACAGCCTGGTCTACAGAGTGAGTTCCAGGACAGCCAGAGCTATACAGAGAAACTCTGTCTCGAGGAAAAAAAAAAAGTCTTATGTAGTCCAGGCTGGCCTTGAACTTCCTTTATAGCTGAGGAGTGCCTCCAACTCTTGACCCCCCTGCCTCCAACTCCGAAGTGCTATGGTTATATATGTGTACCCCATTTCGTGTTTTATGGGGTGTTGGGAATTGAACCCAGGGCTTCAGGTGCATTAGGGGAGCACTTTATCTACAGATAGATTCAAATGCAGGCAGTTAGACAAAGCCAGCCTTCCTCAGGAACGTGGGAGTCCAGTTCCCCTCTGCCACAAGGAGCCATTCCCTATCTGTCTGAAGGGACTTAGCTCTCTTCTCAGCTCTCCTCCCCTCCTCCTGAGTCAGAACTCCAGCTCATGGCTTCCTTCCTCCAGCTGCTCATCCTCCTCATAACCCTGCTGTTCCAGCTTGCGCCTGCTCTTAGTCTTCCTGTCTTAGTTCTTTCTCTTGCCCTCTCTGGCCCCTACCCCACCGTGGCCATATCCAGTCTACTGCTTTCTCTTCCTGCTCTAGACTCTTCCAGATGCCTCTGGCTGTTTCTCTCTCTCTCTCCTCTCTCTCCTCTCTTCTCTCTCTCTCTCTCTCTCTCTCTCATCTACAATAAAAACCTTCCCCTCAGCGATACCGTGGAGTGGTCACGGTGTCAGTTTGTATATCTGGTACTGACTCCCTCAGTTTATACAGCGCATACCCTGCGCAGACGGGGACCTGGGCCTGAAGGAGAGGAAAGGCATGCCTACGGGCCATAAGGCTTGCAGGTGGGGATGGCTCTGTCAAGCTGCAGCTGCTGTCGGCTCCTGTCAGCTCCAGTCCAGCCCACAGGCTCACGGTACTGACGAAAGTTAGGAAGCCACTCCAGAAGTCTGCAGAAGAAAGCAGAACTTCTAAGGTCGGCTTTGCCCCCAGCCTCGTCCTCAGCTGCAGTCTTGGGGCAGCAGGTGTGGCTGCACTCAGCTTAGAGCATGGATCCAGTTCAACACCCTCACTGGACAGAACTGGAGCCAGAAGGAGGGCGGGGCCACCTGGTCCCAATTCTCAACTCCCTATAGACCTCAACCCTGCTTTTGCTCAGCCAGCCGCCTTCCCATGATGTATTCCTGGGCAAAGTAACGACCCACCGCAGGGTATATATATATCCCATGGTAGATATGAGACACACGAGAGGCGGCATGCAATCAAAAAGTCACCGAACCCCTCGCCTGCCCAGAAAAGCTGGCAGAGGTGGAGACATGCCCTCAATCTGAGCTGAGGGAACCCTGTCTCTCAGCCAGCCTCCGACTTGACCTCTAGAGGGACCCCTGAGAGTCTTAGATGGAAGCTGGAAGGGGCCCAGCTTTTTCCTACATACCTTCCCATTCCAGATGAAGAATCAGAGTCTGGGGTTTAGGGTCTCAATCCAGGTCACAGGCTGATTTCCCCGCTGGGATCCAGGCCATTTCATTCTTAACCCAGGGCAGAGCTTGGAGAATCAGAGCCAAAGGGAAAAGAATGCTGCCAGCCAAGCTCAAGGCCTGAGATCGCAGCTCTCAGTCTCAACCAGGCAGCTAGCCATTGTCTTGGACAGACTCTGTTTGGCAGTGTGGTTCCCCGTTGTAATCTAGCATTTGGGAGGCTGAAGCAGGAGGATTTCAGCACCAGATGAATGGAGAGAAAGAAAGAAGGAAAGAAAGAAAGAGAGAGAAGAGAGAGAAGAAGAAGAGAAGAAGAAGAAGAAAGAAAGAAGAAGAAAGAAGAAGAAGAAGAAAGAAGGAAGGAAGAAAGAAAGGAAAGTATGTGATTGGTCCTAGATATGGGGGAGTAGAAAGTTTATTATAGATATGTGGGAGAGCATAGCCTGAGGCAGGGGTATCTGGGAGAGTCCAGAGTGGACTGGACCCTGAGTCATGGGAGAAAGGGGGGAGAGGAGAAGGGGGAGAGAAGGAGAAGGAGGAAGAGGAGGGCAGGGAGAGAGGAAAAGCAGGTGCTGCAGCAGGAGACCGGAAAATGAACAGGGTAATTAAAATGGTTAGATTATATAGGAAGGGCAGTTGGGAGAAGGGCAGCTCAGCCCCTAGGCTGGAGAAGTTTAGGGTAGGGGTCGGGTGTGCCAGCCATGGAAGGCCTGTAACACACATGGACTGAGGGATGCTGGGAGAACCAGGCCTGCTTTGATACGTTAAATAGGAACCCTAGCCATTGTCCCGGGTTTGAGATCTAACCCACTCTAAGTCCTGGGCTACAGAGTGAGACTCTGTCTCAAAAAACAAACAAAAACACCCAGAAACAAATTCAATAATACCCTTCTTTCACAGGTTGGGAAACTGAAGTTCAGAGAGGTTAAGGTGCCTGCTCTGGGTCACACAGCTAAGCAGAGTTAGGATTAGACTGTTTTCCTATGAGGCAGGCCACAGTGCTCACCTGCTGGGGCAGCCAGCCTCCAAGGAACACCTGGGCAGAGAGGAAATATGGCAGTGGGCGGCATGATTTATGAAACAAAGGAGGAATTGGGTAAAGGTGCCCTGGGCTTTAATTCAAGAGCCTTGTTTAGGCTAACAGGAGAGAGAGATGAGATAGCATAGCAGGGAAGATATGGGTCCCATCTGGCTGAAGGCTGATGGGAAAGGGCATGGATGACATCCAGATGGGAAACCGAGTCTAGAGAGGTGTGGAGTGATTCAGAAGTGATACAGAGGTCAAAGAAGGTCATGTCTTGTTACAATTGTTACTAGTTACATATATCTTCCTGATGATATGCCTGTGTCAAGTCCCTGGATCACATGGTAATCTTGCAGGCCATCTGCATCAGTGACTCCACAAGTCCAGCCTGGGCTACATAGTGATGTGACAGGACAAGACAGTGCCGAGGTTACCCACCTTGTGTTCTTGCTGAGGCCATTTCCATTTTAACGAGAATTCGCTCTCCTTGATGAAGAATCCTAAAGAAAACTACTCAGCTCTGTTCTGGAACGAAAGATCAGGAATGTCCTGGCTAAGGCATCTTAGCCTTTGTTAGAAATGCCTGTTTGTATGGAACCCCTCCAGCTAACCGTTTATCTCAGCTTCTGTAAAACGGCTGACTTACTTCCAGAAGCTTCCTGTCGCTGTCCAGCTGCGAGATGCTTTTGAACACACACACACACACACACACACACACACACACACAGTGTCCTGAGTATCTGGGGCCGTACCTAGAGCCCTGGACGTTTGGATGTGATCCTAGCCAGGTGGACTAAAGAGTTCCAATTGCCATAAACTATGTCTGAATGGTTTCATCATCTGGTGGGCCGCCTGTAACAGTGAGACCCTATCTTAGAAAGGAAGGAAAGAAGGAAGGAAGAGAAGAAGGGAGGGAGGGAAGGAGGGGGAGGGGAAGATGGAAGGAAGGAAGGAAGGAAGGAAGGAAGGAAAGAAGAAAGAAAGAAAAAAGAAAGAAAGAAAGAAAGAAAGAAAGAGAAAGAGAAGCCCACAATAATGATAATGATGGTAGTTGGATATGGTGGTACATGCCTTAAGTCCTAGCACTGGGGAGACAGAAGAAAGCAAATCTCTGAGTTTGGGGCCAGCCTGGTCAATAGAGGGACATCCAGGACTATGCAAAGAAACCCTGTCTAGAAACACACACAGTAATTAACAACTGAAAAGAATAAACTTTTTTTGAGACCCCCCCTAGCATGTAGAGGCTGAAGCCAGGCCATCCGCATTCTAGGAACTTGGCAGAACCAAGAATGCAGGTCATCTGGTTCTTAGGCTCTGGGTTCCAAGGACAGGTTAGCCACATGATAGATGATTAGATAAGATTGAATTCTTGAAAAATAAGTACACAGGGTGTTTCCCACATGATCCTTCCACTGTTTTTTTTTTTGTTTTTTGTTTTTGTTTTTTTTTTTTTTTTTTTTTTAATGATACTGTCCCGCTGATGTTTTATGATTCCCCCTCACCCCCTTGGTTCTGTGTTTTTTCCCTGCAAAAACCCTTCTCCCTCAGGCCTCGGGGTCGACACTCCTGTGAGTCTCAGCCTCAGCCGGCTGATATCCCAAAATAAAGCCTTATGCGGTTTGCAGCAAGTTTGGTCTCTTGAGTTTCTTGGTGGCTGTGAATTTCCACGACTTGAGCGAGGGTCTCCCCTCGTGGGGGTCTTTTACAACAACTGCTAGGCAAGGTGCACATCTTTAACCCAGCACGTGGGAAGCAGGCAGATGGATCTCAGAGTTTGAGGCCAACCTGGTCTGCAAAGTGAGTGCCAGGACAGCCAGGGACAAATATAGTGAGACCCTGTCTCAAAATAACAACAACAATATTTGAGAGGTTAAGGGGCTTGGATGCTGCTCAGTTGTAGAGCACTTGCCTAGCACAGGATGCCCTGAGTTCTGTCTGTACAAAACCAAGGAGGGTGGCACATGCCCGTGATCCTGGCACTTGGGAATGGACACAGGAGGTTCAGGAGTTCAAAGCCAGTCTAGGCGACATGAGGAACTGTAAGGTCTGAAATTTGCTGAAGGAAGACCCCAGACTCTCATAGTATGTGAAGACAAAGACCGTTTATTCTGCAGAAACAACCAACATGCAGGAGTCAATCATCTTCAAAATGGCGACCCCAGGCAAAGGCGTGCAGGATACAAAGGCATGCAAGCCGCCTTTTAGGGAACCAGGGGAATACTCTAGAAGGATTAGGTAATCTGTAATGTGATTGGCAGGGACCAAAGCGGGGACATTAGTATAACTTTGACTGGCTACTATGTTAGTTCTTGTATATTTAGAGAGTGGGTTAGGTAATCTAAAATTTCATTGGTGGGTGCTGGGAGGTCACAGGGGTCGGCTTCTGATCGACTGTGCCACATGATCAATGGTCTGCATTCCTATGTCATGAATGTTTAACCACAGGATGAGGTAGGACTGCCCAGCACAGATGACTGTCCTGGGATGAGATATTTTCCCATTCTTGTGGTTAGCCCCAGGCTCGTCTTTGGGATGGGGTTTTATGGCCTTGTTTCTGGGCTTTATGGTCTGTTCTGGAGCTGATGCTTTAGAGTCTTTTTTTTTTTTTTTTTTTTTTTTTTTACAAAATCAAGCCTGGTCCTTAAATGGAGACAAATGGGGTTTATGTTGTCCTTTCAGAATCTGTTGTGTGTGTGTGTGTGTGTGTGTGTGTGGTGTGTGTGAATGATAGACATAGGGCTGGTAGCTCAGTCGGAATGGTCTTACCCATTTCATCCAAGGCCTGGATTCCATGCCCAGTTCTCCATAAACAAGACAGAGCCACTACCTGCTGTTGACAGTATTACCACCATCTCCATCCACATTTAGGTGAGGACCAGTAATGGACAGGCTGAGGCTGGCCTCTCCCCACTGTGACGTACAGGTCACCCAGCCTCTGAGCTGACAGAAGCAGGGTGTTAACAGTCCAACTCTGAGTGGATGGGTAGGAAGCCAGGGATGACGTGGCTGTTCCTGAGAGAGTGAGGAGGTAGAAGTCCGGATACTAGCTCAGCCATCTTGTCCTACAGACTTAGAGCCCTTGGTCCTGGGTCAGTGGGAAGAAGAGAGAGGAAGACCCTACCCTCAAGAGGGGAAGACCAGCTGTGGGGTACAATGACTAGCTGTGAGGTTCTGTGAAGAGGTATCTCACCCTCAGAGGTTACCAGGCTGGTCCCACGACTGGGTAGAGAGTCTCCAGCATGCACTACCGGGGGCCAGTGAGGTACACAGTGGAGAGTCTCCTGTCCTGAACTGGAAACCCGTGAAACTTCATTGTGTAGTCCCGGCAGATCTCAAGCTCCTGATCCTCCTGCCTCAGACTCCTCAGTGCTGGATTACAGTTTAGACCACAGAAGCTGGGCACTGAGTTCTTTGTGGTAGCACAGTTAGTCACATAAACCACAGGAAGGCGCTCAATTCTGAGAGGCACACACATCCTGCGTAGAAAGAGAGAGTCTTTACGAAACACAGCTTACTCTTATGTCATGGAAAGATTGGAGCAGGGCAGAGTGGGGAGAACACTGTGTGCAAGACAGCAGGTTCCTGTGGCCACACTCGTGTGTGTGTGTGTGTGTGTGTGTGTGGTGTGTGTGTGTGTGTGCGTGTATGCCACACACGTACAGGAGTGTACCCACACAGACAGACAGACAGACAGGCAACGCTGCCTGTCTGTGGGCACCCCGAGAAGTGAGAAGAAAGCACTGGATTCCCTGGTTACGGGTGGTTATGAGTTACCCCGTGTGAGTATAGAAAATTCTGGAAGAGAAGCAAGCCCTCCTAACCACTGAGGCATCTGCCCAGTCCCCATCTAGAATCTTTTTTTAAAGAGTATTTTTAAAGGGTTACTTACTTTGTGGGTATGTGTGTTTTAACTGTACAAACACTAGGCATGTGTCTGGTGCTCAGAGAGCCAGAGGAGGCCTCGGGTCCTCTGGAACCACACCCAGCACTGATTTGTAAACCGATCCAGGTATGGTTCGTGCATGGAACTCCCCGTTCTAGGGACCCCAATGCCATCTGTAGCCTCTGGTCTCTTTATCCCCAAACCCAGGGCCCAGGATATCCTAGGCAATGTTTGGCTTTGGACCCTGGGACAAGGGGCTGAGGTGCATATTTTACATATTAAAACAGACCTGGCCTCCAGGTTCTCCCAGCATCCCTCAGTCCTTACCTGGCATTCCCTACCCCCAACCTGACCTTTCCAGCCCAGGGGCTGGGCTGCCCTTCCCCCAGAGGCTCTTCACTATGTAATCCAGACATTTGGTCTTTCTCTTCACACTCGCCCCAGCCCCCTTCTCTCTCTGCCCCTGTCTTTCTTCCTCTCCTCCCCCTCCTCATGGCGACTCCCCTGGCCTCAGTTCTTGGGTCCAGTGAACTCCCCTCGAGAGCAGCTTCCCAATAAACTTGAATTTAATATAATCAAATCTGGCTTGAATTCGGAGAAATAACCTATCAGGCAGGCACTCTACAACTGAGCAGCACTGCAGCCCGCCCAGACTCTTTTCTCTCATCCACTGTTTCTCCTTCCCATTCTATCTCGCCCTCTAGCCCCTTTGCTCCCTTCACTCCTGTTACTCTGATCTCTCTCGCTCTCTCTCTTTCTGTATCTCTGCCTCTCCCTCCCCCTGTCTCTTTGTCTCTTTCCTCCTCCCTCTCTTCCTCTCGATCCATCCCCCTTCCTCTGTCCCCCTCCCCCCACTCTCACCCTCATCCCTACACAGTCATCTTTCCTTCCTCAGGCTGGGGAAGCCCCCACGTGCTGGACCTCACTCACAACCCAGCAGCTGGGTGAGGCCAGGTGAGTCACCAGAAGGAAGGAGTGGACATTCCTGCAATTTTTCTACAGGTATCAGTGACTTGGCACTTTTCTCTACCCTCCTTCAACTCCTGACTGGAACCTCCCAAAAGTCAGAGCGGGACAAACACACAGTGAAGGGAGAAGATATGGAAAACCGGACAGACAGACAGACAGACAGACAGACAACTGAGGAGGGCACGTGGAGAGAGATAGTCATGCAGAGGCAGGTAAAGGTGGCACATGCCAGTAATGTCAGCACTCCTGATCCCCCTGTCTCAGCTTCCAGAACTCTGGTGAACAGGGATGCTGGGAACTAGACCCCAAGCTCCATGTACGCTAGGCAAACACTGCCACAAGCCATCCCTGACCAATGTTCACTCTTCACACCACCCTAAGAGCAGCCCCGTTTTCCAAGTAAGGAAACAGAGAACTGTGTTAGCTTAGGGTGACACAGCCAGGGAGTGGTCCATCCTGGCCACCATCAGCATGACAACGGCTGACCTCAGACTCCCTGACTGGGGCCAGCTTCCCTGTCACACAGGAAGAGCGATTGGGGGTGGGGTGGGGGTTGGGCTGGCTGCCACAAAGCACACCTCTTCCCCAAAGAAGATGAGTTCCCATGGTCAGTGAACACAGATTCGTGATCCCCTCAACGCCAACCCCACGGTTACAGGAACTCAGAGTAACAGAATGAAGAGGCGGAATCTCACAGCAGCTTTCAAAGCTGTTGGAGGCTTAGAGCAAACTGGTCTCAGATGTTATCTGATGACATTCTTAGCTTTTTTTTTTTTTTTGGTTTTTCGAGACAGAGTTTCTCTGTGTAGCTCGGGCTGTCCTGGAACTCACTCTGTAGACCAGGCTGGCCTCCAACTCAGAAATCCGCCTGCCTCTGCCTCCCAAGTGCTGGGATTAAAGGTGTGCGCCACCACCGCCCGGCAAACGTTCTTAGCTTTTAGATTGGTAGAAGCTAAGGATGTGTTTGCACATCCCCAAACTATCCAACAGCTACCAGAATGTTTACATCAAACACAGAGAAAAGCAATACATATCTATTTAAAAAGCCATAGGTCGCCCACCATAAGTTTGGCTCTGGACCTGTAACATTCCGACTTTCTACACTTAGTCAATCAGCTTTGTAGAATGTTTCAGACCAGCAAAGCTTTTCAATTGACAGATTCTAGAGTTAGGAACAAATATGTTCAAGACAGCTAACTTCTTATTGAGCATATACTATGCCTGAGGCCCTAAAGCAATCATAGATAGTTCTTTTTCCTTCTCCTCTTCTTCTGCTTCCTTCTCCCTTCCCCCTCTTCCTCTCCTCTCCTTTTCCTCCTACTTCTCCTCTTCTTCTTCCTCCTTCTCTTCCTCCTCCTCCTCTCCTCATCCTCTACCGTCCTCCATCCTCCTCCTCCCTCCTCTCCTCCTCCTCTCCATGTGAAACGGATCTTTTTGTGGACGTCCAAGCCATCTCCAAACTCATGATACAGTCCAGGCTACCTCTGGGCTCCTCATCCCTCCCACCTTACCCACATCCCGAGTACTAGAATTTTAAGCAGACAACACAAAGCTTGGATGTATTTCTTCACTTCCCTCGGGGCTCCAGACCTTTGCTATCTCAACCTTCCTGATGCGGAGTTCACAGCACAGAGAGGCCAAGAAAGACACCTGCTAATGGTCAGACACACAGCCCTCACTGTCTGGAGCCAACCGCCTACTCTCTGAGTTAGGACCCCTTAGAAGAAAGCTTTATTTGGGACGTTTTTATTTTTATATTTGCCTTTTACCTTATACTAATATGTTCAATCAAGACAAGATGGGAGCGTGGCTCAGTGGCAGAGCCCCTGCCTAGAATCCCCCAGTGAGGGGCTGGGGGCGTGGCTCAGTGGCAGAGCCCCTGCCTAGAATCCCCCAGGAGGGGCTGGGGGCGTGGCTCAGTGGTAGAGCCCCTGCCTAGAATCCCCCAGTGAGGGGCTGGGGGCGTGGCTCAGTGGCAGAGTGCTTGTCAATCATGCGGGAGGCCTCAGGGCTCCATCTTTCCCCAGTTTAGGCTTCAGTGAGTCAGGGTATACACAGTAGTGACATCACTACTTGTACAGGTAACTGCTACTCACTCCTTGCTCTCTGCTCTCTCTGGTTCCCACTCGTCAGCCACACAGAGCAGCCAGTGATTCTGTGCCTCAGGGCCTTCCCTCTCCCCACCGGGTTTCTTCTGCATCCACTAGGTTTCTTTCACACCTCTCTGGGCCTCCATCTGGATTGCCCTCTTAAAGCAATTAGGCCATTTACCTCTCTCTTTGTTCTTCTTTCAACTTGTTTTTCTCCATCTCACAGGAGAGATTAGATAACTAATGTATCTTCTGGCCATAAGGGTGGGGCCCTTGCTGTTTCCTGCTACGTCCCAGCTCCTGGAATCGTCCCCAGAACCAAGGAGGTCCTTGGTAAGGTGCTGAAGGAATTTAACCCTCTAGTTTGGCAAGTTAGTGTTCTAGATGTTCTTCCTGCATGAAATTGTACTGCCCAGGCAAAGTGTGGTAGCATGCTCATGGCGGAGGCTGAGGCAGGCGGTTCCTGAGTTCAAGGCTAGTCTGCATAGCAAGACTCTATCTGGGGAAACTCAACTCAAACAAATTTTGAAAATATAGACTCTGACTGGTAAGAAGTAGCCTAAGGCTAGAGACCATTCTAACCTTTGCTATTTGGTTTTCTTTCTTTCTCCCTCATATTTCATTCTCTCTCTCTCTCTCTCTCTCTCTCTCTCTCTCTCTCTCTCTCTCTCTCTCTCTCTCTCTCTCTCTCGTTTTTGAGGCTGCATCATCTTACTATGTATTGAAGGGGCAGTTCCAGGAGCTATGGAGGAGGAAGGGCTACAGGGGAGGAGGGCGAGGCACCCACCTCATCCAGGCTGACTCACTCTTTAGCAAACAGTGGGAGGAGCCCTGGGGTCACAAAACTGTCTTCTTCCCCACGGTCAGTCCAGAGCAGAGGTGAACGAAGAACCCATGGGCCTCCCGAGGCGGCGGCGGCTGCTGCTGCTGCTGCTGCTGGCGACGACCTGTGTCCCAGGTAAGGGCTGCGTGGTGACACCCGGTGTGAGTTAGGGAAGGACGGCCCAGGGCTCCACCCTCTCCTCCTAGCCAGCTGTTCGCGTGTGTTCTCCAGCCCCTGTGTGGCACAGTCAGACAGACATTCACAGGCATTCACTTAGTAAACTCTGATTCCTGGCTCGCGGTGCCAGGCTTCCCCGAAGAGTCAAACCGGAGGACGCGGAGGAGCAGAGAGTTTAAGTAGTTGGTCCGAAACCACACAGCTAGGGATTGAGTGATAACTGGGCATGGGACCTCACAACCGCTCCCCAGGGTTTTGGTCTCTGTGGGGATCCCATTTTGGGACAGGACTGGGGGTTCTACATCTCAACGATCCACAGAGTTCAGCAGGAGCCCAGGGGCTGTCCCTAGAGTACACTTGTCTTTTGCTACGTCCTCGCCTTCTTTCCTCAGGAAATGTGGGGGAAATGGCGTTGAGAAAGCAGAGGGAATGGGGAAGGAATTGAGTCAGAGTTTGGCACGGAGAATAACTCGGAAAGCGCTCTCCGGTCTGCGGGAGGCCGGAGATGATTAATGAGATGGGAAGAGACTGGGGAGGGGGGTCTGGATGGTCTGGGAGCTAGAGCGGGGAGGGGTGGGGGTGCAAAGGAGAGGGACTCTTGCTGCAGAAAGGAGATCTGGCACAAAGGGGACCGACTTTAAATTGCAGACCTGATTTCGGGGCTCAGGCAAGACAGTTCTTACTGTGAAATAGAGACCTGGGAGGAGGGGACCCTGGAGTGGGGCTGCCACCTGGGGTCAGAACTGGCTGTGTGGTTCAGGACCTAGCCTTTTGTTCCTGGAATATGTCTGGGAACTGGGAGCCAGACCCGAGCTAGGCTGCGCTAAAGTCCTAATTAGAAAATAGGCAGTCTGAGGTGCGGTGGGGTTGGGGGGGGTTATATAGCATTGGGGAGGGGTTAGGGGTGGGTCAGGGCCTAGGGGAGGATCCGGAGGAGGGGCTTGGTCTTGGGGTGGGACAAGCATTTGGGGTCTGAGGTGGGTCTATGACAGTGCTCTCAACCTTCCGAATGCTACGACCCTTTAATACAGTTCTTCACAGTGTGGTGACCCCAACCATAAAATTATTTTTGTTGCTACTTTATAACCGTAATGTTGCTACTGTTATAAATCTTAATGTAAATATATCTGATGGGCAAGATAGCTGGTATATGACCCCTCCTGGAGGTCGCCATCCATAGGTTGAGAATCGCTGAGCTATATGACGTTAAGGGGAAGCCTGGACAAAGTAGTCTACCTAGAACAGAGCGAGTGTGGTGGCAAAATAGCCTTAATTCCAAGGCAGGTGAATTTCCGACTTTAAGGCCAGCCTGGTTTACATAGAGTTTTAGACCAGCCACAAGTAGTAAAAACATTTCAGAAATATTTCTGAGGACACAGGACCTAAACCGGACCCAGGGTAGAAAGTCCTTTCAAATGGGTAGAGCTAGAGTTTGGGGGATTGGGGGAGGGGTGCATCGCATGCCTTTAATCCCAGCATTAGAAAGGCAGAAATGGTGGAGTTCTGTGAGTTTGAGGCCATCCAGGTCTACAGAACAAGTTTCAGGAAAGCCAGGGTTACACAGAAAAACAGAGAGGCCGGGCGGTGGTGGCACACGCCTCTAATCCCAGCACTTGGGAGGCAGAGGCAGGCGGATTTCTGAGTTGGAGGCCAGCCTGGTCTACAGAGTAGCTCCAGGACAGCCCAGACTAACAGAGAAACCCTGTCTCGAAAAACAAAACAACAAAAAAAAACAAAAAAAAAAAAAAAAAAAAGAAAAAGAAAAACAGAGAGTCTTGAATAAAAGGGGGGAGGAGGCAATGGGCAGAGTTAGAATGAATGGCAGGTGATGCATGTCTGTAATCCCAACACACAGGAGGCTGAGGCAGGAGGATTGCTGTGAGTTTGAGGTCAGCTTGGACTATATAGTTCCATCTTGAGAGACAGAGAAGGAGAGGAGAGGACCATGGGCAATCAGGATGTGATCCATGAATCTGAGGAGACCAGGTCTAGACCTGTTTCACAGCAGGAGGCATGAGAGGCAGACCTGGCTCCTCCCCTGTTGACTGGTTCTCCTCTCCTCCCAGCCTCCCAGGGCCTGCAGTGCGTGCAGTGCGAGAGTAACCAGAGATGCCTGGTGGAGCAGTGTGCCCCGGGCCAGGACCTCTGCAGGACTACAGTGCTTCGGGAATGGCAAGGTGAGGCTGACTACCCGCCGTACCTGATAGGAGACAATAGGCCAGAAAACCATCTCTCTCCAAACTTTAAGGAAATAAAGAGGTTTAAACATCTAACAAGGGTGGAGAGAGAGAGAGACAGTCTGGCATTTAAGACCAGCGGCTCTTCCAGAGGCCAGGAGTTCGTTCGTTCGGTAGCCACATGGGGTGACTTACAACCACCTGTAACCCCACTCCGGAAGGAGAGCCAAGGCCCTCACATTCACCCACAGACACATAACTTGTAAAGGATCTGGATTCATTGACAGCACCCACCTGGTGGCTCACTCCCTCTTCGGCAGCAGGCATGGGTATTGTACATAGAGGTGCGTGCAGGCAAAACTCTCAGCACACAAAATAATAAAATAAATCTAAGAGAATTTTTTACAATGTTGGTGAGACCCTAGAGATGAGGATAAATTGGCCATCTGCTACTCAGAGCAATGGTGAATATTTTTGCTTTGTTTTGGGATGGGCCGTGGTGGGGTGGAGTTTAGTTTGGTTGTTGTTGTTTGGTCCTGGGTTTTTGTTTTGTTTTAAGACAAGGTCTCATGTAGCCCAAGTGAGCCTTAAACTTACATTGTAAGCTAGGCAGTGGTGGCGCACGCCTTTAATCCCAGCACTTGGGAGGCAGAGGCAGGCGGATCTTCGAGAGTTCGAGGCCAGCCTGGTCTTCAGAGTGAGTTCCAGGCAGCCGGGCTACACAGAGAAACCTTGTCTCGAAAACAAAAAAAAAAAAACAAAAAAATGCTAACAAGAAAAACACACATGCATTACAGTAGCCATACACATGCACACATGATACACATGTACAACACATGCATACACCATGTGCACACATAAGCATACATATGCACATACAGACACACATGCACACACATGCACATACACACATGTACGCACATGCATATACATGTACACACATGCGCATGCGCCTACACACACACAACACACCACACAAAATAAATAAATAAGTTAAAATAAAAGCTGGACACTTCGGTATACGCCTGGAACTCTACTACTAGGTGGGTTGAGGCAGGATCCAGAGATCCAGACGGGACTGGGTTCCATAGCAAGACCCTGTCCCAAAAGAGTTTAATTAATTATGTTTAACTAATTACAATGCACATTAAATTGAGCCACCTGCTGAGTTTCATTGACCTGGAATATGATACTCCAAAATCCGAGTCTTGATGGTAGGACATGATGTGTCAGGGAAGGGAGGATCTTTCTAGAAGATAACAGAGCTGGCCCAAACAAGAGGAAAGGCTCACAAGGGTTGGCCCTGGGGATGGGTGACCCTGCGAACAGGAGTGTCATGGGCTGGCTGGGACTCGGAGTTTCTGGGGAACTAAAGCTGTTTTCTCTCATAGATGACGATGAGCTGGAGGTGGTGACGAGAGGCTGTGCCCACGGCGAAAAGACCAATAGGACCATGAGCTACCGCATGGGCTCCATGATCATCAGCCTCACAGAGACCATGTGTGCCACAAACCTCTGCAACAGGCCCAGACCCGGTGAGTCGGCCGTCCTCGCCACCCCTAGCCAATGATTCTATCCCCCCAAGACCTACACCGCCCCAGTACCGAGTCCGTTCCTCACCCAGTCCCCCGTCCAAATCCATCTCTAGCCCTGCTCCAGTTTCACTCCACCCCGCATCAGTGTCCCTAAGACATTCCCCGCCCCCATCGCAAAATAGCCCAACACCCGGCGGTTTTGTTTGGTGGAAACAATATAGCCCAGGCTGGCTAGAAAAGGGGATCCTCCTGCCTCAGTTTCTGAGTTCTGAGATTAGCACTTTGAGCTGCCACACCCAGCCTCTCTACTGTTTATAAAATCATCCCTAGGCTGTTATGTATAAGATGATATCTACCAGGCTTGGTTGTGCTTGTCTGTAGGAGGCAGAAAGATTACAAGTTGAAGGTCAGCCTTGGGCAACTTAACTCTGTCTCAAAGCAGAAACTAAAAAGGAGGACCAGAGAGATGGCTCACTGGGGAAAGGTACTTGTTGCTCAAGCCAAGTGACCTGGGCTCCATCCCTGAATCCCCTTGGAAGTAGGGGGGCGTGGCTCAGTGGTAGAGCCCCTGCCTAGAATCCCCCAGTGAGGGCTGGGGGCGTGGCTCAGTGGTAGAGGCCCTGCCTAGAATCCCCCAGTGAGGGGCTGGGGGCGTGGCTCATGGTAGCCGCTAGATCCCGTGAGGTGGGCTGCTCAGTGTACATGTGTGATATCTTAGTTTTCCTCCCCAACAACCTTTAAAAAAAAGATGATTTTTGGCTTGGAAGTATAGGGAGGACGGGGAGAGAAAGGAGAACCTTGGTAAACCTTTCAATTGAGTGCCGCCGTGGCTTTTAGGCTGTGGTCAGTGGTCAGGCCAGGGCAGGTGAGGAAGGAACTGATCCTTGTGTTCTTTCTGCATTGTTGGTCCTGGATGGACACCGATTACGGGCCCACAGTCCCAGGGTCCTCATGAGGGAAGAGATTGCCTTCCTGCCTGCTTTGTCTTCTTCCTCCGTTCTACCTACAAAGTGTCTTCTAGTGCGTGGCTGAGTCAGGTGCAGGTAATTTTCTCTTTAAACAACAACTATATTTTGCTTTGCTATGCCTTGGAAGGTCAAAGAAATGGCCCAGGAGTTGATTCTCATTCTACTGTGTTGGTTCTGGGGCTTGAACTCAGGTCTTCAGGTTTGACTACAAGCACCTTTACCCTCTAAGCCATGTTGGTGGCCCTTGAGTTTGTTTGTTTGTTAATTGGTTTTTGGCTTTTTGTTTTTTGTTTGTTTGTTTAAGCAGAGTTTACTTATATAGCCCTGACTGTCCTGAAGTCACATTATAGACCAAGCTAGCCTCAAACTTACAGAGATCCCATGAGTCCTCCTCCAGTACTGAGATTAAAGGCGTGCCCCACCAAGCCTGGCTTATTTGTTTCCTAGATAACCCTCTCTGCATTGACCTTTCTGTGTAGCCATGAAATACCTTGAATGTCCAGTTCTCCTGTCGCCACCTCCTGAGCGCTGGGATCCCAGCCATAGGTTTTCTTCAGACAGAATCCAGAGCTCTGTGCATGCTAGGCAAAACCCCACCAACTAAGCCACACCCCTAGACCCTCTTTCCTATTTTTTGTATCCCCTCCACCCCGTTTCTGTTTTTGACAACTGATTCTGCTCTCAGCAGGGAGGACAGATGGGAGGGAAGCAACAGTATGGGGAGAAATGCGCATGGGTGGGTGAGGAAGCCTGCACCCAGCCAGGGGTGTCCACTGGGCTGGGATAGAAGAGTCTTCATGGATTGCCTTTGACAGTAGATAGGGGGACCTCAGTGGCATGTGACCTGTGCACAGAGGCTTCTTTCCTGGATGTGATAGAGACCCGTATGTCGGTGTAATGCTTCTGGAGCGACAGCTATAAAGCTGGGCAAATGACAGCCAGCGATTTGAGGTCTCTGAAGAGCACAAAGCAAAGGCAGGGACTCAGGGCCCTGTGATCCCTGGAAGAGAGAAGCCAGGCACAGAGAGTGTCACAGGTGTCCTGGCTGGCGTTCCAACTCACCAGCTCAGCTCTGTGAAAACTCACCAGCTCAGCTCTGTGAAGGGAGACAAGCCATGAATAGACAACAGAGCCATGAGACTGAAGCAACAGGCTCGGGTTGGGTGGCGGGGTCCCCAGATTTGCAGATAGTTTCCCTCCAGTTTTTGGCAAGTGTACATGCAGAAGTGCAACAGGGGCCGAGCTGGAGAGGGTGCGGTAGCCATCTTAGATCCCCTGAGAGCCAGCCAGGAGGTGAAGAACAGACCCTGATCAATAAAAAGGGACAGAAAAAAATAACTTAGAGCTGTGTGTGTGTGTTCATATGAGCATGTATGTGCACATGTATGTGTCAGTGTGGATGTGTATGTGTATGGTGTCTATGCAAGAGCGTGTGGTGTGTATATGGTGTGTATGTGCCTGTATATATGTGTGTGGTGTGTGTGCATATGTGTGCATGTCTGTGAGAGTGGTGTGTATGTGTGTGTGCATGTATGTGTGTGTGTGTATGTGTGTGGTGTGATGTGTGTGAGTGTGTTGTGTGATGTGTGTGGTGTGGTGTGTATGTTGTGAGTGTGTGCATGTGTTGTGTGTGTGCAAGTGCGATGTGGTGTGGTGTGTATTTATGTGTGTGTGCACAAAGAGGCCAGAGGAAGACGGCAGCTGCCCTACTCTGTCATTCCGAACTTAATTCTGTTCAGACAGCCTGAAAGCTATTGGCAGCCAGCAAGTCCGAGGAATCCTGGGACTGCCTATGTAGAACTGGGATTACAGGCCACTGGCTCCCTGGTTTTTAATCAGTTCTGGGGTCAAACCCATATTTGTCTAGCAAGCACCAAAGAGCTGTAAAGAAAAGAGCCTGACATGGTGGCACACAGTTATAATCCCAGCACTTGGGAGGACACAGTAGAAGGATTTCCATAAGTTCAAGGCCAGCCTGGTCTACCTAGCAGGTTCCAGAATGCAGACTGATCCCTAGTCTTAAAAAAAGAATAAAATAAGAACAACCCAAAGAAGTTAATATAGACAAAAATAAGTTTATGCAACTCACGGTTCGGGAGATGGGAAGTCCACACAATATGGTGCTAGTTCTGACCAGAACCCTTCCCCGTCACACACACATTGGACACTCCCAGTATCCTGTTACCTTATGACTTAATTCTGAGGAGGATTCAAAGTGGGACACCAAGCTCTGGGGATGACTCAGTGGTTCAAAGTCTGCTCTTCCGAATGACCCAGGTTTCAGTTCCCAGCAGCTACATCAGGTGCTCACAGCCGACTGACTCCAATTTGTGTATTGTCCCTCTCTTTGTCCCCCTCTACTGCATGCACTGGATGCACAGATGTACATGCCAGCAAAATACCAGGCAACAGAGAAAATAAAATGAAGGTAAACAAAAAATTATAAAAACATTTTATCTCTTGGGAGCAACTTGGAATCTCCTCCAAGGTTAATTATTATTAAATCACTTCCAAAGCAGTCTTCAGATGACCTGGCAGCTTCTCACTAGCTTCCTGCCTTAAAGATACACCCCCTAACACTGTCACACTAAAGGACCAATAAATATATGACCCTCTGGGATACAAACCAATCCAACTACTGAGGCAAGATAGAGACTCAGTTGAGCAAAGTAGAAGAACAAGAGGGAACTGAGCACAAGGTTGGAAGTCAGATTTTGCTTATACACAAATGTAAGGTAGAGTCTTGGGAGTCTAGGTCTGTACTGCTGAGCTCACGCCCCCAGCCCCTCACTGGCGATTCTAAGCAGGGGCTCCCCCTGAGCCACGCCCCCACCCCTCCCTCACTGAGGATTCTGCAGGGCTCTACCACTGAGCCACGGCCCAGCCCCTCACTGGGGGATTCTAGACAGGAGGCTACCACTGAGCCACGCCCCAGTCCCTCCCTCACTGGAAGGACTTCTAGGCAGGGGCTCTGCCACTGAGCCACGCCCCCAGCCCTCCCTCACTGGAGGTTCTAGGCAGGGGCTCTACCACTGAGCCACGCCCCCAGCCCCTCACTGGGGATTCTAGCAGGCTCTGCCACTGAGCCACACCCCCAGCCCTCACTGGGGGATTCTAGGCAGGGCTCTACCACTGAGCCACGCCCCCAGCCCCTCACTGGGTTCGATTCTAGGCAGGGGCTCTACCACTGAATTGAAACTCTAAACCCAGCTCCTCACTAGGGAATCCTCCTGACTCAGCCTCCAAATGCTTTTCTCCACCAAGACTTGTTAGATCACGTGTGAGACTAGAGAGAGAGAGATTTATGAATGAGCGATTAAGAAATAAAAAAAGGGACTAAGCAGATTCTTGAAAGTCACATGATTCATATGCAGAAAAGCACCCTGGAAAGAAGTATTCACAAGGGAACCCGCCCACCACCCGCTGAGAGAGAGGTGGGACAGGCCGGTGTGGCTATGCTAGAAATTTCTGTCTTGATTTTTTTTTTTTTTTTAAAGACCCAGTCTTCCTGTGTACCTCTGCTATTCTCAAATTTGCAATCTCCCAGCCCAGCTACCAAAGTCCAGGGGTTACCGGAATGTACCGCTGTGCCTGTAGGAAGTTCTGCTTTTGGTTTTCGTGGAAGTTTGTGGGAAGAGGGGAGCTGTTGGCCTTTTAGGCATTTTTCTTTGAATGAGATAGATGAGTTGGCTCTGGATGGAGTGATTCACCTAATTGCCTTGGGCCTGCCAGTGGACTGCCTCAGCTCACACACAGCTCCAGTCTCCTGGGTCAGGAAGGACAGGCTGTGCCAGGATGGTGTGAGCCAAAGCCTGGGCAAGGGATGACATGGTGTTTCCAGGGAAAACCATCCAGTTGGCCTCAGTTAGAAGCTTTGAGCAAAACAAGATTACCACGAGTCCATCAAGTGAGGCTTTGAACTTTCTGGTCATCCATCAATGAGTGATAATTTGTGATTCCAGGTAGACTGTCTCGGAAGTAAAGGCAAAGCTAAGACCAAGATATCTCATGTTTTCCATGAGATAGCTGGAGATAAAGAATTCTGGATTATGGTTACATTGTGAGACTCTGTATCAAAAAGGGAGGAGTTGCTAATACAACTTGATAGTAGAGCCCCTGCCTAGAATCCCCCAGTGAGGGGCTGGGGGCGTGGCTCGGTGGTAGAGCCCCTGCCTAGATCCCAGTGAGGGCTGGGGGCGTGGCTCGGTGTAGAGCCTTGCTAGAAGAGCTGCTTTTTTTTTTTTTTTTGGTTTTTCAAGACAGTGTTTCTCTGTGTAGCCAGGCTGTCCTGGAACTCACTCTGTAGCCCGGCGAAGAGCGTGCTTTTTAAAATGATGAAGAATGGGGAGGGGGCAGTGGTGGCACACACCTTTAATCCCAGCACTTGGGAGGCAGAGGCAGATGGATTTCTGAGTTCGAGGCTAGCCTGGTCTACAGAGTGAGTTCCAGGACAGCCAGGGTATACAGAGAAACCCTGTCTCAAAAAAACAAAAAAAAAAAAAAAAGAATGGGGAGGAGTTAGGAAAGACAAGCAGCAAAGGAAGGGTGTTCTAGACAAAGACAACAGAATATCCAAAAGTCTGGTGCCACTCAGGGTCTATGTTCTGAGACTGTGGAGCCAGTAAGGAAGGGACCATGGAGGGGGACTGATGCTTAAAGATGAGGCAGGAGAGGTGGCCAGGACCCAGTCCTCAGTGGACCTTGAATGGACTCAGGTGCTTGGCTGTTAATCTAACCATAGGGAGCTATGGAAGGGTTCTGAGCCGAGGAGAACTGGGTTAGATGTACTTTAAAGACTTCATTTTAGGGTCATTTGAGAGGAACTGGGGTGTAGGTGGTAGCGGCTAGGACGGAGGCTGTTATTGAAGGGCACTGAAGGCTGCAAAGGACTGGATCAGTCCTAGAAGGATTTGGGATAAGTAGGCTTGGTGATTGACTGCAAGGTTCAGAGGGGAGTTCTCTGCAGGACTGGCCCGTCAACCCACCCTTCCTCCTCTTCCTCCTCTTCCCAGGAGCCCGAGGCCGTGCTTTCCCCCAGGGCCGCTACCTTGAGTGTGCGTCCTGCACCTCTTTGGACCAGAGTTGTGAGAGGGGCCGGGAACAAAGTCTGCAATGCCGCTCTCCTGCAGAACACTGTATTGAAGTGGTGACCCTCCAGAACACAGGAAGTAAGCACCTGCCGCAAGTCCTCCTCTAGGCTATACCTAACAGAGATCTCAAGTACCAGGTGTGCAAGCTCACACAGCCGTGCACAGGACTGGAAGTTCAGGGTCACTGGACCAGCTTGAGAGTGACCACGAACCCAGCTATCTTGTCATGTCTCACATATTGCTTTCATTCCGATGACTGCCTCATGGCACAATATGGCCACCAGAGCTCCAGACTTAGTGTCCATATTCCAGGCAGAGGAAAAGGGGAAACGAGGACCAAGAAAATTCCTTCGTTTTGTAAGGGTTTTCTTTCTAGAAATCCCAGAAACTCATGAAGTTCTATTTATCATCCGGGCCTCCTTTATCATAGGACAAAGGGAAAAAGGGACATGAAATCCTTTGGTTAGAGCTGAAGTTACCCTCAGTAACAGGCGACCTCTGATAAAAAGGATTGCTTAAGGGGATAAGGTAACAGCTAGCCTCTTACCCAATCTGCCCTCTGCCCTCTGCAGGAAGCTTGAAGGACGAGGACTACACCAGAGGCTGTGGCAGTCTTCCCGGATGTCCAGGCATAGCAGGTTTCCATAGCAACCAGACCTTTCACTTCCTGAAGTGTTGCAACAATACCCACTGTAATGGTGGCCCAGGTAAGGAACAGGATGAAGTGGACATTACTGTCTCTTTCTACAACTCCCTGTCCTCCCTCTCTCCTAAGTCCTCTCCATTCAACCGGCATCAGTATCACCTCTTCCTGGAGGCCTGCCCTGACTTGTAAATTGCTTCCAGGTCACTCGTTAAGCACACAGAGCCCGTTCAATCCCCCGTGCCCCAGCTTTGCTCACTCTGGGTGGGGGCTGTCTGTTGTCAAAGCTGTGAGTCCCGAGAATGTAGAGCCAGGCTGTCCCAGTCACTATGGTGTCCCAACACAGCATGAGGTTAAGGCCAAGGAATCAATTTCATAGCAGTTTCATAGCAATACAGCTCGTCTATAAAACGAGCTGGAGAGGTGGCTCAGTGGTTAAAGGCACTGGCTGCTCTTGCAGAAGACTGACCAGGTTTGATTCCTAGCGCACACAGTGCATATCTGTAACTACAGTTCCAGGGCATCTGGTGCCCTCTTCTGGACACCATGGGTACTGCATGCATATGGAACACAGGTGCAGGCAAGAACTCATACACATAAAATAAAATAAATACATGTTTTAAAAATTGTTAATATTCTGCAAAACCCTGCTTTTGATTCCTGGGGCAGCTGGTGGAAGCCAGGGTCTTACACGTTTCAGAAAGGCCCTCGGGCTTGTCAGCAGTCATCTTTACTCTCTGAGCTATCTCAGTCCTAAACTTATTGCTTAATATTAATTTAATTTGAACCTAAACACAATCTCAGTACTCCAGAAGGTGGAGGCTGGAGGTTCAGAGGTTCAAAGTTGTCCTTTATACAGTGAGTTTCAAGGCTAGGCCAGCTACATGAGACCCTATCTCAGAAAAAGAACAGAAAAGCCAGACATGATCGGGCAATGCCTTTGATACCAGACTGTAGACCGTCTCTTTGTTCAACAGCATTGTTTAGACATTGTATTGAAGGCTGAAGAGACGGCCCAGCAGTTAAGTGTAGATACCAGATCTGGATTCAGTTCCCAGCACCCATGGTTGGGCAGCTCACAACTACCCATGAATCCAGCTCCAAGGGGTCTGATGCCCTCTTCTGGCCTCTGCAGGCACTGCATGCATATGATGCACATAAGTATAATTTTTAAAATTTATATTGTGTGTGTGTGTGTGTGTGTGTACGCGCGCGCGCATGCGCGCACATGAGCATGCCGTAGTTTAATTGTAGAGGTCCAAAGACAACTTTGAGGAGTCAATTCTCTCTTCCCACCATGCGGGTCTTGGGGATTGAACTCAGATAAACAGATTTGACGGCAAGCTCCTCTACCTGCTGAGCCATCTCACTAGCTCTAGGATTGTATTTAACAACAATTCATTTAAACCTTAAGAAACACAGTGAGTAACTCTGCATAATAACTTTCTAGAGGGTAGGGCCTGTTTGATAGTACCTAATTTGTTAGGGTTGCCTAACTAGATGTGAGTGGAGAACTCAACCCCAAAAGAAAATGCAGTTCCCAGGCATGACCATCAGGTGGCCCCTATCATCTCGGGCTGAGCGTGGGTAGATGGATGGATGCATAGACCCAGTGCTAATCTTCGTTCCCTGTCGTTTTTTTTTTCATCTTTTAGTTCTGGATCTTCAGAGCTTACCACCGAATGGCTTCCAGTGTTACAGCTGTGAGGGGAACAACACCCTTGGGTGCTCCCACGAAGAGGCGTCCCTCATTAATTGTCGGGGACCAATGAATCAGTGCTTGGAGGCTACTGGCTTAGATGGTGAGTCCCTGTGGGAGCTGGAAGGGGACCCACTGAGGTACAGATCGCTGATCAGACTGATTGACAACTGGGTCAGACCTAGGCCGGATGGATCTTCCTGTGGTAAAGATGACACTTTAGCCTGGGATGGTGTCACACAGCTTTAATCCCAGCACTTGGGAGGAAGAGGCAGGTGGATCTCTGAGTTCGAGGCCAGCCTGGTCTACAAAGTGAGTTTCTGGACAGCCAGGTTTACACAGAGAAACCCTGTCTGAGGGTGGGGAGGAGGCAGTGTTTACCTGCAGAAAGGACAAATTGCAACAAGAGGGTTAGTTCTGTCGAGCCAACAAGAATAATACACTTCATTACACCTAATGTTTATCTTTGAAACTGGGTCTTATTCTGTCGCCCTAGATGTCCTGGAACTTGCTCTGTAGACCAGGCTGGCCTCAAACTCAGAGATCCACCTGCCTCTGACTCCCCAGTGCTGGGATTAAAGGCGTGCGCTGCCACAGCGGGGCTCATAAATAATAGTTTTGATGGGGGTGGGGATGCCTGTGTTTTTCATAATGAAAAAGTGCAGAGAGGTTGCTGTCATTGTTTACAGTGTGGCAACCCTCTTCCCGTCTGGCTTTAATAGCAGACAGCTGGTCCTCGGCTCTGCTCTCATGTTCCGCCTGTTGCAATATCACGTCCTGGGGTTTCTCTGGAAAAGTATCGCTTGTACGCGCAAAAGCTTGGAAGGGCGAAATGACATCTTAGTGTTACTATGAAATCAGTCCTGGTGTGAGTCTGAGGGACTGCCAGGGCTTCCTGGAACACACTTTGGGAAGCCCTGCTCATAATAGGGAATTGGAGGTTGGCTATGGCGTCCACCATCAGAATTCCCACTTGGGCTCACTGACTCTACTCTTTCCTCAGTGCTGGGAAACCAGAGTTACACCGTAAGAGGCTGCTCCACGGCTTCCTGGTGCCAAGGCTCCCACGTGGCCGACTCCTTCCTCCAGAACCACCTCAATGTCTCGTCTCCTGCTGTGAGGGCAGTGGCTGTAACCGCCCAACAGGGGGCGCCCCCAGGCGAGGCCCTGCTCACCTCAGCCTCACTGCCTCCCTGCTCCTGACCTTCAGACTATGGGGCGTCCTCCTCTGGACCTGAATCCTGAGCCGTCCAGTCAGCCCTGGCTGGACCCAGGGACTTTTGACCTCCTCCCCTCTGCTCCATTTTGTGGACATGCGTACTTTTGTGTTGTCTTTTTGGGCCTCAGTTTCTCCAAGAACCAGAAGAGAATTGGAACAATGGCTGCAGGCAGCAGGGGGCTTCTTGGTTGAGTTAATATTGCTGTTGTTGTTATTATTATTATTATCATCGTTATCCTCTAATTTATTATATAAATATGTATAAAAGATTTTTGTACCTGTGAACAAGGCTGGGTCTCTCCTCTGTCACATTTGACTTGGGAAGATGAAGCAGCAGGGAATTTTTTTTTGTTTGATTTTGTTGTGAGACAGGATCTCACCACGTAGCCCTGGCTGCCCTGAAACCTATAGACCAGGCTATCCCAAAACTCACAGAGACCCACCTGCCTTTGCCTCCTCAGTGCTTTGATTAAAGGTGTGTACCACCGTGCCTGGCTTTCCTTTCACCTCACTGTTTTGAGACAAGGTCTCTTACTGAAGCCCAGAGCCCAACAGTTTCACTGTGCTCGTTGCGAGCATGCTCTAGAGTTCCCGGCTCCCAAGATCTATAACTACAGATGCATGAAGTCTGGTTTTTTTTTTTTTTTTTAAATGGGTACTGGGGATCTGAACTCAGGTTCTCATATTTCTGGGGCCAAGTACTGTACCAATAAAGCCATCTCCCCAGCCCCGAGACCATATCATTGCTGATGCCTTCCAAGGGGGAAAAAAAAGCCAAGGCTGTATTTCCCATCATGCTCTACAGCAGAGAGAGCCGAAGATGACGTTGTATGAAATGCTTCCTAGTTGAAATAGAAGAAGTGTCACCATGATGCCTCCCAAAAGACACTAAGGCTAAGGTTTCCTCTCCCATGATGCTCAGAGGGTAAAATGGCCAACCCACAGTGTCCTCTGGCAGAAGTAAAGGCTAGGATCCTGTCTCTCATAAGGTCCTATTCTGTATTAGGCCTCAGTGTCGCAGACTCCTGAGCTGGTCTTCCAGGATCTTTGACTGCAAGAGATAAAATCGCTTTGTGCTGACTTAAGCAGAAACTGTTATTGGAAGTTAAGAATCTAAGCAAAGTCCTAGGTCTCCTGGGGTTCACCAGGGACAAGAAAGAACCTCTGTAAATCAGAAAAGGCTCCCTCCTGCAGATTCTGTCCCTCCCTACCCTCTCGCACATGCGCACTCGTGCCTGACCGCTCATGGTGTACCTGCACGCATGCGTGGGCAAGAGGTCCACCTCGGCTGTCGTGCTTCAGGCAGCATTCACCTTGGTTTTGAGACAGGGCCCGGAGCTCAGACTGCCTACTTCTGACTTCCCACGTAGTTGACAGAAACACCTACGGTGGAGCTAAAGACCAAAAACATTTGAATTCCTTTTTCTAGGTTCTCACATTTTGCTAAAGGATCCACCAGTTCTGCCCACGGCTCCCCTCTGCTTGGGGCCAAGGAAGGTCACCCTATCCTCCCGTTCTCACGATCTACGGCCCACTCACTGGGGAGCCAGGAAATAAACCCTGTGGGAGGGACCCTGCCACGAGTAAGAAGGAGTAACTGGAAAAAAAGCCAAGAAAGTTCCCACCACTTAGAATGTTCTGGTTGGCAAGCAGGACTGCTTCCACATAATCTGTATGAATCATGTGGCTAAGACTGCACCCAACTCTAGATGGTTGAAAGAAAAAAAGGAAATTGATTTTTCTCATATAAAAAGCAGTTGTAGCCGGGCGGTGGTGGCGCACGCCTTTAATCCCAGCACTTGGGAGGCAGAGATAGGCGGATTTCTGAGTTCGAGGCCAGCCTGGTCTACAGAGTGAGTTCCAGGACAGCCAAAGATACACAGAGAAACCCTGTCTCGAAAAACCAAAAAAAAAAAAAAAGCAGTTGTAGAGCCTGGGAATTCCTGAGTTGATTAATTCAGTGTTCAAAATGGTCCGTGTTTGTCTACTTCATGATCGCAAGATGGCTGCCTCCACTCCAGGCATTACACCATGTTCAGAGGCCATAGCAAAGGGGTCAGGTGACTTCTTTGGCAAAACACTGAAAAAACCTACAATGTTTGTTAAGACAAACCCTGCTTGCCGTTCCATTTGCCTGAATTGTTTCATGCGTCTTTCTATCATCTGGTTATTGAAGGCCCGTCCCGGGCAACTGTATGAGAAGATCACTGTTCTCATAAAAGAGCAAACGGTGCAGGTGGGGCTGGGAAATCAAGTGGCAAAATCCACCCGGCCCCAATGATGTCTGCCATGTAAGCAGTTCACTGTGCATGGCTGGATGTTTTCATCACGAGGCGGGGGGCAGCAACTGCATTTCCGCATCCACTTATGCTTGAAAAGGTTGTTTTCCACTGTAACCAGAGTTAGGACCTGTGGTCCTCTCTGATGTAATTAGCATAGTCCCACCCCCTTAGCCACTGTCCTAGTTATGTGACAAGTAAGATGACCAAAGCAACATACAAAAGAAAGCATTTAATTGGGCTTATGTTAGAGTCTGTGATGGAGGAGCAGAGGCATGGTGACAAGGACAGCTGCACAGGAACAGATAAACACATGTTTATCTGCAAGCCTGTGGCAGAGAGAGCCAAGGGGGAATGATGTCAGCCTTTTGAATCCTGGAAGCCTGCCTCCAGGGATACGCCTCCTCCAAGAAGGCCACGCCTCCCAATCCTTCCCAGACAGTTCCATCACCTGGAGACCCAGTATTCAAACATATGAGCCTAAGGGAGTCATTCTCATTCAAACCCCCACAGGAATAGATACTGATTTAGGGGCAGGTGAGTGGCAATAATCTGGGACAACAAGATACAAATCCCAGGACCCAAGAGGTGGAGGCAGGATCTGGACTTTGAGGCTACAAAGTGAGACTCTTTGTGTGTTAAGATGAGGAGGAGAAGAAGAGGAGGAGGAGGAGGAGGAGGAGGAGGAGGAGGAGGAGGAAGAGAGGGTTGGGTTAAGAGTTCCTGCTGTACTGTGCTGATTATCAGAGTTGAGATCCTAGTATTCGTGTAGCAAGCCAGGCATGGAACAAATGACTAATTACAGCTCCAAGGGACTGGATGGTGTCCTTTGACTTCCATGTACCCTAATACACACACACACACACACACACACACACACACACACACACACGCTCGCACACACCTCACATGAAAGAGAGAGAAAGGGAGGGAGGGAGGGAGGAGAAAAAAAGTACACATGACCACAACCCGCCCTGTCACTTTGGCATGACCTGGTCATTTGTCTATCCTGAGAACGGACGATTCCCCTCATCTTGAGAGATGGCTGGCAGACAGCCCTAGGGCTAGAATTACTAGCCAGGCCAGGCACGGGAAAGAAAAGATAGGTGAACAAAGAAGTCTCCTGAAGGAAACTCAAGGGAGAGATTCCCTTGGCCTCACTGATATGGGGGTGGGGTAGGGTGGGGTCGTGGAGGCCACACTGGCCCTAAACTCCGTAATAGAAGCTGACCTTGAATTCCTAAGCACTGAGATTACAGGTGTGTGCCACCATGCCTGGTTTCTGTGTTACTGGGGACCCCATAAGGGCTTTGTGCTTACTGGGCACACACTCTGCCCACTGTGCCTTGTACACAGCCCACTGGAATCATCTCTCATTTACAGTTGAATTAGTTGAAATAGGTTCCTGTGTCAGTTGCACCAAAAGCCTATGAAGGGATGGGACTCCTATCTCCTAGTGACCTGCCCTCCCTCGGAAGATGCAGAGCTGACAGATGAGAACCAAGCCAGTCTGTCCCAGGGTGCCCAAAGCTGGGAAAGAAGACATCGAAGACTGATGGATGGAGATCCACCTGCTTGTGTAGGGGAAAGGTCACTATGAGTCACTATGAGTTACTCCCCTGTAGTGGTATGGGTCTAGCTTGGATGCGTGCTAACAAGTTCTGTGTTGCAAGTCCGTCCTGCACTAGGGAGATAGATCAGTTAGTGAAATGCTCAGTACGCAAGCGTGAGGACCTGTGTTCGAGTCCCGGAACCCATGGAAAAAGTAGTCAGACATGGTAACGTGTGCCTGAAACCCCAGGATCTGGGAGACACACACAGGAGGAAGCCTGGGGCTTGTTGACCAGGCAGTCAAGTCTAGTTGTTGAGTATCAGGTAAGTGAAAGAACTTGTCTCGAGGGGGAAAAAGTGGACACTGTTAGGAAAAGTATTGACTCAGGACACCCAAGATCAAGTTCTCAGCACAAAGGAGGTTTATTTGCCCCAGAGGGCAGGGAATAAGGAGACAACAAAGGCAGGACATAGAGGACGAGGGAGAAGGGGAAGAGAACAAGGGAGAGAGAGAGGAGGGGCATTTCTCCCAGAGTGGGACAAAGGACTGCCTCAGGAAAGAGAGGAGACAGAGGTGGCCCATAGGCAAATGGCAGTTTTTTAAGGGTACAGGGGGAAACCCTGTGTTAGGATGAGGTGTTTGTAATTGGGCATGTTAACTAGGTGAGCCAAAGGGGGCTTTTGATTGCTGGACCCTGGTGGCCAGTCTCAGAATGAGGAACAGATCCTGGTGCCTGGGCAGAGGGAATGGGAGGGAAGGGCAATGCCTCAAAGCCATGCTGGCCAGAGTCCCTTCAGACGCACCTGAGGAGAGGTGACACCTAAGGATATCCTCCAGCAGCCACAGGCAAGTGCACACACATGCTTGTGCCCTTGTACACACGGGAACACACACAGAAATATACATTCACACAGAAACACACATACGTACACACACATTCACACATTAGCACACAGACATACACATCCAGAAAGACAAACACAGAGACACATACAAGAACACACAAACACACACAAGAATACACAAACACACATTCACACAGAAACACGCAAACATACACACAACACAGAAAGACGCAAACACAGAAACACACACCTAAGCATCCGCGCGCGCGCACAACACACACACACACACATTAATCCCCTTGTAAGCCATTAAAAGGATGGAAACTTAATCTAACTACGGTGCTTGGAGGTGGGGCCTCTGGGGCTGCTGTGCATCAGTGAAGTCATCAGGGTGGATCCTCATGACTGAACACTGGCAGCTGGGTGAGCAGAGAGACCAGGAGACACACGTGTGCTTCCCGTCTCCTGCCACGTGACACCCTGAGAACTCTCAACAAAAAGGCCATCGGCAGATGCAGCCCCCGAGTGCTTGCCAAAACAAAACCTTCCTTCAGAACTCATCCAATCTCTCACCAAGTTACTGGCAACAGAAAACCCGGTTAATAGACCCTGAACAAGTTATCCTGGAAACAGTCCCTCACCTCACCTGAGTCACAGAGGTGAACGGCTTCATTACTCCCTTCCCTAATCGAAGCGGTGAACTGAGAACTGGAAAGAAATGAAGCCGTTCACAGCTCTGGATACGGAGCCACGGTAGAGAACTGAGGTCCGGAGAACAGACAGGATGCTGGGAGCCATGGTCCTTGAAATATGATGCTAGGGGTTTTGGTCAGATGGGATGATGGGAGATATGGTCCTGGGGACATAGGAGCTGATGAATTTGGGACTGAGGATGCTGGGAGCTAGGCACTGGACAGGAAGTGTGTCGTGCGACGGTGACCTTTGGTTGACCTGGATATACAACAGTTTAGAAGTGATGGAGAGAGAGATAGAAAAAAAAAAGCGGAGCTTTTCAGAATGGGCATATGTTGACCCAGTTTACCTGCTGTCCCTGAGTTCTGTAAGAGGTAGGGGCCTCCCGCACCCCACTTTCTTCCTCTTCTTGGTCCTATGAGTCACAAGCCTGCTCCAGGTCTTCAGGTGGCTACAGGGTAACCCACACCCAAGAGGGAAAAAAAAGGACCAAAGTTTGGAGGGGTGAATCAGCCCTCCAGGATGGAGAACAGAACCTGAAAGGCAGAGTCACACAGACTGACTTGACTGGACAGTGTGAAGAAGGGTACAGAGCCTGGATGCCACACCAGGGGCTTCGCCCTCCTCAGGGCCTACGCCCTCCTCAGGGCCTAGGATGAAGACTTCCTTCCAGTTCGGTTAGCTTTCTGGGGGCCCCTCCCAGGGAAACAAGACTGAAACTTGGCGTATCATGGTCAGGACCAGAGGGAGGGAGCTGACTCTATTCTATACCCTGCCCAAAGAAGTCCACACTTGCTCAGCCACCCGCTGCTGCCCAGCCTCTCAGTCTTTCCCTGCCCACATTCACTTTGGCATCGCATTCCTCTCCCCCTAAAGCTCACACTCACAGCACCCCGCACCTTCGCGCGCTTCCGAGCATCGCCCTCTCGCGCATCTCCCGAGCATCTCCCACGCACCCCCTGTGGGTTTCCCGAGCATCTTCTGCACAACCCCCGTGCATCCTCCGCGCATCTCCCGCGTGTCTTCTATACATTCCCTCGTGCATCTCCCGCGCCTCTCCCACGCATCTCTCGTGCATCTTCCGCGCACACTCCGGTGCATCTTCTGCGCATCTTCCTCGCGTCTCCGGTGCAGCATCCTCTAGGGAGCCCCACTAGCCCAGGCTACGCCTGCGCACACTCGCACGCACACCTTTGCACCTTCACACGACCCTCGTGACCTTCCGCTCTCCCAAGTCCTCAAGTCCTCCCCCACTGGCTCCCACGACTCCGTCACGGAGCTCAGCCCTCTCGCCCGGGTCGGCGTGCAGTCCTGCTCCCCCACCCCCGTGCGCGCCCCTTCCGCGTTCCCGTCCTCCCTCTCCCCGCATTGTCTGGGCCTCTCTGTCCCCGTCCGGTCTCCGCCCCTTAGCTGACGCCACGCCCACCCAGGCGCGCAGTGGGCGGGGCAGAGGGAGGGGCTGGACTCGGGGGCGGGGTCGGCGGCGCGGGAGGTGCAGGTGCCGGGCCGGGAGCGAGCGGCGGCGGTGGCGGCGGCGGCGGCGGCGGCGGCGGTGGCGGCGGCACCATGGGCCGGGCCCGGCGCTTCCAGTGGCCGCTGCTGCTGCTGTGGGCGGCCGCGGCGGGGCCAGGTAGGGTGACGGAGGTGGGGGCCGGGTCGGTGGGCTGGATCGGGGTGACGAGGGAGGTGTGCGTATTGCGGTCGGGTTGGGGAGGGGGTCGCGCCGCTGTGACAGCTGGGTCGCCTGGGGGCCTGCAGAGGCCCGAACAATGCGCTGGGAGGGGGGCTGCGGGAGACCCTCCTCCTCGGGACAAAGCGCAGCGCGAGCCAGGAGCCCGGAGCCGCGGGCAGGGGAGGGGGGACGCGGGCCCCGGCCTCCGTGCCGCAGCCCCCCCACCCCGCACAGGCCCGATCCCGCGGGGACAAAGGGCCCGAGACCCTCCCTCCCCCCATGTCCCCAAGCCCGCCTTCTCCAGGCCAGTCCCACTGTCCTTCCGTCTTGGTCTTTAGATCTCTCTCTCTCTCCCTCTCTTTCTCTCTCTCTGATTTTCCCCCAACCCTTGTCCTCTGTCCCTCAGTCTTCAAGTCCTGTCCTTCCTTCCGTCTGTCCTCCTTTCTCCTTGTCTCCCCCTTCCCGTCTCTCCACTCCGCCTTTGTCCCCCACCTCTGTCCCTTTCTCCTGGGTCACTCTGCCTGCCCCCCATCCTCTATTCACTCTGCCATCTCCCGTGTTGCTGTCGTCCCTCTATGTCCCCATTCACCATCGCTCTCCCCGTCTCCTTGACACCCTGTATCTCTTCCCTTCTCTGTCCGCTATCATTCTCCCATTTCTCTAGCAGCCTCTGTTGCCTAGCTGCCTCCTTTCTCCTCTCCACCCCACTGTCTCCCTGTTCCCCCGAATCGGCTTCCTCTCCCCATACATCCTCCATCGAGGTATCCCTCCTTTTCCCATCTCTGTATCCCTCCTCGCTCCCGGAGAGGAGTCAGGCAGGGCAGCGACAGTATAGATGTGTGAAGTGGCATAGGGAACGTTGGCATGTGAGCACACACGTGGATTCCACAAATGTCTCCCCCAAACCCTCCCACCCGTTCACACACCCGAGCCACACTTCACAGAGGAGCCCCCTCCAGGACATCCACATGTCTTCCTCACTCGCTGTGGGAATCTAGAGGACCCCCCACCCCCAACCCATGACATGGTGACCCTGAGGCTGGGGACAAGGTCAGGAAATGTCACCTGAATGCTCACACTTAGGACCCTATGTGTCTCATATCTACCATGGGATACTCCCCTGCGGTGGGTCAAGTTACTTTGCCCAGGAATACATCATGGGAAGGCGGCTGGCTGAGCAAAAGCAGGGTTGAGGTCTATAGGGAGTTGAGAATTGGGACCAGGTGGCCCCGCCCTCCTTGCTGGCTCCAGTTCTGTCCAGTGAGGGTGTTGAACTGGATCCATGCTCTAAGCTGAGTGCAGCCACACCTGCCGCCCCAAGACTGCAGCTGAGGACGAGGCTGGGGGCAAAGCCGACCTTAGAAGTTCTGCCTTTCTTCTGCAGACTTCTGGAGTGGCTTCCTAACTTTATCAGACCCTCCTTTGCGACAATCATGCCCCAATTTCCCAGGTGCGAGCTGGGGACTCTGGTACATTTCCATCTGTTTTTCTCTTTCTTTCTTCTTCTGTATGAAAACCAGGTTCCTGGAACCAGAGAGTCCAGTAAACATAGAACCTGAGGTTATTTAAAACGTTGACACCCCTCTGATGTTAGATACAGGACGTCTTTAGAACCTCAATGCCTTTACATTTCTAGAATTTTGTTAGACATGGTAGCCTGTAATCCCAGCCACTCTGCTCTGGAGGCTGAGGCAGGAGGCTCATGAGACTTGCCAGGATTACTACAGAATGAGTTCAAGACCAGCCTGGGCAAGTTAGTGATATTCTATTTCAAAATAAAGGCATAAGAAAAAGAAGGGGGGAGGGTGCCAGGGAAGTAACTTATTAGTCATAGGTGTCTAGAATCCACCAATGAGGGGCTGGGGGTGTGGCTCGGTGAGTACTTGCCTAGAATTAGCAGCCAAGGAGGGGCTGCAAATATATAGCTCAGTGGCAAAGTACTTATCCCAACATGTGAGAGACCCTAGGTTTATTTCCCAGTACTGAGAGAGAAAGAGAGAGAGAGAGAGGAGAGAGAGAGAGAGAGAGAGAGAGAGAGAGAGAACTAGACTCTCAATGATGGGACCATTCTAGTGTCTTGACATCTGTGAATGTATGAAATCTTGACTTACTGGGGTTGTGCAGCCCCTGGGCCCTTATACCTCGGAACTTGTTTGTAGCCTCAGCTGATTACCTACCCAGTTCAGGAGTCAAATCTCAGGCACTTCTGGGAGGTGGTTCTTAGCCTTGTCCCCGGTTGGTTTAGATTTTAAAGTCATTGCTTCCTGGTACCTTAATCCTTTCTGTAAACGACCTCTAAATTACATGCTGTGGGCCTTTATAAGTGGGAGGCAAGCTTGGTGTCTTGGGGAGAACTCCAGCTGGGACCCAGCTGCTGGGGCAGTCCTCTCTGGCATAGTTTAATGTCAGTCTGGGGCCTTCTCTGGGCCTCAGTTTCTCTTTCTGGTGAGCATGGTCTTCAAGGGTCCTATTTGTGGAGCTTCTTACTGATATCTAGTTTCTTTTTTCTTTTTTTTTTTTTTTTTTTGGTCTTACTATGTATAAAAGGCTGACCTTAAACTATGTGGCCCCATGTCTAGATCTTTATGAAGGGCTCTGACCACCCGTTTTAAGAGGTTTCAGTAGCCACTACATCTCCTGATCCAGCCAGCAGGAGTGGAGGACTGGAGCCTATATTTGTGCCTTTCAAACACACACACACACACACACACACAACACACACACACACACACACACACTGGTCAAAAGTATCCTGTCTCTCCTGGCTCACTCATTTGCTGAGACTATGAAGAGGCAGATGAGGCTGATGCTGAGAGAAAGAGGGGTCTAGGTGGGTACGGTCTGTGAAAGGGACAGGTGCCTCCCGGAGATGCACATGGGTGGGGGTGGGGTGTGACCCACAGCTGGAAACAGAAGGAAGCAGAAAACACGGATATGTAGCTACTGAGAGAGAATAAAGAGGCTGTTAAGTCTTGGGGAGCCCTCTCGAGGGGGAAAACTTTGTTGATCCCAAGTTTCTTTTCTAGGGTGACTCACTTCTCCCTGTCGTGGGTCTAAGCGGCCACTTAGAGCATAGACGGGCCCTCCTTTCATAGTGACTCACCCCAAAGACTGGGCCTTGGGAGATAGCTACCACTGACCCCCATCCCACTCATGAACTGGTTGTCTGGGTCCTCAGGGGTGGGTATGGGGGTGGAGGTCAGGTTCCACCATAGATTCCAAGACCTTAGACCCAGCAGGGCTTGGGCCCAGGGGTGGGTTAATGTCGTGCGAGCCTGGCCTGTCCCCGACTTGGGGAACACAAAGGCAGCTTTCCTCTCCGGGTGTATGTGTGCATGTTGGGGGTGTGCTGGAGGCAGCCAGACCTGCCAGCATCCAGTGGTCCATGGCACCAGAACCTGAGTGCCCACGGCTTCTGGCTGTAGACAAGGGGCACCTAGACCCCTTTGTGGACACCCAGGGGAATGGGGTGGGCTTCTGGGTCTTCATGGAGGAAGGTGTAGAAGAGTAACTGAGGTGAAGACTTAAGCTGAGTTCAGTAGAAGCCTTGCATTCTTCCGGGAACCCCACACTCAGGGTGACCCTCTGAGGGACTGCTCACGCTCTGACTGCACCAGAAGCCTGGAATCCAGGGAGTCCCGAGTATCCCAGGAACGTGGGGACCACAGGGAGGACTTTGTGTGAGGCTGCTGACTCACCCCTGACGCCCCCACCCTGAGCCCAGGTCCCTAGACACTGGAAGACAAAGGACAGAAGGCAGGATCATGGTTAGGAGTCCAAAGTTTTCAAGAGGGTCTAAATGAGGAGGGCTGGCATCTAGACCCCTGTGTCTGAGGGAGGATGGGGGCAGGGTGGCTGTCTCCTTGTGTCTGAGGAGGGAGGCTACGGTCTGGGCCCCTGTGTCTGGGGGCGCCGGGTGGGGGGGGCTAAGTCCCTGTTTCTGAAGATGAGGGCTGGGATGGGGATTTATGGGCCTGGAGGAGGAGGGGCCGGGGTCTAAGTCTGAGACTTGAGGTGACTGGGAGTCCTTACTTGTGGGTACTGAGAGAGGAAAGAAAAGCTCAGCTTCCTTGGCTGACAGAGGAAAGGGCTGGGGGATTCCGAGGGAGGTTGAGCTGGTACCCTTATGCCTAGGTCCTGCAAATACAGGCGCCTTCACAAGGCTCATCTGCTGGAAGAATTGATGCTTTGTGTGAGGATGCTCGGACTCCGCCATTGATGGGGGGCTGAGGGGGGGTTTAGTCAGGACCCAGGAATGTACCAGCTTCCCGGGGGAGGGAAAAGGAAAGAGGCATGATGCCAGGGGCCCCCCGGGGAACGGATATAGAGGGGGTGGCTATGACCTTCCCAGAACTGTGACCTTGAGACTCCCTTGGGTATTCGCTGACTCAGGACCCAGGAAGTACTCCCCCGTCCTGCTTAGTCTCTGTGGAAACATCCACCAGCTGTGCACTGTGGACCCCTGTCTCATGAGTCTGAAGGAAGAAGGCTGGGCCTGGACCCCTGTGTCTGAGGGAGGAGGGCTGCCCTGGCTGGACCCCCGTGTCTGAGGGAGGAATGCTCTCCTGGACCCCTGTATCTGAGGGAGGAGGGCTGCCCTGGCTGGACCCCCGTGTCTGAGAGAGAAGGGCTGTCCTGGACCCCTGTGTCTGAGGGAGGAGGACTGCCCTGGCTGGACCCCCGTGTCTGAGGGAGGAATGCTCTCCTGGACCCCTGTATCTGAGGGAGGAGGGCTGCCCTGCTGGACCCCTGTGTCTGAGGGAGGAGGGCTGCCCTGGCTGGACCTCTGTGTCTGAGGGAGGAGGGCTGCTTTGGGTGGACTGACTTCTGGGTCTGAGGGAAGAGGGCTGGCTCTGGAGCCCTGTGTCTGAGGGAGAAGGACCGAGGCCTGGGACAGTTGTTGCCTGTGGTTGTTGAGTCTGAGGGTGAAGGATGCTGTGTCTCTCCATGTCACCTGACAGCCCCTTTTCCAGAACCCTCCCATCTACTTTCTCTGAGCATAGTCCCCACGATGACTTTTGGCTGTCAACACCATTTCAAAGTCCATGCCCCAGTCCCAAAAGCTCAGCCCCTCTCTGACCAGAAAGTCCCGCCCCCGCCCCCCCAACCAGAAACAAAAGCCTTAGGCCAATTAGTATTCCAGGCAGAAACACGGTTGCTTACTGACTCCTCAGGAGGGGGAGGGAGTTAACCAAATCCCCCCCTCACCCCGTCTGCACCCTCAAGCGAAGAGCAGTTGGGGAATGGGAGTCATGGATATGGGGGTCCCCATAGTTCCCAGGAAATGGTGAACTTTGTCACTAACTAGTCTTGGATAAATCCCTACAAGCCTCACTCTTTACGTCTGTAAAATGGGGGCTAATTCACATTAGCTGTGAGGTCCATAAGAGGTAGGCCTTAAGATTTTGTTTGGTTGGATTTTGTTATATTTACTTATTTACTAAAACAGTGTCTCATGTAGCCCAGGCTGGCCTCAGACTCGATGCTTAGCCAAGGATAACCTTGAACTCTTGATCCTCATGCCTCCCTCTCCCAAACGCTAGAATTATAGATGTGCCATTATGCCTGGCGTGTGCAGTGCTGGGGCTCAAACTCAGACCTCACGAAATGCTAAACAAGCATTCAAGATTTTTGTTTTGAGATTTGGTTTTGTGAGATGGGGTTTCACTGTGAGGCTTTGGCTGGCCTGGAACTCTTGAGGTCGACCTGACTGACCTCAGAAACAGACATTCACCTGCCTGTGCTTTTGGGGTGCTGGGATTAGATGTATATCACACACCTGGCAAGATTTTTTTTTTTTTTTTTAAAGTATTGAGCATGCAGACTAGTTTTCATAGGGCCTGGCGTGTCCCCATAGCCTGTAATAACAGCTTTCAGAAGGGACTCTTCCTGAGTGTCAGGCACCAGGCTGACCCCTGCAAAGCTACCTCTGGCATCCCTGTCATCTCACAGATGGTGTGGACTCCGCTTGTAAAGGATGGGGCACTTCCTCAAGGTCACACGGGCTGGAGCTGGGATCTGCCTGGCATTTACAATGAGATTCCTGGGCAGGGTGTGGCGGGGCATGCTTGTGACCCTGGCACTAGAGAGTCTGAAGAGGGAGCACCATGAGTTCAAGGCCAGCCTGGACCATACAGTGAATTTGAGTGTAGCCTGTGAGCCACAGTAGCTAGTGAGCCACTGTCTCAGAGAAAGTCAGAACAAAGCCGGGGTCCTAACTGTTTGGAAGCCTAAGCAATACAGGCCTGAGTTGTGTAACCTTTTCTGAAAGTTCCCTAAATTTTTTTGTTTGTTTATTTTTAAACTTCTATTGTTATGTTTATTTCTTTCTTTTATGTATGTGGATCCTGGAGGTCAAACTTGGCTTGCTGTCTCTACCCGCTGAGCCTTCTCCACAGCCCTGTTTTGCTTTTTGTTTGTTTGAGACAGGGTCTCTCTATGCTGTTGCCTATTCTGTTGCCTTGACTGGCTTTGAACTCACTATGTTGACCCGGCTGGCCTTGAACTCACCTCTCTCTCTCTTTCTCTCTCTCTCTCTCTCTCTCTCTCTCTCTCTCTCTCTCTCTCTGTCTCTCTCTGTCTCTCGCCCTCTCTCCCTCCCTCTGAAGTGGTGGGTTTAAAGGCTTGTGCCATAGTGCCTGATGAGTCGTGTGTGTGTGTGTGTGTGTGTGTGTGTGTGTGTTTGTGTGTTCACACATGGTAGGCAAATGCTGTAACACTAAGCTATATCCCCAGCTCTGAGCTTCGTTTTAAAAGAAAAAAAAAATTTATTGAATTTGAATGTAAGTACCATGTTTTAATACACAAGTGACAGCTAGAAAAGTGAATTTAAATCACATAATGTACAAAAAATTTTCCTTCTACATGTATATGTGTATGAGTGTGAGTGAGTGTGTGTGTGGTGTGTGTGTGTGTGTGTGTGTGTGTGCAGGTGCCTTCAGAAGAGTGAAGGGGCATCAGGCCTGGAGATGGATTTATATGCAGTTGGGTGCAGTCTGATGAGGGTGCTAGGAACTAATCTCAGATCCTCTGGAAGAAAAACAAATGCTCCTAACCTCTGAGCCAACTCTCCAGTCTTAAGATATATATATATATATATATATATATATATATATATATATATATATATATATGTTTTTCGAGATGGGGATATATATTTTTAAGAATAATTTAAAAAAAAAAATTCTGTGTGTGTTAGGATATGTGTAGTTGAGTTCTGGCGGCTGCAGAGGTCCCTTGGACCTAGAGTCACTGAAGTTGTGAGCTGCATGTGGGTGCTGGGAATCGAACTTAGGTTGTCTGCTCGATCAGCCGGAGAGCCTCTTAACTGTGGAACCCACTCTCAGCTCCCCAGACTTGCATTTTTTGAGATAGTTTCTCAGGTAGCCCAAGAGGGCTTCCTACTAGATACATGATGGATACTGTTCCTCCTGCCTCCTCCCCCGGCCCCCATGGTGATGGAGGGCTATGTGCACGTTCAGTGTGCCTGAGGGACAGTGAGGCCAGGGAGCCTAGAGGGCAGTATAGGAGAGGAGTGAGACCCAGGGTCAGAAGGTCAGAGGGCTCAGTCTGTTCCGTACCCAGAGGGGCCCACACAGGAGTTTGTGTTTGTGATGGACTACCATGTGAGGGCAGGATGCTGCAGGGCTGAGCTGGGCTCTGAGGCCTTGCACGTCACCCAGTAAAAGTCCAACCGCTGAACTTCATCCCCATTGGCTTGTTTTAAAATAGGCATGGTGTGCAACACCTGTCAACCCAGCACTCAGGAGGCTAAGGCAGGAAGGTCATGAGTTCAAGGCTAGCCAGGGTGTGAGAGACAGACATGGAAGATGGTACTGTAAACACACTCTGTGTGTGTGTGTGTGTGTGTGTGTGTGTGTGTGTGTACCTGTGTACATGTTAGTGTGTGCACATGTGTGTGCACGTATGTGTGTGGAGGCCAGAGATTCAGGTTGTGTGACTTCCTCAGTTCCTTTCCACCTTGGTTTTTGCTTTAATTTATATACTTATTTTATTTGAGACACTATCACTGGCACCCTTGCTAGTTTAGAACTCACTCTGTAGACTAGGCTGGCCTCGAACTCACAAAGATCCACTTGTTTCTTCCTCTTGAGTGCTGAGATTAAAGGAGTGTGCCACCACACCTCTGGTGTGCTCTCTCTCTCTCTCTCTCTCTCTCTCTCTCTCTCTCACTCTCACTTACATTTTTATTTTATGTGTATGGGTGTTTTGGTCACACGTATGTCTGACACCATGTGTGTGCCTGGTGCCCTCAGAGTCCAGGAGAGGGCATCAGATTCCCTAGAACTGGAGTTTACAGATGGCTGTGAGCCGCCATGTTGAGGGTAGGAATCAAACCCAGGTCCTCTGGAAGAGCAGCAAGTGCTGTCAGCCACTGAGCCATTTCTCCAGTCCCTACATTTTAAAAATTACATGTAGTTGTTTATTTGAGTGTAGGGGTAGGTGCCATGGCTCTTGTGGAGGTCAGACGACAACTTGCAAGGACTGTTTCTCCCTCCATACTGGCCCCAGGAATCCCAGGGATGGAACTTGGGTTGTCAGTCTTAGCCGCAAACACCTTTACTCACTGAGTCGTTTTGTCTGCCCCTCCATTTTTATTTTATTTTATTTTTTTTTTGAGACAGGGTTTCTCTGTGCAGACATGGCCGTCCTAGACTTACTCTGTAGACCAGGCTGGCCTCGAACTTACAAGGATCCTTCTTCCTCTGCTTATGCCTCTCAAGTGCTGGAATTAAAAGTATGCACCACCATGGCTGGCTTCTATGTTATGTTTTAACACAGGGTTTCTCAAGGAACCTGGAGCACTCAAATTCGACTAGAGTAGCAGACTAGCAAGTATCCAGGATCCTCCAGTCTCCATTCCTTCAGCACTGGGCTTCCAGTCACATGCCACTGGGCCCTGCTTTATTTGAATGCTGGAAGTCAGACCTCAAATCCTCATGTTTGTATGGCAAGCATTTTATCCATAGAGACATCTCCAGCCCCCTGACTCCCATTTTGAAAAATGCAACTATGGGGTGGGGCTGGGGGTGGGAGTGGGGCTGGGGGTGGAGCAGCTGGAGAGGTGGCTCAATAGTTAGAGTACTTGTTACACTTGCAGAGGACCCAGTACCCACATGACAGCTAATGACCACCAGAAATTCCAGTTGCAGGGGTTTCTGACACCCTCTTCTGGCCACTGAGGGCACCAGGTACACATGTGGTGCACATGCATGTAGGCAAAATATAAAAATAAATACACGGGCTGGAGAGATGGCTCAGTGGTTAAGAGCTCTATCTCCTCTTCTAGAGGTCCTGAGTTCAATTCCCAGCATCCACATGGTGGCTCACAACCATCTGTCATGGGGTCTGGTGCCCTCTTCCGGCATGCAAGCAGAACTATACTGTAAACATAATAAATCTTTAAAAAATATACAATATATACATATATAAAAAATAAATAATTTGTAATTTTATTTTATTTATTTATTTATTTATTTATTTTTTATAGTATAGAATAGAGTTTATTTAGGGTATGGGGAGGGGAGTTGAGGGGGTAGTAGAGACAAAGAAAGGAAGGGGGATGGCCATGAGCATGTGCAAAGAGAGGGGTGGGGAACGGGTAGAGAGGGAAAGAGGGTAAGAGAAGAGAGCTAATTTGTAATTTTAAAGAGGGAGCTGGGCAGTGGTGGCACAGGTCTTTAATCCCAGCACTTGGGAGGCAGAAGCAGGCAGATCTCTGCCTGTTCAAGACCAGCCTGGTCTAGAGAGCTAATTCCAGGACAGCCAGGGCTACACAGAGAAACCCTGTCTTGAAAAACAAAAAAGTGTGTGTGTGTGTGTGTGTGTCGAAGTAACGGCTCAGTGGTTAAGTGCATATACTATCCCTACAGAGGACTCAGGTTCTGTTCCCAGTCCAGCCCTAGGGCATCTGCACCCATGTACACAATACCCACACTCAGACACATACATACAATTAAAAAATAGAATCTTGAATTCAAAAAGTCCATCTAGTCAGGTATGGTGGCACAAACCTTTAGTTCTAGCCTGGTCTACATATCAGATTCCGGGTCATCCAGGGCTACATGTTGAGACTGTGTTTTAAAAATGAAGCAGCCAGGTGGTGGTGGTGCGCACCTTTGATCCCAGCGCTCAGAGGGCAGATGCAGGTGGATCTCTGTGAGTTCAAAGCCAGCTTGATTTACAGAGCGAGTTCCAGAACAGCCAGGGCTAAACAGAGAAACCCTGTCTTAAAAAAAAAAAATCAAAAGAGGAGGAGGAGGAGGAAGAAAGAGAAAAAAGATAAAAAGAAAGGAATCCATAAAATCGGGGCATGGTGGCACGCCTGTTATCTTGGCATTCAGGAGGTAAAGTTAAGATGGTCACGTGTTATAGGTCAGCCTGGATGTGAGAGGCAGGCTTGGAAGTTGAGATCCACAAACAAGTTCTTGAAAGGTCCAGGTAAGAGAGAGATGGTGACAGAAGAGGGGGCTTGGAGGTGAGACAGACAGGGCCGAATGGATTCAGATATATTTTAGAGGTAAAATATGCAGACATTGCTGAAGGGATGGGTGTTAGGGCTGAGGGAATGGCCGAACACTTGGGTGGCTCGTTGTTCTTTGGCCTGAGCAACTGAGTGGGTGGCTTGTGGCACCTACTGAACCTATAAAAGGCGTAGGCAAGGGCAGAATGTGTTGTCATTCTGGGAGGTAACATTCAGAGGGTGGCTTAGGTTCTGTTACTCCTGTTATGCTTTGTCAATAAGACCCAAAATGGCTGCCGAATTCCCCGTATCCCATCCTATGGGAGGCCGTCCCTGTAGGAAAAAAAAAAAAAATTTATCTTTTTTTGTTTAGGAACTACCCTGTATATGACTATACGATATTTCTACTTAGGTCCAATTAGGATAAACATTATCATATAGCTTTACCTAGCTGCAAGAGAGTCGGACAGGGAACAACCATGAAGAGCAATGAGGGTTCTTTAATGAGGGAAAGAAGAATGTTGAGATAGGACGTTGTCAGCCCTGTTTCTATCCTGCAGGAGGAGTCTGTCTGCCCTTGGTTACTCATGCTCTTAATAGGGAGTGTCCCACTTCTGATGGGACATTACATTAATCGGTGGCTAGTTCCTTATAAACGGTAAAGATTTTTCAAGGGACTGGACCCCATCTGACTCACCTCTGGGTACCAGCCTCAGAAACCTCCCAGACAACTGACCCACAGGACTGAATGGAAGAGACCTGGAAAATCATTGAACTTATTTTGTTTCTCTGAGGCAGAGGAAGGCTCTTGCTATAACCCTGGATGACCTGGAAAGCCTCCTTCTTCTGCGTCCCTGGTGCGGGCATTACAGGCGTGCTCTGTCTTGCCCAGCCACTACCATTTAAAGACAGTTGAGACGGCTATGGTGCCTCATCTCTGTCTCCCAGCACTCTACAGGAAAAACCAAACTCTGAATTCCAGGTTCAGGGAGACACCATGCCTCAAAGGGTTAAGGCAGGTACATAACAGAAGACAGTATCCAATCCCAGTGTCCTCCTCCTCTGGATCTCTGGATGCTGTGCACATACACTCATGCATGAGTACTGACACAAGTATGCATACAACACACACAAGCACACGAGCGCGCACACACGCACGCGCACACACACACACACACACACACACACACACACACACACACACGAGCGCGCGCGCACACACAGAAACCGACATAGCTTTGCAGCAGGCCTATCAGCAGCATATCCGTAACCCTTCACCAATACTGGACATTCACTAAGATGACTGGAAGGGATGTGGAGGCGGGGCCAGAGGTCATAGGTCATAGGTCATAGGTCATAGGTCTGGATTTTGACTGTGACCAATTTCCCCACCTATACACCGGGACTTGGGATGTAAGGCTCTGGGTTCAGTCTCTGGTACCAATTCATTGTCAGGGGGACTGGAAAACAGAGATTGAAGAACTCCCTTGATGGGCAGTGGTGGCAGATGCCTTTAATTTGATCTCTCGAGAGGCAGATCTCTGAGTTTGAGGCCAGCCTGGTCAACAGAGTTTCAGGACGTCATGCCAACACAGAGAAACTATGTCTTGAATAACAAAAAAGAAAGAAGAAAAAGAGAAAGAAACAGTCATTCCCTTACCACAGGACCTCCAACAGCACATCCCTATCCAGTGGTAGCTGTGGTTTGTTGTTATTTTTCAGGAAAAAAACCCCTGAGGGTTCTGGGGGCTTTGCTACTGGTTAACCTTGGCTTTCAGCTTGTTTTGTTTTCTAAAGGAAGTGGAATCTGTGATCTTGCTCAGGTCAAGCAAATACTGAGCCACGCCCCCAGCCCCTCACTGGGGGATTCTAGGTAGGGGCTCTACCACTGAGCCACGCCCCCAGCCCCTCACTGGGGGATTCTAGGTAGGGGCTCTACCACTGAGCCACGCCCCCAGCCCCTCACTGGGGGATTCTAGGCGGGGGCTCTACCACTGAACCACGCCCCCAGCCCCTCACTGGGGGATTCTAGGCAGGGGCTCTACCACTAAGCCACACCTTCTGACAATATTGCCTTTCCAGCCCTGTAATTTGTTCTTTTGATGGTTATTCGGGATGGGCCATCTGTGTCATGAATAATCCTGAACTTTTAACGTGTTAACAAAAAGTCAGAGGTCTGAGTTGGGCAGAGTGGTGCACGTCTTTGAAAAAAAAAATTTTTTTATTATTATTATTTTGTTCTATTTTGTTTTGAGTTGAAGTTTCTCTATGTAGTCCTGGTTGCTCTGTAGACGAGGCTGGCTTCAAATTCAGAGTGCTAGGATTAAAGGTGTCTATCATCAAGGCAGGTATGGTGGGTGGCTCACACCTTTAATCCCCACACTTGGGAGGCAGAAGCAGGTGTGTCTCTGTGACTTGGAAGCCAGCCTGCTCAACACAGAATTCCAGCTCAGACAGGCCTATGTAGAGAGACGCTGTCCCATAAAAATAAGTCACCGGTGGGCCTTGGAGAACAGGCGGCTATGAGGCTCTTTCTTACGTGCGGTCCTGCCTTTCTGTGCTCTCCTTAGACTGTTCTGACCCAATAGATGTGTAGAACTGTGGGGGAGAAAGAGCAGGATGGAAGTATAGCTAGCACTACATCCATGAAATTCATCATGTGCCCCCACCCAGCCACGGGGACGCTGGGGGAAGGAGCCTAGGTATATATCAAAGCCATGGATCTCACAGTGGAGTGGAGCGTTCAGAACTTAGTGGTTTAGGAAAACGGCTGCTGAGAGCCGAGGGGCAGCGCTGTACACTTGTACCACTGTGGAAGTGAGGCAGGAGGGCCAGCTTGCCGAACACCGCAAGACCCTGTCTCCAGATCCCAAGGCGGTGGACAAAGGGCTTTATTTACTCAGATTCTGGGTTGGGGATTTAGACTGGATCAGGTGGCATCACCTCTGTAAGCTTGAGTTTCTGACTCTTGGTAGATCATTCTAGCAAAACCACCTCCCTCCCCAGCTTGGCCTCCTACTAGTAGTGCTGTATGAGGGTGACTTTAAACTTCTGCTGCTCCTGTCTGTTCCTCAAGTGAGGGCTTATGGGCGTTCACCACCAGCTCCAACTGATGCAGAGCTGGGGACCTAACCCAGAGCTTCATGCTTGTTAGACAAGCACTGCACCCTACAGACATCGTGTGTGTGTGTGTGTGTGTGTGTGTGTGTGTGTGTGTGTGTGTGTGTGGCTCTTGATACAACCTGACTTTGGTCTTGTTATAGAGCCCAGGCTGGTCCTGAACAGATCCTTCCTGCCTCTGCCTCCAATAGGCTGGAATTTCATGCATGTACCAGCATGCTGGGCCACTTCTAGCAGATTCTATACTGGTCACTGCGAGTCATAAGTCAGCTCAGATTCAGGGGGGTAGAGCCTCCTTAATAGGAAGGTCAGCTGAATCGGCCTGTAAAGGATCTTTGTATGTATGTAGACCAGGCTGGCTTGGAACCTAGGGAGAGGAGAAGCGAGGAAGCAGAGGGAAGAGGAGTTTGTAGCTGGCTGTGAGGATGTAAACCTGTATAGCACTGGAGGGGCACGGGCAGGATACTGTATGCTCTACATATGTTCCAGATGTGGGACGACTACCCCATCAGATGGGCTTCAGTGGGTGCCTTGATGTGAACGAAAGCAACTTCCCATACTGGGCGAACTCCAGCTTCAGGATGCATGGGGGTTTCTTCTGTGTTTCTTCTTCTCCCATTACTATCCATTTTGCTGGACAGATCCTTGTCCTCTTTAGCTAGCTCCGGGTGTTCCTATCACTCCCTTAGACAGATGACACACTGAGTCTTGCCTGGCTCCTCTAGAGGCCATTTTGCCCCTTCAGATGGCAGAGAGAGGACTAAAGGCCATGTTGGGTGACTCACACCTGCAATCTTAGCACTCACGAAACTGAGGCAGGAGGGTTGCCATGAGTTTGAGACTACGGGGTGACAGACTCATTCTCAACAAGGAACAAACCAGGAATGAGGGAGATGTTCAAGCAAGCGCAAGGACCAGAGTTCAGATCCCCAGCTCCCTCATAAATGGACTGTGGTCATGGAAGCTTGTACCAAAGACAGGGATGCGAATCTCAGAGTCAGCTGACTAGTGGAACTGGCTGCCCATCAAGTCTGACCCCAGCTGTGATCTCTGGGTTCAACTGAGACACCCCACCACAATGAACAAGGTGGAGACCTACAGAGAAAGAGTCCAGATGCCATCCTCAGACCTTAACACTGGCATGTGAATACAGAGCGTCCCACGCGCTGCCCCTCATCCCCCACACGACTGAGTGTCACCTCAGGGACTCTCCATTCTGTTTCTCTTGGTTCAGGGACGGGACAGGAAGTGCAGACAGAGAACGTGACGGTAGCTGAGGGTGGGGTGGCTGAGATCACCTGCCGTCTGCATCAGTATGATGGGTCCATAGTCGTCATTCAGAACCCAGCCCGGCAGACCCTCTTTTTCAATGGCACTCGAGGTGAGTGCAGGAAGCCTGGACCTTTTATGACCTCAAGAGGGACACATCTAAGCCTTTGACAGGGGAAGAGGGCTGGAAGTCTGGACTCCCATGGTCCTGCGCGGGTGGAGGTGGGGTTTGAGGGGCTGGAATGGGTTCCCATGTTGAACGGGTCAGACTCGGGGTTGCATGTGTCTAGGAGGGTGGCTGTCACAAGTTCAAGTCCAGGCTCTCTTCACTCTAGCTCTGAAGGACGAGCGATTCCAGCTGGAAGAGTTCTCCCCGCGCCGGGTGCGCATCAGGCTCTCAGACGCCCGCCTGGAGGACGAGGGGGGCTACTTCTGCCAGCTCTACACGGAGGACACCCACCACCAGATCGCGACGCTCACTGTCTTAGGTATCCCCCACCCCGAGTCCACTCTCATTCATTTTCTGCCTTCGCTCTGGCTGTTTTTTAACCTCTTGGACATCTGGCTTCACCGGGCCTCTGGTCTCTACGTTAGATCCCTGCCACCTGTGGGACCTAGGATCCCTTTGGTCCCTGGGATCTAGCAGCCAGACTGACTTGACCTCGATGCCTCCCTTGACACCCCCATCCCCGCGCGCCTCTTTTCTGTACAGTGGCTCCGGAGAATCCCGTGGTGGAGGTCCGAGAGCAAGCAGTGGAGGGCGGCGAGGTGGAACTCAGCTGCTTGGTTCCGAGGTCGCGCCCCGCAGCGGTCCTGCGCTGGTATCGCGATCGCAAGGAACTGAAAGGTACCCCGGGGGCGGGGCTAGGAGCGGGGATGCTCAGGAAAGAGGCTCGGCCAGTGGTGGGCGGGGCCTGGATAATAGTGCACTGCCACTTCCCGGGCGCAGTTCTGCTGTAGAGTCAGGCGTGATGGATAGCACACGCCTGTCATCCCAGCATCTGGGAGGTGTAGGGAGGAGGATCAGGAGTTCAAGGTCATCCTCAGCTACCTATCGAGTTCAAGGCCAATCTGGACCCTGTCTCAAAGCAAACAAAGCGAAACAAACACAACTTAGACTAGAATATTGAGACCAGTAGTTGAGAGTGACAGGGGCATGGCTAGGTGACTAAGTCCAGGCTTAGAGGTAGGAGTGTGGCTTGGCCAGAAGACTACATTGGGATCCGAAGGCAGGGCAGAACCCTTGGCCTGATGGTAACTGGGCTGGGTCGGGCAGGAGTGAGCAGCGGCCAGGAGAACGGCAAGGTGTGGAGCGTGGCGAGCACCGTGCGGTTCCGTGTGGATCGCAAGGACGACGGCGGTATCGTCATCTGCGAAGCGCAGAACCAGGCGCTGCCCTCGGGACACAGCAAGCAGACTCAGTACGTGCTGGACGTGCAGTGTAAGTGGCTCAGGGGTCTGCACGCCAGCCGCCCGCCCCTAGAGGTCCCCATCACCAGCATGACCTCTTCTTTTTTCCTCCTCCGCTACAGATTCCCCACAGCGCGGATCCATGCCTCTCAAGCTGTAGTGAGGGAGGGAGACACTCTGGTGCTGACGTGTGCTGTCACAGGGAACCCCAGGTGAGATCTAGGGGCCTGCGCTCCTGGATCCTATGGAAAGAGTTCATGAAACCAGATCCCTGATAAAAGGAACCAGAAATTGAAGAATACTTACAGCCTTGGCTGCATGTAGAAACTGGCCTCAAGCCTGTTGGTTTTCCGTAAGAAAGGGGTCATTAGACAGCCCCTTTTATTTAAAAAATGGGAGTGGGGGGGTTTGGAGGAATAGCCCCCAGTTATTCAGGGAAGAACCTGATTCAATTCTCAGCACCCACAAAGTGGCTCACAATCTTCTCCTGTCCCCGGGGATCCGCGCCCTCTTCTGGCGTCTGAGGGCACTGCATGCCCGAGATACTTTGATGTACATGCAAGACAAATCCTCATACACATACGATACATAATTTTTAAAAAATACATTTTTGCGGGGCGTGGGAGGCATACCACTACACAACGTAGGGACATCAGAGGACAACTCGTAAGAATTCGTTCTGCCCTTCCACCATGCGGGTCCCAGGAATCTAACTTCTAGTCAAGCTCGTTGGTATGCGTCTTTACCTGCCATCGAGGCATTCACAGACCGAGTTGTCGGATCTTCCTAGCTTCTTTTCATTGCTGTGGATCGAACCTAGCATCTTATGCATAGCTGGCAAAGGGTCTACCGCTAGGACGGACACACACACACACCACACACATTTGGGGGTTGATGCTGGATCAGAGCTGCATATTCAGATTCCTGAGAAGTCAGATTCTTGGGTTCCTAACTTGTTTTTACTCACGGCCAGGCCAAACCAGATCCGCTGGAACCGCGGGAACGAGTCTCTGCCAGAGAGGGCGGAGGCAGTGGGCGAGACGCTTACACTGCCTGGCCTGGTATCTGCAGATAACGGCACCTACACCTGCGAGGCGGTGAACAAGCATGGCCACGCGAGGGCGCTCTACGTGCTTGTGGTCTATGGTGAGGACAGTATGGCAGGCCTGGTGGGGGGGCAGGGCGGGCTGAGGCAGGTGGATCTCTCTGAGTTTGAGGCCAGCTTGATCTAGAGAGCAAGTTCCAGGACAACCGGGCTGTTACCAGGGAAACTTCTTCTTGAAAAAAAAAATCAAGGCGATCCTCATCAACTTTTTTTTTTTTTATACCAGTCTACAATACAAACAAAACAAAAAAAAAACAAAAGCAAGCCAGACCGGTCTACAAAGTGAATTTCTGGCTAGCTGGAGCTACATGGTGAGACAGTCTCAGTAAACACACAAATAGGGATTGATTGCTCAGCAGTTAAGTGTATCTTACTGCTTTTGCAGAGGACCAGGGTTGGATTCTCCATACCCACGTGGCAATTCACAACTTTCTGTAACTCAAGTTCCAGATCCAAAGTCTTCTTCTGGTCTCCCTAGGCTTCTGCACACATAAATCCACGCAAGCACATACACATACAAATAAGAAAATGTATTTAAAAACCCCAAAGCTAGGGTAGATGTTACTTCTAGCTTAGGGGTGGAAGGGTAAGGAGGTATGTAGATACTAGGAATGAAAGACCCACGGGTGTAAAAGCCAACGGTTCCGGAGGAATTGGAGCAAACAGAGGGGGGGGGGGCTAAAGAAAGGAAGCAGGCATTCAAGGAGCAAAACTGTGTGCAGAATAGCTTAATGGCCTGACAGCAGGAGGCGGGATTAGGACCTTCTTCGACCTTTTTTCTTTAACAGACCCCGGTGCAGTGGTAGAGGCTCAGACATCGGTTCCCTATGCCATCGTGGGCGGCATCCTGGCGCTACTGGTGTTTCTGATCATCTGTGTGCTAGTGGGCATGGTCTGGTGCTCAGTCCGACAGAAGGGTAAGAGAGGGCGGGGCCTGAAATCAGTGAAGGGTGCGATCATTTCTGGTTCTGGATAGCAAGGGGGAGGAGCCTAGACACAGGATTGGATTTTAAACCAAGCGGTATTTTTTGACTAATACCCTGTAGGGAGGTGGAGCTTTTGGCCATGGGCTTTGCAAGGGCTGAAATTTAGCAGAATAAGGGGAGAGATTTTGAGTAATTTATTTTTCAAATTGCTGGATTTATTGACAGCATAGACTTAAGGGATGGGCGGGGTAGGGTTGGGAAGGAGATAAGGGTACAGGGGAGGGGACTCAGTTGACAGACTGTCTTAGTGTGCACAAAGCTGTGGACTTCATTTCCAGCACTGCACAGAACTGGGCGTGGCAGTGGACGCTTCTAACCCCAGTATTTAGGAGGTAGTGGCAGGGGGGATACAAGTGCAAGGTCACTTGTAACGATCGAGTTTGAGGCTTCCTGGGAAACTGGAGACCCTGGTCTCAAAAAAAGTAGGGCAGGTCAGGAATGAGGGTGGATTTTCTGTGACTTTTTGGAGTCTTCCTAATTCCTCTTTACCTCTTTCTCTACCATTGTCCTATGCTTCCCTGAACTGGACTCTGGTTCCCTTTCTCCCCCTTCCTTCATATTCTGTGTCTCTTGCCTGCCTCCTTTTCTGCTCTTAGGCTCCTATCTGACCCATGAGGCCAGTGGCTTGGATGAGCAGGGAGAAGCCAGAGAAGCCTTCCTCAATGGCAGCGATGGACACAAGCGGAAAGAAGAATTCTTCATTTGACCCCACTCCCCCACTGCCAGCTGCAAGGAACCAGCAAAGACATTGACCAGAGTCCGGGACGGTGGGCTTCTCCCCACTAGCTAACACCTCAGCGCTTGGGCAGGGATTAGGGGTGTTGGATGCCTGGATCTCTCCCAGGGCCAAAGGCTAGGGTCCAGAGACTTGAGATCCCCTAAGGAGACAGGGACTTAAGGTCCCTTCTAGACCCCGAGTCCAGGGACAGGTAATAGGGATTTGGGTTGGGGGAAGAAAACAGGGGGAAGGCCAGAACCCCTAGGCTACAGAACCAGGTCTTGTGGGGGAGGGGGTCAGATTCTGGGAAGGGTGGGGTGGGCAGGGAAGGGAAACACAGATTTCTTTGGGGTCCCAGACCCCATGCCAGCCATTGTAAGAGTTCCACAGAGCTCTGGGCACCTCTTTGCAAAGCCATGTTTGCACGGTGGGGGGAGGGACAGGGGAGGGCGTGGAAATGGGAATTCTGTGTCTTTGTGTGAAAACTCTGATGGGGGGCAGTAAGGGAGACAACCCCGACCCTTATCCAGCCCCCCTTCTCCGGGTTCCTGGGCGGCTCCCCTTCCCTCCATTTTGACCCCCACGTCCTTCCCATCCCATAATTGTCTGTTCACCCGCTCTTGGGGGGGCCTTCCCCGTCTCTCCTCCAGGCCCCCCGGGGAGGGGAAAGGAGTTTGGAGGGGATGTGTGGTCTCTATGGTTTTATATATAATATATTAAAAAATCAAAAATCTGTATGAAAAATATCAGATTGCACCCCTCTCCCCCCAATTACTGGCTTTTGCCCCTTTTTCTTGTTTAAAAAAAAAACAAAACAAAATGAAACACATTTTTGTACGGGGCGGGGAGGGGATAGGGAGGGGGGTTTGGCAATCCCACTAACCACCATTAAACTGAGGAGAGAACAAGTATGGGGTGGCTGTGTGTCTGTCCCTCTGTTCACTGCTGTACCGCTGGGGAGGAGAGTCATGGATGCTCATACACAGGAAGATGAAGGAGCCAGACCTCAGCGAGGCCACTGCTATCCACTCCTCTCCGAATTCCAGACTCGAGTCTTTGGGGGTTTTGGGAGGTGGGGTGAAGTGGTGAGGTTCAATTTGAAACAACATCTTATACTTTAACCCAGGCTGATCTTGAACTCCCAGTAACCCTTCTGCCTCAGCTTCTAAAAAGCTGGGATTACAGGCTGAGCCAACCACAGTCGGCAATTTGTGAGTTTTTTTTACAAGCATTGTCTCTGTCCAGTCATTGAGACGGTCTCTGGTTGATCTGTCATTCTCACACTAGCCCAGCTCTGTGCCCCCCACCCATGGTCTCTGGAAACCCTCAATTCCATTTCATCCTGTTCCTACCAACTGCTTGAACCTAAGAGTTTAGGGTCAGCCTGGGCAACAGAAATCAGGCCTGGTGGTACATGCCTGTAATCCCAGCAATCGGGAAGATGAGGCAGGAGGACCCCTATGAGTTTTGAGGCCAGTTGAGATGTACAAAAAAAAAAAACTGTTTACAATGTGTTAGTTGTTAAGGTTCAGACAGCCAACTATGAATAGAACATACACACACACACACACACACACACACACACACACTCACGGGTTGGGGAGAGGAGAGAGAGAGGGGATGTAGGGTACTTTTTTATTTTGTTATGGAAATTTTCATGCAGCGTGGAGACGGAAAGGACCAGGAAGCCCCAGGCACCCTTCACCTTATCTCCACCCACCATCAAAAGTGCCGAATTTATTGAGACGGGTGCTGTGTCAGTTTCCCTAATTAACTCAGTCTGCAGGAGCTGCATCATCAAGGAAGGCTCCTCGGATTGGCATCAGTGCCAGGAGAGAGTTAGCTGGGAGCAGCAGGGACAAAGGGTTTTCAGATAAAGCGAAAGGCAAGATCAAAGCCGGAGGCAGCAAAGAGATTACAGTGTTTGAAGTGAGGGGATCTGGACCGGATAAAATGGTGGGTGGGTCCAGAAAAGGCATCAGGGACAGAAGTTTGACTGAAAGGCCAGGTGTGAGAGATGCATACCTTGTCATCTCAGCCCTAGGAAGCTGAGGCAGGAGAACTGCAGGCAGTTCATGAAAATCACCTGGAGCTAGAGTGAGCTCCGAAGCTGTGGTGAGTTCCAGACTACACAGGGAGACTCTCAGAAATAAAGCAAAACACAACTTTTCGTTTTCTATGGTGTAATGGGACTCTACTGTAGAGTTTTAGGTTGCTAGTGATAAAAAGCAGTTCTTTCAAGCACACGGGAAAGAGAGGGTTGTAGGGACGGCTACAAATAGTCAGTATGAAGTTATAGCCCTTTAAAATTACCTGCTGGAGCTGGGCTGGCTGCCATATGCCTGTAATTTCAGCATTCAAGAGGTGGCGTTCAAGGTCATTTTCTTAGACCTAGATCTTGGAGGCTAGCCTGAGCTACATGAGACCCTGCCTCCAAAAAAAAAAAAAAGCTAAAAAGAAAAGAAAAAGGAAAGAAAAAAGCAAACACCTATAGGGGACTTTCTAATTGTGTTCCATGCAAAAGCTGCCATGACTTCCTCTAAGAATGCAGACACTACTTTGCCTCTGGACATTTGCATTAGCTATTCTGTCTGCCAAAAGACTCCCATTCTAGTTGGCTCCAGTTCAGACCTGGCTTAAAAATCAGTCTTTGGAAGCCCTTGCATAACCTCGGGCAGGAGCAGGCGTTTCTGGCACTCACGGCCTCCTGCTGTCTACCTCTTCCAGGTCTTGACAGTTGTATTAGTCTAAACAAATATGGTTCGTCTTCCTTAGGCTGGGGGTCCAGATCTCTTGCAACGCAGAAACCACGTGCTGTTCTGGTACTTATCCTAGGTGACAGGGGCGTGAACCCGGTCCTAGACCTTTAGTTTCGGGACAAGGTTGCCAGCCCACTCCGCTTAAGTCTGCAGTCCCCCACACGCATGCGCTTTTCTTAAGTTTTTTTTTTTTTTTTTAATTCCCCCCCCCCCCTTCCCCATCCATATGCTAATCACTGCGCTGGGAAGGACTGCCTCTCCCGGGAATATGCAAATCACATCCTCCAGTGCGGGAGGTCTTCCTTTGTCCCGCGCTAGGATTATGCAAATGAGCGAGCCTCCAGCGCCCCGATCCACGCCGAGCATTTAAGCCCCTTCTCTCCCCCCAACCGCCCGCCCTCACCCCAAGGCATCCCCTATTTATAAGGCGCGTTCGCTGTACTGCGCACGCACGCGCGATTCTTGAAGCTTCTTCACCCTTCGGGCGGCGGACTGTACCAAGTCCGGCGGGGCCGTGAGCGGCAGCCACCCGGACACCCCGCCGGCACGAGCTCTGCAGCCTGCGCGATTCTCGGAGCCCCTCTTCCCACCGATCGCCGGGAATGGTCCGTCTGACCGCGCACGCGCCCTGAGCGCCTCTCGCCCCTCGCTCGCAAGCTCGCTCGCTTGCTTGCCTTGCCTCCCTAAACGCAGGCGCAGTGCCCGGGCGTGCAGCCGCTCCCGCAGAGCCCGAGCCGGGGCTGCCGGCGTCGGTGAGTGTCCGTGCTTGGGGTGACGCGGGGCATGCTGGGAAGCGGGCGATACAGCCCCGCTGCATGACGGGAGCCCGCGGCGGCTTGGCAGAGTGACCAGCCCGAGTGTCCTTTGCTTCTCCCAGCACGAGGCTCGGGACCTACCACAGCTTCGCCTCGAGGCATTGTGGGAGCCCGTGGACCAGGACTTACGGGCCTGGGGCATTCTGGGAAAGGCCTGGGCTCCTGGAGGGGACCCTTTTTTTGTCGCACAGGCTTTCCGCGAGCAGCCTGCCGGCTAGGAGCGTTTCGATGCCTGGCGTTTGTAGAAGGTGGTCGTTAAAGGCCCGAGGCATCGTGGGAAGTTGTCATGGGGCATTGTGGGAGCTGATCTTTATTGTTTGGTACCGGGGCTTGTCTGAGTCCTTGTCCTACCTGGCGTTGTGCTGAAAGGTATCTGTTGTGTTCACTCACAGTGTTGGTTCCCCTGTTATGTGGGTGGGTGGCTGGGGTCTTGGCCACTCTGTGTATTTGAGGGCACTGTGGCAGACCGTTTCACGTAGGTGGTTTTGGACCCACAATCCAATACGTGGAGTACGACCTAGAGTTTATAATTTACCAAGTGCTGAGTTCGCAGGGGTGCACCACCACGCCCAGGTGATTTTCACCTGTCGTAATGTTTCCACCTGATAGCTGGAACATTCTGGAAGGAGCTTTGTATAATGTGAGTTTGGAAAGGGATGGTTGTCCCCAAGTAACCCCAAGGAAAGTCCTGACAATCCCTGGTGTGATGGTCAAGTAGAATAATAGTTAAAGCCCAGTATGGTGTCACGTGCCTGTAATTCCAACACTCGGGCTGGGGCAGGAGGATTCGCTATTCTAGTTTTTTATTTTTATTTTTTTTCTTTTTGTTGTTGCGGGGCCGGGGGGGGGGGTAGGGTGGGAGGATCAGCTCTCAGAAAAGAAGGGAGAGTGAGTTTGGGTTTATGGAATGGCTAATCCCAGGTACTGCATGGAGCACATATATTAAATATTTAAAATAGAAACTTAACCAGCTGTCCTCAGTTTTGTCTTTGCTAAATGGTGCGAGTTTTCCCAGAAATAATGTATTACTCTAGAATTAGAGGGGCCCTACACCTGATGGCTCTTCCTTGCCAATTATTTCTCTGTCCTTAAAAGGCTGGATCCAGGATCTAGGTGTCTTTAGTAAATTCCCTATCCAATGATACCACCCCTCTCCTCTTGGCTCCAGCTGCATTCCCCCAACTGTGAACTAGACATTTGGGCTTTGAAAAGATAGTGTGCTTTCTACTGTTGTTTGTGTCCCCGGTGCCTAACCTTTAGGCTTTGCCATATTATTAGTATCTGTATCTCTATATAGTCCCAGTCCCTGGGAAGCTGAGATTGGAGGATTGCAAGTTCAAGGCCAGCTTAGACTGTATAGCAAGAGTCTACAGGAGAGTGAAAACCATACTGTGGTTGATAGACCTGCGCTGTCTGGTTTTGCAAGGTTCTCTCACAATGCAGTAGGAGGAGAAATGTGTTTGTTGAAAGAAACAGGGATCATTGGCGCCAAGGAACGATGTAGATGTTAATAGGTGAGCTTTGCATGGGTGAAAACAAGCTCTCCAGATCCACAAAGAAGATTCCAAATGGGAAATGGAGGATGAACTAGGACTCTCTCCCTCTGGCTATAAAAGGCCTGTATGTGCCCCTGCTCCCAACCCTACCAGAAGCCTGGAGAGATGCATATTTTGTTTGTTTGTTTGGTTGGTTGGTTGGTTTTTTTTTTTGTTGTTGTTGTTTTGACAGGGTCTCCTTTAGAGCATACTAGCCTCAAATTCTATGTAGCCAGCTAAGACCTTAAACTGCAGATTTACCAGCCTGAGGCTTAGATTGTAGGTGTAGACTGCCTACTTATATTCAAAGCATGGCTTTGGATCCTTGTTCAACCACCAGTCTGAGGAGGTGACCAGTGTGATCTTGGGCTTTGGACAGCCCGCGGGTCTTCTCCTTACTTCCTCTTCTGCTTCAGGGGAGCTGTTTTGTGTGGTCCTGCAAGTACCAATCAAGGCCGGGACTTGAGAAGGAAAGAGACAAGAGAAGTTGGGTCCTGTTTGAAGCAATAGGCAGAGAATAACAGATTTGAGTTCAAACCTAGGCAAGATTGACTTTTACAGAATTAGTGTAGGTTGACGCCTAAAACACACCAGGCATGGTGATGTCCCTGTGATCCTGGCACTAGGAAGGAAAAGAGGCAGGAAGACCTGGAATTCAAGGTCATCTGAGGCTAACCCTGAAGCCAGCCTGGCATATGTGAAGTCTTGTTTCAAACAAGCACAAATGGAAGGGATATCGATTCCTCTCGGTTGGCAGAGTGGATGTTTGCCTAGCATACCCGAAGCCCTCCCTACCGTTCGATCTCTAGCATTTGGGAGGTAGATCCAAGGGCATTTCAAATCCTGTCTCATAAAAACAAAGCAATTTAAAACATTTCCAGGCTAGCTAGTATCTCAGCTGTACCAAGTGTTCTGTGTCCGTAGTAGTCAACCATCTGTGACCCTTCTTCCTGGTCGTCCTCCCTCCCTCAGGCCCAGGCCTCCCTATGGCTAAAGGGTTAATGTCTGGCACAGGTTTCTTCTTTGACAGTTATGATCAGTGACCTTGCCAATACCTACCTTTAAATAACTTGGGCTATGTTCTCTTCCTACCACATTGAATAAGAATCACAAGACAGTCTGTTGCCCAGATAACTGGAAGTCAAGGCCTCTTGGGTGACAGGGTCTGCAGAGTTGAGGCTCTGTACACGGTCAAGACAGAACAGAGGCCATCTTTGCCTCACCTCATCCCCAGCACTGAGCACACAGTGGTCTTAGAATGGGGACAAGTGTTATGTAAAAATTTATTGAGTCACCCCAGGCCTTTCTTTTCCTCCTGTCCAGCATCCCTCTCTACCTGCCAACATCCTGTGTTAGAGGAGCTTGTGGCTGGAGGTGTGACCGTGGGAGAGCTGGCCGTGGAGGGATCCTTCCCAGTCGCTGCTCTGCTCCTGTCTCTTGTCCCCTCCCCACGCCATGACAGAGACCCGTGAGCCCACTGAGACTGGAGGCTACGCCAGCTTGGAGGAAGATGATGAAGACCTTTCCCCAGGTGAGGCAGTGTTGACAAAGCTGTCATCCTGGGCTTGGGTCTCCTTGAGAAGCTGTGTTGAGGAGTGGCCGCTTGCCTTGCCACCAGCTCTTTTCTGACTAGAAGTCTTGGTCGTGGTGGGAGATGGCTCCCCTTGGAGGCTCTTAGGGGCTGCAACTTGGGTGGTTTCTCTGTCCTTGCTGGAGGTTCTAGATTGGCTGAGGGCTCTGTCTCTGCTGTGGGTTCTGGAGTGGCCATGATGGTTCTCCTTGCTGGAGGTTCTGGATCTGCTCTGTGCTCCCTTTTTGACGGGAGTTCGAGACCGGCTGTGGGCAGTATCTGTGCTGGGGCTTCTAGACTGGCTGTTCTCACTCTCAGGACTGGACATTTTAGACCGCCTGTGACCCTTCTTCTTGGTGGGTCTTGAGTGGCTGTGATTTTCTCCTTGGTACTTCTGGACCGGCTGTGGCTGTTTCCTCGCTAGAGGTCCTAGACCATACTTGGCTTCTTTCCCTTCTTGGAGGTTTCCTGGGACTGTGACTTCTCTCCTGGCTGTGGTTGCTAGACTGGCCCATCTGGGTAGGCGTGCCCCTCCGGGTACGACTTCTTGCTCTACTACGGTTTCTCTTCCAGCTGTAACTCCTCTCCTGGCTCTGGGTCCTCTTGTGACTATGACTTCTTGACCTTCTGGGGGTTCTAGAGCGGCTGTGACTCCGGGTCCTGCTAGGGGTCCTAGAGCGGCTAAGGCTTTGGGTCCTGCTGAGGCTTCTGACATGCATGTAGCTCTTGATCATGCCTGACATGTGAGTCAGATCTGTCATGGTTTGAGTCTGCTCCCTGCTAGGGGACGTTAACTGGCTGTAACTCCTAGCTCTCCTGGATCCACCGGAGACTTGCTAAAGCTCTTGAAGGCTGTCCTATTTGGGCTGTGGCTCTTGGCCCTAGTGAAGATGGCAGGTAGCCTAGAGCCATCTAAGGCTACGTGCAGCTTGGGGCTCTTGGTCCTGTGCCTGTTTCTAAGCCAGTTGTCGCTCCTTTCATGGGTACTGGGTCTAGGTCGGCTATGACTCTTGCCTCGGCTTTGTTTGCGGTGGGAAGTAGGGGTCCTCGCCTTCTTGGCCACACCTGGTTTGGCAGAATGGGTTCTCTTCCTATTGGGAGTGCTGGCCCTGTGTGGGGATGTCTTGGAGCTCTGGCTTCCCCTTTTGCCTGGAGTTCGCCCTCGGCTGTGTGTGTGTCTCTGCTGATATTGTTCCATAACTCCAGTCTTGCCTCCCTTCCTGCCCCTGCTGGCCTTCCTGGCCTTGGTATCAGTGCTCACCTGACTGGATGTTCTTGTCTTGCTGTGGCCTTGGGACCTGCTGCTGGGACGGGTTGAAGGGGCTGTCTTGGCACCTGTCGCTCTGGTAGCCTTAGAACTGCTAGGCTCATAAGCAAGTTAGGGGACTTGGGATGCCCTGAGGAACTGTTGGGCACTGCTACTTTGGTGATCTTTAAGGAGGCTGGAGATACGGGAGCCGCAGGAGCTGCTGTGGACTTTGAGGGCCCAGTGGATGCCAGAGCCGTGGGAGCTGAAGGAGCTGCGGGAGCCGTGGGAGCTGCAGTGGGCTTTGAGGGCCCAGTGGATGCCGGAGCCATGCTGCGCTTGGAGGATCTCTTTGATGGAGAGTGCATGGCGGGTGCAAAGGGGCTTGAGTGCCTGGCAGTCATGGTGAACATGCAGGATTTGGTAGCCAGGGACAACGACCAGACGGCTCATCACAAGCAGCTTCGTGATGTCATAGTGGGCACCTGAGGCCCCTGAAGCACTGCTGAGGTCAGACTTGAGAGAAGGAACGGGGCTCTGCCACAAAGGCTGGAGAGTATTAGCAAATGGAATCAGATCCACTCAGACTCAGCAGGGCCGGAAAGTCGGAGCTGGGTTCAGCGAGGGCCTTAGTCCTAGGAGATGGATGTTATTGCCTGGGTGGGCATGGAGGGGAGCCCAAAGAGACACTGGCAGCTGTAAGGACCAGGGAGGCTTCCTCACAAAGTAGCTGGAGCTGCTGGTAGAATGGAGAACGGCACTCATGGGGGGGCAGGAGAGAGCTCAGCCTGGCCTCACCGTCAGCTATGATCCACTTGTTCTTTGCTAGACTTGAGGTGAGAACCCCAAGATCAAGTCTGCCCTTAAGGAGTTCCCAGGTTGATGAGGGAGACATACTAGGGGCCCAGAAGGCCACAGGCTCTAGACAGTGATGGGAGCAGCAATAGCCAGGGCCATCAAAGCAGTAGCTGTCACAGTGGCTGTCATGTGTCTGTGCCTGGGCCCTGAAGCCAGGGTAGGAAGGGCCAAGTGGACACAGTGTAGGACAGTTGCAGAGAGCCCTAGGCCTTAGACAATGTCTGTAGGAGGTGAGAAGGTCACAGAATGGGTAAGGGACAAAGCAGCAGTCTTGAGACAGGGAGAAACACATTGGACACTTAGCGCCTGCTCTGGCCGTGGGGAGGGGCCTGGGCATGGATGTCACAGCCTTGGGGCTCACAGGGGACAGTGAGAGGGCAGGTGAAAAGGTAACTGGCTATCTAGGATGGGGAGATCTAGGGCAGCTCACCACAGAGGGAGCTTTGCCCTGGGGCCTCAAGGGAAAGGCAGGACTGAGGATCCGTAGCAGAGGGGACACCATGTGGGGGTCCAGTGTCCATCCCACAGATGTGGGCTGCAGAGGGCCCTAGACATCAGGGCCACCACCCAAACCATCGCTTCTTTTGGGGACAGGAAGAAACATGAGTGCAAGTAGTTGTTGAGCAATTGATTGGACTGCAAGAGAACCCAAGGCTGTACTGGGGAGGGCTGCCGGGAACCAGTGACCAGTGTTGTACTGAAAGGAGCCAAAGACAGCATTGGAGCTTGGTCTGCAGAAAGGGAAGGTAGACGCACCCCTGTGGTGTGGAGAGATCAAGGAGTCTGAGGTGATGGTGAGGGCGTGGGAAGGGTTGCCCCTGAGCACCTGTCGCCCCCGCCCCCCACGTGGTAATATGAGCAGGGCAGAAACACCCTCACTGTGAGCTGTGGGAGGAGATTGCTCTGTCGCCCAGTGGGTTCTTCCAGCAGGCCGTTTTCAGTGTGGCTGAAGCAAGCAAGCACCCTGAGGACTGCAAGCTCCTGTGACCGTGGAGACCCCTCCCTGCCCTGCCTGTGACCATGGAAACCCCCGCCCTGCCTGTGACCATGGAAACCCCTGCCCTGCCTGTGACCCACAGCAGGTGCTCGTGTCCTCGCCATTGCACATGTGCTCATTTAAAAGCTTTTGTTAGTTTATTTATTGATTTAGTGAGGGTGAGTACACTCTCATGGATTGAGGAGGGAAGATCACAGGACAACTAACTATTGGGAGTTGGTTCTGTCCCTCTACTCTGTGGGTCCTGGGATCAAATTCAAGTTGTCAGGCTTAGCAGCAAGCACCTTTACCACTGAGCCATCATGCCAGCCATTGATCATGTTTTTAAATCCAAACTCATCTATATGTACTTTTATGTCCTGAAATTACAGTCATGTATTTGTACTTAAAATTGAGCATTGTAGTTGACTTGTATATTGAAATGGAAATTATCTGTAATCCCAGCACTTAGAGGCTGAGGCAGGAGGATGATGATTTGATGGTCAGTGTGGAATACAAGCACACACACACACACATATACACGTACACACATGGACACACATGTGTCTCATGTCTCTCTCAAAAAAGAAAAGCCAAGTATAGTGGTGCTGGCCTGTAATCCAGCTTTTGAGAGGTGAAGGCAGGAAGATCAGGAGTTCAAAGCCAACTCTAGGCCACATGAGAGTCTGCCTTCAAAAAAGAAAACGAACAGAAAGGCTGGGGAGAATGCTGGCTGTGGAGATGTGAATACAGGAGTTTGGATTCCCCAGCACCCAAATAAAAGCATAGTGTGGGGTGTGGTCTCTGCACCTGGAAGGCACAGACAGCCCTGTCACACTAGTCATTTGCTGAGCTCTGGGTTCAGTGAGAGACCTCATGTAAAAAATGAGATGGCAAATGATTAAGGAAATCACCAGCTTTGGCACCGAACCAACCAAAACAGACCTTCGTGTCTACTGCTTAGCTACCTAATTCTGATGCTTGTCTTTCTGGAATGGTCTAGGGCGGGGCCGTTGCCACCTTTTGCTTTCTGTGATATTGTGTGACCGCCCGGTGAGAGCCATGGCCACGTTGGTCCTGAGCAGGGTGAGCACACATGCACTGTCTTTGCCCTCCACCGCACCCAGGTGCCCATCTGTCTGAGTTAGAGACAGGATCTCATTCCCTAAGCCAGCTGGCCTGGAGCTTGCAGGGATTCTCCTGCCTCAGCCTCCTTGATACTGTCATTACAGATGAGGGACACAGCTCTTGCCAGGTAGTCATTTGCTAGATGTGTAGATACATTGCATTTGTGTTGTGTCAAGCTGTCCTGCCCACGCAGTGAACTTGAACGGGGCTCGGGGAGGGCAGCTGGACACAGCCCTGATGCCATGTCTCTCCTACCTGCCCCAACAGGCCCGGAGCATTCTTCTGACTCTGAATACACTCTTTCAGAGCCCGACTCTGAGGAGGAAGAGGAGGAAGAGGAAGAGGAGACCACTGATGACCCTGAATATGACCCTGGCTATAAGGTGAAACAGCGCATAGGTGGGGGCAGGGGTGGCCCGTCCCGCCGAGCCCCCCGAGCGACCCAGCCTGCTGGCCCACCTGCACAGCCCTGCCAGCTCTGTGGCCGATCAGCGCTGGGAGAGGCCCCACCGGGTACCCCGCCTTGCCGACTCTGCTGCCCAGCAACAGCAACCCAAGAAGCCCCAGCCCCTGAGAGCAGGGCTCCTGGGGAGGAAGAGGAGGAACCGTCTCGCACTGGGGAAAATCGGCCAGCAGGGCTGGATGGGGATGAAGAGGAGGAGGAGGGGGGCACCTACCACTGTACGGAGTGTGAGGACTCCTTTGACAACCTCGGGGAGCTGCATGGCCACTTCATGCTGCATGCCCGCGGCGAGGTTTAGATGGGGCCGCCAGAGAGCTAGTAGAGGGGTAGGTGGGAGAGGGGCTGAGGAAGATTGGGGGCTGGGGTCCCGCCCATCCGTGTTGTCTTAGCAGTAGATATGTGAAGGGCCGAATAAAAGCCAGATTCTGTGTGCTGGCCCCGAGTGTGTGTGAGCTGCGTGAGTGTGGCTGAGTGTGCTCTACACCAGCACCCCTCTGCTTCCACTTCCTGTGTGCTGAGATTACTGGCATGCACTGCACCTGGCCAAGTTTATGTGCTGCTGGGGATTAAACCCGGGCCTTTGAACATGTTACACAAGCACTCTTGTCAACTGAGCCACAGCCCAGCACGATTTGTTTGACTTAGAGACAAGGTTTTGTTGGCTTTGAACTTGTTTCTCTTGTTTCAGCCCTAGAATCACAGGTACAAAGCCACCATACTTTGCTAAGAGTACTGGGGTTCAGGCCAACCATGAAGCTTGAAACTGCCTCCATTGATCTGTGCTTTCAAGAGCCAGGTAGGGCACCTTGGTGCCTGCCAGTTGTATAGGCCACTTCCCCCACAGTGCCTCTGCTGGAAAGCCAGTTTCCTGGTTGTAGTCAGCTGCAAAGAAGCCTGGGAAGGGCTGGCTAGCCAAGCCCCTCAGAACAGACTGATTCGCTGGGGCCATGAAGGCTTTGAGTATTCTGCCACCACATCGCCTGGTCCCTCCTACAAAGACGAGTACCATTAGTTTGGTAGCCAGCTCCCCCTGTGCTGCATAGGTGTCTAGTGCCCGACCAAGGGCTATATGTATATGGAGTTAGAGTCCAGGAAGGATGTACTCCTGATGACTGCTGCCCAGCGCTGTGGCACTGCCTTGATTTGCATGACCTCTTCCACAACTGGAAAGCTAATAGTTTTGAGTACCTCCCTTGTGTTCAGTGTAGTAACTACACCATTAAATAAGATTTATGCGTGTAGTGACCAAGGAGGCCACAAGAGAGCGTCAGATTCCTTGGAACTGGAGTTACAGACTGTTGCGAGCCAGCCATTGGTTTCTCTGTAAGTAGCAAGCACTCTTAACCAGTGAGCCATCTCTCCAGCTCCCTACTCATCAGATGTCACCTTTATAACACTGGTATGGACCCTGTGGGTGGACACTGAAGATGCAGTAAAAGAAATGCTGTGTAGAAAAAACCAAGAGGGCCGGGCGGTGGTGGCGCACGCCTTTAATCCCAGCACTTGGGAGGCAGAGGCAGGCGGATTTCTGAGTTCGAGGCCAGCCTGGTCTACCGAGCGAGTTCCAGGACAGCCCGGACTACACAGAGAAACCCTGTCTCGAAAAAACCAAAAAAAAAAAAAAAACCAAAAACCAAGAGAAGGGCAAACTGTTGTAGAGAGGTATCTTAGTCACTGTCCTTTCGCTGTGAAGAGACACCATGACCAAGGTAACACTTATAAAAGAAAGCATTTCATTGAGGCTGGCTTTCAGCGTCTGAGGTTTAGTCCATCTCCGTTATAGGGAGCATGGTGGCAGGTGTGACAGGCACGGTGCTGCAGAAGGGGGTAATAGCTACACCTTGGTCCTCATACAGACAGAAGACAGGCACCGGGCTTGGCACGAGCTTTTGAACCCCCAAAGCCCAGCCCCAGTAACACACCCTCCCACAGGGCCACACCTCCAGGTCATTGTAATTTCTTTTAAACAGTGCCACTCCCTGGCGACTTATGCATTCAAGTGCATGAATATGGCCGTGGAGGCCATTCTTATTCAAAGCACCCAGAGGGGTAGCTTTAATCCTACCTAGAAGGAGGCAGGTGCACATGGGAGTGAGCTCCTCCAGAGTGGACAAGGCAAGAGCCCACCTGGGACAATAAGGAAGGCCAGATTGGCTGCCAAGGATATGACAAGGTGCCCCTGTCCCGGGTTGAGGACAGCAGTCGGCCCGACCCATTACAGATTTGGAACCTTGGGTGTTCTGATGCTGTGTGTGGTGATTCCATTTCATGATTGATGCTTAGAATTCCAGCACTCTGAAGGGCGACAGGTTATTGAGAGAGTTCAAGGCCAGCCTAGGCTTAGAAAGTGATGTCCCTTTCTCAACAGACACACACACACACACACACACAGAAGGAAAGGAAAGCAGGCTTCTGCTTTGAGATAGGAAATACTAATTCGTAGAAGCTTGGCACCAAAGCTGCCTTGAAAATAGAAGGCTGATTATAATGATAGCTACCATTTACCAAGCATTTTCTGTTGCCAAGCCCTGCTCTGAGGCGCTTTCCATGGGTTAGCTCCTAGAAGCTTGGCAGCTAGGAGCCTCTAGGAATAGGACCCTAATTACCACAGCCTCCTGAGGCCCGAGCGCACAGTGGACTAGGCCTGGCTCAGCGCATCTTGTGAAGAGTGTGGGTGCTGGGCTCACTCAGCCGGTGCATTGAGAGCTGCTGAGGGGGCGTGGGCTGTCCAGGAAGCTGGGGATACAGGGTGAGTGAGGGAAAACAGAGAAGGTTGGCTTTTTGTTTTGAGACAAGGTCTTGTGTGTCCGGGCTCTCCTCAGTCAGTTCTGTAGCAGGTTCTGCAGATGGACCCAGCCCCACTCACACCTCACAAGCACTACCGACAGCTGTGCTCCAGGCCCTGGGAGTTGTGTCATGATGGAGAGACAGAAAGTGTGGCACACATTTACATAAACCATGTCAAATATGGAGCCGGGCATGGCGATGCAGTCCTATAATCCCAGCATCCTGGAGGCTGAGGTGGGAGTTGAAGGCCAACCTGGGCTACAGAATGAGATGGAGAGGGTGAGTGCTCTAGGAATGGATGCACTCAGCAGGTGAGTGAGAAAGAGCAGCAGGAAGAGCAGGCTCCGTGGTGGCTGTGAGAGCTGAGGTCTGGGGCAGGGGGCTGCTTGGGATGCTTGTGCAGGTGGGCGGGGGATGGTGACAGCAGGAAGCGGAAAGGAACAGGGTTAGGCCAGTTTCAGTACCGGCAGTTGAACCCAGGGTCCCATACTCAGTGGGCAGGTTCTCTACCACTGAACTACACCCCTAGTACCCAGAAGGCTGAGGTTTACAGACATTTGTTTTATTTTTTGTTAAGACAGAGTCTCATAGCCCATACTGGCCTCGAACATACTGCATTACTATTGTGAGCTGCTGCTGTCCCTCTACCACCTTAGCGCGCATGCACGTCTAGCTTTATGCAGCATTGGGAACTGAACCCAGACCTTAGCTCATGCCAGGCCCTCACTGACTGAGCTGCATCTCCAGCCCACTGAGAACATTGTATAACTGCTACAGCTGGGGTATAGAGGGTGAGCTGATGGAAGTTTCATGGCCAGTGAGAGGCAGAGTAGGAGCGGTGCCTCAGGGTGGGTGTGGTCTGCAGGAGCTACCAACGGTCCAGACCCCTCAGATGAAAGGTGAGTAAACCACAACAGACCTCCTTTGAAAATGGACATCTCACTAGGTGGCTTGTGCCTTTAATCCCAGCACAGATGGGGGAGACAGAGGCAGGCAGACCTCCACAAACAAGGCCAGCCTATTCTACAGAATGAATTCTGGGACATCCAGGGCTATACAGAGAAATCCTGTCTGGAAAATTTTTTAAAAGAAAAAGGAGGAGAAGAAGAAAGAAGAGAAGAAAAGAAAATGGAGATCTCGACTGCCAAACCCAGTCTCATGGCCAGGATCTTGACAGAGTCAAGAAGAGGTCGTCTCCCATGATTGAGACCTTTGTTGCCTGATTCCATCACCTCTGGATGCTCCAGGCTCAGCAAAGGAGCTTTGCATTTTAAATTAGGCTGCCCAGCCAGGCGGTGATGGCGCAGGCCTTTAATCCCAGCACTTGGGAGGGAGAGGCAGGCAGATTTCTGAGTTCAAGGCCAGCCTGGTCTACAGAGTGAGTTCCAGGACAGCCAGGACTACACAGAAACCAAGTCTCGAAAAACCAAAAACAAACAACTGTGGCCAGGCATGGGCCTGTGGAGGAGCAGAGTCAGTCATGTCATGTGGCCAGAAGCAGAACCAGGCCCAGCACCAGCAGGTGGTGCCGCCCACATTCAGGTGGGCAGTGTTTCTCCCTTACTGTTTTCTGGAAACCGCTTTCCAGGCACATTCTGTCTGTGGGTCATTCTTTCAAAGCATCATGCATCTTCTGGTGTTTGCTTCAGCAAAACATTCCATGACATAACTCTCCAAAGAATCCAGACATTTCCACTTCAGTCATCCTTCCTCTGGGACAGCTGTTCTCAGCCTTCCTAATGCTGTGACCTGTAGTACGGTTCCTCGTTTTATGGCGACCCTCAACTATAAAATTATCTCTGTTGCTTAACTTGATTCAGCTGCTACTATTACTTGTAATGTAAATATCTGTTTTCCAATGGTCTTAGGTGACCCGTATGAAAGGGTTGTCAGACTCCCTAAAAAAGGAGACATGACCTGCAAGTTGAAAACCACTGCTCTAACAGATTCTCCAATCAGTATTGTTACACTGGGTCTCAAAAATGAGCACTGGGGACATAATACCTGTGACCACAGCACACTGATAACTGGTAATGGGCAGTGTGTCCCATGCCTAAGCCGCCTGTCACGAGACTGCATTCTGAATAGTAGAAAGCACTGCAGCTGCCATTTTGGTCAGTGGCTCAGGAACTGCACAGGACTAGACCCACTGGGTGAGGGTAGCCGTGCTCAGAAGTTTGACCTTGGAAAAGGAGGAGTGGGGCCGGGTGAAGCAGGAGGACCCAAAGTGTAAGGGGCAGTCTGGGCCACTTAGGGCTCAGTGGCTAAGAGTAGTTTTGTATAAGTCCTGAGTTTGAACTGACATCATAGCTCCTCACCGTTTTTAACTCTACTCACAGAGAATCCGATGCTCTCCACTGGCCTCCACAGGTACCAGGCATGCATATGAAAACAAAATACCCTGGGCTGTAGAAATGGCTCAGAAGTTAAGCTGCATGGCCAGAGATCCTGAGTTCAATTCCCAGCACCCACATGGTGACTCACATTGTCTATAATGGTATCTGATGCCCTCTTCTAGTGTTCAGACATAGCATGCAAACAAAGCATCCATATACATTAAATTTAAAAAAGCAAAATACCACATACACAAAATCTAAAAAAATCCTTTGGAAAGTAAAAGATGGGGCTTTTGAGTGCTTCCCTGTTATCCTCAGTGGTAGAGCCCCTGCCTAGAATCTCCCAGTGAGGGGCTGGGGGCGTGGCTCAGTGGTAGAGTACTTGCCCTAACATACCTAAAGTTCTGGTCAGTTTCTTAGAATGGCCAAAACAAAAGGTCACTCAGAAATCTGCTTGTCAGGAATCTGTTCCAGTCAGGCAGTGATGGTGACGATAGTGATGTCGCACACCTTTAATCCCAGCCCTTGGGAGACAGAGGCAGGCAGATACCCTGAGTTTAAGGCCAACCTGGTCGACCGAAAGTTCTAGGACAGCCAGGACTAAATGGAAAGTCCCTGTCTTAAAAATCAAACAAATTAACCTGTTCCACTATAGGGGTGACTGGGATATCAGGAATTTGGGGGTGGGGGGCAAGTCCTTTGCAGCTGCTGAAGACACTGCCCATTGGCTCATGCTACCATTTCAGTGGCTACAAGTGGCTTTTGTACTGAGTACAGAGAAGGGCTGGAGTTCTAGTGCTGGGACTTGGGGTACCCCGGTCCCAGTGGCCACATTGATCACTATAAGTCCTTAACTCTGTGTGTTGTCATCCAAGCAGGTGGGTCTCTTGCTGCTCGCCTGTTCTGTACTTCCCTCAAGTTCAGAACTGGAGGAAGCCTGGCAGAGCTTGCAGAAAGCTGCAGCATCGTTGAGCCTCTGGAAGGGTGGTCTCTAGCTAAAGCCCTAAGTCCACACAGCTAAGGACTCTGCTCTTGACACAGTCAGAGCGCATGTAGAACCTGCACACTGACTTACTGGGGGTGAGGCAGAGGCAGTTGGAGGCACAATATTTCTTGTTCCTAGGAGCTTGAATTCAAGTATAAGGAAAATTCCCTCCAGAACTGCGACTCCAGGTCCTGGGGAGTACTGCAGAGAAACTACGGTAAAAGGCAGACTAGGGCAAACTGAGCAGGCCGGGACTTCCCTTAGGAGGTGGCAAGAGTTGAGACCAAGGTAACAATGAGACTTTTTGCAGGGACCTGTGGTCACTGCACTGCACTGGGAAGAAGTGCAAAGGTCCTGGGTCAGATCCCAGCCTAGCATTTGTGGCTAGAAAAATACTGAGCACACAGCTGGGAAGGAGGTGACTGCCGAGCCTCGAGAGTGACGTTTTCAGATGCCATTGTGTGACCACAGCATATAGATAACCAGTGAGGATGCCAGGGAGGCCATAGGGCGGAATGTGGGCTGATACAGTGTGGTCTGTAGCAGAGACTGGAAGGTGGGTGTGGTCGGAAGGGAAGCAGCCAGAAGTCCAGTATGGTTGCATGAGGATTTGCCAGACTCCATGCAGTAGAGTGCAGAGCTCAGCCATATGGCGGCAGTGCAGCTGGCCAGAGACCACACACATCACAGCAGCCCTTTTCACACCTTTTGGCATCCAGTAGCTTTGGGCTGTAGACAGAAACTTGGGAGTCCACATCCGTGCCATTCAAAGCCTTGGGGTGCTATCTGAAACAGGCTTTCACTGGGTGCCAAAGGGAAGGCTTCACTTCTGTAAAACTGGTGTATTGGAGAAAAGGTGATGGCCAAATGACCTCTCCCGTTTCCCCATTCATCATCACCCTGGCACTCCATATGGGTGAGCTCTGCACTCTACTGTGTTCTGACATCTGGTAAAGGAGCCCTAGGGTTGGTTACCCTGCCACACATCCACCCACACCAGCCTGAGGTGGCGGTCAGTTTTCTGTGTGAGAATCGCTGCCCAGACTCAGGTAGGTCTGAGAAGGTGAAGCCAGCAGTTGGACAAGGCTTGGGCAGTACTTAACTGTAAAGGGTCAAATGTTGAAGGTCCTACAGTCTCTGAGGCAGCTTCTCGGTTCTCTGTCATAGCGAAGGCAGCCAGACAGTAAATAATTGAGTCCCAAGTGTGTTCCAAAAACTTGATTTGTAAAACCAAGCGACAAGCTGGAACTGGTCCTAGTGTGTGTATGCCTGCCTGTCCTTTTGCTGTGAATGCTCCTGTATGGGACAGGGACCTAAAATAGTGGTGGCTTAATTAAGACAGCATTTCTGTTTCCCTGCTACATAGGAACCGTGCTCTTGAGGGTAACAGTGGCTCAGGTTCCTGCTAACTTGTTGTTTTGCTATTCTTCTTTGGTGTTGTTTTTAAAAGATTTGTTTATTTTATGAATAGGACTACACTGTAGCTGTCTCCAGACACGCCAGAAGAGGGCATCGGATCCAACTACAGATGGTTGTGAGCCACCATGTGGTTGCTGGAAATCGAACTGAGGACCTCTGCAGGGGCAGTCAGTGCTCTTAACCGCTGACCCACCTCTCCAACCATGTTCTTTGTTCTTTCCAGACAGGGTTTCGCTGTGTACCCCTGGCTGTCCCAGAACTCTCTCTCTCTCTCTGTAGCCCAAGCTGGCCTCAAACTCTGAGATCTGCCTGCCTCTGCCTCGAGAGTGCTGGGATTCAAGGAGTGCGCCATCACTGCTTGACTGCTCTGCCATTCTGTGTTGTTTTTGTCTTAACGGTAATCATTGCCAGGTACCTATGTCCTCATTCCACTTAGGAAGAGGAAAGGTAGGTCTCTTTCCCAAACTTGGGGACTCTACCCGGGGAATTTAGTCAGAATTCAGTCACAAGGCCACAACTAGCTGCAAGGGAGTCTGGGAAAGTATTGTTTGTCTCACTAAGATCTGAGAAACAGAAATCATTTCTACCACATCTACTTCACCTGTAGGCTTTTAATGCACATCTCAGGGAGTAATGCAGGCTTAGCGGGACTGATTCCCAGGGCAAGGGAGACACAGTGCTCTGCCCCTACTGACTGTAAGCTCTTCAGTTGGCCTTTCAGGAGAGCCAAAAACAAGGTCTCCACAGGAGAGCTCAGGGTTGGCCAAATGAACACAAAGCAGAAGGCATCTCTGTTTGATTCCAAACTAGTTCTTCTACAGGGCTGAGCCACCCTGCCCTGTGCTCTCCTCTTCCCACTTCCATATGTTCTCTGGCAGTCCCCACTCAGAGCCAGGTCTCCCTCTTTAGTTATTTTAATACGGATGTATGGTTTTTAGACACTCTTCCTTGTCGGCTTGCTCACGCCTGCTCATTTGTGCATATAAAAATATCCTATTGCTAGAATGGTACTCAGAATTAGTCAAATTATCAGCAGTGGGCAGTACCTTGCAATACCATTGACCCTGAGAGTCAGGAAAGCTGGCCTAGGTTTGGGAGAGATGGGGACGAGAACTGTGAACCCTACCCAACCCCTGGTAGCTCAGGGTCCAGCTCACTCCTGTTTCTCATTCTCCAAAGGTCTGATGGCCAGCCAGCAGCGCTTCACTTCCCTGCCTCCACCCGGGCACGGAGCCAGGGCAATTTCCTCTTGCAGCCCTGGCATCCATCTGGGAAAAATTAAGTGTGATTACGGAATCTGAAGCTATTTAACTGGGATTGAGCGAGCTAGGAATAATCTTTCCTTCTCGCTTTCTCAACACATCTATTTATCTGATATCTCTGCTTCTGGGAAGGCCCTGTGTTCTCCAAAATCTGCAGATGTGACTCTCACCTTTTGCCTTCCTGGTAGGGTAATTCAGTTCTTCCAGGAGACCTGTGCCGCTAGCATGGGATGGACCCCCCAGCTGTAGAGCCTCATCACTGCAGAGAGGGTTCACGTCTACTCAGAGCTCCCCCTGCGCATGCCCAGTGGGGCTCTGCTTCCTGGGCAACATCCAGACCATCCTCAGTGCAGGCCAAGGGGTCAGCGGTGGTGTGGGCATCCTGACCTGCTGGTGCTGCCTCAGGGAAGTGGACTGGGTCTCGGTGGGTGAACGGAGTGGCTTGGTGCCTGGACGTGGCTGCATTGGTGGACAAGGCCTTGGAGGAGGGGGAGAAGCAAGCAGAGATAAAACTGAGTGAAGAGCTCCCCCCCATCCTCCCCCATCATGCCCCCACTCCCACCCCGAAGCTTCTGAGCCACAAAGTCTTCCTGTGTTTTTGCTCATAGACTATGACTGAAACCTGGGGCAGTGGCTGCACTGTCTTTGGCCTTAGAACCATGCCAGTAATGAAAATGACTGCTTTCTGCTGGGCAGGCCTATATATAGTGCTGTCCATACATCCCAGGGCAGTTTCCTCCTGCAACCTGGCAGGAGTATGGACGGTGAAATGAGATACAGCCAGTCTTAGAACCCAGTCTGCCTGCCTGGCAGGCTGGCACAGTGATTAAGACACTGCCTGGGGTCGAATCTCTTATTTCCTAGGCAAGGACAAGTCTCATCAGCCAGAAAAACGGGGTCCTGACTGTAGCAACTCCACATGTAACGCTGCAGTGGTAGCAATTACTGCTTCTGAGACAGTGACAAGCAGCCCTGGCCTCTGTCTAGGGAACAGACACAATTTCACAGATCAGCAGCAAGAGGCGAGACTATGATGGGAGACAGACAAGAAGGAATCCCGCCCAAGCCATGAGCGTGGCTGGCTAACACGAGGAACTGCTGCTGCAGTAGCAATCTCAGCTCCAGCCCCACCTCCTCCGTCCTGGGTCACACTGACCACCGTGGATTTCTTAAGTCGTTGCCAGGTGTGGTGGTGCATGGCTTTAGTCTCAGCACTTGCGAAGCAGAAGTAGGTGGACCTCTGTGAGTTCAGGGCCAGCTTGGTCTATAGGCCAGCCAGGGCTACACATGACTCGAAGATGTCAGAGCTCCTTGTTGCTGCCTCAATTAATTGTAGACACTGTAGCACTGCTCCTAGCTAGAGACCTTCTCTCAGAAAAACAGGACAACTAAAAAACCCAATCATGGATGCCTCTGCTTTCTGGCAGCATCCAATCTTGGCTAATAACTCTCTTCTTTGAACCCGTCCTAAAACCATACACCCAAGCCCAATCCTGCAAACTCTTGTGAACACTCTGCCTGGGTCTTTTCACATGGTATATTTTGCAATGCCCAATAAAATTTGGTATGTGACTCAGTCGCAGAGCCCCTGCACAAGTCCCTGAATTTTTTTTTTTTTTTTTTTTTTTTTTTTTTGTTTTGGTTTTGAGACAGGGTTTCTCTGTGTAGCCCTGGCTGTCCTGGAACTCACTCTGTAGACCAGGCTGGCCTCGAACTCAGAAATCCGCCTGCCTCTGCCTCCCAAGTGCTGGGATTAAAGGTGTGCGCCATCACTGCCCGGCTCCTGATTTTTTTTTTTTTAATCCTATTTTGTTTATTTGTATGTGTGTGCACCATATGTATGTCTGGTGCCTGCAGAGGTCAGAAGGCATTGGATCTCCTGTACCTGAAGTTATGTATGGTGTGAGCCAATATGCAGGTGCTGAGAACTGAACTTGAGATCTCTGTAAGAGCACCAAATGCTCTTAATTCCTGAGCTATCTCTCCAGTCCCCTGAATTTTGAGGAGTGATTTTTGTTTGTTTCCCAAGACAGGGTTTTTCTGTGTAACAGCCCTGGTTGTCCTGGAACTCGGTCTGTAGACCAGGCTGGTCTCAAATTCATGGATTCACCTTTCTCTCCCTCCTGAGTGCCAGGATTAAAGATGTGACTTGAGCCACTACCACTCATCTTAAATACAGAGTTTTTGTTTTTGTTTTTTGTTTTTGGTGGTTGTTATATGGTTTGTTTGTTGAGACAAGGTTTCTCTATGTAACATTGGCTGTCCTGGAATCACTCTGTAGACCAGGCTGGCCTTGAACTCACGGATCCAACTGCCTCTGCCTTCAGAGCCCTGGGATTAATGGCGTGTGCCCCCTGCCTGGTTTAAATACAGGGTTTTGAAAACTGAACGATATTCCCAACTTGTCTAAGGCAGGTGTGTTCCTTGTGGTCTGTGCCTGTAAGACACTGGCAGTACAGCTGCGGTACCAGTTGTCACAGTCCACCATTAGAAACAAATGAGATAATCAAAGTTATAGTCATGCATACTTGGCAACAATATGCCCAGTACAGGAAACATTCAAGGAGCACTGCTGTTATAAAGTAAGTGATATAATTTAAATTAAATTTCATTAAAGTCAAGTTTTCTCCTTTTCTACAGTTAATCCTGTAACTGCCCCCATAGAAGTGTGGCGTGATGCCCCTTTTGGTTTGTTTATAAAGACAAGATTTCTCTGTGTAGCCCTGGCTGTCCTGGAACTTGCTCTATTTAGAGCAGGCTGGCCTCAACCTCAGTGAACGGCCTGCCTCTGCCTAGTGCTGGGATTAAACATGTGCTACCACCCCGGCCTGTGATGCACCCGTTTGCTATGGGAACCTGAAGCGCAGTAATATTGAAAGTCTAGGGGAAAGGTGGGACAAGAACCTTGGGGACTCATTCCAGGTAATGATATTCCTAGTCACAATGTCACACTCCACAACCCTTTATTCCTCTAAATGTCGTTCTCCTTCTGTTTGTTTTACCCAGATCAAAGAAAATAATTTTGATCATGAGAGGTGGTCATTCCTGGCAGGTAGTTAGGGTCACTGAAGCCACCTTCAGCAGGGCGGGGCGATTGAGATATGGAGGTCCCTTTAGTATCACTCCTGCACCCATCACCTCTTTCAGGCAGTACTCAAAGAGGTCGCCTCCTGAGCTGTCCGGACTCCGCTCCTTGGGAGAAGCTTGCCCTCTACAGGATCTTCAGAGCCCTGTTCTGATAAGAAAAAAAGAGCGGGCGAGGCTACCCGTGTGTCGCCAGCCATAGTGGGCCCCTGCTTTGTTTTTTGACACCCATTGAACTCTAATGGCACGCTCACTAGCTGTCTCATATGGGAGACTCCTCGGGTTTGTGACACCTCGGTCTTCAAGCTCCTGTGACCTCAACTTCGCAAAACCGAATCCCCTCGAAGGTGGAACCCTTGGTCTCTCGTACCAGCCTCATCCTAGTTTCTCACGTGTCAACCCTAACCCTAACCTCCACACAAGCAGTGGTGCTCACACTCGAGCCTGCCTTCTCCCAGGAGACATCCTTCTCTGTGATTCCTGTTTCACCCGTAGTCATCGCACACGCTCACTAGGTTATGTCTAGATCCCGCTCTCCCACGCACTGCCTTCTGCTCCTAGTTCTTGATGGTCTCTGTGGCCTCTTGGGTTCCTCCTCGTAAAAGGCTGTCCCTTAGCAGCGCCTGACAGTCGGTCTCCACAGCTCTGCCACCGAATGAGAGCGGGATAGGGATAGTTTTTCCCAGACTCCATTGATCTCCGGGCCCTGTTGCCCCACCATTGATTGCGAGTCAGGTTCAAGGTTGCAGTCCGGCACTAATACAGTCAGAGAAGCCAAGTCCTCGGAAGGGCAAGTGGAGAGGTCCTTCTTTGTTCTGCGGTGCGTGATGATGACGTTGGTTGTTTGCTCCGTACAACGCTAAGCTTGTTGCCTGGGCACATCTCTTCCTGTCCCCTTTGCCGTACAAGCCTTAACTTGCTGCGCAGGCGTATTGGTTGCCGATCGTCGTGGGGCACCGCCCCAAAACTTTTTGCGCACGCGCATGGGCTTTATTGTGCCTTGGCTCAACCTTAGCAAGAAAGAGCGAGCTGCCAAAAATTCTGTCTCTGCGGTAGCTCTAAGACACAGTCGGTCTTGGAAGGAATGACGTCAGGATAGAGCCACCTGAAGGAGGATGTCTCTAAATCCGGACACTCCTGCCCCTTCAGCCTCCGTCAGCTCGTCTTAAGGGGCTGGGCCTCTGTGTTCTTCAGGCGTGTCACCTCTCTGCTTGGTTGGTGATTTGGAACGGGGAGGGGAAAGACAATCCTCGAGTTCCCGAGAGATTGACAGGTTTCTGAGGTTTTTTTTGTTTTTGTTTTCCTTTTTTTCAAAAAAAAAAAAAAAATAGGGAAATGCATTCGTGAGGAGAATGGGCCATACACCTGACTCTCCAGGGAATAGGCCCTGGGGGTTGGGTTTCGAGATCCTACAGAGTGACACTGGAGAATGGAAGTAGAGGACAGGCTGGAGGATCTACAGTGAAGCAGTTAGGAAAGGGTGTTGACCGGTGTGGTGGAGCACGCCTTTAATCTCAGCACTCTGGGAGGCAGAAGCAAGAGGATCTCTTGTCAGGCCAGCCTGGTCTACATAATGAGTTCAGACTAGCCAGGGCTACACAGTGAGACGCTTAGGAAAGAAGCAAATAAAAAGTCTTATGTGCTTCCTGACCGATGGCTTCCCCCACCCCCGCCTCTTGCTTTTCAGCAATGCCTCTGCCTCAGGGTGACGTGACTGCCTTATTCCTGGGACCTCCCGGCTCGGGAAAGTCCGCCCTGATCGCCGCGTTATGCGGTAAGAATGTGGACACGGTAGAGATTCCCGATGGACGGCCGGACTCTGGAGTGCCCAGCTTGAGAGCTGCGGCTCCGGGCCTCTTCCTGGGTGAGCTGAGTTGCCCACCCGCCGCTCCCGGGCCCTGGGCGGCAGAGGCCAACTTGCTGGTATTGGTGCTACCTGGATCCGAGGGGAGCGAGGAGCCCTTGACCCCAGCTCTGGGGGAGGCAGCGCGGGCCGCCCTGGCCAGAGGAACCCCGCTGCTGGCTGTACGGAATCTGCGTCCTGGAGATTCCCAGGATGCAGCTCGGGCCCGGGAGGAGACTGCGGCTTTGCTGGACAGTGTTGGGTTAGGAGCTGTGCCTCTCTTTGTGCTGCCCGCGGATTGCAGCAGCAGTGACCGCTGCGAGGAGCTAGAGCGCCTGGACGTGGTGCTGCGGACCCAGGCGGAGGCGCTACAGAGGTGAGGGGACAGTTCGGGCTGGTTGGGGTGGCATAGATCCATTTCAGCTAACGAGGTCTTTAAGGTTCTCGAGCCATCTTCCTAGAGCGTTAGAGACAGGCTTTTATTGGCTATCCATTCGTCCATACCCTACTTATTTGCTTAGGACAGCACCCCTCCCACCACCACACCCCTGAGCACAGATTTTGAGATCAGGGAGACTCCGCCATAAGCAAGGATCACTTTTCTGTCATATAAAGTCTGCACCGTCAAGAATCAACTGGAGGGCCCGCCACAAAGGTCCTATTTCCTGCAAGCTCTCTGACATCACAAGCCCCCTCTCTGGTGAGAATTCAGAAAGCCCAGATATATATGCAAATACTTGTGTCAGACAAGATGCTGGACTCGGTCTCTCTGTGACAGTCGTGATCCCTCTCCAGCCCGCTGGTCCTCCTCATTGGCTTGGTTCTCAAGTGACTCCCCTCCCATCCTTCCTAGCCCTAGCACCAGACCATGAAGGAGCTTTACTTCGGGTTGCTTGCCCCATTCTTCCATTCCCAATTCCCTCTCTGGTTTGTGCTACTGGCTCTCAACTCACCCAACCCGCCAGCTGCCTCATTTTACGGATCTCAAAATGCAGCTCAGGAAGGGTCTGCATCGGTCGGAGAGCCGCCTCTCATTTATTTAGTTAGCCTCACCGGCCCACCAGTACTAAACGAGCTCTCTCTCCTCACATGCCCTTCCTAATATCCACCCTCAGGAAAACACCCGTGGGGACACCATAGGCCACGCTGAAATTGCCATTGTGTCCTTACCTTTCTCTAAGCCCCACCCATAGAAAAACTTGTCCTGCCCAACACATCATTAGAAAAGCTCTGAGCCTGGGGGCTGTATCAGGGGAAGTCTGAGCAGGGTCCTCATCTTAGTTTCTGTTGGAAACCTGACCTTAAGGTAGTTTACCTGCGGGATCAGAACTCTGGGTAGCTTAAGCTCTGCCCTTTACGGCCCCGCCCCACCTGGTTTCTTTCTTCTTTTCTTTCCTCCCTCCCCCCCCTCCCTCCCTCCCTCCCTCCCTCCCTCCCTCCCTCCCTCCCTCCCTCCCTCTTTCTTTCTTTCTTTCTTTCTTTCTTTCTTTCTTTCTTTCTTTTTTCTTTCTTTCTTTTTGTTTTTTTGAGATGGGGTTTCTCTGTATTCTTGGCTATCCTGGGACTGGCTCTGTAGAGCAGACTGTCCTTGAACTCAGAGATCTGCCTGGCTCTGCCACTCTAGTGCTGAGATTAAAGACATGTGCCACCACGCCCAGCCATGCCTTCTTTCTCTATGCTTTAGTTCCCTGGTTCAGTGAAAGATTTTTTTTCCCCCCGGAATTGCTCACTCAGCCCAACTTTTCCTGCTTCTAAAGCTCTGCTGCAGTGGTGGCGCACGCCTTTAATCCCAGCACTTGGGAGGCAGGCGGATTTCTAAGTTCGAGGCCAACCTGATCTACAGAGTGAGTTCCAGGACAGCCAGGCTATACAGAGAAACTCTGTCTCCAAAAACAAACAAAACAAACAAACAAACAAACAAACAAACAAAGCTCTGCTGCCTTTGATCGTTTCCCCACCTCCTCTCCCAACTCCCGCAGGCTCCTACCTCCTGCCCAGGATGGCTTCGAGGTACTGGGTGCAGCAGAGCTGGAAGCTGTTCGTGAGGCCTTCGAGACCGGTGGCCTGGAGGCGGCGCTGTCGTGGGTGCGCGCCGGTCTGGAGCGCCTGGGCAGCGCACGACTGGACTTGGCAGTGGCTGGCACCGCCAACGTAGGCCTTGTGCTGGACATGCTACTGGGGTTGGATCCTGGCGACCCAGGTGCTGCTCCTGCCTCTGCACCCACTGGGCCCACCCCTTATCATGCTCCAGAGCGCCCCAACGTAGTACTCTGGACCGTTCCCCTGGGCCCCACGGCCACACCCCTGCCGTCACCCCTCACCCGACCCACTACGATGCCCTGATCCTCGTCACCCCTGGGGCTCCCACCGAGGAGAACTGGGCCCAGGTCCGCTCATTGGTGTCCCCAGATGCTCCACTCGTCGGTGTGCGCACGGACGGTCAAGGCGAAGATCCACCCGAGGTTCTAGAAGAAGAAAAGGCCCAGAATGCAGGCGATGGGAACTCGGGGGATGCACGCAGCGATGGAAAGAAAGCTGGCATCGGGGACTCGGGGTGCACTGCCGCTCGGAGCCCGGAGGATGAGATGTGGGAGGTACTGGAGGAGGCGCCTCCTCCCGTGTTCCCGCTGAGGCCCGGCGGCCTCCCGGGCCTGGGAACCTGGCTTCAGCGCGCACTGCCCACAGCTCAGGCAGGAGCGCTGCTGCTGGCGCTGCCACCCGCAAGTCCCCGGGCGGCGCGGAGGAAAGCGGCAGCCCTGCGGGCAGGGGCGTGGAGGCCAGCCCTGCTGGCTAGCCTGGCGGCGGCAGCTGCCCCAGTACCAGGCTTGGGTTGGGCTTGCGATGTGGCACTTCTCCGGGGACAGCTGGCCGAGTGGAGGCGCGCGCTGGGCCTCGAACCCGCGGCTGTGGCACGACGTGAGCGCGCCTTGGGCCTGGCTCCCGGAGTACTGGCCACGCGCACGCGCTTCCCGGGCCCGGTGACGCGAGCCGAGGTAGAGGCCAGGCTGGGGTCCTGGGCAGGTGAGGGCACGGCGGGAGGTGCGGCGTTGGGCGCGCTCTCCTTCCTATGGCCCGCGGGTGGTGCAGCGGCAACCGGTGGGCTGGGTTACCGTGCTGCGCATGGTGTACTGCTGCAAGCCCTAGATGAGATGCTGGCTGATGCTGAGGCGGTGCTGGACCCCCAGAGCCCAACCAATGAGGTGTGTGGTGGGGCTTGGGGTATCCGGTGACTTGGTTCTTGGCCTCACAGCCTCTGACGTTAAGGAGTGAAGTTTTGTTACTCAAACCGGGAGACTTGAAGGAGGCTGACATCTCGTTGAAATCCGAGACTTACAGTCACCCGATTTCCTAGGTTCTGAATGGGGGTAGGGTCTATGCGTCAGAAGTGTGTTACCCAGATACCAATGCAGTAAAGGAAGTAGAGGGCCTGAGACTCCTGGAAATGGGAGCCTCTTAGCGTCCAGCTGATAGCTGATCCTGGATCTCCAGAAGCCTCGATCCCTTCCTGCCTGGGAGTGAACCTATGGCTATGGACTTGGAACTGCAAGGAATTAGAACCCTTGGAGTGCGGGGTCCCAAAGGGAAACGAGACATCAGTTGCCCGATGAAAGAACAGATTTGCGGGAGCTGTGAGAGTCTTAGAAAAAGTCTGGTTCCTAAGAAGGCTCTGGAGAGTGGTTGTCATTTCTTGGGTGGTGGGAAGCCCCTGTGGAGACCAGGGGCCTGCTGGAGACCCTTTGGTCTCTTGGAGTGTGGAAGAGTGTCTGTCATTTGCTCTTCAAGGCTTTGGTGTAGTGAATATTGTCCCACAAAACTGAAGGGAAGAGACAAGGGAGGGTCTGGGTAAGGTAATCTGATGGCCAGAGCCTAGGAATAGGGTCTTTAGGGTATGGAAGAATAGAAACGCACACTTGGAAATACCTCCCTTGAGCCTCTGGGATCGTGGCAACTGCCTCTCCGAGCTTTACTGGGAAGGGGTATGACTACCCCCATTTTATAGGTGCTGGGTGATTGAGGGTCTCTGGCAGGTGTGTTCCTGTTTTGCTTTAGTTTATACTGGTTTCTTCTGTCATCTGGACCTTAACTGTCGGGCCTCACAGTGTTGTGCTCCTGCTTGTCTGGAAAGGCAAGAGTCCTGCTGTAGCAGTCTATGGTTCTCTGCATGGCCTCCTCCGATGACTCCAAGATACCTGCTGCTGGTCCACACAGGCTGCTGCTGTGAACGAGGGTTCCCCCCACCCCCCGACAGGATAGCTGGGTAGGTCCTTGGTGCTGTGGGAATGTGCCAGGAGGGAGGCAGAGGCAGAAACCACAGCGCTGTAAGCTCTGTACAGGTGGGAAGAGCCATGCAAGATTCCTCAGTGTTGAAAACAGAAAGGCAGCGGTGGCGCATGCCTTTAATCCCAGAACTTAGGAGGCAGGGGCAGGCGGATTTCTGAGTTTGAGGCCAGCCTGGTCTACAGAGTGAGTTCCAGGACAGCCCAGGCTACACAGAGAAACCCTGTCTCGAAAAGCCCCCCAAAAAAAGGGAAGAAAAGAAAACAGAAAGGGAGGACCTGGTAGCTAGGACCATGGGATTCAGAGACGCAGGCCAGAGACTCATCAACACAGCAAAGCAGTGTGTGCCCAGTCGTGCCTCTTCTCCATCCCCCGCCCATCTCCAGCAAGCCTGATTTGTTGTTCTGCTGCTCAGGTCCTGCCTTGGGACCTGTGCATTTTCTGGTTTTCTATAGGATGCTCTCCCTCTCCATCTTTTTTTGAGATAGGCTCCTCATCCATCAGGTCTCCCCGAAATGGCTCTACAATCACCCAAAGTAGCTTGCCTTGATCCTGGCCGCTCGATCGTCCCTGTAGCAAACATGAGTATCAATGGCTTTATTTATTCATTCACTCTTTCAGTTGCCTGTTCACTGACTCTTGCCCCTTGCTGTCTTTCTCTTGGGTGTACCCTAGCACCCAGAGCAGGGCCTGACACACGGTTGGTGCCTGGTATTTCTCATCTTTACTGATCATTGGCACATGGCCTGGAATTCAGGTTGTCAGTAATCTTGTAACAAAGAGGGAACTAGGGAGAAGCTAGCACCTGGTGGAGAGGGAACAGAAGCAGCTGCTTGGCTGCTGTCACCACAGCATATATTTTCACCTGGTAGATGAAAGGACTGGACTGGAATCCTAAGAGCTTCTGAGGGCTAATAACCAGAGGCCTGCATAGCCGGGCTTTACCCCTATCTAACCTTGAACTCTCAACCTCTGACACCATTCGCCTGATGGAAGGAGGCCCCTGATTTGGCTGTTCGTGCCTATAATCCTTGCACCTCTGGTTGACAAAGGAAAATTTGAAATTGAAGACAGTCTTCAGTGACAGAGAATTGCAGGCCTGTAGGCTACACGCCTGATCCCACTGGAGTCTAGACTGGCCTTGAACTCCACATGGTCTGGGCCCTGCATCTTCTCACTCCCTGCTCAGCCCATCTTCAGCCAGCCTGATACGAAGTCCTTGATGCTTGAGTTGGCCAGCTTTGGCCCTGCCTCCGCCTCCCCAGTACTGGGATTAATACTCTAAAGTCATAGCATCTGGCTTCCATTTTAAAGCTCTTAGAGCAGCCCAACATTCTTTTTGCTAAATCATCAAAACCGATGTGTTCCTTACACCTGGCCACACCTCAGATCCTGTGATACGCCTAACTGGAAAGACTTGAATTGATAGATGGAGGGTCCAATTCACATACCCATGTTTCATTTATATTTGATAAGCTCCCCCCAATAATGAAGTTTCAACCAGTGGTGCCTCACATATTAAAGGCAAACACTTTGCTGGAACCATGTCTCTAGCCCTGCTGTAGGGGCTGGAGGCAGGGTTCTGGGCAGGGGCTCCTCTACTGAGCTTTGCCCCCAGCCCCTCACTGAGAGATGCTAGGCAGGGGATCTACCACTGAGCCATGTTCATATTTCAAGACAAGGTCTCACTAAATTGCCCGGCCTGCCCTTGAACTGATTCTACTCCAGACAGGCCTTGAATTTGAGATCCTAGTCACTCAGTCTCCCAAGTAACTGGGATCACAGGCCTGCCTCACCTCCTGGCTTAATAGTTTTCCCAAACCTGCGATGTTCCAGTGGATCAAGTACAAATGGATCTGAGACTGATTTTTTTTTTTTCTCAGTGGCATTAGCCATACATTTGGCTCATAGTTCAACAATACAGTCCATCCATTGTGGGAAAAGCACAGTGGCAAGAGAGGGAGGAAGACATTGCAGCCACATTCGGGAAACAGAGCAATCGCTTCCTCTGTCTTTACCCCAGCACCACAGATCTATGGAATGAATAATGCCTCGAACAGGAAGTGACCTCACCTCATTTAGCACAGTCAAGACACTCCTCCATAGCCATGTCCAGAGTGAATGTAAATTCTGTCAGTTAATATTAACCGTCACAGGGCTGGAGAGATGGCTCAGCGTTTAAGAGCACTGACTGCTCTTCCAGAGGTCCTGAGTTCAATTTCCAGCAACCACATGGTGGCTCACAGCCACCTGCAATGGGATCTGGTGCCCTCTTCTGGAGTGTCTGAAGACAGCTATAGTGTACTCATGTACATAAAATAAAATAAATTTAAAAAAAAAAATAAAATAAAATTACCCATCACAGACAGCAGGTAGCTGAGATTTGCTATGTTACACATGCATGCAGCTACGTATGTACACACTGGCCCGTGAATGTGTTCAAACACATACCCAGCTCACAGGTACCACAGCCCCTCCTGAGAAGCTTGGAACTCAGATGTTTCTCTTCTACTGCCTGGGCCCCACTTCCCTTGGTCTGGCTACAGTAACAGCCAACTTGATCTCCTGTGACTTCCTATTAAGTGTCCTGCGCTCTTTAAACAGTCTTCTTTTTTGGTACTTTGACATAACCTAGGACTTGCCTTCAACACCGTATGTAGCTGGTGATGGCCTTGAAATCCTGATCCTCCTGCCTCCACCACTCAAGTGCCAGGATCACAAGCATGTGGCATGATGCCTGGTTCTGACCGTGTCTTGCTTTGGCATCCCTGTCCTGGGCTTTGCTGCTGTCCCTTCTCCTTGAGGCATGAGGCCCATGCTAGATGCATCAGAAGAAGCATATTGTAGCCATTGTGTGTGTTCTGGTCAGCTCCATAAACTTGTATATGGGCACTTTTGTGTTATGTGATTCCTTGCCCATTTTTGTTTTGTTACTTGGAGATAGAGGATCCACGCCATCTCAAACACTTGATGCCAGGTGCTCCTCCTGTCCCAGCCTCTCCTGTCCTGGATTACAGGTAGAGGTGGCTGCCTTTTAAATTATGACTCTCCCCTCCACCCCCGAGATAGGCCTTACTCTATAGCTCTAACTCATGCCTGGGCTCTGAAGATCTAGGGTTACAGGTGTAAGTGATGACGTATGTTGCCAGTATGGTCTTTCTTTAGGATCTTTAGGCTTTCCCAGAATGTGAGTAAAGCCGAGACTGAGGCCTCTGGAAGCATCCAATACAAAGGGCTCAGTTTCCCTTGTCACAGGCCACTGGCACACTGGAATTCTGGGAAATATCAATCCTCCATGCTGGAATTGCAGCTACACAATCATGGCCTTGCCCTTGAAAGAAGAGCAGCTTTCAAAAGTTGGTCAATGGATGAGGTGTCCTTCTCAACATGGAGAGTCCCACACTTCTGGCTCATGGAGCTGTCTATTGGAATGTGGGGGCAAATCTGTCTGGTCATTCTGCGGTGTGTTTGGAAAAAAGAATAAAGGGTAGAAATACTATTGTGTGAGTCTCTACTTTATTAATTTGAAGTGTCTGTGTGGGTATGTGCTGTGGAAGATGCAGCTTTCACCTGCTGAGCAATCTCCCCAGTCAGACAAGGTGGTGAGTTTTAAATGCTTCCAAGTGTATGATGGCCAAGCAGCTGAACTCTTGAGCCAGCGTGAACCGCTGTTGCCCAGTTCTGCCTTTCCACAGACAAGCACTTGGATGTCCTCTCTCAGCCTGACTCTGGATTTTAGCCACGGGGACAACAGCAAATGTGATGCAATCAGAGGCTTCAAAGATGCTGATGAATCAGACTTCCTTTTGGCCATCCATGGGCTCCCTGCTGTCACTGCCACATTGAAAAGCCTACCAGGCTAAGGGTTGGGGATGTGTTCCCTTAGAATCCCCAGTGAGGGGCTGGGGGCGTGGCTCAGTGGTAGAGCCCTTGCCTAGAATCCCCCAGTGAGGGGCTGGGGGTGTGGCTCAGTGGTAGAGCCCCAGCCTAGAATCCCCCAGTGAGAGGCTGGGGGCGTGGCTCAGTGGTAGAGCCCCTGCCTAGAATCCCCCAGTGAGGGGGCTGGGGGCATGGCTCAGTGGTAGAGCCCCTGCCTAGAATCCCCCAGTGAGGGGCTGGGGGCGTGGCTCAGTGGTAGAGCCCCTGCCTAGAATCCCCCAGGGAGGGGCTGGGGGCGTGGCTCAGTGGTAGAGCCCCTGCCTAGAACCTCCCAGTGAGGGGATGGGGAGGGGAGGGATATCGCTCAGTTGTAGAGCCCCTGCCTAGCATATTCAAGGCTCTAGGTCTGTTCCCACTACTAACACAAAATTGATTGAAGCTTTGGTATGTAGCCTGACTATGTTTAATTTCTCCTCCTCTTCATCCTCCTCCTCCTCTTCCTCCTCCTGCCCCAGCCTCCCAAGCATTGGGTTTATAGGTATACCACATTCTTCTAAAATCTTAAACTCTGAGCCAAGCCGTGATGGTGTACTCAGGAGGCAGAGGCAGGTAGATCTCTGCATTCAAGGCCAGCCTGGTCTACAGAGTGAGTTCCAGGACAGCCATAGCTACACATAAAAACCCTGTCTCAAAAGACCAAAACTAAAACAACAACATAACAATCTCCCCCCCCCCCCAGCTCGGTTACATTTGAGCTGTGCAATCTTCAATTGACATACCCCCCAACCCCGTCCCCAGCCCCATCCCTACGCCCTTGCTTCAAGACTCATCTCGAGGATGTGGATGCTAGTGAGTGCCTGTCACAGTCATCAGGCAGACAAAATGAGAGCCAGCCTCTCAGAGGTCAAGATGCTCACACTTGCTGTTTCTGCAACTGCCCAGCTCTCTGCTTTCCAACTGGGGGAGGAACCTACTTCTGGTTAGGTGTGGCCATGTGACTAGAGCTCTGTCCCTGGAGCTGAGAGTGTTGAGTCACTTCTGGGTCACACAGTGGTTAATCACACAGGTGAGGCATTCCTAGGCACTTCCCTTTGGCAAAGGCATTGGCCGATCTATACCTGGAATGAGCAGAAACCCGATTTGGATGATGCTGAGCTTGTAGAGAAAAGGCAAGCACCAGCCTTTTGTGAATGGATGCTCACTCAGCAAATACACACCCCGCTCTCCCAGTGAAACTCCCCTGTTGATGTTGGCTTTGGTCTTCTGACTCACCTTAGTCAATGGAGGGTTACCAGTTCTAACCCCAACAACAACAACAAAAACCCTACATGCACTTGACTTTCAGGCTGGCACAGAGGATTTGTGGAAGCTCTTGGAGAAGCCAGTTCTGGATCAAACCAGTTAGGAGAGCTATCTGAGGCAAGCTACAGGCCCTTAGAATCAAGACTGTCTGTAGTCTTAAATCTTCGTGTGGGGATTGTTTGGTACATGGCATTATGGCTGCACTAGCTGACTCATTTCAGCCACTGAGGTTAGGAAGTTATTACTGGAGCGTAGAGCATATTGTAGCCTGCTCAGATTGGTGTCAGCATTAGCACCTGCCAACTAATGGCTACTCTGTAAGTGGCAGCTGTCACAATGATTAGTATTTACTGAGACATCCTGTCCGAAGAACCATCATTCTTTTAAAGGTGGTGCCCACCGCTCTCCCTGCTTTCAAAGGAGTGTTTTTCATCATACAATGTCTCTGAAGGTCTCACTGTTAATAACATTACGGACACGTTACTGACACGGACACTGAGATGAGGCAGGAGAGGTGACCAGAGCTCACGCCAAAATCCTCACCCGTCCTAGCTGTTTGACTTAAGGCCTCAGGTTTTCCACCTGTAAGGCGGGATAATATCAATGTCATCTGGGCAGGGCTGTTCATAGCTGTAATCCCAGCCTTCCCAGGGTGAGGCAGAGGGATCTCCTTGAGTTTGAGGCTCGATTGGAGTACATAATGAGGCTGTCTCAAACGACAACAGCTAACCAGCACATCAACTTCACAGAGCTGTGGTTGTGAAATGATGAGAAAGTAGAAACTCCTTAGCAGGGTGCCCCTTAATATAAAGCAGGGGGCTACTTGATTTTCTTTTCCCCTCTACTTTGTAAAAGGGCAGGAGCCCAGGCCAACAGCCCCCCCCCCATCCCTCCATTTCTCTCTGACACCTCCCTCCATGCCTCCACACCCCCCCTTTCTTCCTTCTTTACTGAGTCTCACTGTGTGACTCTGGCTGGCCTCAAACTCACAAGCGATCCACCTGCCCTGCCTCCCGAGCGCTGGGATTAAGAGCATACACCACCACACCTGACACATACCGGGATGAAGGCAAGAGCTATTATACCGGGTTGGTTTTTCCTGTTTGTTTTTGAGACAGGGTCTGGCTGTGCAGCCTCAGTTCATGATCCTCCTACCTCAGTCTCAGCCTATGCTACCCCATAGAGACCCTCTCCTCTTTGAATTGGGTGAAAGGGTCAGAGAAGAACACGGAGACTCAAACTGTTTACAACCCACCTTCCATGATGCATCTGGTCACAAGGACTAAGGTTTGTACTGTGGATCTGTTTTAATTTACTGCTAGATGGAGAGCTGCAGGGCTCTTCAAATTACAAACTTCTTGGTTCGTCACTCTCCCCTGCCAGGAGGGTAAGGGGCTGGAAGGCAGTCTGCCCGGCGCAGGAAGTAGAGATAGAAGGCTGAAGGGACCTCAGCCCCTGCCTTGGTGTGGCAGGCGCTCTCTGTCGCGCAGCCCTTGTGGCAAATTTCGTGTTGATAATACCAGCTTGCACATTGCCAGCAAAATAGATGCAGTGTGTTTCCTGGCCCACGCAGCGGGCTGCCTGGCTTCCTGGACAGGTCTCCTGGAAGGGCGCAATGCAGGAGGGACACATCAGCCCGTTCTCCGTCCGATTGTTCGGGGGAGCTGTGAAGGAAGATGATGTATAAAGCAGGTTGGAAGGCTTGTTACCCTAACACCCTCTGAACCCTGGGCAACAGGAGTTAGTTGGTGGAGTTTGCAGGGAAGGAAATGGAGGCCCGGAAGCAGTCAAGGCAGTGCCACATGTCACTGGACAGGCACACTGTTGTTGAGGTGGTACTTACGGGTCACAGAGCCTCTGTTGCAACCATCGCTTTGACAGCAGTGGGCGTTGGACACCATGTAGTCGTTGGGACTCATAGTGGTCGATACGAAGCCCGAGTAGCAGTCTTTGAACTTCATGCAGGCCTTGAAGGTGTTCACTGATTTTCGGCCCTCTGCAGGGTAGGGGGCAGGAGTGAAGGGAAGGTGGTGCTGTCAATCACTGCCTCCCCACCCCTCCCCATCCCTCTCCAGATCACCATGGCCTCCTCGGCCATCTGTATTCACATGCACATACAAACACATAGGGATATACACGTATGCATACATTAAAATAAGCTTTTGAGACAGGGTCTCACTATGTAGCCCTGGCTGTCCTGCAACTCACTTGTAAATCAGGCTGGCCTTGAACTCACAGAGATCCTCTTGCCTCTGCCTCCCGGGTGCTGGGATTAAAGGCATGTGCTACCACACTTGGCTAAAATAAGTAAAAATTTTAAAGTGTGTGTATGACTTTAAGCCTGGAAGGCTGTAGGAACAGCAGTAAGCTGTTGGAGTGAGATATGGAGACGCCATTGTCTTCGGAGTAGGAAAGCTAGTCTTTCCGAAAGCGTATGAAGAAGGCGCCAATAAATGCCTGTTTCACATTGACTGACATGTTGGGATGGTGGGAGCAGGTCTGTGGGCGGATGCTTGTTTGTTAGCAGACATCACAAAAGAAGAATTGTCCAACTTGCGATCTAGCCTTGGCTCTAACAGTCCTCTAAGACACCTTGCCATCAGAGGGGCTATGTACATGCTTGCACAAGCTACGGTGCAATTGGAACTTTGGGCTACAGTTTCCTGCTAGGGTCTTACAGGTTGCACGATGGTACACAACTCTGTGAGACTGACCCATTGGCTGTTTCATTATTGCGGCTGTGCCACTGGCAAAGCCAGGCAAGCTGCGAGGACAGAAATAGAAGAGCATCGGGTGAGAGACACAACTTGCCGGGATGTTGTTAAAGACTTTGAAAGAATAGTTTACATGGTACACGGTGCAGCTGAGAATCAAGCTCTTGGACAAGAAATCGGCTTCCTGAATGAATTAAAGGAAGACATGGAATCCCCTTCCCTGTAAGGAAGGAGACAGAGGGACAGGCTGAGGCATCACAGGGGACTCCCTGTGACGATGAATTATACATGACTGCGAGCCAAATCAAAAGATAGAGTGGTGCATGCACTTTCACAGGAGCCCCAGCGAGTGTGGTGAGAAGCCAGCTCGCAGGATCAGTTCTTTTCTGTCACCTTGTGAAACTCAGATCTTCTACATCAGGGCCTCCACCCGCTGAGCCATCTTGCTGGACCCCTAGCAGCTCAGAAAGGCCACATCCACAATTTACCTTAGTGCATGGTGGCTTGTAGGTAGCCATCCCCTTCTTGTCTGACCTGGGTCCACCCATTCCTCCCAATCCCCTGTAGCTGTGGATACAAGTCCTTCCTAAGTCACCTATGGCCATCCCTGTGTCTATGTGTCTATGTGACACGACCTCTTCCTATCCTCATGATATTGTGGCCCCCCCCTCCATTGTCTTTCCCAATAAAATCCAAGATGCTTGCCTCCCTTCTGGCTTACAGTACTTGAATCTCTCTCCTACATCCTTCTCTGGTCACCCTCACCGACACAGCTGCAGGGTGCGTAGGGCAGAGTCAGCCTTCAATCCCGCCTTCCGTTCACCCCTGCACTCGGCTCAGGTATGCCAACCTTCAAAGATGACTCGGGGCTGGAGAGATGGCTCCGTGGTTAAGAGCACTGACTGCTCTTCCTAGATGACCAGATTCAATTCCCAGCACCCACATGGCAGCTCACAACTTCTGTAACTCCAGTTCCAGGGAATCTGACACTTTCATATCAATGCACATAGGATAAAATTAATTATTAATTAATTATTAAAACAAGAGAGATGACTGTCAGGATTGTACACAACACATACACATACTTAATGTTAGAAAGGCCATGGGAAAAGGCACAACCTTCCTCTGTTGCAGCCTTCAGTCCCCCTCTCAGCTGGGAATCACCCGACCTGTAATTAATGCTCTCTCTTTCCACTGAGCATGAATACCCACCAGCTCTTCCTTATTTTCATCTCTGAGGTCTGGGGTGCTCTCTTTGATTTAGGTCAGGCTCTCCCAATGTACTTCTGGGCCTCCCTACTCCCCTCCTCTCCCTACTCCCCTCCTCTTACCCCACTCCTCCACACCTCTTTCTTGCCTTCTTTGCTCTCTCTCATCCCCCTCCTCCCCTCCCATCCTCCTCTCTTCTCCTTTTCCCTTTCTTTCTTCAGCCTTCCTTATTCCTCCCTCCATCTCTCCCTTCCTCCTCTCCCTCTATCTCCCCCTTCTTCTTCCTCCACCTCTTCCTTTTCTTCTTCTGCCCTCTCTACCTCCCCTCTTTCTTTTTTGCTTGTTTTTAAGTCAGGGTCTCGCTGTGCAGCCCTGGCTGGTTTCAGAGCTGTGACTATCCTCTTGCTCATCACCCCATCCCAACATCTCTACTTTCTCTAGATTTACTTGCTCCATCCCTCAGGGTTATGGTCTCTCTCCCATCAGGTTTGTCCTTTCTGTTTTCCCCTGACCCTAACGTCATCTTCCATTCTGTCTCTCTGGGCTTCTGTTCCACCCCCTACTCTGCCCTTCCCTTGTGCTCAACAGAGTTGCTTAAGAGCATGAACTGCACTTCCAGAAAATCCAAATTCAGCTCGTATCACCGGTATCTCAAAACTGCCTGAAACTTTTGCTCCAAGGGATCTTTCTCTTCTAGGCTCCGTAAACACTGTGCTTTCTTGCATAGCGCCCCCCCATACAAATAATTAATTAAAAATATTTTTTTTGTTAAAAAAAAAAAAACCACTCTTTCCCTCCTGCTAGTTTTTTTGTGTTGTCTCATAGTTACCTCACCAAGCTCCCCACCCCACGTTTTATTTTATGGGTATTTAGCCTACATGTATGTGAGCCACAAGTGTGCAATGCCAGTGGTGACCAGAAGAGGGCGTCGGATCCCCTGAGACTTTAGTTACAGACCATTGTGAGCCACCGTGTAGGTATTGGGAATTGAACACAGGTCCAGTGAACTTGACTGACCCTTCATGTCTTCATTTCTTCTGGGCCTCCCTACTCCCCTCCTGCCCTCCTCTCTTCTCCCTTTCCCCTTCTCTATTCAGCCTTCCTTCTTTCTCCCTCCATCTCTTCCTTCCTCCTCTCCTTCCCCATCTCAACCCTCCTCTGATTTTCTTTCTACATTTCACTGTGACTATCCCCCACCTACGAGGGGTAGTTTCTTCAACCCTGAAGGTACAGGTCCCTCCCAGCCCCCCTGGCTGAAGCCACACCCTCCTACTTGTGCTGGACTCGCTCGTGAGGACCACGCATGCGTCTTTGCCGGCTTCACAGGTCTTCATCTTCCCGCTGCATGTGTGCCCCGAGCCTTTGCATACCTCACAACTTAGAGGGCACCCTGCAGCAAGGAGAGCAGAGAACAGGGTACGTGATCATGGCTAGGATGGTCTTCAGACCGTGACTTGGGCTTTGGAGCTCACAGGGGACAAGAGAGGTAGGTGACTTTCCGGGAGGGACCGGGCTCTTTCTAGTTTTTCATGGGTGGGACACTGAGAACTTTGGGGAACTGTCCGGAGTCAGGAAGCGGTGGCAATGCCAGTGAAGTGGCGTTCAGGGCGGGAAATGACTCTACCACAGAGCCTGTTTTACTTAATAATTACAAGGCTTGGGGACTTTGGATGCCAGGGTCCCCTGAGCAAGCTCAGAGGCAGGGAGGGGTCGTGGCAGAGGTGTCTATGGAGCTTTTGTAAAATTTCAGGTCCGGCTGGTTCTTGGGGTGTGGAACTCACCTCCTTTACCACAGAAGCCTGGTAGCTCAGGCAGGGGTACCTGACTCTGAGGTCTGTGTCCTAAGTTTGAAAGGCAGACTGGGGCCCAGACGGATCACTGGCATGAGTTCCTTGGTCCTGACAGAGGAGGAACCTAGCCATTTGTGTCACAGGGACAGTGAAGCTGGCTTGGAGTACTGTGTCTAAGTAGAGGATTAGGACGAAGGCCTGAATCCTTGTAGGTCCAGAGAGAAAAGCCATCTCTCCTCTCCTTATTAATTTTAAAGTTTGCCTTTGATGGTCAAGCTCTTTCGTTTGCTTTCCTGGAATTCAGATGCCATGTTTCGAGGCCCTTCTTAGGGGATGGACCATACAGGATCCGTCAATCCTTCTCAGACCCCAGGTTACCTCCTCTTGACTCTCCTAAATCTGATTTCTCAGAATATCCCTCTCTTAAGGACATTGCTCAGTGCCCCCTGAGGTACCAGGAAGAGGGCCAGGTCCCTTTGTCACTTACCGAGACCCAGGAAGGTACACAGCAGTGTGGAGGCCAGCAGGAAGGTCCTATGTCTTCTAGACAGAGTCATGGTGTGTGAACCTGTAGTCTCAGGTCCTCGGCCCTTATAGGAAGCTGGGGAAGGGCGGGTCTGGTCCCACCTTCACCTTGGGGTGAGAAATAGCTGAGCTCAGAACCCATGGCAGTCTTCCACAGCCTCCGGGTCAGAGCCACCATGCCACCATCCACAAGAAAACTGAACAACTGGGACCCAGCCCTTTCCTGTTCCGCGGCCCAGATTTCTTCCACCTGGACCCAGAAGCTCACTTATGTATTGAAGCACTGTTTTTTTTTTTTTTTTTTTAATTGTTGTTGTTCACAAATCTTAAGGTAGGAGTTGGGTCATTTGATTCCCCGAGGGTGCAGAGCAACTTTGGAGACTGGCATCCCCTCTTCTCCTTTCCCAAGGAGGCGCCCAGCGTGGGTTGGATGCTAACCTGGTAGCGCCCAGCATGTCTAGGCTCGTCCTGCGGGGGCTGGGAGCCTTGTCGCCTTTCCTTTCTCTTTCGTGTGCCTGCCTCACCCTCATGCTTCTGTATTCTAGCTGTGTCCAGCTCCAACCCCACCCAGGGATGTGCCCCAGGTTCTTGAGGGGATCGAACAAAAGAGGTCCTGTCAGCAGACAGAGACGGACGAAGATGGTGACAAAGGCTTACGGGGCATTGGGAAACCAAAGTATTTGTGGAAGCACGCTATGCTGTTCGTGAGCGCACGCCGAGTATACGGTGCATAATTCGTATTTAAGTGCGTTCTCCCTCTCTTTTGGTGTCAGATCAAGAGCTAAGAGAGGTCTGAGATCTCTGTCGGTCATCTATCTGTTTATTATCTGTCTGTCAACATCTGTCTGTCAACATCTGTCTGTCTGTCTGTCTGTGTTTGGAGGGAGAAGGGAAACAGCGTGTCCGCAACAACAGGTGGAGGAGATCTTATTTCAAGCAGGACGCAGGCTTTGGGAAACTCTTGCTAGCTTCAGTGTTTCTAAGTCAGCCTTCGGTTTGGTTGGTGACCTCACGGTCCAATGAACAGTGCAACTTTCACGTAGGACCCAATCACTGAGGCCTCTCCTGTTGCTAGGCTCCCAGGAAGCGAGTCTCCACGTTATCCCGCAGCGAGGCCGGAGAGTGGTGGAATCAGAGAGAGGCGGGGCCGGAGGGGGAAAACGCTTGTTGCTAAGGGGAACCGGCGCGTCGCACGCCGAGAGGCCCAACCGAGCATGCGCAGTGTTGACGTGCGCGCCGGCGCGCCGCGGTTTGAAAGGCCCGAGCCTCTCGCGCTTGCGCACTGAATCCCGTGCCCGGGCGCGCTCCCCCAACCTTCTCCGGGGCCCCCCGGAGCTGGAACCCTTCGTCTTCAGTGTCTGCTCGGTCGGGCGTCCACGGGCGTGGACATGCCGGAGATCAGCCTCCGCCACGTCGTGTCCTGCAGCAGCCAGGACTCGGTGAGGCGGGGGACACGGGGGCTTCCGGAGGGAGGCTGCGGACTTTGGAAGCGCAAGGGGAAACTTGGTGGGATTCTGAGGCGGGGTGCGGGCGGGCTGGACGTACATTCCGAGGGGGACGGGCAATTAGGGGAGTCGGGCCATTGTGGAGAGTAAAGAAAGCGGGGTGGGGGGACTGGGAAGTTCTAACTGGGAAGAAAAACTCGGTGTGATGAAAACTGGAGCTAGGTTGTGTGTGTGTGTGTGTGTGTGTGTGTGTGTGTGTGTGCGTGTGCGCGCTCGTGTGTGTGCATGCGTGTGCGTGTGTGACCAGCGTGAAGTCAAGTGTGAAGTCGGCTACCCCTTGGGAGCTTAAAAATTCAAAAGTTCTTTTATTTTTAAAATTCAGCTCTATTTAAAGAACTTGCACCTTTCCACCCTTGTTTGCAGACCCACTGTGCGGAAAACCTTCTCAAGGCCGACACTTACCGGAAGTGGCGGGCAGCCAAGGCAGGAGAGAAGACCATCTCCGTGGTCCTACAGGTGATGCCGCCCTCTCCCACCTCCTCATCCCCGGGGCTGGGAGACCCCCACCTCACATTCCATTGCCAGCTGATCCCTGTGTCCCCTGAGTAGGTTGATTCTACTTCTGGGCCTCAGTTTCCTCAGCTGGGACTGTGTCAACCATTACTGTTTCCAGTGTCCTCGGGGCCAGAAGGTGACCAGGAAGAGTATCTCCAGAAATCAGTTTCATTGTAAAGATGACAGCCATGGAGGGGCTGATGCCTCAGGCCTGTAATCCTGGATGCTTGGGAAACTGAGATAGGATCACAAGTTCAAGGCCAGCCTGGACTGCTTAGAACCAGTCTCACAAGTGAAAAGTAACTACCCTCAGGAAAACTTGTTAGTTAACATAGGATTAGGCAGCTAGCTCAGCTGTACAGGGCTGGCCTGGAACCTGTCAGACCCTTGGTTCCATCCCTAGCACCACAATAATAAATGAATGAAACAGATGTAGGGGAGGGAAGTTTTGTTTGATGGGTTTTATTGTTCTGTTTGTGAGATAGGTTCTCTCTACAGAGCCCTGGCTGTCCTGGAACTCACTCTCTAGACCAGGCTGGCTTCCAGCTTACAGAGATCCTCCTGCCTCTGCCTTCAGAGTGTTGGGATTAAAGGCATGTACCACACTGCCCTATTGTCTTTAAGATTTTTTTTTAAATTGAAACTAGTCTTGAATTCCATCTGGGGCAGAGGATTTCAGGTGGACACCATCATACCCAGCATCTGTCTGTCTGCCTTTCCTCCATTTAGCTTCCAACTCACACATACACACGCACTCAGTACTGTGCAGGCTAGGCAAGAGGTTACTCATTGAGCCATCTCCCCAGTTCTGGCTGACATCTTTCTGACCGATTTTTAATTTATTTTAAGCTGGTCACCTTTAATCCCAGCACTTGGGAGGCAGAAGCAGGTGGATCTCTGGGTTTGAGGTCAACCTGGTCTACAGAGTGAGTTCCAGGCCAGCCAGGGTTACATAGAGAAGCGCTGGTGGGGGTGGGGGGCGGTTAAGGGGGTGGGGTTGTTTCTGACAGGTACAGAAATTTGAAGAAGGGGCTAGAGAGATGGCTCAGTGGTTAAGAGTGCAAACCAGTCTCCCAGACACCTGAGTTCAGTTCTTAGCACTCATGTCTGATGGCTTACAACAGCCTGTAAGCCTAGCTCCAGAGGATCTGATACCTCTAGTCTCTGGGGTTTCACCCTCCTTTCATACACATATTAAAAACAATAAAAATGTATCTTGAAGAAAAATCAGTGGGAGAAGAAAATTAGATGCTTTTAAGCACCTGCCCATTGCCGGATGGGTGTTGGCCCCCATAATTTTCTGAGCGTCCTACCATAAAGGCCTTGGTTACCACTCGAAAATGGCACTGCCAAGACAGTCCACACTTGAGTGTGGGTGCTCTTGACAACTTGGTCAGCCTGTTGTATTCATATGCACTTCTGAGCTACAGCCCCCAGCCGCCGCCACCACCACCATTATAACCACTGAGCTCTTCTTGCCCTCCTCCCCAGAGCGCTGTGGTCCCGATGGGTGTGGGTCACTGACTTTCCTTGGTAGCCACATTCCTCAGTCCTGAGTGGAGAAGGACTTTGCTGGGGACAAACAAGGTTGACCTGACAGTTTCTATACTTAACATATTCTTGGCCTCTTTCTTGCTGAGTTGTTCTGGGTTACAGAATGTTTTGAGGATTATAGACATTTTTCAAAAACAAATAAATATGAATCCATGACATATTCTGGCCAATTTTAGGTGTTTACGCATTTTTTAAATCCCTAATCAGAGACTGGTAATGAAAACTAACATTATTCACCATTATAACTCGCCAGTCAGCAGCCTTCACGCCTCACAGGGCTTGATTCATTCAGTCCTTGTAAAGCCCTATGACCTACAGACTGTCATTATCCCCATTTTACAGATAAGGAAACCGAGGCCCAGAGAAATTATGAAACCAAGCACCTGTGTTTTAAACTGTGAGAACTGGGTTGCTTAGCATTTAGTTTGGGGATCTGGATTCAAATCCTAGCTCTTACTCACTCTGACCTCAGGCAGATGTTTTTAATTTCTCTAAACATACCCATTGAAAATAAAGACACCCAAGGCTGGGGTGGTTGTTAAAGCCCGGTGACATAATGTCTGCAGAAGTGCTCTGTCTACATGTGGGAGTTGGGATAAAGGGAGGGGTTGCTGATTTCATTATGGGATGTTGATTCCTCAGGCCTTGCTTAGCATCAGGTGACCCCCACCGATCCCCCTATACACACTGGGAAATGATGTCCAGTTCTATGAGTGGTGGGAACCAAAAGCAGCACAGGGTCCCGAGGAGGCTCATTGGGGGAGGGTCCTCGTGGCCAAGCCTGACAACCTGCGTTCTGTCATGTCACTGGACTCCACTTGGAGAGCACTGACCCCCACAGCTTGTCCTCTGACTTCCTCATGCACAGGGCACGTGCACACCCCTACCTGGGTACAGCAGATAGATAAATGTTCGGCTGAAGAGACACTCGGTGGGTAAGAGCACAGGCTGCTCCTTCAGAGGAGCTGGGTTTGATTCCCAGCACCCACATGGTGGTTTGTAACCATTCGTAACTACAAGTCCAAGGGATCAGATGTCCTTTCTAGCCTTTGAGAGGCACAATACCAGACAAAATACCCATATGCCATAAACATAAAAACTTTAAGTGTTTAAGAAAACATGGGAGGCAACTAGAGGTCATATGCAAACCTGGACACAATGGTGTAGACCGTGGAACTTGGAGGAGTTCATTCGACACTTCTTAGCCTAGTGGCTAAGGTCAAGGGTCTAGTAGCATCATTTGTTCCCTCGTTCACTTATTCCACAAGTGTGCGTTTAAGCACTTGCTGATCGTGGACACTGCTCCTGAGTCTGTACAGCGGTGGGTGGGCAGCAGGTGATGGGCGTATTCGTTCCTGGAGACTTGCCTAGCATGCTCCACGCCCTGGCTTTAACCCCAGCCCTCCATAAATTGGGAGTAGTGCTTTCAGTCTGTCATTCCAGTATTCAGGGGCAGGAGGGTCAGAAGCTCAAGGTCATCTGCTACATAACAAGTTCCAGGTCAGCCTGAGCTACGTGGAACCCCAGGATGACAGGCTGACAAAGGAGCAGTGAATTGACTCTGTGTCGGCCATGAGTACTGGCGGAAGTGGGCAGGGTGAGTAGTGTGCCAGCCGGAGATGGTGTGGTCAAGTTTTTAATTTAAATATGAAGCCGGGCGGTGGTGGCGCACGCCTTTAATCCCAGCACTTGGGAGGCAGAGGCAGGCGGATTTCTGAGTTCGAGGCCAGCCTGGTCTACAGAGTGAGTTCCAGGACAGGACAGCCCGGGCTAGACAGAGAAACCTTGTCTTGAAAAACCAAAAAAAAAAAAAAATAATAATAATAATTTAAATATGAGGTATGAGGTCTGATGACTTTTTTGAAAATTATTTTTAGTTGAGTATGGTGGTATAAGCTTTTAATTCCAGTACTGGAGAGGGAGAGGCAGGTGGATATCTGTGAATTCAAGACCAGCTTAGTCCACAGAGTGAGGTCTATAACAGCCAGGTCTACATAGTGAGACTCTGTTTCAAACCATGTCTCCTTCCCCCATTTAAAAAAGATTTATTTTATGTGTATGCATGTATATCATGTGCATGCCCGGTGCTTCCGAGGTCAGATAAGGGCATTGAGTCCCTGGAACTGGAGTTAGGAATGCTGGTATGAGCCTTGTGGATGCTGGGACCCAAGCCCCAGTCCTCCACAAGAGCAGTGAGTGCCCACTGGGGACTTCTAAAACTTTCTTTGTTTTGGTGGTGGTTTTTGAGATGGTCTCTCTGCAGAGCCCTTGGTGGAACTTGCTATGAAGACCAGGCTGGTCTCGAACTCAAAGAGATCCACCTGCCTGTCTCCCGAGTGCTGGGGTTAAAGTTGTGAAACTTTTTTTTAAAAAAACTACATTTAGTGTGTGTGTGTGTGTGTGTGAAAGAGAGAGAGAGAAAGACCGCCACTGCCCACGTTTTCATCTTTAGAGGTCAGAGGGCACTTGCAGGCGTCACTTTTCTTCCACTCTGGGCTTCCAGGCCAGCATCTTTGCTCACTGAGCTGTCTCTGCAGCCTGGAGTCTGGTGACTCTGAGCAAAAGAAAATGTTCATCCACAGGGAAGGGACAGAGATGTCAGTGGGCTGTGTCCATCTGGCACATGAGAGGTAGGTCAAGGAGGTCGGAGAGCAGGGTAGGACCAGGGCTTCGTCAGGGCCTCTGCAGAGGAAAGATAGGATCCTACTCAGGTCTGTGCAGACTCCTCCTCGTTCCTGCTGAGAGTAAGCTGGAGGACCAGGCTCAGAAGCAGAGGTCAGCATCATTAGAGCCCATCATGGCTGAGACCCCTGGGAAAATCCGATTGCATTTGGCACTTGCCAGTTTGTGGGCGACTGAGTTTAGCCAGTGTTAGCGTTGTTTCCTTTTCAGTGACAACAAGGAAGAGATTTCTGGACACCAAGACAGTAGACTCTTGTGTGCTCACCCGTTTCCCTGTGTTCTCTAAACACTGTTACACAACGCTGCTCTTGCCACACAGGCCTCAGCTCGCTTGTATCAGCTCCACACACCTCTTTGTCAGCCGGGGCTACACTGTGCGCAGCTGGTCACCTGCTTCCAGACAGGGAGTTCAATCTCTTGCCAGCCCCACCTGGCCTGGAGGGGACTCTGGGAGAGGTCCAGTGGGAATACTGGTGTATCATCACCTGAGTGTCAGCAGTACGATGGGACACATCATACGTGCTTTGTTTTGTTATTGTTTGAGACAGGGTCGTATTGTATAACACAGCCCAGGTTGACTCCAGCTCTGTGATCCCCAAGTCACATGTGTTGGGATTTCAGGTATGAGCCACTATAGTTGGTGTGATTTTTCCATTTTTTTCTCATTTTTGTTGGCTTGTTTAAGATTTATTTATTTTATGTATTTATCATTGCTTTCTTCAGACACACCAGAAGAGGGCATCAAACCCCATTGCAGGTAGATATGAGCCACCATGTGGTTGCTGGGAATTGAACTCAGGACCTCTGGAAGAGCAGTCAGTGCTCTTAACCACTGAACTATCTCTCCAGCCCCCCTTGTTTTGTTTTGAGACAGGGTCCTACTATGTAACTATGGCCAATTTAGAACTCACTATGTAGACCAGGCTGGCCTTGGACACACACAGATTTTCCTTACTGTTTTCTGAATGCTAGGATTAAAGGCACACACCACCAGAACTAACAGATTTTTGTTTTATGTGTATGGGTATTTGTCTGCATGTATGTTTGTGCATATGTCTATTCCCTGAAGAGGTCAGAAGGGGCATTAAATCCCCTGGAAATGGAGTTACAGATGGGTTTTGAGGTGCTGTGTGGGTGCTGGGAATCAAGCCTGGGTCCTCTGGAAGACCTTAGTGCTTTTACCTGCTGAGCTATATCCCAGCCCCTCCCTGGGGATTCTAGGCAGGGGCTCTACCACTGAGCCACACCCCCAGCCCCTCACTGGGGGATTCTAGGCAGGGGCTCTACCACTGAGCCACACCCCAGCCCCTCACTAGGGGGATTCTAGACAGGGGCTCTACCACTGAGCCACGCCCCAGCCCCTCACTGGGGGGATTCTAGGCAGGGGCTCTACCACTGAGCCATGCCCCCAGCTCCTCATTGGGGGATTCTAGGCAGGGCCTCTACCGCTGAGCCACGCCCCCAGCCCCTCACTGGGGATTCTAGCAGGGGCTCCACCACTGAGCCACGCCCCCAGCACTTCAGTGTTTTGGGAAAGACATTCACTGTGTGTAACTCAGACTGGCCTTGCCGTGTGATCCTCCTGCTTCCTCTGTAGAGTGCTGATATTGCTGGTGTGCACCATTGTCCTGATATTTGTTACTAGTATCATTTTGAGTCAGGGTCTTACTCTGTACCTCAGGCTGGCCTGCAGGTCCTTGTCCCCTCCTGCCCCTGCCTCCTACATTCAAGGTCATCACTCTCCTTACTGAGTCTTTTCTCCAGCTCCTCCCCCTCTCTTTTAACTACCGCATACAGGACAGCTTTCCAAAGAGCCAACTCTCAGAGCTTTGCCTAGTTTTTGTGGCACTATGTGTGCATGGGAAAATTCAAAAATTATGAACAAACATGCAAGTAAGGAATACCAGGGTAGTTTGTGCTGCCCACTTGGCATGTTGCCTGCTTAGCATACATAGTATCCTGAGTTTGATCCCTGGCATTGCGTTAACCTGGAAATAGAAGGAGAAGGATCCAAAATTGGGACATTGTTGGTTATATAGAAGGTTTGAGGGTAGCCTGGGAGACTTGAGACCCAGTGGTGGGGGTGGGGTATATACATATTTATATACAAATTGGAGCCACAGGAATGGCTCATTAGTAGTGGAGAGAGATAGACCAGGCTAAGGAATAGAGGGACCTCTTGTGGGAGATGACAGATGCAACTTTGTTTGGTCTGAGGCATTGACATCTGAATCTAGGTCAGAAAGACTTGAGCAGGACCGAGGTGTCAGGTGTGAAGCATGTTCCGGGTTCTGGGGTGGCAGGTGTGAAGGCCCTGAGCAGGAGCCTCAGCCTTTATGGGCTATAAGATAGGTGACGTAACTGGAGAATGAGCACACAGGACGTTGTTTGGGCTCAGTGTCCAGAAGGGTCTGCTGGCCTGCATTCTCTCCGTGCAGTAGTGCTGTGGGCCAGGAACACGCACTATAAGCAGCTGGCTGCTTTTCTCTTGGGCTTTGCCTACACAGCTGTGGTATAACCACTTCCTGCCCGAGGCTGCTCGTCTAATTGCAGCACCTGCACTGGTAGAAGAGTAGATCTTGCATTGTTTTCCTCAGTTACAAGTGTGAGCACTGTTTTGCTTTGTTTTCTTTTGTGGTGCTGAATATTGAACCAGGATCCTGTACAGGCTAGACAAGCGCTCTACCATTGCCCCACATCCCCAGACCCCTGTCTTTGAGACCGAGTCTTGATGAGTTACTCCTGTTCTTGAACTTGCTCTGTGGCTCATGCAGGCCTTGACCTCTGGATTCTCCTGCCTTTACCTACCAAGTCGTTGGGGTTGCAGGCCCAGCTGGCTGTCCTTGTGACTTTGGGGCATCTTAGCTTCCTGTGGAGGGACACCAATGGGACTCCCCTTTCTCAACTGAAAAAACTGCCCCTTGGAAACATTGCCTGTAGTTTAGAAATATCAGGGCTGGATTTGAACACAGACCATTTTGCTTAAGTCAAGGCTCCTTCCTGCCATGGAGCTGTGGTGCCCTGGCTGGTCTGATAGAGCAGAAGGGAACAGCAGACGGTTCCAGAGCAGAGGAGGGCCATGTTGGGTGGAAGTACATAGGCAGTTAGAAATTTGTTTTTGCTACAAAAAAAACCTTATTTTAAGTATGTGTATGAGGGGTAGATGCCTGTTGGTGCAGAAGTCAGAGGCACTGGGTCCCTCGGGGCCTGGGGCTACAGGATGTTATCAACCTCTTGTGGGTGTGAAGAGCTCTAACAGCCAGACCTGTGACTCCATGTGTAAAGAGGCGGGCTCCTAGCTGAGTGAGCAGGGGGCTTATAAAGGTAACAGCCTGAAGTTTGCTAGGTCCCGTTGACATAGCTGTGATGGCTGTTAGCAAGCATGACAGGTATGAACTTTTAATAAGAATAAGGCACAGCTATACCACGGTGGTGTCACCAAAGCGCAACAATGGCGGTGAGCTATGGTTCCCGGGAAGTGCTGTGCATACCGAGTGTCAGGCTGGCTGGTGTAGCCGGATTGAGCCAGGTCAGGCCTGAGCTCCTGTGTTTTCCTCATTGCAGTGCCTGTACACTGAGTGCTGACATTACAGGTGTCCTTCACTCAGTATGCTGGCTGTGGTGACGGGATGGAACTCAGGGCTTCCTGCATCCCAGGCAAGCCCTCCGGCTGAGCCACATCTGAAGCCAGGACGTCTCTGAGGGTTGTACTCGCTCCTCACCTGTTCCCCAGCCCCACACTCAACACTTGGCATTGCCTGTCCTGATGCCCCACACCCACACACTTTTCTGTGTCTTCAGCCTCAGGCTGGAGCCGCACATCCTTTGCTGAGTGACGTCTTCATAAATAGCTCTTTCTTTCAATGAATAATGAGCCTGTATCAGGTAATGCTTCTGTTTCTGGATAATAGATTCAGTAGGAAGCCTGGGGCCTTTCTAGGCCGGCGCTGACAAACAACACCAGGCAAAGGGAAACAGGGCCCGGCAGAGAGTCTCCTGCCTGCAATTCCAGCCCCTGAAAGGTGAAGCCAGGAAGATCCCCGTAAGTTCAAGGTGTGCCTGGTTAAGTGACACCTAACACACACAGACACACACAACCAAAAACCCTACAACGAAGCATGTGAAAGCGGAGCTGAGTGTGGCAGCTCATGCTGGAAGCCCAGCTTTTGGAGTGTGTGTAGCCTGGACTACATGGCCAAGTCTCAAGAAATGAGACGGAGTGGGGAGGCTGGAGAACTGGCTCAGCAGTTATATGCGCTTGTTCTTACAGAGGACCAGGTTTGACTCCCAGCACCCACACAGCAGCTCACGAGTACCTTAACTCTAGTTCCACAGGTTCTGATACTCCGCTCTTGGCCTAAGGGGCCAGGAAAGCAGATGGGACACAGGCATCTGTCCAGGCAAAACGTTCATATGCAAGTGATGAATAAACTTACGGAAGAAAAGGCCTCATGTTTGGACTGGATGGCAGTCTCCAAGCTGTCTCAGAGAAGTGACTCCAGTCCTTCCCCGACCTTTCTGTGATGTACAGGAGAGTCACTGCAGCTGCCTCCAACTGGAGTAGCTTCTGGGTTCTATATAGTGTTTTGTTTCTTATTTAAAAGAATGCTAAAATTGGTTTCACTCTTTTTGTTCACTTATTTTTAATTCTAAAATCTTATTTTTAAAGATTTATTTATTTCATGTACGTGAGTACACTGTCGCTGTCTTCAGACACACCAGTAGAGGGCATTGGATCCCATTACAGATGGTTGTGAGCCACCATGTGGTTAGTGTGAATTGAACTCAGGACCTCTGGAAGAGCAGTCAGTGCTCTTAACTGCTGAGTCATCTCTCCAGCCCTAGTTCTAAAATCTTTAGCTAAACAAAAAATATCCTTAAAACTTTTTTATTGCCGGGCAGTGGTGGTGCACGCCTTTAATCCCAGCACTTGGGAGGCAGAGGCAGGTGGATTTCTGAGTTCGAGGCCAGCCTGGTCTATAGAGTGAGTTCCAGGACAGCCGGGGCTACACAGAGAAACCCTGTCTCAAAAAACAAAAAACAAAAAAAACCAAACTTTTTTTATTACCTTTTTGGAAGACTAATTTTTGTTTATGTGTATGTGTGTGTCTGCATGGATGTCACATGTGCTGTACCCAGGGAGGCTAGGAGAGTGCCGGATTCCCTAGAACCAGAGTTACTGGAGGCACTGAGCAGCCTGATGTGGGTGCTGGGAACTGAATTCAGTCCTTGTGTAAGAGCAGCATGTGCTCATAACTTCGAGGGTCCAGGTCTCAGGTCTCCTTAGTCCTTTTTTTTTTTTTTTTGGTTTTTTGAGACAGGGTTTCTCTGTGTAGCCCTGGCTGTCCTGGAACTCACTCTGTAGACCAGGCTGGCCTCGAACTCAGAAATCCGCCTGCCTCTGCCTCCCAAGTGCTGGGATTAAAGGCGTGCGCCACCACCCTTAGTCCATTTTTATGTAATTTTATTTGAGTGTGTCTTATGAGCAAAAATTCCTGAAAGGATGTTGTGTCTTCAGAGACTGGTGGACTGATAAGAATTTCAGTGCTGTGGCAACAGTGGGACCTTGTCGCTTCAGAGGCTAGTTACTTTCTCTAGCTTTAGCTTCAGGCACAGCCACTTCTTGCCCCACTCTGTCTGAACTAACACCTCACAATAAGTAAAACTTCCTAGAAGCATTTACTGTAGCAGAACACTAGCCACCACCAAGAGAGCTAACAATGTCATCAGAGAGCGTCTTGGGCCTGTAAAACAGCTCCCCTTGTGTGCCCACCTCTCTGGTGTCCCCATCAGTGTATTTTAAAGTTGCCCTAATTTGGGGGCTGCAGAGATGGCTCAGCGGTTAAGAGCACTGACTACTCTTCCAGAGGTTCTGAGTTCAATTCCCAGCAACCACATGGTGGCTTATAACCATCTATAATGGGATTTTTTCTGATGCCCTCTTCTGACTTACAGGCATTCATGCAAATATAGCAGTCATCTACATAAATAAATCTTGAGAAAAAATTGCCTCAATTTATGCCTTTGTTCTGCAAAACTATAATAAATGCAATGAAACTGCTTCCACATTGGAACATGGGGTCTGTGGTAACTTAAATCTGTGTTCCGGGGCCGTGGTCACTCAGAATGGTCCCAGAATAAACTAGTTCTTATTCCCTGTAAGATAAGAGCTGTGGTTTTCACATGGACTGTCGTGTGTGGGCACATGTGGGCCTCCTTCCACTATATAGATCCTGGTGCTTGAATTCTGGTAGTCAGGCGTGGTGGCAGGTGCCTACACCTGCTGGGTCATCGTACAGGGCCAGGAATAAAGGAGTCTCAAGCCTAGACATCAGTCCTCGCCCCAGTTAGAAATACAGCAATTCTGAATCTGGGGATGGCTCAGTGGGCAGTGAGTGAGGCCCAGAGTTGGGACCCCCAGCACCCACATGAAAGCTGGGTGGGCGTGCTAGCCTGCCTGAGCGCCCGGTGCTCCTGCCAAGACCTGCCTCAGTAAATAAAGTGGACAGCCACTGGGGAAGACACCTGACATCTCAACCTCTGGCCTCCACATGCATTCAGACTTGTGAATACACAAGCATGCACACCACACACACACCCCACTTCTGTATTGTTAGTCTACCCCTTATAGCTATCACCTTTTTTGATTTCTTTTATATTTGAGACAGGGTCTCATGTGATCCTGACCAGCCTCCAGTTTGCTGTGTAGCTAAGGATGACTTGAAACTTCTGGTTCTCCTGCCCTCAGTCCCACATGCTGGGGTTACACGTGTGGGACACCAGGTCCCAGCCTTACCTTCCTTCATCTTTTTCAGTGAGAGTAATGTCACAGGCGTCACCAACATTAAAACAATGCCTGCCAATAGCTGCTAAAAGTCGACTATGTGCCCTGACCTTCAGCCATGTTAATTATGTGGTGATCCTTGATCTGATAAGCCATGTTTTATAGGTGAGGAGGTAGAGGCTCCGGGAGGTTATCCAGTGAGCATGCACAGCTAGTGTGTGGCCAAGCTGGGTGCCAATGCAGGACTCGGCGGTATGCAAACCAGAAAACCCGTGGCATGCGTTAGTTTGTCCGGAAACTTCTGTAGTTATGTGTCCTTTGTATGACAACTTGCATCTAACTGTCTTTGGCTATTGCCACCAAGGAGAGCTCCATGACGGAGCAGACCGATGAGTGTGGGAGTGTGGGGATGTCTATTGGAGAAGCAGGTGTGTAGTGTGCATTTAGTGAATTGTCAGTGTCATGTCCTAGGCTGCCTGCCAGAGACAGAGTGAGTGACTGTACTCACGACTCAGTTCCCATCCCCACTGACACATAGGTGACCTTCCAGGGGCTGTGGCAGTCCATGTGTACATCATCTCTGTCCCCTGTTCCAAAGCAAGCCCCAAGGCAGAGCCAAGCACTCAGCAACCTTTCTTTGCTCCACAGTTGGAAAAGGAGGAACAGATACACAGCGTGGACATCGGGAATGATGGCTCGGCCTTTGTGGAGGTGCTAGTGGGCAGCTCGGCTGGAGGGGCCGCGGCTGGTGAACAGGACTATGAGGTAAGCAGGGTTGGGAGATGCTGACACTCCATGTTTTCATCACTGAACCCCGACTCCCTCACTAACTGTCACCTGTGATTACACAAGTGTGGATGTGAGCCACCCAGCCTGCCTCCCGGAGGGTCCTGGGTATTCCGAGGAGACAGAGCAGGCATGGGGTATTGGCCTGATCATCAGGGGAGAGCCCAGCTGTCTGGATGTAGTCAAATAAGGAACAAGAGGCTCCCACTTGTTGTAAAATTCAGTTGCAGCTTAGGTCATGGCCCTGGGGTTCCACATTGTCATGACTCTGGTAACCTGCTTGAGACAAAATACAGTCCCTTTCTGAGCGATACTTAATTTTTTCCTTTCGTTTTGCTCAGGCTGGTGATCACTCCTAGATTCAAGCAGTTTTCCTGCCTCAGCCTCCCAGGAAGCTGGGACTATAGGTATGCTCTGTCAAGCCTGGCTCATAGGACCTTCATGACTGGCTGAGGACACTGTAGCTCAGAGTATTAGCCTACTGGCTTTCCAGTGAAGCAATGGCAGTGAAAACTAAACTCCTCATGATGCAGTTGACAAGTCTAAGGCTAAGCCAGTGAAGAGTAAAGTCCGAGTGTGAGGGGCAGGTCTGAGCCTTCTGATGGTAGGCTATACCAGCCTTGGTCTTTGCTGCATTGCTGTGCCTGTCGAAACTAAAGAGGCTGTTTTGTACCCTCCCCTGCTTGGTTTTTTTTTTTTTTTTTTTTTTTTTTTTTTTTCGTTTTTTCGAGACAGGGTTTCTCTGTGTAGCCCTGGCTGTCCTGGAACTCACTCTGTAGACCAGGCTGGCCTCAAACTCAGAAATCCGCCTGCCTCTGCCTCCCAAGTGCTGGGATTAAAGGCATGCGCCACCACTGCCCGGCCCCTGCTTTGTTTTTTTAAAAAAGATAGGGTCTCACTTGGCCCAGATTGGTTTTGAACTCACCATGCAGCTGAGGCTGGTTTTAAATCCCTGATCCTCCCACCCGTCTGACTAAGTGCTGCCGTTACAGCTGTGAGCTGCCTGGCACCTCATGGCACTGTCAGGTTCAAGGGTGGATGCAGACCTTGTCATCTTCCTGGCCTTAGAGGAGCGTTCTGTCTCTCACTGTTAAATATGACAATGACTGTAGGGTGGGTTCTTAACCTGAGGGTTACGACCCCTAAGACCATCAGAAAACACAGATATTTATATTACAATTCATAACAGCAGTAAACTTACAGTTATGAAGTGGCAATGAAAATAATTTTATGTTTGAGATCACCACTACATGAGGAACCTTAGGAAAGCTTGAGCCACTGCTGTTGAAAAAACAGAGGAAATTCTTATTTGTTCCTAGTTTTATGGAGGGTTTTTGTTTGTTTGTTTGTTGTTGTTTGCTTGCTTGTTTTTTAAAGATAGGGTCTCACTTAGCTCTGGCTGTCTTGGAATTCCTGTGTAGATCAGGCTGGCCTCGAACTCACAGAGATCTTCCTGAGTGCTTGGGTTGGGAGCTCTCTTCATGAGTGTTAGTCTTGGTCTATAAGCTAGGTTGCCCTTAACTTCGGTCCTTCCTCATCTCCCGAGGCACTGGATTGAAGGCCTGTGCCACATGCCCAGCTGTCTGTGTTGAGTTTCCTTCCTTTTTCTCACATTCAAAATGGGTGCAGGCCGGCAGTGGGTGCACGCCTTTATCCACACTTGGAGCAAGCAGCGATTCTGAGTCGAGGCCAGCCTGGTCTACAGGTGAGTTCCAGGACAGCAGGCTACACGAGAAACCTGTCTTGAAACCAAAAAAAAAAAAAAAAAAAACAAAAAACAAAATGGGTTGAGGTCTCTACATGTTAGAGAAGACCTACGACTAGTCACGTCCCCGTGAATTGCCTGGAATTTTATCAGTGCTGTTTTCTGCTCGATAAGATCTATTCTTCGGAATGAGGTTGCCTGTACCAAGACCACTTTCATTCTCAAAATGATATGCTAAGTCAACAGATTTTGGTATTAGTCTAAAACAGTTCTTTGCAGAGCTAGAGAGCTAGCTCAGCCTCAAGAGTGAGTTCTGCTCACTCTTAAGTGACCTGAGTCACTTCTTAGCACAGGGTCAGGCAGCTCACAGCCTCTGCAGCCCTGCAAGGGAATTGTACACTTCTAGGTTCCACAGGCACACAGCCCTACACTCAAATGCACATATTCGCACATAGACACACACACGTAATTACAGTGAAATAATCTTTAAAAATTACTTGCTTCTCAGTTTGGAGAGATGGTTCAGCGGTTAAGAGCACTGACTGCTCTTCCAGAGGTTCTGAGTTCAATTCCCAGCAACCACATGGAGGCTCACAACCATCTGTAATGGAATCTGGTGCCTCTTCTGGTGTGTCTGAAGACACCTACAGGGTACTCATACATAAACTAAATAAATCTAAAAAAAAATTTACTTGCTTCTCTTTAAAACATAGATCGGAATTACTTCATAATACAAAAAAACAGAGTATGGTGCCCTATTTAGCTAAATTGTTCTATCTTGCATGTGAGCATTTATTCAGTATTTGCCTTTCTGGAGGGTGGTGTGACCAGCTCATGCCTTTGTGTTCCCAGGGTCTCCAAACAGCTGTACTCAAGTCTTAGGCTTCTGCGACATTATAGTTACAGCTAAGCTCAGGGATTAGAATGCTCGGCTTCCACTCAGGAACTGAGGGAGCTGGAAAGAAAGAATGGAAAAAGTGAGCACATCGGGGCCAGTCAGGGCTGCTCCTCCTCCAGGTCCAGTCCAGAGCACACAGCAGCACTGCTTCCTGCAAATCAGCTTGCTGGGACTCCTCCATCCAGATCATGCAAAGGAAGACAGGCCTGGTGATAACAAAAGCCTCTCTGGAAGAGGGAGAAGGGGTTTGCAAGTCAAGACCAGTTTAGGGTACTACATAGAGCGCTTGAGGCTAGCACGGGCAACTTGGCCAAAAATTTCAAAATGAAAAGCAAAAGAAAATTGGGTACGGGTTGAGACTGTGGCTCCATGGTGGAGTAGCACCTGCTCAGAAGTCTTCAGTGTGAGCCAAGGGTGTGCCTGAGCAGCAGTTTCCATGTCTGTGCGCGTGTGCTAAAACTCCTTAGCATTCCTGCTCCTCATTATATACATACGTGCTGCATGTTTCTCATGTCCAGTGTAAGGTAAAGGAAGTCACAAATACTGGATGGAAATAACTTGTGGACTGGAAATGTGCTCTCAGAGGCCACTTCTCTGAAAAAGCTGGTTGGCTTTTCTCCTGTGTTCCTTCTTCCTCTTTCTTAGTCCCGCATTTTCTCTGTGTTCTACCTGCAAAAATCTCGGTGTCTCACCCTGTCCTCAACCATTGGCTACTGGCATCTTTATTGATAAATTAAATTCCAACTGGGGGCAAGGACCTTCCGTGTCAATAAACACAGATTCCCGATCAGAGCATCAGAACCACCCCTCTACACCCCTGCCTAGAATCCCCCAGTGAGGGGCTGGGGGCGTGGCTCAGTGGTAGAGCCCCTGCCTAGAATCCCCCAGTGAGGGGCTGGGGGCGTGACTGAGTGGTAGAGCCCCTGCCTAGTGTATGTTAAAGTCTAGCTTGCATCTCCAGTACAAGAAATTGTATAAAAGAGATTCACTGGAGTTCGAGGTAGCGCAGACTGGAGTAAAGGTTAACTTTGGAAGCATAAGCCGGGCGGTGGTGGCGCACGCCTTTAATCCCAGCACTTGGGAGGCAGAGGCAGGCGGATTTCTGAGTTCGAGGCCAGCCTGGTGTACAGAGTGAGTTCCAGGACAGCCAGGACTACACAGAGAAACCCTGTCTCGAAAAACCAAAAAAAAAAAAAACAAAACTTTGGAAGCATAAAGGCAGTGTCACCACTAGCCAGAGTGGCTTGTTTCTTTACAGTGAATAAGAAGAGATATTTGGGGCTCCCTGTGGCTTAGTGTTGGTAACAGCTCCCAGGTGTTGGTTGTGTATACACACACACACACACACATACACACCCATGTGTGTATGTGTGTGTGTGCAGGCAGACACTATGCAAAATCCAGTCCTGTAGTTCACTTGAGATTCTGGCCCTTTGTAACAAGTGAAACAGGCCAGTGAGTGGCTTCTGTTCTCTATGATTTTGTGGTTGTTGTTGTTTATTCCCAGCTGAACATCAACAGGCGTGTTGTTATATATTTTAACCATAGTAAAAGGCTTTTCTTTTCATTTTATTTATTTATTTATTTATTTATTTATTTATTTATTTATTTATTTTGGTTTTTTGAGACAGGGTTTCTCTGTGTAGCCCGGGCTGTCCTGGAACTCACTCTGTAGACCAGGCTGGCCTCAAACTCAGAAATCCGCCTGCCCTGCCTCCCAAGTGCTGGGATGAAAGGCGTGCGCCACCACCGCCCGGTGGCTTTTATTTTCTAATTTTATAAATTTTACAGTATGTTAGTTAGAAAGAGGTGAAATAAAATAAGCCTAAGTGAACATTGCTTATAGCATCAGGAAACAACTTGTTTTCTGTGCTCAAGAGGGAAGGCTAGCCCAAGGCAGACTCAGCACTGACCTGACAGTTTGGGCTGGGGGAGGTGGCTTGATCGACACCTTGCTTTGGGATCGATCTGGCGCAGTGCAGTGGTCGGAGTGACCGTTGTCCATCCACCATGCAGGGAGGAGGAAATGCAGCCTTCCTCAGTCGGGGTTTGTGGTTTGTGGGTTCTGGGACCCCTGTCATGGCAGCTGTGTGCTTGTAGGTGTGTGTATTTATTGTTTATTTCTTCTTCCTCTTATTATTATTATTACTGTTATTGGGACAGAGACTCTTACTCTCTAGCCAATGCTAAGATTACAGTTATGAACCACCATACCTGGGTTATTTATTTTTTAAAGACAAGACAGCACTAAGTAGCCCAGATAGACCTCAAACATTTAATCTTCCTGCCTCAGGTCCCTAGTGCTGGTATGCCAGGCTTGTAGTAGCATACTGTAGGGCTGCTTGAAAAAGTACCTTTCCAGGCTGGAGAGATGGCTCAGTGGTTAAGAGCATCATCTGTTCTTCCAGAGGTCCTGAGTTCAATTCCCAGCAACCACATGGTGGCTCGCAACCATCTGTAATGAGATCTGATGCCCTCTTCTGGTGTGTCTGAAGACAGAGACAGTGTACTCACATAAAATAAGTAAATCTTTAAAAAAAGAAAAAGTACCTTTCCGGGAACAGTCGCTCCAGGTCAGGCAGTCCGTGCATATGGAGACATCAGAAACAGTCACTGTGGGTTTTAGATAGCTAGTAAATTCTCTCATCATAAATTACATTTACTTGTTTAGCGTGTGTGTATGTGTGTGTGTGTGTGTGTGTGTTGTCACGTATATGTGGAGGAGAACAACTTTCAGGAGTCAATTCTCCCCTTCAGCCATGCAGTTAGGTACCTGTATTAGCTCCGCCATCCTGCTCCTGTGAGGTCTCGCAGAGTCCTGAAGAGGACCAGTGTGCTTCGCAGTCCTCCAGAGAGAATTATCTGAGATAAGCAGTGTCCACCAGCTCCCCAGAAACACACTCCCCTGCCTTAGCTCCTTCGGATACTTATGCCTTCCCCAGCTCCCTGCCAGGTGCTAAGGGTCTCCAAGATCTTTCTTGGTGGGAGCCTATGTCTTGTCTCCTTCCTCCCCTCCCAGTTCTGGGCCGCCACATTCTTGCTTCTGTGGTGGCCCTGCCATCACCTGGAGCCAGAGAATGTGAATAGTATTTTTGTGGACTGAATTTTATATAAGAATGTAGTTACCAACTGTTACTGTAAGATTGGGGTCTGATGAATAAAAGGCAGGGCTGCTGTCCCCAGTGAGATGAGGAACAGAAGGCAGATTGGAATGATGGAAATGTCTGTCACAGTGTGGAAGGGTCACTGGGGCTGAGCAGGTGTGCCCTTCCCTTTCTATTGTTGGTGTCCCCAAGAAAGGGGTTAGTGTGAGGTGCTGAAAACTGGGTTCATCAGTGCATCAGGAGGAGCTGGGGTGATGCTCCCAATATCTGTAGATGGGCAAGGCTGCAGCGTGCAGCTCTCTAGCTCCTCCTGCTGGCAGAGCCTGGTAAGGCACAACTGGCCACCAGAGCTGTCTTCACAGAGCGCCCCAGCCTGCTCCATCTTTGGATTTGATTTCATTTCTGCGTCCTGTAACTCTCTTGGTCTTTGAGCTGACTCAACTGTGCATGTCCATAGGGCACTTGAGTACTGTGCCTCTCACTGAGACACCTCTGCTGGGACAGTCCCTTAGGGCACATGGTCCTCTGTACTGCCCGATTTTACAGGGAAATTTGTCTGGACTGCATATGGCCTGGTGTTCCCACTACTGAGTAGTGAGATCAGCATGTCTGGGGACAACCCCACATCATGCAAACAGCCCCGCTAAACTCAGTAGACCATAATCAAGACACAAAGTCAGGAGAGCTTGTTGGAAGAAAAAGGGGTCTCCAGGGAGTCAGCGAGGGTCAAGGAAGGGTGGGTGAATGTGATCAAAACAAATTGCATACATGTATGGATATTGTCCAAGAACAATGCAAATATTAGAAAAAAAAATCTGTCACGGCAGCAGTTGTTACTGAAGTCAGAGGAGTAAGCCGGGAGCAGTGGAGAAGACACCCAGCAGTCCTCCCCAGCCCCACATGGTCCATGTTCCCACACACTCATGAGCATTCACTGCACACAGCAGACACAACAGAGGGCAGGTCTGTTGACTTCCCCCTGCCCAGCTCCTAGGAGGTGTCATCTAGCTCTGGCCCTCATTCCTTACACTGTCTTCTACCTAGGTCCTTCTGGTCACCTCCTCTTTCATGTCCCCCTCTGAGAGCCGAAGTGGCTCAAATCCCAACCGTGTTCGAATTTTTGGACCTGACAAGTTAGTCCGGGCAGCAGCAGAGAAACGCTGGGACCGTGTTAAAATTGTGTGCAGCCAGCCATACAGCAAGGTACCTGGTGTGAAAGCTGAGGCATGCCCAGGGAAAGGGGGTGGGGACTCTGAGGGGCCCATCCTGAGTCCAGGGGACTGACAGCAACAGACAGCCACTGCTCAGGTTCCCAGCAGTGGGTTTCAGACCCTCCTGGGACAGGCAGCAGGCAGCGCAGTTCTCTGAGCGAGTGTTAGGGCAACTCCAGGCCGTCAGGCTGTTTAAGATCACTGTTACTGTCCTACTGGGGCCGGGGACTCAGGCTCCTCCTGCTTTCTGCTTCTGCATCCAGACAGCAGAGGAGCAAAGAGCCCTGGGTAGTTTGCATTCCAGAAATGGCTCCAGACAGAGACTGGGCACACAGAAGTGAGCTTGCTGCCTGCCGGCTGCCTGCCATTGACAATGAGGGTCAAAGAGCGAGTGCAGATTGAGGGGTGAGCCCTGACTTTAGTACACAGTGAGGGCTCAGTGAGGTTTACTGTCAGCATCACCACCATGCTCACTGGGCACTAGCTTCCACTGAGCCAGAGGCCTTCCCTAAGGGACGGGCCGGGAGCCTAGCTCTGTCCTGCAGACCCCACACCCACCCGTGCTCCCGGGAGCCTAGCTCTGTCCTGAGACCCACACCCACCTGTGCTCCCGGGAGCAAGCTCTGTCCCTACCAACCCCCACACACCCCCGTGCTCCGGAGCCTAGCTCTGTCCTGCAGACCCACACCACCCTGTGCTCCAGAGCTAGCCTGTCACGCAAACCCACACCCCTCTTTCAGGGCTCACCCTATGGCCTGAGTTTGTGAGGTTTCATAGCCCTCCAGACAAAGATGAGGCGGAGGCTCCATCTCAGGTAAGTTGTACCTGTTACCCCCAGAGCCTCTCCCTGCCTCTCCATCCATTCCTGCCAGCAGTCTTCCCACAGCACTGACCTTGCGGGACCTTAGAAGGTGACAGTGACCAAGCTCGGCCAGTTCCGTGTAAAGGAGGAGGATGACAGTGCCACCTCCCTGAAGCCAGGGGCGCTCTTCTTCAGCCGTATCAACAAGGCGTCTTCAGGTGCTCGTGGGATGAGAGGTGCTGGGGATGGCGTAGACGGAGTACTCACTCAGTGTAGAGCCCTGGGTTCAGCTCCCAGGCGCAATCCTGAAATCTCAGCCCAGGGGAGATGAGACAGAAGGATCAGACATGTAAGGTTCTCCTTGGGTAGATCGAAAACCTGAGTTCAGCCTAGGCTGTATGATACCTGCCTTGTCTCAAAAGCAAACCTGAGAGCTGAGGGCATGGCCAGGTCTCTAGGTCAGGGGAAGAGGCTGTCCAGGGAGGAGGGCTGTGGCCTGGACTGCTGAGTCAAGGGTGCAGTCTAGACTCGGGTCATTTCTGGATGTGGGAGTGACGGGAGCTGAGGTGACTGTCGCCCTGGCCTCTCACCCTCAGCCACTGTGTCCTTCCATAGCCTCTGCAAGTGACCCTGCAGGACCCAGCTACGCAGCAGCTACGCTGCAGGCCTCTAGTGCAGCCTCCTCAGCCTCTCCAGTCCCCAAGGTTGTGGGCAGCTCTTCCAAGGTGAGATCATCAGACGTTGGGGCAGTGGAGAGTGAGGAAAGCTGGAAGCCAACCCATGCCTACCTCCTCAGCCTCAGGAGTCTCCCAAAGGGAAGAGGAAACTGGACTTGAGTCTAGAAGACAGAAAACCTCCCAGCAAACCCTCAGCAGGGCCACCCGCCCCCAAGAGACCCAAATGTAAGCAAACTAGATTCCTTGACTCTGTAGTGACCAGGGCTTGTGTGTCATGAGGGCTGTGGTTTTGAACCCGCCATCTAAGAAGGGAGGCAGAAAGCCCGATTTCCTATGAGAGATGGAGCACCAACCAGCCAAGTTTCTGTTCTTTGGCTCCCCAGTGCCTGTTCCTCCTCGTACCCCAGCTGCAGCTCCAGCCTCTACCCCAGCACAGAAGGCTGTCCCAGGGAAGCCCCGGGGAGAAGACACAGAGCCTAGGGGAGCTCGCACCGGACCCCAGGAGCTTGGCAAGATCCTGCAGGGGTGGTAGTGGTGCTCAGTGGCTTCCAGAACCCCTTTCGCTCAGAGCTCCGGGACAAGGCTCTGGAGCTGGGAGCCAAGTATCGGCCAGACTGGACCCCGGACAGCACACACCTCATGTAGGTTCCCTGCCCTGCATGCCCTCTCTTGCTTCATCTGTCCCTGTTCTGCAACCCTTCCTCCCTCCCTGCTTCCTTGTGCCCCTCCTGGCCCCCACCTCTTTGCCCCCTTAGTTCTCTGCTTTCCGCCCCCTCCCTTAGCTCCATCTCTGTTCTGTCTCCCCCTCACCCTGTCTAATTTGTCCATCAGATCATGTCTGACATTCCTGTTTTGCATTCCCCAGCTGTGCCTTTGCCAACACTCCCAAGTACAGCCAGGTCCTGGGCCTCGGAGGCCGTATTGTGCGTAAAGAGTGGGTACTGGACTGTCACCGCATGCGGCGCCGGCTGCCCTCCCGGAGGTAAGGCCCCAGACCTGCATCAGGCAGCACACACACCTGCCTCCCTGCCCAGACAGCCAATGAAGAGCCTGGGCCTGCAGGCAAGCTCAGGTGGCCTCCAACCTACATCTGCTGTTTTCAGAGGCCGGGCCCTTAGATGGGAGGTAACTTGCCTGGGTGGGTCACCAGATTCTGTAACGACTGCTTTGTGCAGAAGGGAAAGGACACTGGGTTGTGGCTGTGCAGAGGGAAGGGAGCCTCGGGGCTGTGCACCCTTCTTCAGAACTGACTTTGAAGCGTCCTTTGGGGCCAGGCAGAGCTGGGACTGAAATGAGGGCCCTGATGCCGAGCCCTGTGCTCACTTCTGTGAGTGTCAGACGCGTCAGAACCCAGCCCGAGGTGCTCAGGGGGGCTGCAGTGAGTGAGACTCTTGCAGGATGAGAAGCATGTGTAGCAAACAGAGGGCGTGCTGGGCTACAGAACAAGCAGGGAAGGGCAGCCTGTGCATCTCCTCGATGCAGTGGGAGGTGGAAGAACCACTGGCTGCCGACAGGAGGCGCTGTGGAGGGGAGCTGGAGAAAATCAGATTCCCATCCAAGTGAGGACTGGGGACGAGATCTGCCGTACTTGACGTGGCTTGAGTCTGTTCAGTAAGCAGGGCTAACCCTGACACATTCGTGTCGGGCTGTGATGGGGAAGGGGGCGTTGCTCAGCTGACCTGGAAGAGGCTGATCTGGAAGCTAGTCCTCTGGCTTCAGTCCTGTGATCATCCTGAACAGATGTGCGGAGGGCGGCGGTGGGCTCTTTTATTCCCCGAGGTGTGTAAGGACAGTTAGCCAGTGTGTCACGGACGGGGACCACACAACACACACACACACACACACACACACGCACCAGCTGTACCGAAATCAGAAGTGCTAGGATGGTTGAGGCTGGAGAGATGGCTCAGTGGTCAAGAGCCTTGGTTGTTCTTTTAGAAGCCCTGGGCTCCATTTCCAGCAGGCACGTGGTGACTCTCAACCATCCGTAACTTCAGTCTCAGCGTCTGATGACTTCTGGCCAGTATAGGCACCAAGCACACTCATGATGCGTCAGACATATATGCAGGCAAAGCATTCATACGCGTAAAATGAAAAAGTTAATCTTTAAATGTGCATGTGCACAAGTTGTTTATACAAAGTGGTAATTTACATACAAACTGCATAAAGTTTTCTACACATTTAAAAAAGATTTATTATTATTTAAATTATGTGTGTGTATATATCTGTGCGTGGTACCCATGTGTGTTCAGGTATGTGAGGAGGCCAATTGTGTCAAATCCCCTAGAGCTAGACTTATAGACAGTGCTGAGCACTTGATGTGGGTCCTGGAAACCAAATTTGGGTCTTCTGAACAGTACAAGCTCTTAAACATTGAACCATCTCTCTAGCTCCACATATTTATAAGAGTGTGTGTGTCTAAGAACTGAACCCCAAGGCTGTACCCCCCACCCTGCCCATAGCAGGCTCTAAGACCACGCCCCCAGGCTCCTCACTGGGGGCATTCTAGGCAGGGGTTCTACCACTGAGCCATGTCCCCAGTCCCTTACTGGGGAATTCTAGGCTGGGGCTCTACCACTGAACCACACCCCAGCCCCTCACTGGGGGATTCTAGGCAGGGGCTCACCACTGAGCTAGATCCCTAGCCTTTTCAGTTGGTTTTGAGGGAGAGAGGGTCTTACTAAGTTGCTCAGGCTGGACTTCAATCCACTCTGTTCCCAGGCAATCCTCCTGCCTCTTAGCCTCTTGAATAGTTGAGATTATAACCCTGCTCGCTAGGTCAGGGTCATCGTGTATGTTTTGAATCATTTATGGTTTAAAACCAGCACTATGTAAATCCTCACACCACGTCGTTAGGAATAATGAGCAAAAGAAGTCTGTGAATGTTGAGTGCCGACGAAGACGTTCTGACCTGTGATTGGTTGAGGGTACAGATGCAGATATCTCAGATCTGGAGTTCCACCTGAATTCGCATTTGAGAATTTTCCCCTATGGCTTGGCATTCTCCTTTGATTCTCAAAGAGTAGACCGCCTCCCACTGCTCTTTCTTCTCTTAAATGGAACAGATCTTCCCCATGAGGGAAAGAGCCTGGCATGTCATGGCGTCCCTCTGGCTGGGAGGGGTCAGAGGGCAGCAGGAGTAGGATTCCTTCTAGCTCCCCACTCCCTCAGACTTCTCAGTTCTCTGCCTGAGGCCCAGTTCCTCCCCTAGGTACCTCATGGCAGGCCTTGGATCCAGCAGTGAGGACGAGGGGACTCTCACAGTGAGAGCGGTGAAGATGGCGCTCCCAGGCTTCCCCGAAAGGTCTGGTGCCCCTACAGGGCCAAGCAGGGTCTGCCAAGCTACCCTTCTTCCCGCTTCTGCCCCATGCTGGCTGTCCACAGCCTTATACTGCCCCACCTCACCCAGCCCTCCTTCCTCAGCCAAGACCCAAAGCCAAGACCCAAGCAGCAGGACCCAACTCAACCCCGAGGCCACCAACCCCAGAAGAGACCAAAGCACCATCTCCAGGACCCCAGGACAATAGTGACACTGAGGGGGAGCAGTCAGGTTAGAATCTGAGGGAGGGGTCTGCACTCCTTATGTCTGGGGGAGAAGACCTGGGGCCTGGTCCCTTGAGTCTAAGAGAGGAGGGCTGCAGCCTTGAGCTCCGGGTTTGGGGCAGGGCTGGTGTCTAGATTTCTGGATCTGGGGGTGGGGGGACTGTATAAAGGTGAAGGAGTGGAGGAGGGGCACTGTTTGTCCTGGAAACTGGGTTGAGAGGGCAACTGAGGTCAGTTCACAGGCCCTGGCTATACTCCTGTGTGCCATTCTGGGAGGGGAATTACCCGATGTCCCAAGAAACAAGCCTGTTGACTGGATTGCTACTGGCAGAAGGACGGGACAATGGGGCAGAAGATTCCGGGGACACCGAGGATGAACTGAGGAGGTAGGGTTGCAGCGGGTCAGTTGGCCTGACCTTGGGTGTGAGTATCTGCTCCCTGAGTGTTCACCCTCCACAACTCCTCCACAACTCCTGATCACCCAGGGTGGCCGAGCACAGGGAGCACAGGCAGCCCCCGGCCCCAGGGGAGAATGGCGAGGACCCGTATGCAGGCTCCACAGATGAGAACACGGACAATGAGGCTCCGTCAGAGGCTGACCTGCCAATTCCAGAGCTCCCAGGTTGGACATCCTGACTCTGTGACATGTCCCCTTGATGCCCTGGGTCTCTGCTGTGTCATATACCACCTGCTCCATTTCCTGTGACTCCCACTTCCCCCCTGCTCTCCACTCCACTTCCTGCTGTGGCAAGCACCCGTGAGACCTTGCTGTGGTGACCTTCCCAGCGTGAGCAGCCTCATTTGCTGACCAGTGATTCAGGACTCCCCATCTCACCCCTAAACCCAGCTCTCATCCGCTCTGCTGCCCCTGGACACCTGAGTGCTGGACACATTTTATGTTTGCACTCGTTCCTGATAACATTAAGCCAACCCTGTGTGTGCATGCGATATTGCATGCGATGAGCATGATTCTTTCCTGTTTTTGTTTGTTTGTTTGTTTGTTTTTTTGGGGGGGGGGGTTTGAGACAGGGTTTCTCTGTGTAGCCCAGGCTGTCCTGGAACTCAGAAAATCTGCCTGCCTCTGCCTCCCAAGTGCTGGGATTAAAGGCATGTGCCACCACTACCCGTCCCCAGGCTAGTCTTAAACCTGTGGCTTTCCTTCTGCCTCTGCCTCAGCCTTCCAGGTTCTTAGGTTACACGTGTGCCAGCACATCCTGCCTACCAGAGCGCTCCTAAGATATTAAAGCAGCAAGGTGGACTGTGGGGCGTGGCTGAGCCTCGGGGGGGGGGGGTTGGCCTATAATCCCAGTACTTGGGAGGTCAAGGCAGAAGGATCACAAGTTCAAGGCCAGCCTGGCTACTGAGTAAGACCCTTTTTTAAAAAAGAATGGAGGGTCAGGAGAGCAGGAGAGAGAAGAGCAGTCACAATCAGGCAGTGAGGGTCAGGGCCACTGCAGGAGCTGGTTCTCAGGCTTGCAGGCAATGTCAGGAAAGTATTGTGAACCCCCAAATGAGGGAGTGAATCAGTGACCTGGGACATCGTGTGGAAATGGGAAGAAAACCAGCTCAGAGGCCAGCGTGGGAGCCAGCTGAGGTGAAGTGGTGGCTGCCCTGGGCCAGCCTGGGCCAAGACCGCAAGACAACATGGCTGTATGTTTTAGCTACTGCTTTGCACCAGGACTAGAATTTATTAGTCATGGCCCCTCCCTCCCTCCTGAGCTCCTCGTCCTTGGCCCTGGCGCCTCTCCCTCCGTCTTTGCTTCTAAGCACTCAGGAGCTTGGTCAGTACCTCATGTTCTACCTTTTCCCGTCTCTCCCGCAGACTTCTTTGAGGGCAAACACTTCTTCCTGTATGGCGAGTTCCCTGGGGATGAGAGGAGGAAGCTCATCCGATATGTGACAGCTTTCAATGGGTCGGTTGTGGGATTGAGGGACAGTTGCAAGCTGGCGGTACAGCAGGGGGTGTGGGCTATGGGAAGATGACGTCAGTGTGCCCAGCGGCATGAGCACAGCTGCAGCGTCCAGCGCAGCCCTGTCCACTGTGCGTGTAGCCTGGAGGGCTGCCCTTCTCCCACCCCTCCTGAGGGTCAGCGCTGGGCATTGCTGGTTTGACTTGTCAAGGCTGCTTTGTGGAAGGCACGGGTCTCATAGGCAGCTGCAGGGGCCAGAGGTCAAGCTAAAAGCCAGGCTCACAAACAAACAAACACAACAAAACAAGCAAGTCAGAAAGAGGAAGGAAAGAGCTGGAGAGATGGCTGCTTTTCTAGAGATCCTGAGTTCAATTCCCAGCAACCACATGGTGGCTCAGGACCATCTAAAGGAATCTGATGCCCTCTACTGGCATGTAGGTGTACATGCAGACAGACATTTAAAAAGATATGTGGAAATAAAAATTTTTTTAAAAAGAAGAGAGGGGCTGGAGAGATGGCTCAGTGGTTAAGAACTCTGGCTACTCTTCAGAGGTTCTGAGTTCAATTCCCAGCACCCACATGGTGGCTCACAACCCTCTGTAATGGGGTTTGATGCCCCCTTCTGGCCGGCAGGCATACATGCAGGCAGAGCACTGTACACGATAAATCAGTCTGAGGGGTGGAGTGTGAATTTGTCCAGAAAGAGGACGGTGCACACAGCAGTGGGAACCTGTGGGACGGCACTACATCACGGTGCGCCTCCTCAAGCTGTCACAGGGTGGTTTTCATACAGACCTCAGGGAGTTAAGAAGGAGGTGCTTTAGTAGACAGCGTGACCCACCTGAGCACGCGGCCAGGCTGCTCACAGTTGCCCCACCTCTTCCTTCCCACCAGTGAGCTCGAGGACTACATGAGTGAACGGGTCCAGTTTGTCATCACGGCCCAGGAGTGGGATCCCAACTTTGAGGAGGTGAGCCCAGAGGGGCAGAGGTGGAGAGCCCCAGCCCACGTTTTCATTCCCTCTGTCCTCTAGTTGTATTCCCAAATGGACCCCTCTCCCCTAGGCCCTGATGGAAAACCCTTCCCTGGCCTTCGTCCGGCCCCGGTGGATCTACAGTTGTAATGAGAAGCAGAAGTTACTCCCCCACCAGCTCTACGGGGTGGTACCCCAGGCCTGAATGTACACCTGTGTACATGCATGCACATGTATGCACAGACCTGAGTGCACACATGTGCACACAGATGAGGTTAATAAAGGAGACTTTGTGTGAAGCAGTTGTTCTCTCTTAGGAGACTCTAGGTTCTGCTGGGTTCTGCTTGCCCCCTGTGCTGGCCTAGGCTGCCCCTTGTCCCTGTCCCAGGGTCTGGGAGGAGGAGAGTGGGGCCCTCCACCAGAGATCTGCTAAAAAGTAGCTCCCCCCTACCCCCGGCTCTGTTGTGCTGACAGGAACTAGGGAGTTGGAACTGTGCCACTCAATGCTGTCCCCCATGTAGATCTGATCCATCATGTCCAATGTCTCTGCTTGTCACGTGTACTGGACTAACCAGGCTCCTTCCCTGGTGTCACTAGCATCGGCAGCATGGTTTACATCCAGCTGGGGAGGCAGGGTGGGTGGAGGAAGGTTGTTCTTATGAAGTTGCCCGAATCCTGGAGCCCCAGGTCGAAGCTGGGAATGGAGGAGAACTGTTAGGAGACCAAAGCAGAAAGGGATGGAGTCGGCGTGTGTTGTGTGTGGGGGGGGGGGGGGGAGAAGCCACATGGAGTAGCCTGGGCTACTCAGAAGGGGTTCTGGGGCAGGCTTGGCTGGAACGTGAGCTCAGGCCTCAGGAGGATCACTAAGAATCACTAAGAATCTGAGGCCCGCATGAAGTGCGGTGGGAGACCTTATTTACCCCCTTTCCCAACGAAAGCTGCACTCGGGAGGCAGAGATGGATGCAGGCACGGAGGCCCAACTTAGGTCCCCAGTCCCAGTCCCATGTTTCAGAACACTCCGCCTCTGGGAAAGTTCTCTGGATGCCCTGGAGGGCTGTGAACTCCAGGCTGAGGAGTTTGGACTTCGTTCTGGGTGGGACCAGAAGGGGCTTTAGACAGGGCAAAGGTCAGGGTCAGTTGGGTGAGACCTGATCCTCGGTAACCTCCTCTTGGATGTTTCCTAACTAGCCGAGGGTTACTGATCCCCCCATCCCCCACCTCCCCGACTGTCTCATGACTGACTGTTCACACTGGCTGTTTCTGAGCTTTGTAAGCTCAGTCAGTGGGTCAACGACTTGTCCATTCCACTGCACTGACCTTTCTCCCAGTCACTCTCCTGACACTGCAGCCAGATACCACAAACTTAGCCCGACAATGTCTGATGTTCTCCAGCAGGTCTGGCCAGCTAAGATCTGGATGGGTCTCTAGGCTAAGACTGGTGTAACAGGAACTGGCTCCAGGGACCAATCTGCTGCTTTTCCAGCTTCCAGGGGCTGCCCACAGTCCCTCCATTTAAGGGCAGCTATGGCTGTGCCCTTACCTGCCACATGGGGTAGTACACACCTGTCATCGAGGTACTTGGGAGATAGAAGCAGGACAACCTGGAGTTTAACTTTGGATGGGGCTGCCCTGGAGGGTTGTGATAGCATCCTTGGCTATGTAGCAAGTTTGAGCCAGCTTGGATGACATGAGACTCTCTCAGTGAACTTTAAAAAAAAAAAAAGTGATCCCCACTGGGGCTAATTATTACTTTTTGTGACCGTACTGGGAATTTAATCCAAACCTTCAGCACATGCAACCACCCACCTGTGAGCTGAGTCCCCAGCCCTGCACTGGTCTATGTAATGACCATGGATCCGAAATCTTCAGTTCCTCCCACCTCGGTCTCCCTCACCACATGTCATTCCCACACTCCCAGGACCACGAAATGACTGTCCTTAGCCTCTGTTCTGTGCGCCATGTTCCCATCTGTGAGATACGAGAGATGCTGAGTAATTTCATGGGGCTTATGTGCTTGGTGACACGGGCGGTGGCAGTGCATTGTGGCACGTTGAACAGGACAGAATGACAGCAGTGGGGCAGGATGGGGTCGTTTAGATAGGGTTATAATGGAAAGACCTCTCAGGAGTTGCAGCCCCTGCAGGGACCTGAGACAGGCAGGAGCACCTGGGAGAGCCTTGTAGGTAAAGAGCAGGTAGGAAGTAGAGCATCGGGCTGTCTAGAGACCCACTTCCACTCACACAGTCACTGTCCCGTTGGTCGTGGGTAAATCCTCAGACTCATTTCCCTGACTGGACAAGGTAAGGTTGACCAGACCAACACCTTTGGTTTCTTTGTTTTTGAGACCTGTCGCAGTAGGCAATTAATGCTATTCAAGTTGACCTAGTGGCGGAGGTAGTGTTCCTTGCTACCTGCCCCAGTGTTCTGGGTTCCTGAATGACAGACAGACAGAACACACACACACACACACACACACACACACAGCTTATATTTACTATGCCTTAATCAGCTCAATGGTTGGGCCACTCCCAAACCTCCACGTGGCTAACAAGCTCTCCCCTCTGATACTGTTGAATTATTACTTCTAAAACCTATATTCCATCCTGGCTGCTCCGGACCCAGGCTTGCAGCCCTCCTGGGCCACGATCTCTGACTCTTACATGTTGGCAGTCTCTCTGTCCTACACTTCCCAGACCTGGTCTTTCTCCTTTCCCGGCACGGCAGTTCTAAATCCTCCTTCCCTTGGTCCCTGGAACTTTCTATGCAGACCAGACTGGCCTTGAACCTTTGCAGTCCTTCTGCCTCTGCCTCTTGAGTGCTGGAACTACAGGTGTGTGATACCACTCCCAGCTTGGTTTGTCATTTATTACATTTATTTAGTGTGTGTATGGGGTACACCTGTCATATAAACTCCCTGCTCTTGGGAGGCAGAAGCAAGCAGGCCTCTGTGAAATTGAAGGCAGCCTGGTCTAATTAGTGAATTCCAAAGCTATATAGTGAAACCCTGTCTTAGAAGAAGAAGAAGAGGAGGAGGAGGAGGAGGGGAAGAAGAAGAAGAAGAAGAAAAGATAGACAGCCAAAAGGGTGTATTTATTGGGGCTTCACAGGTGGCTCTGTGATTAAGAGCACTTGTTGCTTGTGCAGAGAGGCTGGGTTCTGGTCCTAGGACCCACATGGAGGCTCACAACTATCCCTAATATTCCAGGGGATCTGACCCCCTCACGCTATTAGACACCAGGCACAAATGTGGTGCATATACATAATGCAGAGAAAACACTCAGATGCGTGTAAATTAAAGAAGGAAAGCAAACAACCCGAAAGTGTGTGCGCCTGCGTATGTAACGCTTATCTAGCATGCACAAAGCCCTCAGAACCAGGGAAGCTCAAGGGCAGTCTAGAGACGGGAGACCCTGCCCAAGCAAACCTCCCACAAACCCAAATGCTTTCAGAGAATGCACCTGAGTCCTCAGGAATCAAACCTCGTCCAAGGTTCCCAAGAGATTCAGAAGCACTCCAGTCTTGAGCTCTCCAGTCTTTGTGCCCTTTGTTCTGCCGGTCCCCTCCCATGGCCACTTCCCTTGCTTACAGCTCCACGCACACACAACGCTGTCCTTCCTATGGCCACACATTCCCCTCTGTTCACTGACCCCTGGTGGTGGGCATGTGATCGGCTGTCCTCAGTGGGGCCACACCACAGTGCTGTAGTGGCCATCCCTATGTCTTTATCACAGGCTTGAGTGTGCCGGGCCAGTGTCGCCGCAACCCCCACAACTCCAGGCCCAAGGTTTGACCCCAGTGCCAATCTGATGATCCCTGCCTCTGTGCATGGACAGAATGCCTCAGCCTTCTAAATCAGATTCCAGTAGAGCCAATAATCCCAAGCCATCCCGGGTACATTAACTAGAACACAGGATTTGGAAGGCTGCCAGGAGAAGACAAGTTCCAGGCCAGCTTGGGCTTACGTGTCATTCTCCCTGTTAGAGGAAAGTCCACACATACAGCAGGGCTTAGAAATTCCAGGTCTTTATTGACAGGTGATGGAGGCAGAGTGTTCAGATGAGCTCACTCCCTCTCTCCCTGGCCCTCCGACTGGTGGTGGCTGCGTTGGTGAACTAGCAGGAGGCGTCTTTGGCCAAAGGCCTGGTTGCAGCTGGAGCATCGGTGGCGGCCAGTGGCCTGGCTGTTGGGCGCGGTGGGGGGATCGTGGCACAGACGATGGGCCGCCAGTTTGGAGGGAAACGAGAACGCTTTGGGGCAGTGTGGGCAAGGGTAGGGGCGGGCGTCGGTGGCGTGGTGCGTGTGGCGGTGGGCTGCCAACTTGGACGGGTAGCAGAAGGACTTGGGGCAATCGGGGCACGGGTAGGGACGGGCGGGCGCGTGGGTCCAGAGATGCGCCGCCAGCTTGGAGCGGTGGCCGAAGGCCTTGGGGCAGTGCGGGCAGGAGTGCGGGCGAGCTCCGCTGTGGGTGAGGCGGTGCGCAGCCAGCTTGGACGGGTAGGAGAAAGCCTTGGGACAGTCGGGACATGGGTGCGGGCGGGTGCCGCCGTGCGCTAGCCGGTGCGTGGCCAGCTTGGAGGGTATGAGAAGGCCTTGGGGCAGTCCGGGCAGCGGTGCGGGCGCTGGGGAGGGGGTCGCCGACGGGGCCGGGAGGGCACGCTCCCAGATGCAGCGGGCTGGCTGGGCCTCAGCAGGTCCTGGTGGGGGACTGGGGGACAGGAGAACTGCTGGGCTTCTGGAAACAGGCACACCCTGGTTCCAGGCCGGGCTCCACCTCCCCTCAATACTCTGTATAAAACAGAGCCTCACTATGTAACCTTGGCTGCCTGAAACACTCTCTGAAGACCAATTGGTCCCAAACTCACAGGGATTTCCCCCAATCCACCCCCCCACCCCCACCCCCCGCCTCTGCCTCCTGAGTGCTGGGACTAAAGGTGTGCGTCACCACGCTGGGCCCTGCCATCTCTTAATACTACAGGGGTATCTCAAAGTGTCTGAGCAGGCAAGTGTCACACTGGTGTCCCATTAAGGGACATTTCCGATTGCCCTCTGACCCCATGTTCTATGAGCGCCTCAAAGAGTGGCCAAGCCAGTCCCGAAAACTTCTCAAGTGTCTATTTCCAGCGCTACCCATAATCCCTCACAATCTGTTGAGGGTAGTGGTGGTGATGGCCCCAAATGGTTATCACGTTGGTTCTCCTCCGCTGTCACTCCTGGGGAATGATCCCTGTGAGAACCTGGGCTGCTCTCACCTTTGGTCTCCCGGTCCTGACAAGCGGGACTAGGTTCTGAGACTCTGGCCTCGGGCGTCACGTTTCCATCCAGCATCTTGCTGGCAGAGGAACCAAGGGGCAGCAGGGTAAGGGGCGAGGTTGGCACCAGCAGTTAACAAGTTCATGGAGACAGGGGTGGGGGCCTAAAATCGAAAGGTCAGTCTGTTTAAAACCAGGCTTTTGGTTAAGTTTAATCCTAACTCAGGAGCAGAGGGCTGGAAGGTGGAGCCCAAGTACACACTAGGAGGGGATATGAAAATAAAACCAAGAAATAATCTTTTCACTGGATGGGGTGGGCTATCCCAGAGTGGGCGGGACCGCTACAATCCGAGGTGGGCGGGGCTATACAAAAAGATCGCTGTCAGTGGCCCGGCCACCCAAGACCAGGGGCTGGTCTTTGAGCACAGTGGGTATGTCCTTGGCCACCCTGTCCCAGAAGTGCTTTGGATACAGTGGGAGGGATTCTAGTGGAAAGGGGGGCTTACCCTGTCTTTAGTCTCAGCCTACTGATGCTGTGTCCACTCTGTCCTTCTGGTCGCTAAATCGCATCTCTAGCATAGACCTGGGGACCTCGGAGGATTAGGGAAACCTGGAGAAAAAGACGAAAGGAAGGTGTGGTGTAGAGATCACCAAACCACGTAGAGACCCAGAATGGACTGTCACTGGAGGGAGTCCCAAACGTCTGGCATCGCATGCACTCCTCAAAAACCAGGGCACCCGGACGTATATCTACCCTTCGTGGAGAGATCCTGACGTCCAGCCCCCAATCCATCTCCAGGAAAACAGGACCCAGCCCTTCTCACCTGTCGGGCGGTCCCTCCCCGGGGGTGGGGCTCCAGAACCGTCCGGTCTCAGTTAAGCCTCCTGAGCTACCTTGTAGCCCTCGGACCTGCACCTCCCAGCGGGCGCTGGGATGCCCAGGAGGAGAGAAGAAGCTGGCCGAGTGGTGGGGCCCAGCTTCACTTCCATCCCCTCCTCCCATCAGGGACTGGAGGGGGCGTAGGCACGCATGCGCACTCTCGGCCAGCAGGAGGCTGCAGAGGGGGAAGATGTGGTGGAAGGAGGGGGTGGCTGAACCACCCAGCTGGCAAGTTCGTGAGCAAGCGCGAAGCTATTGGCCTAAGGACCCTAGGAAAGTGCACATCTGGAAGGATGTGGTTAACAACAGTGTGCGCACATCCCTCTTTTGTTCTTCTTCCTGTGATAGGGTCTCAAGTAGCCCAGGCTAGCATCCCACTCCCTACATAGCTGAGAATGGTCTTGAACTGGTGATCTTCAGGTCTTCACCTCTTAAGTGCTGTGCTGAGACAGACTGCACAGCTTCACCCCTCGCCCCTCCCCCACATTCCCACTCTGGTTTCTTTTTGTTAATGCCCCTGTTATTTTCTTTCAAATGTTAATTACATTTATTTACTTATTTGTCATTTGTGGATGGAGTTTGGCGGTCAGAGGCAATACTCAGCGACACTCAGAGGCGTTTGTACAGTACTTTAGGCACCCTTCACCGACATCCACCACTGGGTGGCCAGAGTCTCAGACCACACCTAGCACCTGGTGCTACCTGCTGCCCCTCCCTAGGTGGTCTAGGAGTGCCAGGCCAAGGGTGACACCGAGTACTTGGCCAACTTCCAGGCAGTGACGGTACAATTTTCTGCCCAGCATTGGTATGGCTGTGAAGTGCTCGTAAAAGTTCTCCACACTCAGCTGGATAACCCACGAAGTCTGCTCAGCCCTGGGAGACACAGGAGTTATTTGGTGGGGCTAAGTACCTGGTTTGCACTGGACTCTGCCGCTTCCTAGTCGTGTGACTGTGAATAAGTCACCTCACAATTCTGGGCCTCAGTGTCTTCATGTATATTAAATAATCAATGGAAACTGTTTAGAAATTGCTAGTGTTCAGGCGTTGTTGTTGTTGTGTTTTTGTTGTTGTTTTTCCGACAGGGTCTTTCTTACTATGTAGCTCTGGCTGTCCTGGAACTCACTCTGTAGAGCAGGCTGGCCTCAAATACACAGAGATCTGCCTGCTTCTGCCTCCCCAGTGCTTGAATCAGACGCATGCACCACCAAGCCCTGCTCCCCCTAGTGCTGTTAAGCACTGAGCTGTCTCCAGAGCCTTTACAAATATTTAAAGAATTACACGGGGGAGTGTGTGCACACACCTTTAATCCTAGCACTCAGGAGGCAGAGACAGGCAGATTTTTTTGAGGCCAGCCTGGTCTGCAGAGGGAGTTCCAGGATAGCCAGGGCTACACAGAGAAACCCTGCCTCAAATATATATACATTTGCTATTTATGTGTGTGTGATATGTGTGTTTGACATGCATCTGTGATATCCATATTCAGAGGTGAGAGGACAACTTGTGGGAGTTGCCTCTTCCTATTGGTGGGTCCTTGGGATTGAACTCAGGTATTCAGACTTGAAGGCAAGCCTTACCCACTGAGGCATCTTGCAGGCACAATATTTTGTTTTTACTGTGCATTAAATTAAGCCCAATGGGGTTAAATTGTCCTGGGAACAGCAGGTGAGCAGACCTAAAGAAGGGAAGGACCACACTGTATACAGAAAGTCTCCCCACCAAGCGGTTTACCCTTCCCCAGTGTCTGACTAGGGGCGTGGTTAGAGCGCCTAGAATCCTCCAGTAAGGAGCTGGGGGCGTGGTTCAGTGGTAGAGCCCCTGCCTAGAAGCCTCCAGTAAGGAGCTGGGGGCTTGGCTCAGTGGTAGAGCCCTGCCTAGAATAGGGAGTGCGTGTGGGGAGGGTTGTGGATGAGGTAGAGCTTAGCAGAGCATTTTTCTGGAGTGAGGCAGGCCAGGGATTCTCTATGGGGACAGGGCTGGAAAGTCTTTCTAAAACACTAGGGAAGGGCCCCACAAGTATAGTTGACTCTTAAGCTCTCTCTCCTCTCTCTCTCTCTCTCTCTCTCTCTCTCTCTCTCTCTCTCTCTCTCTCTCTCTCCTCTTTCTCTCTCTCCCTCTCTCTCTCCCTCCCTCCCGGCCCCCAACCCCCTGGCTCCATAAACCTAGTATTTCCAGATTGTACCCACTGTTTCTCTCTGCAGTGGACCTGGTGACTCTCCTCTGGGTCCTAGTTTCTTCAAGCATCGGCCAGGCAAGCAAGGGACTTTCTGAGCGTACAGAAGGAAGAACAACGTTCTCTCCTCTTTGTCTTGGGCCATGCCTTCTCCCTCTCTTCTTTCTCCGTGTTACTTCCCTCTCTGCTCTCCTGTGTTTATCCATCTCTCCCAATCTTCTGCATCAAGTTTGTTAAGTTTCTGAGAGAGCTTTACTCTGCAACACAGGCTGGCCTCAAAATCTTGACAGAGCTGGGTATGGTGGCCCACGATTTTAATCCTAGAAAGCAGAGATGAGTTCAAGGCCAGCCTTGTCTACATAGCAAGTTACAGGACAGCCAGAGCTAGAGAACTGTCTCAAAAAAAAAAAAAAAAAAAAAAAAAAAAGCAAAAGAAAGAAAAAATGGACAAGCAACAATAGCAAACTTTTTTATGCCCCTCTAGACTTAGCTTCCCGGTTGCTTTATAGGCGTCAGTCAGCCACACCTGGGTTCTCAGTCTTTACAGTCAAGTGAACCTGAGTGTTTCTGTTTCATCTTAGACATGCCATGGTCCTCCCTCCGTTCTTTCATGTGTCTCTTTGTAGCCATCTGGCTTCCTTCTTCCTGCCCCACTCAAGTTTTGAATAGTCACATCCCTGAGTGGCTCTCTGGGCCTCTTTCACGATGAAGACCACCAGGGATGCTGAGGGCTCCAGTAATGGTGGCAGCGGTGGTGTGTGTGTGTGTGTGTGTGTGTGTGTGTGTGTCAGGAACCAGCTGTGAGATGGTCTTCACCTTCTGCTGTGTGGCTCCTCAGGACTGAACCCAGGCCATCCAGCTTAGAGGCAAGCTCCTGTCCTGCTGAGCCATTTCAAGGTTCCAACCTTGCGTCTTATTGACTTGAAGCTTGCAAGAGAAGGACCGCAATGGGATCCCGGGCTTGGTCCAGAAACAGAGGGAGGCAGAGGACTTGGAAAGTGTAGCCTTCAAGTAACTTTTTCTTTTGTGAAACAGTTCAGGGTCAAAGCAAAGCAGGCTGTGTAAAGGCTCTAACAGCGTGGGCCCCAAAGAAACAAAGGGCTGTCTGTGGTGCCTAGTGGCATATCAAACACACGCTGGCAACCAGGCTCCTCAGTGTCACACATACCTGGGGCTCCTCTCAGTTCTTCTCACCCTGCCCCTACCCTAAACGTCTCCAGCTCACAGTCTTCCCCATTGCCCACGCTCTTAGTCTTCCTTGCTAGCTAACTTCCCCAACTCCCACCCTGGGTCCATTCTGCTGGCTGTGTTCAGTCACCACTTTTTCTCCCTATTATGAGCCCTTGAAGATGTCTCTGGCTGTTCTGTCTCTCATATCTGCAATAAAAATCTTCCCCTCAGCCTTACCTCAGAGCAGTCATGTACTTATTTTACGAACAGGTCTTGTTGTGAGTCACCCCGGCAAGGTTTGCACAGCGAGAGCTCCAGGGTTCAGAGAAAGGTGGACTGTGGCTGCTAAACTCAGAACCTCAGCACCTAGATTAAGTCTCATGGCTGCTTCTCTATGACACCGTGCAATGTGACTTGGCCCACTGGAATGGAGGGTTTAGGGTTCTCAGCCTTGTGCTGGGGCTGTGAACCAGGGCTTTTTGCATGTTACACAAGGGCTCTGTGGCTAAGCCTCAGCCTAGGAGTGACCCCACTATCGATAGGATTCCAGGAGTGAAATGTTTGATAGTCTGTGCACTAAGATAACATAGTTACCAGATCTGACTTTCTTTGTTTTTGAGACAGTTCGGTGGGTAGCAGTGCTGGCTAGTTTTATGCCAACTTGACACAATCGAGAGTCATGAAAGAGGAGGGAAATGCCTCCGGAAGATCAAGCTGTAGGCAAGCCTGAAGGGCTTTTTTTTTTTTTTTTTTTAATTTTGTGTGCTTTGCTGTTTTGCCTGCATGTATGTCCAGAGGCATTGGAGCCTCTGGAACTGGAGTTAGAGACGGTTATGCGCTGCCACGACGGTGCTGGGAATTAAACCTGGTTCCTCTGGAAGAGCAGCCAGTGCTCTTAAAACCACGGAGCCATCTCTCCAGTCCTCAGGGCATTTTCTTAATTAATGATCGATGTGGAAAAGCCCAGACCACTGTGGGTGGTGCCACCCCTGGGCAGGTGGTCCTGGATTCTATAAGAAAGCAGGCTGAGCAAGCCATGGGGAGCAAACCAGTAAGCAGCACCCCTCCATGGCCTCTGCATCAGCTCCTGCCTCCAAGTTCCTGCTCTATCTTAGAGTTCCTGTCCTGACTTCCTTCAAAGATAAAGAGGGATGTGGAAGTATAAACCAAGTAAACCAAATAAACCCTTTCCTTCCCAAGTTGCTTTGGTCCTGGTATTTTATTGCAGCTACAGTAACCTCAACGAGGACAGTAGACCTAACTAGACAATGTATCCTGGCTTGCCCCAACTTGTAGCCAACCTCTTGCCTGAGCCTCCTGAGTGCTACGATCATAAGCATGCATCCCAACACCCATGCATCCCAACACCCATGCATCCCAACACCCATGCATCCAACACCCATGCATCCCAACACCCATGCATCCCAACACCTAGCTATCTGCATCCTTAACATAAGAGATCTGTAAGTTTTTAGAGTCTTTAACCCCCAAATATGACAAATGCATATTGAACTCATATTGAATTTGCAACATATAACACAAAGCACGTGCATGTGTGTAAACAGATTCTGTGAAAGAGTTTGTCCTGAGGAAAGAAAACAAGACAAAAAACCCAAACAAACAAACAAACAAACAAACAAAATAAAAGACGAATCATTAAGCCAGGTATGGTGCTACACACCTGTAATGTCAACATTTGTTGACATTACAAAGATGTGTGTGTGTGTGTATGTGTGCATGTGTGTGTTGTATATGTATGTGGTGTGTATGTGTGGTGTGTGTATATGTGGTGTATGTGTGTGTATACATGGGGTGTGGGTGTATGTATGTGTGAACGTGTGGGGGTTGTGTATGTGTGTGTATATGTGGGGAGTGCACATGTGCGTGTGTGGTGTGGGTGTGTGGTGTATATATGTGGTATATGTGTGTGTGCATGCGTGTGTGTGTGTGTGTAGTGCATGTGTATGTATGTGGTATGTATGTGGTATGTGTGTGGTGTGTTTATATGTGATATACGTGTATATGTGTGTGGTGTGTGTGTATATGTGGTGTGTGTGTGCGTGTATGGTGTGTGTGTGGGGGGTTCTGTATATGTATGTGTGAGAAGTGTGTGTGTGTGTGTGTGTGCGCGCGCGCGCGCGCGCGCCGCACACATAAGCAGTTCCAGGTCATTCTAAGGTACATAGGAGTTTGAATCCAACCTGGGCTACAAAGATCTCATCTAAAAACAACAATAAGGGGGGGGGGGAGATAGGGAGCACACAACCAAAGGAGGAGAAAGAGGGAAAAAACAAAAGAAATATAACTATTTCTGACAAAGGTGCTTAAATAACCCTTGTGAGGGTCTAGCAGAAGGCTCTGTTGCTAAGCAACCATTGCTGGCAAGTTCCGTTCCTGGAATCCATGTAAAAGTAGGTGGAAACTGACTCTATGAAGTTAAACTGCACATATATGTCCCTTCAAACACACCACACACACACACACACACACACACACACACACACTACACTGTCACATGCTCTCGTCTGCACACACCTGACACAGACATAATTAAAAATAAAACTAATAGCCGGGCGGTGGTGGCGCACGCCTTTAATCCCAGCACTTGGGAGGCAGAGGCAGGCGATTTCTGAGTTCGAGGCCAGCCTGGCCTACAGAGTGAGTTCCAGGACAGCCAGGGCTACACAGAGAAACCCTGTCTCGAAAAAACCAAAAAATAAAATAAAAATAAAACTAATAAAAATCTTAAGTATTTATTGTTGTTGTCGTCCTTAGAAGACTTAGGCAGGATAGCCACGATTTTGTGGCCAGCCTGGGCTATATAAGATCCTGTCTCAGCCGGGCATGCTGTGTGCAGGTGCATTTGATCTCAGCACTACAGAGGCAGAAGTAGGCGGACCTCTGAGTTCGAGACTACCCTGGTCTACACGATGATTTTCAGGATAGATTTGTGGTGAGAACCAGTGTCAGATATTTGTCCAACAGTTCCTCAAAATACTAGTGATCTTGAATTTCACTTTTTTACTTTCGCAATATTACTAGCCAAACACGTGTTTTCCTGGAAAATGTCCCGTGGCTCTAAGTGTTTGGGGGACATTCTTCTCTCTCCGTTTCTACCACAGTATCTCCGAATGCCTTGAGTCTCTGGTCTCTTTCCTGTCGGTTCCAGGGTCTCCTTGCAACCCTTGCTCGCGGTCTTCCTGGGTCGAGTGGCCTGCGGTTCCTTTAAGGCAGGCCCCGCCTCGGCCCGCCCTCCCGGGTCAGCCCGGTGCGTAGGGCTCCGGCGGGGCGGCTGCTGGGCTCAGTGCGGAACGGGCTCTGGCGCGATGGCGAGCGCGGCCGTCAGGGTCGCCGGGCGGCGGCTGAGCCACCAAAGTGCATCAGGAGCCCCGATCCTCCTTCGGCAGGTGCGGAGAGGCGAATGGACGAACGGATTCTGAGCCCCGGGCGGCGGGAGGGGCAGGACTCCTCTGTCCTTTAAAGGAGATCTGGGGTGTCCTTCATGCCTGACTGTTGGAAATTAAGGAGTCCCGATCCTTCTTTAATAGGGTGTATTCAGGGGGACCCTGGGCTCGGGTTCGGGGTCTGGAGCCCATTGCCAGAGAAGCGCGGGTCCTTGACTTGGGGCTTGTTTGAAGATGGAGTTTCTTGATTCTGCTGGAGGGATCGGGGGACCCCCTGATTCCTGATCCTTGGGCAAAGAGGGTTGGTGTTGTAGCTTCGGGTTCTAGGAAGAGGCTGGAGGGGAGGCCTGGATTGTGTGTCCCCCAGGCGTGGGAGTCAGGTCCAGGAACTCTCTCCGGTGCCCCACCCCTCCCAGATGTTTGAACCCAAGAGCTGCACGTACACCTACCTGCTGGGTGACCGGGAGTCGCGAGAGGCCGTCCTGATCGACCCCGTTCTGGAGACAGCACAACGGGATGCTCAGCTGATTAAGGAGCTGGGGCTGAGGCTGCTCTACGCGGGTTAGTCCAGGACCAAACTTGGGCGTGAGAGAGGCGGGGCCACGGAGAAAGCGCTCTAGGAAAACAGGAGCCTGAGTCTGGGGGAGGAGGGCTGGAGGCTGGACCCTGGATGAGGGAGGACTAGACCCCACGGTCTGAAACAGAGTGATTGCGTCTGGATCTGAGAGTCTGAGGGAGAAGAACGGAGCCTGGAACTCTGGGCCTGAAGGAGGAGGATTGGGCCTAGACTCCTGGGTCTAGGGGAAGAGGGCTGGAGTCCAGACCTCAAGATTTGAGGGAGGAGGATTAGGGTCTGCCTCGGGTCTGAGGGCTGGATGCGATGCTGCGGGCTGAAAACATTCCGTTTTCTATGTCCTCTTCTCTCCCAGTGAACACCCATTGCCATGCTGACCACATCACAGGCTCAGGGGTTCTCCGGTCCCTACTCCCGGGCTGCCAGTCCGTCATCTCCCGCCTCAGCGGAGCCCAGGCTGATTTGCATATCGGGGAAGGTGATTCCATCCGCTTTGGACGCTTTGTGAGTTGGGTCTTGGGTCTTAGAGAAGATGGTGTTGGCTTGAGTTCCCTAGACTTTGAAGAGAAGAGGGTACTAGGCGAATGGGCGGCTGGGCCCTGTGGAAGAAGGGTTAGTGGAGTTAGGCTCAGAGTCCTCAGCTCTGTTCTCTCTGGAAAGTACCATAAACTCAGGCGGAGCACTAGGGCAGGAGGCTGTAGGCAGGCGTGGCTCTGGCCAATCCCCCTAAGTCAACAGCGAGGGCAGGTTCTTGCCTGGCTATTTCCATATAATTTACTCCGGGTTGGGCATTCTGAATCTAGAGCTGAGGGAGGCCCGTTGTTCAGCAACAGGTCTGGATGAGTCTACTGAGGTCTCCTGGGGCTACCAGTTAAGGTAGCATTCATTGGCATGGTGGTATAAATTCGGGGCTAACCAAGTATTTGTGGGTTCCTCCTTAAATGTTGACCTTGAAGCCTCCTCACCCTAGCCACAACCCCATTGCGTCACCCAGGAGAGGGGTGAACGTTCTCCTCCTCCCTCCTCCTCCTCCTCCTCCTCTCCTCCTCCTCCTCCTCCTCCTCCTCCTCCTTCTCCTTCTCCTCTCTGCTATAGGCTTAATCAGCAGGTTTCCAGCCAGCTTTGCAACCCAGGGTGCTCTGAACAGAGGCTGGGGGAGTTGTGATCAGAGGGAGGAAACAGGTCATCAGAACTGCCCAAGCTGTCAAGTTTGGCTGATGGAAGGGACAGAAAGTCTGAGTGAAGTCCCTGTCCCTAGGTTGTTGTTGGTTGTGTGGAATGAGACGGTTTACTCGGAGGCGGTTAGTGGAGAGGAAGGCTGTGTACTCGGTTGAGGGGGTGTAACTGCTGTTTGGAGACTTTGATTCCAACCCTGTAAATATTTGGAAGTGGCTGAGGGACATAGCTCATTTGTACCTGCCCTGCTAGTTAGAGAGTAACAAGAGTTTTCTGGATTTGGGGAGGAGTGTGAAAGTTCGGAAGGATCTGGGCTTGTGATCCCAGTGCTTCTCAGCCTTCCTAGTGCTGCGACCCTTTAATACAGTTCCTGGTGTTGTAGTGACCCCCCAACCTTAAAACTGTTTTCGTTGTTACTTCATAGCTAATTTTACCACATCTATGAATCATAATAGACATATCAGTGCTTTCTGATGGTTTTAGGGGACCACTATAAAAGGGTTGTTCAACCCTCAACGGAGTCATGACTCACAGGTTGAGAACTCTGTCCTAGGGGCAGCTAGCTGGATGGCTTAGCAGTTATGACCAGTTGCTGGTCTTCCAGAAGACCCAAGTTGGGTTCCCAGCACCCATGTCATGCTGATCTCCATGGACTGTACTGTGAACTCCAGGAGGACCCGATGTCCTGGCTGGTCTCTGCTAGCACACACTTGCATTTGCACACACACACACTCAGATGCACAGACGTACACATAAATAAATGACTGTTGGAAATCTTAAACACAAGCTGGTCACATAGGCACCTGCCTTTAGCCCCAGCTCTCGGGAGGCAGATGCTAAGACAGGCAGATCTCTGTGAGTTTGAGGCCAGCTGGTCTGTATAGACAGTTCCAGGACAGCCTGGGCTACATAGTAAGAATAAAATAAAATCTTAAGACAATGAGTCTTAAAACAGGTGTGATGTACTCCTGGTGCTTGGGAGGTAGAGAGGAAGACCTGGTGTTCAAGGTTACCCTCAGCTCCACGTCAAGTGTGAGGCCGTCAAGGCTATGTTAGCATGCTTGCCCACACTTTTTTTTTTTTTTTTTTTTTTGGTTTTTCGAGACAGGGTTTCTCTGTGTAGTCCTGGCTATCCTGGAACTCACTCTGTAGACCAGGCTGGCCTCGAACTCAGAAATCCGCCTGCCTCTGCCTCCCAAGTGCTGGGATTAAAGGCGTGCGCCACCACTGCCCGGCTTGCCCACACTTTTAATCCAGACAAGAGTCAGGAGGATTCACAGCCCCCCTGGTCTATGTGAGACCCCTCTCAAAACAAAACAAGATGTTAAATGACCAGGAGGCCCTTCTCTATGCACATGATGATTCCTTCAGTGAGGGTGGAAGGGCGTAGCTGTATTTGGTCTCCATGTTTATCTTTTCTTTATTGCATCTTATTGCCATAATCCAAATATGTATGACCCACCATTGGACGGCTGGAAGTCAGCGAGCTGAGGCGTGCTCCTAAAATGCTGTATCCGTCATTTCAGGTCATTTCAGGTCATTTCAGGTCATTTCAGGCACTCTCATTACTCCTGACCGGTCATCACCCTTGGCCACCCGCCTGCTTCCCTCCCTCCCAGCCTTAGGTAAATCTCTCTTTTCTTTTATATATTGCTATGTAGCCCAAGCTGGCCTTGAGCTCATCATTCTCATGCCTCAGCCCTTCAATGGGTAGTGTTACCTGTACTGACACACCCGGTCGTGAGGCCACGTTTCCTCCCACTACTGGGAATAAAACCTAGGGGCTGATTCATGCTAGGCAAGAACTCCTCAGGGATTCTAGGCAGGGCTCTATCACTGAGCCAGGCTCCCAGCTCCTCCCTGGGGGATTCTAGGCAGGGCTCCACCACTGAGCCACGCCCCCAGCCCTCACTGGAGGATTCTAGGCAGGGGCTCTACCACTGAACCACGCCCCCCACACTTTTTTTCTTTAAAGAGAAAATCTTAGTATACCAGACAGGCCTTGAACTTCTGATCCTTCAGCCCCAGTCTTCCTAGTAGTTGACGGTGCAGGTCTTTCAGTCAGTTTCTGAAAGAGCAATCAGAGCTCTTAACTGCTGAGCCATCTCTTCAGCCCGGTCTTTAATTCACGTTTATTCACTTTTATTGTCCTTTCTGCCTGTCTGATTTGCGTGTCTGTGCTTTTCATAGAAATGGAAGCACACAGCCTGCGGTCTTTAGGCAGACTTCCTTCTTCCTCCGAGTGCTGTCAAGGTCCGCCTGTGTGTCCCAGCCCCGTTGCTATTTCATTTCCCTTCCTTTCTCAACAACCCTCTGGAGCACGATGGTACTTCTTCGTTCGTGAGCGGATCGGCATTGAATGGCTTCCACCTTGGGACTGTTACGGGTGGTGCTGCCGTGGATGTTCTTGTACAGGTTCTTGTGAGATACAGTTGCAGTCCTGTTATCCCTGTGACGGTCCCAGTGCTCCACAGTGGTGCCAACACCTCTTAGTGTCAGTGTTTGTTAGCGTGGGTCTGTCTTTGTGTAAATTCTTTACAATTCTATGGGTCTGTTTTTTCTCACGCTTGGGTTTCCTGCCCCCTTTATAACTTGAATTTTATAGTCAGGCGGTGATACACAGTTTTAATCCCAGCATTTAGGAGGCAGAGACAGGCAGATCTCTATGAGTTTGAGGCCAGCCTGGGCTACAGAGTGAGCTCTAGGATAGCCAGGGCTACACAGAGAAACCTTGTCTCAAAGTAACAAAACCAGGAAAACAAAGTTGAATTTTAGCTGGGAGTGGTGCCATAGCCCGTAGTCCCACCACTTGGGAGGCGGAGGCAGGAGGATCAAGATTTCTAGGTCATCCTTGGCTAATAATGAACTCAAGGCCAACCTGGGCTGAACTCCCACAAATTGTCCTTTGACCTCCACAGTTGGGCTAAGTCATGCACATTCCTTCACAATAATAATAAATAAAATGCACCAAAAACATTAGAAATAAGACAGGGATTGCTTTACCCCCTTAAACAAAACAAAAAGTTATATAATACATAAAGCGAGGGAAATCGTGCGCACATTGTATCTGGACAGCTTGCTTGTGTTCTTATTGGTTAACATTTGGGTTCCTTCCTGCTGTATCCCTGCACAGAACGTCCCCATCACCCCACAGGATGCTCTGCTCTTCCTGGCCACTGACCCCTCTTCCCCACGGACCATTTAGACATACACAATCAAAGATAGCTTCGCTTGGCCCTAATCCTAGCTCTTAAGCTTTCTGTAGAAGTTTTTGATCTTGTGACGAGCCTAGGCTACTAGCAAATATTGCTAAAGAGTGAATCCCTGTCTCCAAAGAAAACAAAGACAAGAAACATACAGAGTGTGCACCCGAGTAAGTTTTCATTTCTTCTGTTTGATGTCTGTAGTTGTCATTTTGCTGTCGGCTTGAGACAGGGTGTCACTATGTAGCCCTGGTTAGCCTGGAGCTCACCATTTAGATTAGGCTGGCCTCAAACTCCACACATTCCCCTGCCATTGCCTTCTGAGTTGTAATTCTTTCTCAGGGTTAGAGAGTCAGGGCTGGCCATTCCCTTCTGTGAAAGATTAAATAGTAAATCCAATCTTCTTGTTTGTTTTTTTGTTTTGTTTTGTTTTTTCGAGACAGAGTTTCTCTTTGTACCCCTGGCTGTCCTGGAACTCACCCAGGCTTCTAACTCACAGAGATCCCCCTGCTTCTGCCTCCCGAGTGCTGGGATTAAAGGCGTGTGCCAGCACTGGCTGTGAGTGTAATCTTTGCAGGCCACAGGCCATGTGTTCTGGTGGCTCAGCTCTCCTCTCTGTGGTGTGAAACACTTGGCATAACTGGAGCAGTCCAAGCCTGGCTGTGAGCCCAGGAGCTCCTGGGATGTGAGTTTCACAATGTCCCGCCCCCTAGTGTAGCCCTGGTGCATCTGCAACTCACAGGGATCCTCTCATCTCAGCCTCCTAGGCCTGTGCTAACACACCTGACTAAAATCCCCGCCCCTACTTCCTCTTCTCCTAACAGGGTCTCACTTAGAGAAGGCTGGCTTCGGGCTTGTCATATTGTTGAGGAGGACCTTGAATTCCTGATCTAACCCACCCGCCTTCATCTCCGCAGGGCGGGGATCACAGGTGTGCGTGCCCGTGGTCCGTTCCAGCTAAGAGAAAATGTAAAAATACTGACGCTTGGTATATAGGGCTTAAAAAGGAGGTGCTAGGTCAGATTTGATCTCACCACAGTTTGCCAACCCCTGATTTGAGGTGAGCCCACAGGTTACTTATTCATGCTCCTTTGGATGGTTATCCTCGGTTTTTCACAACTGCGAAGGATATTGGTGTTGATATTCTTGTTTGTACAAGTCCCGTGGCAGAAGCTGATCTCAGTTCCTAGGAATTGCATTGCTGAGTCACAGCGATGACATTCCTTTAACCTTAGAAAATTTGCCAGACACAGTGCTGGGAATGGAACCCAGGCCCCCGAACATGCTAGACCCTCTACCACAGTCAGGCTCACAGCCCCTCCCTGGGGGATTCTAGGCAGGGGCTCTACCACTGAGCCACACCCCCAGCCCCTCACTGGGGGATTCTAGGCAGGGGCTCTACCACTGAGCCACGCCCCCAGCCCTCACTGGGGATTCTAGGCAGGGGCTTACCACTGAGCACGCCCCAGCCTCATGGGGATTCTAGGAGGGCTCTACCACTGAGCCACGCCCCCAGCCCCTCACTGGGGATTCTAGGCAGGGGCTCTACCACTGAGCCACGCCCCCAGCCCTCACTGGGGGATTCTAGGCAGGGGCTCTACCACTGAGCCACACCCCCAGCCCCTCACTGGGGGGTTCTAGGTAAGCACGGTACTTTGATCTACATTTCTGTTCCTTTTTTTCTTCTTGTCCTATTCATTGGGCTTTTTTTTTTTTTTTCTATTTTGTTTTTTGCTTTTGGGTTGGGGGGGCGGATTTTGAGACAGGGTTTCTCTGTGTAGCCCTGGCTGTCCTGGAACTCACTCTGTAGACCAGGGTAGCCTCAAACTCAGAAATCCACCTGCCTCTGCCTCCCAAGTGCTGGAATTAAAGGCAAGCATCACCACTGCCTGTAGCCCTGGCTGCCCTGTAGCTCTCTACCTAGGCCAGGCTGGCTTTGAACTCAGAGATCTGCTTGCATCTGACTCTCAAATGCTGGGATTAAAGGCATGCACCTTTCATTAGCCCTTTTAATTAAAAATTACATGATTAATTTGTTATGTCTATGTGCAGGGTGCATGTATGGAGGACAGTCTTTGGGACTGGTTTTTTTTTTTTTTTTTGTCACAGTGTTAGTGCCAGAGACTGAACTCAGATTATAGGTCTTAGCAGCAAACACCTTTACCTGCTGAGCCAACTTGCCAGCCTCCTCTCTCTTCTTCTTCTTCTTCTTTTTTTCTTTCTTTTTTTTTTTTTTTTTTTGGTTTTTTGAGACAGGGTTTTCTCTGTGTAGTCTGCGCTGTCCTGGAACTCACTCGGTAGACCAGGCTGGCCTCGAACTCAGAAATCCACCTGCCTTTGCCTCCCAAGTGCTGGGATTAAAGGCGTGCGCCACCACCGCCCGGCTCTCTCTCTCTTCTTAAGAGGATTTTTTTTTCTTAAGAGTTTTTATCTTTGCTTTATGTGTCTGCATATTTTGCCTGCGTGTATGTAAGTACATGAGCCTGGTGCCTGCGGAGGCCCGAAGAAGTTATGGGATCCTATGGCACTGTAATTAAGGACAGATGTGGGTGCTGAGAACCGAACTTGGTTCTCATGCATTAACAGATGATCCATCTCAAATACCTTTTCTTTCATAAAACAAAGGAAAAGTTTTAGCCAATGGGGAGGAAAATGAGGCTTGGAGTTTAAGCTCCCAAGACGTTAGAACAGCAGAGGGTGCTGAACACCACTTAGGGCTTGAGATGGGAGGAAGGAGCCAGAGGACCTGGAGCCAGGAGCTTGCTGACCACTAGGCGGCAGTGCAGGCTACGCGAGGTACGAGGCCGTCTGGGAGTCTGGGAAAGGAGGAGGTGTGGGTGTGTGGGTGGAGAGAATGTCCTGTGTTTTATGCATCCTAGAAATAAAGAGGCATTGTTGATGGAAGGATGGGTCAAGCTGTCCCTGGCCAGCTGTTGCTAGACCGGCAGGAGTCTTCCGGAATATTCTACAGTTGAGACGATTCATCAGTCAGCAAGCTTCAGAAACAGGGAGGCTGTCTCCCCACCCCCCACCCCACCCCGCCATGGGAAATAAACTATAGTCTCATTCACTGTAGGCAAGTGCTCTACCACGGAGCTAGGTCCTCAGTTCTATGCACCATATTGCTTTTTTTTTTTTTTTTTAATGAGACATGATCTCACATTGTAGATGGGGCCATCCTAGTTTACAAATCGAGTTCCAAGACAGCCAGGGATACTCGGAGAAAATCCTGTCTTTAAAAACAGGAAAAAAAAAAGCATATGTATATGTATGCGTTTTGAGCATATGGTTGTGAGCCATCCTGTGAGTTTTGGGAACTGAGTGGGGCCCTCTAGGAGAACATTACTTGCTTTTAACAGCCGCACATTACTCCAGTCCCTTATTTTTCTGTAAAGCACCAATGGTGCACTGAGGTTTTTTTTTCTAAATACTTTATATACATGAAGCAGTTCAATCCTCATAGCATATCATGGGGCTGCGGACGATCGGTGCAAAGAGCAGACAGATCTAAGATTAGAACTGAGGCTGTCTGCTTCCAGAAAGTTTGTTTTGTATATAACTATTTTGATCTGTTTACATAAAATTCTAGAACAGATGAGTTACAAAGCCATCTATAGTAATAGGAAACAAGCCAGAACTTGTTTGGGGACAGGGTGCAGGAAGTATATTTGAAAGGGGTGCGAAGAAACCTTGGGAAGTGATAGGAACGTTTGTCATCTGATGGTCTTGATGGTCGTGGAGCATCTTAAAAGATGTGAAAAGCCTGTAATCCCAGCTCTGAGTGCTGAGGCAGAAGGATGGCAAACTCAAAACCTGCCCGGGCTGTTACTGAGCAATTTTCTGGCTACCTGGCTGCATGAGACCCTGTAAAAAGGAAACCATACAAGTTAAAAAGAGGGCTGAGGCTGGGCGGTGGTGGTGCACGCCTTTATTCCAGCACTTGGGAGGCAGAGGCAGGTGGATTTGTGAGTTCGAGGCCAGCCTGGTCTACAGAGTGAGTTCCAGGACAGCCAGGGCTACACAGAGAAACCTTGTCTCGAAAAAAAAAAAAACAAAAAAAGAGGCTGAGGACAGAGCTCAGTGTTTCAGCCCCCTGCCTCAAGAAATCCAGTGAGGGGCTGGGGGCGTGGCTCAGTGGTAGAGCCCTGCCCAGAATCCCCCAGTGAGGGGCTGGGGTCGTGGCTCAGTGGTAGAACCCCTGTCTAGAATCCCCAGTGAGGGGCTGGGGGGTGGTTCAGTGGTGAGCACTGCTTTAATACCCAATGTTGCGGGCGGTGGGTGGCGCACGCCTTAATCCAGCACTTGGAGGCAGAGGCAGGGGATTTTGACAGCCCCTGGTTCTCCAAGTGGGGTTCAGTACAGCCAGGTAAGAGAAAACCTGTCTCGAAAAACCAAAAAAGAAATAAAAGAAAAAAAATGAACCAATGTGTGCATTTATTCTCAGCACCCGCCGGGCGGTTGGTGGCGCACGCCTTAACCCAGCATGAGGACAAGGAGGGATTTTGAGTTCGAGGCAGCTGGTCTACAGAGGTGAGTTCCAGGGCCATACACAGAGAACTGTCCGAAAACAAAAATAAAAAAAAAAAAAAAAAAAAAAAAAAAAAAAAAAATTCTCAGACCCCTTTTTGCACACGATAGTTGAAAGAAGAAAAATAGCAAATAAACCCCATAAGCCCCAGGGGTCTAATACAGAAAGTCACAGGGGAGACCCATTCAAAATATTTTAGTGCTTGGTGAAAGAAGAGAGCTTCAAATGCTTTCTATGAGCCGGAGCCGCTCGTGTAGTATTATTAACTGGATTCCAGATATCAAAAAGGTTTTGTACATTTATTTCTTGTGTGTGTGTGTGTGTGTGTGTGTGTGTGTGTGTGTGTGTGGTAGAGGGATGGCACACATATGCTACAACTCTGTGTGAGAGTACTGGAGCTGGTTCTCCTTCTACGTTGGGTGCTGAGATCAAACTCAGGTAGTTAGGCTTAGCAGCAAGCCCCTTTAGTACTCAGCCATCTTGCGGCCTCCTTTGTAGATTTTTATGTTTGTTTTTATTTTCAGAAGGTTTATTATCTTGTTTTATTCAGAGACAAGGCTTGTATAGCCCAGGCTGGCTTAAAACCCAGCGTATGAATTCCTGCTGTTGCTCCAGTTCCTGGGCCTGTGCCACCCTCTGGACTTGTCTTTCCAAGTTTTATTATGGTGTTCCTCCATGTTGATTTCTTTAAGCTGTTAGTTTTCTGTCACTGAGACAACAATGACTATGAGAAATACCATTTTAGAATATGTTTTTATTTTTTAATTGTGTGCGTATACATGTGAGTGTGTGCCTTTAGTGTATGTAGAGAGAGTGCTTCTTTCTGTGCCTGTGAGTTTGAGTGTGTAAATGTGAATGTATATTTGTGTGAGGTGAGAGCAAAGAGTTTGTGTGTGTGGTTTAGTGTTGTGAATGTTTGTTATGTGTGTGTGTGTGCGTGTGTTTGAGTGTGCATTTATGTGTGTGAGTGTATTTCTTTGTGTATTTGAGTGTGTAAGCATTGTTTGAGTGTGTATGTTGTGTGTACATGAGTGTGTCTTTCTGGGGGTCTGTGTGTGAGTCTGTGTTTAGTGTTTTGTGAGTGTTTCTTTTTGTTTGCGTGTGTACACATGTGTTTGTGTATTTGTTGAGTCTATATGTGAACGTGTGTGAGTGTGTGTTTAGTGTATGTGAGAGTGTGATTCTTTGTGTGTGCCTGTGTATGTTTGAGTGTGCAAGTGTATATTTGTGTGTGTGAGAGTGTGTGTATGTGCATGTGTGTAGTACTGGGATGTTTCAGGAGTTTGGTACCTGTGGAGGCCAGAAGAGGGTATGAGGTGTCCTTGAACTCGAGTTATAGGTGATTGTAGTGATTTACATGGGCGCTGGAACGGAACTCTGGTCTTGCGCAAGAGTGGTAACGTCTCTCTCTTCAACCCATTCCTCCAGTTCCAGCCAAAACAGAGGATAGAGGTGGGCCACTGAGATGGCTCAGTGGCTAGGGGTGCTTGCTGCTCAGCTTGTGCTCAGTGTGATGCGAGAGTTTACCCTGGGATTCACGTGGGTAACCTGCAAGAACCAACTGCAGCAGGTCGTCATCTGACCAACACCCCACAAGCCACGGCACACATGCACAGTAAATAAGATGTAATTTTCAACGTTTCTAAAAGGAAGAAAGGTTTATTCTGCCTCAACATTTCCAAGTTCCAGTGTAAGCAGAAGCTGGACGTGGACTTGTGCTGGGCAGAGCATCGTGACAGGGAGTTTGTGCCAGGCAACGAGGGAGAGCCAGGTTCAGGGTTTCATGCTCCGTGTGGTACAAGGAGTCTTGCTGCGAGCTCTGGCCACAGTGACTCTGCTAGGCTTTACCACTGTGATGGGCTGAGACCCTTGGGAACCATTACCACAATAACTGTCTCCTTCCATTACAGAGATGAGGGTGTCAGATGCCTGTCACTCCAATTTCTTTGAGAGGGGAGGCAGGAAGATCTGTGTATTCACGACAGCCTGGATACATGGGAAGATCTTGTCTCAAAACACCACCAACAAAAACGACATTTGCTATACATTCATTATTCTTTACCATATATTTCGATTACATAATAATATACTGCAATTATTATTACTATTTCATTATTATAGATTATTATTTATATACATTTGCTAGTAAACTATTTTACCAAGATTTTCACTCTTTTGAGTCTGGGTCTCAGTCTGTAGCTCAGGGAGCCTGGAACTTTGCAGCTTAGACTAGTTTCAAGATTGTAATCCTTGTCGGGTGGTGGTGCACACGCCTTTAATCCCAGCACTTGGGAGGGCAGAAGCAGGGGATTTCTGAGTTCGAGGCCAGCCTGGTCTACAGAGTGAGTTCCAGGACGCAGTCAGAGAAACCCTGTTCGAAAAACGTAAAAAAAAAAAAAAAAAAGATTGTACTCCTTCTGCCTCAGCTTTTCTAGTGCTGGGATCACAGGCACTATTACCACGCCTAGCACAAAGGATACAATACTGTAGAAGTGACTTTATAATCTATTTTGCACCTACTGGATATTAAGCTTTTTTCGGTATCAATAAGTAGTTTTGAAATACCATTAAGCCTTTTCCCAACAGTATAACTTAAATTTTTATTACTTTTATTTATTTGTCTTTGCATGTGTGCACATACCATGACACACATGTGAAGGTCAGTGGATAATTTGAGGGAGCCCCCTGGGGATAGAACTCAGGCCCCTCAGCTTTGGCAGCAAGCACCTTTACCTACTGAGCCCTTCCTAGCCCCACTGTATGACTCTGGATGCTAATTTAGTCTTTTTTTTTTTTGTGGTGTTGAAGAGCCCGTCCAGAGTCTGTGCGTGCACAGCCGCTGAGCTATTACCCCAGCTTGGTGTTTATTTTTCTATTTTTTCTTTTTTTTTTTTTAGATGCAAACTGTCTTTGTATCGAATTGCACGATTCCTGTTACAAATGCAAGTCTCTGACTATCTGGCCCCTCTCTTTGGAACCCATTTGTGGCAATTTGCTTTTTCAGAATGGCAGGCTGGGCTGGGGACATGGCTCAGTTAGCTGCCAAAACACGTTGGCTAGCATACAAAAACCTGGATTCCATCATTGTCTAAACAAGCCTGATGGAGCAGGCCCCATAACCGCAAATCTTGGGGGTGGAGGCAGGAAGATCGGAAGTTTAAGGTCATTGATTTCATAGCAAGCATGAGGTCACTCTGGGTACAGGAGATTTTTGTCTCAAAGAGAGGGATGGAAGGAAGAAAGATATATTTCAACTTGACACCCTCTCTCCCACAAGGACAGGTCTTGTCTTATGGCTCAGGCTAGCCCTTGAATCTGATGTTCTCCCGCCTCAGCCTGTATTTGATGTACTTGCACCCTGTCCAGCTCTCAGATTAACTTTAAGCAAACGGTCTCCATATTCCTTTTTCCAGTTGTGTCCTCAGGTGTACGGGGCTTTTGGGGATCAGTGAGGCTTGCTGGTGACTGTCTCTGTGCACTGCATCCCTGCCAGGCTTTGGAGACTCGGGCCAGCCCTGGCCACACCCCAGGCTGTGTCACCTTTGTCCTGAATGACCAGAGCATGGCCTTCACTGGAGATGCCCTGTTGATCCGAGGGTGTGGACGGACAGACTTCCAACAAGGTGGACCTGCTTCTTTATCTAGCCCAAGATCGCTGTGTAATGGTGTATGTGAGAGTGTTAATAAGCAGTCACAAGATGGGATGATGTCTGTGTGTTCAAGGCTAGCCTGGTCTATGTAGTGGTCTATAGTTAGGGCTCTGTAGAGAGACTTTGTTTCAAAAGAGGAAGGAAGGAAGGAAGGAAGGAAGGAAGGAAGGAAGGAAGGAAAGAAGGAGGGAAGGGGAAAGCAGCCACAAGAATGAATGAATGTGCAGCTGAGGCTGTGTAGTTCAGTGGGTAGAAGCCCAGGCCTCAATCCTCATACTCTGTTGGCTGGGCATAACTGAGCCTGCTTTTAACCCAGCACTCAGGAGGTATTGGCAGGAGGATCAGGAGTATAAAGTCATGTAGGGTAACATAAAACATGCGCGCGTGCGCACGGCACACACACACACACCACCACACACACACACACACACGAACGTGCACGAAGGTTGTTTCTGTACATTACTTAATTGTTGGAGGGCAGTGTAACTTTTGGGGCTTTAGGCAGCACATGGATTGAAGGGTTCCTCTAATCCCCCCTTTCACCTATCCATCTGAAACCGAGGACTCAGAAATTCTTTATGTATGCTTGTGTTGTGTACGTGCACATGCGTGTGGCTGGGTTTGGTAGGAGACCAGCAGCAGATGTCAGGTACCTTCCTCTGTACGCTTCACCTTGTTTCCTTGGGACATGGTCTCGATGAACCTGGCCCTGGGCTGCCAGCCAGCAAGCCTCAGTTGTCCTCCTGCCTCTGCTGTTTATGGTGCAGCCTCAGGAGCATAGGCCACACCCTGCCATGGTGTCAGGATCTGAACTCAGTCCCAAGCATTCCTCCAGCCCCAGGCCCCAGAACTCCTTATCCAAATCTCCATGTGGTCCTTATGTCTTGAGTCTTACCTTTAGCCCACCTTCTTGGCCCAGAGCCCTTCCTTCACCTCCCCAGCGAGGATGTCACAACCCCTGGTATTTCAGGCTCTCAGCCAGACCTTACTGAATCACAAATTACCCAAATGGATTTATTACCATTTCCCAAGACTTCATATATGTTGTCCCACGTCCTTCAATGCCCTTCCCTTCTGTGTCTCCAAGACATGTGGGAATGTTTGGCAGGAGATGAGAGATTGGGTTTAGCTATAGTACCTCCATCTTTCTGCCCTTCTCTGCAAAGGGCTTCAGGAGCTCCTCTTGTCTCTTTGATCCGCTGACCTGTAAGTTTTCTTACCTCAGGTTGTGCTAAGACTTTGTACCACTCTGTGCATGAGAAGATCTTCACACTTCCTGGCAACTGTCTAATCTACCCGGCTCACGATTACCACGGTGAGGGCTTGCCCGGGGCCATGACAGGCTGCAGTCACTTAACACAGGGAAAATTGCCTCTGCCTGTCATTCTCATGAGGCATGGAGGCTACAGAACCCAGAAATTCCTGTGGCTGAAAAGATTATGTGTTTGGGCGTACTGTGTGGATGTAGAAACAATAAGACACATCTGCAGGGCATAGGTTTTTCTGGGACATCCCCAGAGATGCGCAGGCAACTGTGGAAACTACATTTCCCATAGTGCCCAAAGAGAAGCGGGACAGCTTCTCGGGACCATTCAGGGAATAGACAGTCCCAGTCTAGGGAGACAACCGCAAGGTCTCCTGGGAAATGTAGTTCTTAGCTGCCCAAGTCACTAGGCTCCTAGTTACTTTCCTTCCCCTCCCCTTTGCAAACAGGGCTCACAGTTTCTACTGTGGAAGAGGAACGGACTCTGAACCCACGGCTCACTCTCAGCTGTGAGGAGTTTGTCAAGGTCATGGACAACCTGAACTTGCCCAAGCCACAGCAGATAGGTGAGTTACCCAGGGTCGGGACCCTGGGATCTGAGGAAAATTGGTTGGGCTATGAATCGGTGACCCTGAGAGAGGAGGGTCTGAACTTCTTGATTTGAGAGGAGGGCTGGGTCCTGGAGCCCTAGGTCTGAGGGAGAGGGCTGAGGCCTGGGGCCTGGACCTTGGGTCTGAGGAGGAGAACTTAGGGCTAGAACTATCATCCCTCGGAAGAGCCCCGAGCATTTCTGGGTGCCAGTGGAACATGAGGCATCTCTGTGTCTTTAGAATCATTTGAAAGTTTCTTCTTTTCAGACATCGCTGTTCCTGCAAATATGCGCTGTGGGGTCCAGACTCCACCTTCCTGATTCGTCCCAGTCAGCTGCTCACATCCGTTATGAATGGACTAGGTGGGATGAGGGGAGGGGCGTCACTCCAGGGCCTCTCTCCTCTCCTACCCCTACTCTCACCAGCTACTTGAGCTTCTTAAATAAAGTTTACTTCGTTTTTGCCACGATTCTGAGTTCTGCTTGCTTTCTTGGGGAAGGAATTATGTTTCCAGATGAATGTCGAGACTCAGCCCTGGTTTCTCAAAAAGCCAGGGGTAGACATTGGTAGATCACTCACCTAGCATGTATAAAGTCCTGTGCTCCATCCTCTGCATAAAGCAGGCAGGGAGGGGGCAGACCTGTAATCCCTGCACTTGCCAGCTGGAGGCAGGAGGTTCAGAAGTTCAAGGTTATTCTCAACTGTGTGAGAATAATTGTAGTGAGATGGAGGCTACCCTGGGCTATGTAAGACCCTAAATAAATAAATAGAAGGAAGGAAGGAAGGAAGGAAGGAAGGAAGGAAGGAAGGAAGGAAGGAAAGAAAAGAAAAGTAAAGAAAGAAAGAAAGAAAGATGGGCCTGGAGAGATGGCTCAATGGTTAAGAGCACTGGCTGCTCTTGTAGAGGACCTGGGTTCAGTTCCCAACACGCACATGGAAACTCACAAGTGTCTGTAACTCCAGTTCTAAGGGATCTGGCCACTGTAGGTATCAGGCATGCATAGACATACAGTTAGGCTAGACAGTCATACACATAAAAGGGGAGATAGAGACAGAGCCAGCAGTAGTCAGGGCCATGGGGGCAGGAATGAAGGCCTAAGGGAGTGGGGGTGGGGTGGGGGACTGGAAGCAGATAGCAGGTGCACACATAGAGGCACACATGGAGACATTCTCACAGTCTTACATAGCAGCGCATCATATGTGTGAGCCCTTCCCCCCTGGGAGTCCCAGGCCAAATGAGTCCCTCTCCACCCTTCAGCTTCCTGATCTGTATAATGGAAATAGTAACGGGATGTTTCAACGAACTGATAAATCCAGATGTCTGATCCCTTGCTCCCTGCTCATACGACCAACTCCCCTGCCCCTGTCACTGCTATTGTCCCTCCTGGCTTGCAAAATAGTTACGAATACCGATCTCAAGAGACAAAGCAGGTAATGTGGGTTATTGAGAGTGTAAAGCTCTTGCCAACAAGACGACCTGAGTTCCATGCCTGAATCCCATGGTGGAAGGCAACAGCTTCCCAAAGTTGTCCTACGACCTCCGTGACAGTGAGTGGTACTTATGTGCCTGTACTATCTTTCACATACACAAATAATAATGAATAAAAGTCATTTAGAATAGTTGTAGGTCCTGGGTGGATTTGCTTCCCTCAGTCTCAGGTCTCACAACTGTAAAATGGAGACGATCGATCTCTTTTTTTCTATAAACTGTGGTGTGGTATGACACTGAGGTGTGTCAAATGTTTTGCACAGGTCCTGACGTCTAACAGTCGGGTTTTGCATACCAGGTATTTTCCTGTTTCTGCCCAGAGAGGAAAGGGTCTGACTGTGACCTTTAACCTCTGCGCTCCACCCCATAGTAAACTGTGTGCTTGTGGGGCACACTCTGTCTCTGGGCAGATCGCTGACTCAGCCCGGGATACCCTCTCCCCTTGTCCGGCTCCCTAAACCGGTCAGGGCCCTTCCAAAGGGCTTATTAAAGGGGAGAGGCCCCCATCTTCATTCCTATCTTCCTTTGAGGATTTCCTGGGTCTCGGCCTTAGGGAGGCTGCTGTATGCAGGTGGCTAAGAAGCCCGGCCCTCCAGGGCACGGGAAATGGGGGCACGGGAAGCTGAGTGGGAGGTCTGGGCGCTGGGCTCTCTCTGGGTGGGGCTGGAGGGACCGGGACGGCCGGGTGCCTGGGCTGCGGGCGGGGCAGGCTGCTGGCTCTCTCCTCCCAGAAGAGCTGTCGGACCTGTTGTCCCCCCTCCACTTCCGGGCTGCTGGGGAGGGGGACGGGGCGGCCTCTCTCTCCTCCCTCCTTCCAGCCACCTGTTTAGCCACAGAAGCGGCAGTGCCCAGCGCAGAGCCAGGGAGAAGGCTGGCGACCTACGGGGACCTCCTCCAGGGAAGGAACAGAGGCATTGGGGCCCCAGGCGCATCCGGAGAGGTAGACATTGCGAGCCCCGAGTTCTGGATCCTGGGTTGAGGAGCCTCGGCCGCGGCTGCCTTACAGGTGGGTCGGGATCCAACTGTGGAGCTCCAGGAAGGAGGGCCCGGCTAGTCCCGAGGGGTGGAGGAGATGGGGTCCCTTGGAGGCAGTCCAGGAAACTGGGGAGGGCTGCAGAAAGGTTTCAGGGACGACACACGGAGCACAGGGAAGGCTCAGTGTGCGACGCCCCACCACGGGGAGCGCTGGGACCCCGGACTCAAATTCTTTTTCCCACCTCTAGGTGTGTGTGTCACCTTCGGAGCCGACAGCCTCGCCCCAATCGCGAGCGGGTTCCCAGGAAATCCACGCCTTCGGAATGTTCAGAGCCAGTCTCTGAACCTTTGGGTTCCGCCCCCTGGGCACGCTCACGGCGCTCTAGACCACGCCCACAAACATCAGACCACGCCCGGAGCCATGGCCACGCCCACCCCGCAGGAATCCGAAGCGGCCATGGGGACACCCAGCACCCTAGAGGAGGGCTCCTCGTCGCCACAGGTTCCCGAATGCGCCGTCGAGGTCCAGCCTCAAGGGGCCGTGCAGCCTCAGGGGCACCCCGAGGATCCCCAAGAGGACAAGGAGCCCGAGGCTTCAGCGGAGCTTCCAGGCTACCAGGGAGCTGGGCGGCAGGCCGAGGAAGAGGAAGAAGTGGAAGAAGGTAGCAGCACCGAGAGCTGCCGAGAAGAGGTGAGGGGTCAGCCCCCCTTGGGGGGAGTTCAGAGGGACAGACAGACACCCAGGAAGACACAGAAGAACATAAGGAGAGAGGCTAGACAGAGACCCAGAGTCAAGGAGAGATACCCATACACAGGCAGAAACACCCAGTTAGACAATGTTGGATTTGAAGCCAGAGAGACCCGGGTAGAAACAGAGAAACTAGGTACGACAGAGACACAGGGAGTGAGACATACACCCAAAAGAGAGACACAGGGAAGACAGACCCAGAAGAGAAAAGAAGAAATGCCGAGATAGAAGAGTCTTAAGTCGGAGAGAGTGGGGAAGGAGAGAGATCCAGGGACTCTGAGAAAGAGAATCAGGGTTGAGAATCAGGGACAGGTGAGCTCATCGGGTACCAAGGCATTTGCTGTCAAATCTGATGTCTTGGGTTCGATCCCCAGGACTCTTATTGATATAAGGCAAGAATCTCTGACTTCCACTGGCATTCAAGTACAAAAATATAAAGAAGGAAAGGAAAAGGAAAGAAGGAAGGAAGAAAAAGGAAAGGAAGGAAAAAGAAAAAGAAAAGAGAAAGGAAAGGAAAGAAAGGAAAGAGAAAAGGAAAGGGGGAAGAAATGGAGGAAGAAAGAAAAGGAAGGAAGAAAGAAAAAGGAAAGGAAAGGAAAGGAAAGGAAAAAGAAAGGAAAGGAAAGGAAAGGAAAGGGAAAGGAAAAGGAAAGGAAAGGAAAGGAAAGGAAAAGGAAAAGGAAAGGAAAGGAAAGGAAAGGAAAAGGAAAGGAAAGGAAAGGAAAGGAAAAGGAAAGGAAAGGAAAAAGAAGGACGCTACAGTTCAGCTTCAGAGCACGGTGGCTTTGTAGGGGTTCGGAACTTGCTGCCTTCCCCGCTTCACGCCCTTCCATTCAGACCCAAATGGAAGTGTTGAACTAGGCAGGCAGCTCGTGACCCCCAGAGGCACTGCTGGGGTGGGACCAGACCTGTTTGGTGACTATGGGGGGGTTGGGGGGGGCGAGACTTCGTTCTTCTCATCACACCTTCTCTAATTTCAGCCCGAGGCTACGCCGGCCGCCGCGCAGATTCCAGCCACACCTTCGCCATGCCTCCCTTCTGGGGAAGAGCTGCGGGGGGCCGCGCGGCGGCTGCGAGGACAGCAGCTGGAGGCACTGACACGCGTGGCTCTGATGGAGCAGCGGGTGAAGGAGTTACAGCGCCAGAAGAAAGAACTGAGGATCGAGGTGAGGGGAGCTCTTGGGAAATCAACCTCTGAGGGAACCTGCAAGCCAAGACAGCGGATCCATTCTAAACTTTAGGATTCTCTTTGATAAGCTTAAGGCCGGAGGCCTCTTCCAGAATTCCCAACTAATTCTTCCTTTTTTTTTTTTTTTGCAGATGGAGGTGGAGGTGGCCCTGCTCCGGGGTGAGCTGGCGGGGGAACGGGTGGCCGCTCGGCGGGAGGAGGAGCAGCTGCGGGAGTTGCTGGGCCAGCGAGTGGAGACCCAGCAGAGCAGCCAAGAGCAGCGGGAACAGGTTGGTGTGACCAGCGACTTCATCATCTTGTTCCTTCCTGGCTTCGTCTTCCGGGCTGGAACGTCCCCTGGTGGGACCTAATGGTTGTCCTTGTTCTTCAGAGAGATTGGGTTCCCGTTTCTCGTTTTTTTCATCCTCTTTCCCAGGCCTGATTTGGATGCCTGACAACTGAAATCTCTTTCTTAGCTGTCCCTCTAATTTCACAGTTTCATGGTGTACTAGAAAACATCTCAGCCCCTTAAAAACTGAATACTCAGTTGGGCTGGTGTCTTGTGCTCCTCACAGCTTTAGTAGCGATTCATTTACTATCCTTCTTTCATCTCACCCACTTCTTCCCTGTCTCGATAGATATCCCTGGATATTAAGAATCTAAGTCAAACATGCAAGGCTGAGCCACGCCCCCAGCCCCTCACTGGGGGATTCTAGGCAGGGGCTCTACCACTGAGCCACGCCCCCAGCCCCTCACTGGGGGATTCTAGGCAGGGGCTCTACCACTGAGCCACGCCCCCAGCCCCTCACTGGGGGATTCTAGACAAAGGCAAGGGATCTACCACTGAGCCACATCCTCACCTTGTTCCAAGTTTTAAATGCTAATTGTAGAAGTCATCTTACTTGTATATGTTTTAGAAGGTACCACAGAAAAATGAGAACTTTCGTGTGTGTATGTGTGTGTGTGTGTGTATTTGTAACATTCATGTGAGTGATCTCTGACCTCAGAAGAAGAAGAATTCAGAAGCCCTGAGGCTTGAGTTACAGGTTGTCTGCTGCCTGTCATGACTGCTAGAAGCAAACTCGGCTCCTTTGCAAGAGGAGCAGTGGGTGCTCTTAATCTGTCCAGCGCCATTGTTTTGCTTTTTGAGATAGTATCTCAGAGAGCCCAGGCTGACCCTGAACTCGCTATGTAGCTGAAGATGACCTTGAACCCCTGATTTCTCTGCTTCCACCTCCCAAGTCCTGGGGTTTTAGGCAGCACTAGGCCCAGCTGAATTACATGTTATCCTTATAGCAAAGGCAGCTGGTGCTGCCTCCTCCTCCCTCTCCCTCCTCCTCTTCCTCCTCTACTCTACCCAGGGTCTGTAGCTCAGACTGGTGCCGAACTTGTGTGTGAGGATGACTTTGAACTCCTGGTCTCTTGGTTTTCACCACCCAAGTCCTAGATTTGCAGGCATGCGTGATGACTCCCGGCAAGGATCTGAGTCTTCAGTTCGTAGCCAGGATGTGGCTGACCATGTGCCTGTGGGGCCAGTCAGTGCCCCCTCTGTTCTCTGGGAGCACATGGTCAGTCGGCTGTAGAGGCATGGCAAGATTACAGAGTGCTTTAGGCCTTCCCACTGTGTCTTAGGGACATCAGCTCAGACCTCAGTGAGTCACTCTGATCTTAAGACTCTTTTATCTAAAGATATTGACATCCCTCCAGGTCACGGCTTGGATCGGTCTGAAAAAAGTCAACGCTACAGCTCTGTTGACAGTGTCAGCTGTGTCACACTGTCTGTCCAGGAGCTGCGTCCCATCATCCTGAGCCTTGATTTCTCTTGAGGTCTGGTTCTGTTTGTCTAGGATTCTGGGTTCTAGTCACTTTTTTCCCCCTCAGACCCAGAAATCTGAACCCTGAGTCTTTCTTTCCCCAGACCTAGGGCTCCAGGCCCCAGTCCTTCTCCCTCAGACCCAGAGTCTAAGCCCAGCCCTCATCCCTCAGACCCATGGGCCCAGCACCAGTCTTTCCTCCCTGAGACCTAGGGCTCTGGGCCCCACCTCTCCTCCCTGAAACTCAGGGGTCCAAGGCCCTCTTCCCTCAGACTCAGGGGTCCAAGGCCCTGTTCCCTTAGACTCGGGGGTTCAAGGCCTTCCTCTCTCAGACCCATGGGCCCAGCATCAGCCTTTCTCCCTCAGACCTAGGGTCCAGGTCGCAGCTGTTTTCCCTCAGTCTTCATTGCCCCTTACCTATCATATCCAGAACCATCCTGGGAATCCCTCTTCTCCACAGTGCAATCTTGGTGTCTTTTCTATCACCAGACCACAATCCTGACCTTGCCCTGCGTGCCCCTGCCCTCCCCCCTCCCCTTCGAGATCAACACGCACCACACTCCCTCCTTCCTGTCTTCTCTCCTTCTTTCTTTTCCAGTCACACTTTCCAGGCTTGGCTCAGGCTTGCACCTTCGTTGCTGAAAGTTCTGAACATGGAGATCTCATCTTCCCATGACTCCACATTAACCCCAATGACATACGACAGTCTCCATGTCATCCCCCACTACTGCATCAGATACTCCTGGTCTGGGGGCGTGGCTTAATGGTAGAGCCCCTGCCTAGAATCCCCCAGTGAGGGGCTGGGGGCGTGGCTCAGTGGTAGAGCCCCTGCCTAGAATCCCCCAGTGAGGGGCTGGGGCGTGGCTCAGTGGTAGAGCCCCTGCCTAGAATCCCCCAGTGGGGGGCTGGGGGCATGTCTCAGTGGTAGAGCCCCTGCCTAGAATCCCCCAGTGGAGGGCTGGGGGCGTGGCTCACAGTGCAGCACTGGTATATCATACAGAAGATTCAATCTACTAGGCTGCAAAAGCCTAAATGAATCAATACTAACAATAGAGACCAGGGAAGTGATGACGTCCATGCTGCAGGCTCCTGTGTCATATGTTTCACAGTCCTCAGTTGAAACAGCTTTGTGCTCTTCTGGAGGGCAGGGCCTGAGGCTGGCCTATCGTAGCTCTTCATGTTTACACAGCATGACTGTGTTTTTTATACTCATTTGTTCCTCCTTCTGTCCCTTTCTCCTTTCCACCCCCACCCCTCCACCCCCCTCCACCCCCCTCCCGGCCTCTCCTCCCTCCCTTTTTACCTCCCACCCTTATTTCCTTTGTAAGGTCTGGCTCTGTGACTCAGGTTAGCCTTGAACTTGCCATTCTCCTGTCTTCACCTAGCAAGTGCTGGGTTTATAGGCACCTTATCTGGCTGTCTCTTGTTTCTTATACTGTTTCCTTGGTCACTTCTCTGGTACAGGGCCATAAGCAGACCTGGGGTCCCTCTGTGAGGCGCAGACACCCCAGCAGGGCCTGGGTGGGTTGTTTCCTCACCTGAGTCCAGGTCCCTAGCCTGCTTGTTTTTTCAGGAGCAGAGGCAGCTGAGCCAGGAGCGGGATCATGTGGAGAGTCTTCGCCAGCGACTTAGGGAGGCCCAAGGACAGCTTGATTCACAACCGGAGGACCAGAGAGAGCGGCTCTCACAAGGGGTGCAAGAGGTGAGGGCTCTTTGGACCTGCTTAGAAATGGATTCCATATCTGTCTTCCAGTAGGACCCAAAAGTCTTGACCCAGATCTCTTCCATTAGATCTAAGAGTCTAGGCCCCGGTTTTCCTCCCACAGATGTGGGGTTCTAGGCCCCAGCCCTTCTTCAGATGTGAGGTGGTTCTAGGCTCTAGCCCTCCTCCATCAGATGTGAGGTTCTAGGCTCTAGTCCTCCTCCCTCAGATGTGGGGATCTAGGCCACAGTCCTCTTCCCTCAGCTGAGGGGGTTCTGGGCCCCAGCCCTCCTCCCTTGGGTCCATGAGTTCAGGCCCCAGCCCTTCTTCTGACCCAGAGGTCCTGACCTGTCTTCTCCCTCAGATCTAGGGCCTGGGTCAAGGCCACCAGTTCAGTCTCAGGTTGAGGGATCCTGTCTGCAGTCCCTTGTGTCCCCATCCTCAGATCAGAGAGCAGCTGGATGCGGCCCAGCGCAGCTATGAGGATCTGGAGTTCCAGCAGCTGGAGCGTGAGAGCCGTGTGGAGGAGGAACGGGGCAGCCCTGATGGCCCAGCTCTGGACTCCAAGGTCCGGAACTTCAGGCCAGTGTGGCCCAGCACAAAGTGAGTTCCCCAGAGCAGCCCTTCCTCCTCCTCCATCTCTCCCCTTCCCCCATCTCCATGACGGTTCTGGGACATTCACTGTGTGTCAGACATGGTGATAACCATCTGTGAGCCACAAACTCCTTACGGCGGGATCTGAGGTGCATTCTGTCGCTTTTTCTTATACTTTAACTGAAGATGGCCAAGGTGCTCACATTATCTTTCCCACTTCATTCTTAAAGTGCTGGGTTTGTTTTTTTTTTTTACTTTTAAATTCATTCATTCATTTATATATGTGCTAGAGCGTGCGCCACCACTGCCCAGCTTTTTTTTTTTTTGCTTTTTTTTTTTTTTTTTTTGAGACAGCATTTCTCTTTGTAGCCTTGGCTATCCTGGACTCACTTTGTAGACCAGGCTGGCCTCAGATCTGCCTGCTTCTGCCTCCCACATGCTGGAACCAAAGTCATGTGCCACTCCTGGCTTAAGGTTTATTTTTATTTATTTACTTTAAGTATATGTGACGAGGCTGTATGCAAGTGTGTGTGTGAGTGAATGTGTGTGTCTTTGTGAGTGTTTATGTGTGAGTGTGTGTGAGTGTTTGTGTGTGTGTGAGTGTGTGTGTTTGTGTGTGAGTGTATGTGTGAGTGCGTGTGTGAATGTGTGTGTGAGTGTGTATGTGTTTGTGTGTGTGTGTGTGCAGGAGTCCATGACGCTGTAAAAGAGCGTCAGATCCCTTGGAGCTGGAGCAGTCTCCTGTTGTGGGTGCTGGGAACTGAACCTGGGTCCTCTGCAAGACACTTAACTTCTGAGCCTCTCTCTCTTATCTTGATGAGTTTCTGGTCTCCCTTGGCGTCTGTCACCAACCCTAGCTACCTAGCCCTCACCTCCAAAAAACGAAAGAGCTCCCACGGGGCTTAGTGACAGCTCTCCCTCCCCGGTTCTTGAGGTATCTGGAATAGGGGTGGGGACACAGGGCATCATGGGAGGGTAGCCTGGAATCCTGCGCAGACAAGCGAGTGACCAGAATGGGGGTCCTCTGCAGCGCCGCATCCAAGTCTTGGAGGAACAGCTCAGGTCTCTGGGCGAGCAGATGGCGGCCGAGAGCTGGGGACTGAGCAGGAAGAAGGAGGAGGCTGTTCAGGCTCTTACACAGGTGCGGTTTTTTCCCTGAGACCTGCCCCACCCCCTTACTTCTCAGCTCCTGGTGCCCAGGTAGTTCCCAAAGTCAGATGCCCTATGGGTGTGGCCCTTCTGCTTCTTCCTCTCCTAGGAACGGAACCGGCTGTTCGAGCTCAATTGCCTGCAGGGAACGTGTGGTGGGGACTTCTCTGAGCCCGACCAAGCGCTCACCAAGGTAGGGAATTTCCTGTACCTGCTGGTCCTCAAACCTGGGGACCTGGGACCTGGGGACCAGGGGACCTGGGGACCTGGGTCCCAGTCTCTTACACCTTCAGGAACCAGAAGTGTGAGCTTCTGGTCCCTCCTCCCCCAGACTTGAGTCTAGGCCCAGCTCTTCTCCCCCAGACCTTCCCTTAGACCTCAGAACAAGGAGTCTAGACCCTAGCTCTCCTTCCTCAAGAGCGGGGCGGAGGGGGAGGGGTGGATTGAAGCGTCAGCCTAAAAACTAGCTCTCTAAGCCCGTAGCCCTTGGCTCGCGCTGTCTCTCTTGTGATCAAACCTTTGCTTTTCCATCTAAGAAATGGACTGGTACTGGCAGTCTGGTGCTAGAGCATCTGTGAACTGTCAGTGCTGTGTGTGTGTGTGTGTGTGTCCTGAAACCAAACCCCTACTGTGCGTGCATGTGTGATCTGCGTGCACCTAAGTCTGTGCACCACACGCAAGCCCAGTGCCCAAAGAGGCCAGAAGAGGGCACTGGATCCCCTGGTCTGGAGTTACACATGGTTGTGAGCCTCCGTATGGGTGCTGAGAAGCAAACCTGGGTTCTCTGGAAGAGCAGCCAGTGCTCTTAACCACTCAGCCACCTCTCTAGCCCCCCCCCCGGCCCCCACCCCCGACTTTCTGTAACCATTTCTCTCTTCCTAGCTGCTGTTCACACAGAAGACAGACCGTCAGCTGCTGGTGCTGCAGGACCCCACTGCGCATGCTGCCGCCAGCTCCACTTCTTCATGCCTCTTCTCAGTGCACAGCTCCCTGCAGGTGAGGCCCTCCTCTGTTTGCGCATGTGCACACTGGGGAGGGAGGGGCTGGCCGCAGAGGTCTGTCGGGAGCCTTCGCTGGTGCTCTCTGCCTAGGGATGAGGGGATGGGAGGATGGATGGGGAACCTTGCTCACAGGATATTAGATGGCTCAAATTTATTCTTATTATTAATCTTTTTGCATAACACCATGTCTCTCATGCTAGATGGGAGCCTGTAACCTAAGAGTAAAATTTAAGAGTGACCAACAGGCTACTTTAACGAGGTCTTCTCTCTCTACCCCTCTGGCCTAGCGCTCTGCCTCAGTTTCTCATATACATCTCACATGCGTGTCTGACGTCCTCAGAGGCCGGAAGAGGGCATCAGATCACCTAGAACTGGAGCTATGGAGGGTTGTGAGCCTATGTGTGGGGGCTAGGGATCAAACTTCAAACCCAGGTCCTATGGAAGAGCGGCCAGTGCTCTTAATAACTAAGCCATCTCTACAGCTCCATTGACCACTTTAAAAAATATTCAGTGTCTGACGTCCTCAGAGGCCGGAAGAGGGCATCAGATCACCTAGAACTGGAGCTATGGAGGGTTGTGAGCCTATGTGTGGGGGCTAGGGATCAAACTTCAAACCCAGGTCCTATGGAAGAGCGGCCAGTGCTCTTAATAACTAAGCCATCTCTACAGCTCCATTGACCACTTTAAAAATATTCAGCCGGGCGGTGGTGGCACACGCCTTTAATCCCAGCACTTGGGAGGCAGAGGCAGGCAGATCTCTGAGTTCGAGGCCAGCCTGGTCTACAGAGTGAGTTCCAGGCCAGCCTGGGCTACACAGAGAAACCCTGTCTCGAAAAACAAAACAAAACAAAACTATATATATATATATATATATATATATATATATATATATATATATATATATTTATCGGCGATTTATTTTCCCTTTTGAGAACGGTGTACTCAGTTCATTAGCCTATTCTTGTTTGACAGAATTGGGTTTCCTTGGGGTGTGTGTGTGTTCTAAAGTCTGGACAGTAGAGTCTAGACACAGGGTCCAACTGAAGTACTGCTGGGGTGATAGCCCCTGTTCTGTGGCTGCCTCACTCTGCTGTTCTCATTGCTGTACAAAGGCGTTTTCATTCTACAAAACCCTGTTTCTCAGTCCTCGAAATTATTCCCTGTGCTGTTCGAATCCTTTTCAGAAACTTCTTGTCTATGCCCGTATCTTGAGTATTTTCTTCTAGCAGTCCTAATGGCTAAGGTTTTATTTTAGATTGGTTTATCTTATTTTATGTGCATGAGTGTCCTGTGTTTATGTGTGTGCTGTACATGCATGCAGTACATGTGGTGGCCAGAAGAGGGAGTCATATCCCCTGGAACTGGAATCCTAGATGGTTTTGAACCACCTTGTGGTTGCTGAGAATTGAACCTGGGTCCTTTGGAAGAACAGCCAGTGCTCTTAGCTGCTGAGTCATCTCTCTAGCCCTTTATTTGTGAGGGTCTCACTCTGTAGCCCAGGCTGGTGTTAGCACATCCTCCTACATGCTGGAAAACATCTTTAATGTGCATTTGTTGGTGCATGCTTTCAATCCCAGCACTCAGGAGGCAAAGGAAGGAGGGAGACCCAGGCTAGCCTTGCCTACATATAGAGATGCTGTCTCAAAATAATAAAACTAAAGCCAGGGGAGGTGACAGGCTCCTGTAATTGCAGCACTTAGAAAGTAGAGGAAGGAGGATTGTGAATTTGAGGCTAGCCTGAGCTACATAGCAAAATTTAGGGCCAGTCTAGGCTACACAACAAGATCCTATCTCTGAATGGATAAATAGGTAGATAAAAACTAAAATTAAAAAAGCAAATACTCTCTAGATAGTTCTTTTTTAAAAAAATGAATTCAGCAGATTGTATTTATTTATTTTTTAAAGATTTATTTATGTTATGTGTATGAGAATTTTGTCTGTATGTACACCTGAAAGCCAGAAGAGGGAATCAGATCCCATTATAGATGATTGTGAGCCATCATGTGGTTGCTGGGAATTGAACTCAGGACCTTTGGAAGAGCAGCCAGTGCTTTTTTTTTTTTTGCTGTCTTCAGTCCTTTAGATGACTCCTAATCTCCAATGGGAGGTCATGTTCTGCCAGTAGCCAGCATGCTGTCTTGTTTTGACAGTTTCTATCTGTGGTGTATTGGGTCTGGGGATACAGAGCCACAGCCAGCTATATGAAATTGGGTAAATAATAAACCTTTAACAAATATTGGCCACTAAAAGAAAACAAATTTTTTGAGACAGGGTCTCATGTAGCCCAGGCTAGCCTCAAATGTACTGAATTTCTCCTGAGTGCTAGGATTAGAGGCTTGTACCACCTTGCTCAAGTATGTGATGTTGGGGGGTCAAACCCAGGGCTTTGTGGGGCCGGCACTCTACTGAGAAACATCCCCAGTCCTTTAATTTCTGATGCTGGGAGTTAAAGTTCGGGCCTCAGTCCCCTGAGATGGGACAGTTAGCTGGTGGCTTTCCTAGGCAGTACTCTGTAACCTCTGGCATTCACGTGCATGGTCTCTATGTATACTGAATCTGTGGTGAGCACAACATTATGGCAGAAGGGTGTGACAGAGCAGGGGCTGCTCACCTCATGTCAACCAGGAAGCAGAGAGCACAAGAGTGTGTGTGAGGGGGGGCAGGGGGGATAAACCTGCTCAGGAAATACCCCAAGAAGCCTACTTCTACAGTGAGACTGCATCTCTTGTTGGTATGTGTGTTCCTGTTTATGTGTGTGAGGATGCCCATGTGGATGCCAGGGTTAAACTCTGCTCTTGTTCTTGAGGAGCTGTCTACCTTGTTTGTTTTTAAAGATTTATTTCTAGCCAGATGTGGTGGAACACATCTTAAATCCCAGCACTCCAGAGACAGGTAGGTGGATGACTGTGAGTTTGGGCTAGCCTGGTCTACTTGGAGAGTTCCAGGCCTCCTGAAGTGCTGTGTGTATTCTTAGCCATCACTCAGTGCCCCCAACTCCTAAATGTATGTGTGTCTGTGCATGGCTATGTGCACATGACTGCAGTACCCACAGAGACCAGAGGAGGGCGTTTGATTCCCCTGAAAGTGGAATTACTGGGGGTTGTGAGCTGCCAGATGTGGATGCTGGGAACCAAACTTGGGTTGTTTGCATGAACAGTAAGTGCTCTTAACTTCTGACTCGTTTCTCCAGCGCCCCCTCCCCTCTGTTTTTGAGACAGGGTCTCTCACTGGGTTCTGAGGTTTATAGATCAGGCTAGGCCAGTAATACCCAGGGATCCATCTGTTTCTGCCTCCCCAGAGGCCACCACACCTGATTTTCTTTCTCACAGTTGTTTATTTATTGATGGGGTGGGGGGGTGGGGGGTGGGGGGGTGGGGGGAATGGGGGTGGGAGGTGGGGAGGGGGTGGGGGCGGGGAGTGGAATGCGTGATTAGGCATACCCTGAACATCTGGACAGCTGGTGGGGATCATTGATCTTCTGCTGCCGCTCAGGGCTTAAACTCAGGCATTAGACTTGGCGAGCTGGGCTTGAGCCATCTTGCTGGACAATGACTTTCCACGTGGCTGGATTCTCATGCTTACATGGCAAACTCTTTCTGAGCCTTGTCGCCAGCGTGCGTTCGCTAGACAGGGCCAGTCTTGAAGTTTGCCCCGCCTCCAAGTGGTGTCATCAAATCACGAATGCACTAACGGGTTAACTGACTGATAGAGTTGGAGCCTTTTCCATCCCCCCGCCCCCCCGCCCCCCCCCCCTCGCCCAGCGCACAGCTGTCGGCAAAGCCATTATCCTAAACACCTCTGGGGGACACTTACCTTACAAACACAACCTTTGTGTGATTTCAGGGGTCTATTGGTCTCCAGAGGACAGGAAGCCTGCCCCGGAGGAGGGGAGACAGGGCCAGCCAGAGGGGGTCCTCCCGGCCTTTGTCCCTCCACTGTACAGGTGAGGACCTTCTGTTCCCGGCCTGTTCCTGCCCTCAGCCATCCTGTGGTAGAGGATGGAAAAACTGCTTGGGTGTTGGCTGGAGAAATAGAGGGATGAGGGAGGAAACATCTGGCCTCCACATCCCGTGCCCTCTTCCTCAGGACCCCTGGAGGCTTCCGCTCTGACAGAAGCTGTGGGGACCCCTGGGAGACACCCTCTCTATCAGCTGCTCAACTGTGGCCCTGGAAATAGGTGAGGCCTGAGAGGGAGGGGGAGGGGGAGAGGGGAGGGGGGGAGAGGGAGGAGGCCAGCCAAGGTAACCATCGTACCTCTGCTTTGTCCGCCTAGACACTCAGCGCTTCACCCAGACATCGCACACATGGAGCGACTCCTGCAGCAGGCTGTCGCTGAGAGGGAACGGCTGCTCAAGGCCAGGGTGAGACTGAAGGGCCTATTCCTTAGAAAGGGGTGTTTGACCCCACTCCTTTACATGCACAAGTCCAGACCCAGCCCTCCTCCCTCAGATCTCCAAGTTGTAGCCCTCCTCCTCAGACCCAGGGCTCTAGAATCCAACCCTCCTCCCTCAGACTCAGGGCTTCATGTCCTAGCCCTCCTTCCTCAGACTCAGGGCTTCATGTCCCAGCCCTCCTCCCTCAGACTCAGGGCTCCAGGCTCAGCTTCCTTCCTTAGATGCAGGGCTCCAGGCCCCAGCCCTTTTCCCTCAGATCTAGGGTTTCAGGTACCAGCCCTCCTCCCTCAGACCCCTGTATTTACAGGAGTCTAGCCCCAGCCCCCTTATTCAGACATTTCTCTGTCTTACGGGTTGGGATCTTCCTTGATTGTCCCTCATGAATCCACAGGAAGGGATGAGAAGAAGCCGAGAAAGTTCCACAGGCCCGTCAGTACCTGCCATCATGGTTAGTCCCCTCTGTCCTCTCTGGGTGCTTTTGCCTCTTGCCTTTTATTATATGCCACCATCTCCTGTCCTCCAACCAAAAGGGTCCTTCTCGACCCTTGAAGAGAAGTCCAAAGGTTCCGTCCCTGCTCCTGTTTCACTCCTGCATCTATGGTCTTTGCTTATGTCACTGACTCCATCCTTTTGTTCTTTTTTAAAGAAATTATTTATTTACATAATTCGTGTATTGTTAGGCAGGGGAGCATGTGCCAGGGTGCACATGAGGAGGTGACGGGCTTGTCCCAGGGATCTAACTCAGACCGTCAGGGTTGGTGGCAAGCGCCTTTTCCCAGCTGCGCGATCTCCCCATGCCCCTGTTCTTGTATTCTGTGTTTGGCTTGCTTTGGAGCCTTGTGCGTTAATCACAAGCTGCAGCCTGAGCTACGATCCCAGGTCTTTCTCCTCCTGTCTTCTTCCTGTCCATATGCCGGTAACTATTTCAGCTGTTATTATAGATGAAGAGTAAACATTTGTGGCAGTTTTAAAAATTTAATTATAGAAAGACTAAGGCCCGAGTTCTGTCCCCGCAGTACATAAACCAACTGTGGCTTATGCCTGTAACCCCAGCACTTGGGAGGCAGAGGCAGGCGGATTTCTGAGTTCAAGGCCAGCCTGGTCTACAGAGTGAGTTCCAGGACAGCCAGGGCTACACAGAGAAACCCTGTTTCAAAAAAACAAAACAAAAAAAAAAACAAAAACAAAAAAAAGATTGTCTTCCACCACAGAGCTGGCCTGGGCTACAAGAGACCCCCGCCCCTCCCCACTCAGTAGAGCCAGGGAGCAGGAAGGGCGTTGTATCCTTCAGGGTTGTTCTGCACAAACTTGTCCTCATTAAAAAATGCAGCACCGGTAGCATCATTTATTAAACAGCCCCTGTGGAGTACGTTGTGTGTCCCCGCTGTGCTTGTGTGCACAGAGAAGCTTGTCTCTGAGATTCGCGCCTCCGTGATCAAGGGCTGGCCAGTGGGGAGGTACCCTCTGATCACTGTAGGGAACTGGGGCTCTCAGGGGGACAGAGTCCATGAAAGTGGCTCACTTAGGAGGGTAAGGCTCAGTGTCCCGGTCCTGCTGCCTCACAAACTTTGTGACTGATGTGACTCTTCTGTCAAGGGGAGACTTTTTCTTAGGTTTTGGTTTGGCTTTTGAGAGACTCTTTGTAGCCCAGGCTGGCTTTGAATTCACTATGGAGTCGAGAATAACCTTGAACTTCTGATCCTCCTACCTCTACTTCCCTAGTGCTGAGATGACGGGCACACACACACATTTTTCTGTTCGAAATCATGACAGTCCTGCCTCAGCCCCCCACTCCCCCCCCCCCCCCCAGTGAACCACACACACCTGGCTTCACGATAGTGGGTGTTAGTATCTTTGCAAAGGCTGCATGGAGCCGGCTGTCTATGCTGCAATCCATCTCTTTGCTTACGGCTGCTGAGCAATGACTCCTTCTCTGTGCTTTGCAGGCCCCGCCCCCACCCCCCCCCCCACCATGCCCTCCAGATCCCCAGGTCTTGGACCTTCCACAGCACCTGGAACGCTGGGGCCACAATCCAGAAAGCTGCCCCCACTTGCGGGTGTCCGGGGGCTGCTGTCGTGGGCCCCTGGTGAAGATGGGCGGCCGCATCAAAACGTGGAGGAAACGCTGGTTTTGCTTTGACCGAAAGGCGCGCCGTCTGGCTTACTATGCCGGTAAGCTGGGAGACCAGGCAGCCAGGCGGCTGCAAGCCAGAAGTTGGAAAAATCAAGACCCCCTTTCCCGCCCCCACTTCCCTGCTTCCACTAGGACCAGGGGTTAGGCTTCCAACCCCTTCCATACACTCTGGAGTCTAGGTTAAAGCCATTCTGTCCCGTTACACAAATCCCAACCCCCTCTAAGCTACCCAGAATCCCCCTCCCCCCCAACTTCTGCTCACTAACACAAAGGAGTTTGGATCAGTTCTTGCTCCAGATGGGAGCCTAGACCCGTGCAACAGTGTCCCACTTGCTTGAACACTCAGAGTCCAGACCATCCTTTCTTTCCAGAGGGACCCAGGTGCTCCAGGACTTCTGTCCCTGGACCCATCTCCAGGCTTATGTAGTCTCTAGACCTGTCTGTCTCGCATCTAGCATAGACATCCACCTACCTCCAGTCTTGGGGTTATCACATTGTCATAATCTATACTAGAGTCCAATGACCCCAGTACACACACACACACACACACACACACACACACACACACACACCTCTAACTAGATCTGTTTCCTCTTTCTTCCAGATAAGGAAGAGACCAAGCTCAAAGGTGTCATCTATTTCCAGGCCATCGAGGAAGTCTACTATGACCACTTACGCTGTGCCTTCAAGGTGATCCCCCTGCCCAGTGCCACGATGCCCTCCTACCGAGCGCCCATCTCTAGATCACCCTGGGGAGAGCCCACTCTTGATATACTCAGGTCCAGCACTGGAACGTAACTAAAGCTCAGAGCCTGGGGCTACACTGGACACTCAGTCTGTAGAGAGCTTGTCTAGCATGCACAGAGCCCTAAGTTCAAGCACCAGCATCGTGTACGGGGCACAGTGACACATAGCTGTAACCTCAGCACCAGGAAGGCAGAGGCAGGTGGATCTCTGTGAGTGTGAAGCCAGCCTGGAAAACATAGTGAGTTACAGAACGGTCAGGGCTCCATGGAGACCCTGGAGAGAGGGGAAGGGGACGGTATCAGATTCTGGTTTAGCACATGCTTTTGAGTCTCAAGCTGGAGGCCCAGGTTATAAGGGAGACAAGATGTAAGGACAGAAAGAAATGTTGGCAGCTGATAATTAGAATCCTCTTTGGAAAGAAGTCAGCCATGGTTAGTTAGTTTTCTTTTTCTTTTCATTTATTTATTTATGTATTTATGTATTTATTTTCGAGTCAGGGTTTCTCTGTGTGGTCCTGGCTATCCTGGAGCTAACTCTGTAGCCCAGGCTGGCCTCGAACTCACAGAGATCTACCTGCCTCTGCCTCCCAAGTGCTGGGACTAAAGGTGTTTGTTCTAAAATACATCTTATAGATTGACTTTATGTCATGTGTATGAATGTTATGCGTGCATGTATGTACATCTATGCCCACAGTGGTCAGAGGAGGTCATCGGGTCCTCTGGAACTGGCATTAGAGATGTTTGTGAGCACCGAGTGGGGACTGGGAACTGACCAGTGCCCTCAACCAACAATCCATCTCTCCAGCCCCCAGCTATGTGTTTTTAAAAGCCAAATGGTGTAATCTCAGCCCTCAGGAGGATGAGCAGCAAGTCTGAGGCTAGCCTGAGCTACAAAGTCAAACCCACTTTCAAAAAAAGAGGCGGGGTAAAGATGAAAATAAAAAATTAAAAAGCCAGGTATGGTGACACACACCATTATCACCACACTGAGGTGGCAGAGACAAGTAGATATTTGAATTCGAGGCCAGCTTGGATGAGTTCCAGGCCAGCTGGTGAAATCTTGTCTCGAAAAAAGAAAAGGGAGCAGGCATTCTAGCCCGGTTTAGGAAGACTGTCGTAGACATTGACTCAACCACCCTCTCTCCTTGCTTATTCCAGAGCCCCAGCCCCCGCCTGACCTTCTGTGTCAAGACCTACGAGCGCCTTTTCTATATGGTGGCCCCCAGCCCGGAAGCCATGCGGATTTGGATGGACGTCATCGTGACAGCTGCGGACGAAAACCACGCCCCCTGACCCCCTGAGCGGCCCCGCCCTCTGAGAAAGGAGGTCCCCGCGAGCTGCGCCCCTAGACGCACCTTCCGGCCTTCGAGGCCCCGCCCACTCCAGGAAGCTCTTGGCCTCGGCCCCGCCCCTTTGGCCTTCTCCCGGGATCTTTGCAGCCGCTCCCGCTCAGCTGGCCTGAGCCACGGAGGTCTGGGCTGCAGGTGGCTCCCAGCGGCAGCATCGCCAGGCCCTGGAGGCCCCGCTTGGGGACAGGAGGAAGATTACAGGGGCGGAAGGAACTATTTATTGGTGCTCCTCTGATACCGAATTAAACATGATGAAAAAACAGGGTTGCTGGTGTGGGTTCCAGCGCTGAAGTCCTGGGGCCCCTCTGTCCCTAGGCAGGCCTCCTGACCTTTTTTCTCCTGAGGTTTTTCCTAACGATAGAGACTTTCAACCCCTGAGGTTGAATGCATGGATGGGAGAAATGATAGGCAGACATGAGGCCTTAGTCTTCTGTCATTTGGAGTTTTTAGTGTGTAGATTTATCTGCCTCTATGCATTTTTGACCAGCCGACTTTGAGCAGGCTCTAGAAACTTCTGTGCATCTTCCTCCCTGAATTTTCCTTAGGGTTCCCCCTCTGCCATTTTCCCTTTCTAAGGTTTTACTTTAGTGGCCCCACCTGAAAGCCCCCTACCCCGATTTCCAGATGACCCAGGCACTTCCTTTTAAGCCCTCCCATCCTGCCCTGTGCCACTCTGTGAGAGTTAGACAGAAGGGAGAGGGGCCTTCGCCATCTCTGGGTCATTGCTTATTCAATTTGTTTAGGTACTTAGCCCATCTCTGGTCCCTTACTTATTTGAGTCATGTTCTCTCATCCAGGAAGCCCTCCCTGGTTGTCTTGGCTGAGTCATATAGCTCAGCTTGCCCATCCTTATTGCAATCTGACTGTTCTATCCTGGCCTTGACTGCCCTGGGTCATTCCTGGCAACAGAGCTCCTAGGCTGTCTCATCACTAGTGTGCCCTTGGCATAATGGAAAGGTCTTGGTACTGAACCGAGTTTAACACTTGAATCAGTTTGTGAGAAAGTGATTCTGAGGATGACAGACAGCTGCAAATGAGGCCATCAGAAAACTCGCTTGTTGTCTCTCTTCATCCTTTAGGTCTTATCTGGGGTGTCCCTTCAGCTGGTCCCCAGGCAGAATCACATGCCTGTGAAGCTGGCAGCGTTCAGAAGTCTGGTGGTCAGAGTAGCCCATGGGTCTCTGTTTAGAAGAGAGCCTGCCTACATTTAGGCTCGATTCTAAATTTAGATTTAAAGTTGTGTGTTGTAAGTCAAATGTGGGAAACAATGGAGTGAGACTGCCTGGCCTCTGAGAACCAGAAACCCATCCCAGACAAGGCCCCAGGCACATCGAGGCTTGCATCATGGTTGCCTCTAATGAGGCCTTTGTTTCTGTGGAAACCCCTCGGGATCCTAGGCAAGTGAGGAGAATCCACAATCCCAGTGAGTGAGGAGTTGGGGGGGAGTAGTTCACCATGGAGACCTGGCCCGCAGGCACCAGGCTCTGAGCTCCATCTCCAACACAGCAAAGGTAAAGATTTCAAGACTATAAACACATAAATAACAAGCAAAGAAATAAATAACGCAAATCAACCAAACAGCCTCCTGCTCCCTGGGTGCTGGCTCAGGTTAGCACCCCAAATCCAGGCAGGCCTCAGCAGGAGCCGACTCCCCACCCTGAGCCCCACTCCCTCCCAAGATGCTCGCTCTTCTGGTCTGACCAGTCAGGGTTCCTCCCCTGAAACTCTCCCACGCTCCTGGGGCCTGTGGGGCCTCCTGAGCCTAAAACACGGCAGTATCACTGTCAGCTACTCACCGGGACTTCAGTCTCTCCTCCGGCTTGCAGACCTATTTGACGAAAGGAGTCCTCCAGAGAGGGAGAGGAAGTTATCTGGAGTCACACAGCGAGATTAAAATTTCAGTCTGTTCAGTCCCAGACTTCATTCCCTGCTCACTGTATCACCTTTCCCTTTAGGACACTTTGAGCGAGGCTTGGTGGTGCGCATCTTTAATCCAAGCACTGGAGAGGCAGGACCAGACAAAGCTCTGCGAGTTCAAGGCCAGCCTGGTCTACACAGTGAATGCCAGGGACAGCAGGATTGTATAGTAGCACCCTGTTTAAAGGAAAAAAAAACATCCTTTTTAAAAGATACCTTGAGGTCTCAGAGAGGGAAGAACATTAAATGAAGGTCACACAGCAAAGATGTGACCCATGAGGGTCACACAGCAAAGATGTAGGGCTGGAATCCTGAGGTGGAGGCAGTGCAGCTGGAGCCAGTTTTGAATGACGTCACGAGAATCACTCACTTTCTCTCTCTGAGTCGTCCCCGGATGACAGGTGACCCCACCTAGGTGACTGAGGTGCTTGTCATGGTTGGGAACAGGGGTACTGGGCAGGGGCCTGGCAGTAGAGATCTCCCTGAACACAGCTGCTCTTTCTTGCCATAGTCACCAATCTGGCCAGCTGGGGGCTGGCTGGCCCTCCACTGGCCTGTGGAAGATAGTAGCTTTCTCTCTGGGACTCAGTTTCCCCCTCTGAGGAATGTCTACTGTGCTCCGTTCCTCTGAACAGGCTGCTTATAAAAGGACTGGTATATTCGCTCTCTTTTTCACAAAGTGTATTCTGTTTATTATTGGGTGTACATCTGGGCACGTGTGGAGGTCAGAGGACAATGTGTTCTCTCCCATAAGGTGGGTCCTGGGGACCAAACTCAGGCTTGGTGGCAAGCGCTTTTACCCTCTATCTCGAAGGTCCACCATTTTGTAACCCAGACTGGCCTTGAACGTGCAATCCGCTTGCTTTAGCCTTCTGAGTGCAGGGATTATGAGCCTGCAGCATGACACAACATCCTACCTAGGAGACAGCCGGAGCCAAAGACCTAGGAACTATCAATAATCAATGTAAATATTAGCCAACACCATCACCGTCTACTTAAGTTATGAAATCTAAGGCTTTTGAAGCACTGAGAACAGCTTGAAGTGGTTCACATACATCTGACTTTGGTCCCATAGCAGCCTCTGAGATAAGCCTACTATTAAGGTCTCCATTAAACACATGGAGGACACGGAGGCACATAGCCAGGTGAGTTCCACACACATCTGGAACCTTACTTTAGGGAGGTAGAAGGAGAGGATTGTTGGGGCTTGCTGGCCGTCAGCCTCATTCTACATTCAGTGAGAGACTCTGTCTAGAAGGAATAAGGTGGAGAGTGATGTGTATCAGGACACAGGACATGCCCTCTGACCTCCACAGTATGAGCATGGGTATGTTCATCTGCAGGCAGGTGTGTGCATGCATCCTTCGTGTGCGTGCACATACATACACACATACACATACATACACACAAACACACATAACTGGGGTTTCGTACCCAGTATTGTCAACAAACAAAAAACAACCTTGCACCACAAAACAAATGAAAAAATAAAATAAAACTGAGCAACCAAATAAACAAAATAGCCCAAAAGAGACTCTGAGAGTGACAAGCGATATTAAAGGCCTTTGGAGACAGCTGGGCTCACATCCCACTTCTGCTACTTTAAAGCCTCTCCCAGCCTCAATTTCCTCTTCTGTGAAATGGGCACCATCTTCCCTTTGCAGAGCTGTTGTGGACTGAGAAGTGCTGAGCACAGAGCTAGTGTTCCCTGACAACAGGAGCGGTCCTCACCTTAGGGGAGGAGACTTATGAGGAGCGTAGGCTGCTGCTCCATGTAGTTTCTGCACAAAGCAAATGCTCGATTCTTGGGTATCATTATCCTTGCTGTCATGGTTATTATTAGTGTCAGAGAATGGCATTTATAACAAGAAAGATCAGACAATGGACTTAGAAACCTCCTGCTTCCCCCTCCTATTCTTTTCTATGCTGGAGATTGAACCCAGGAACTCATGAATGCTAAGCAAGAGATCTACTGCTAAGCCACGCCCCCAGCCCTTCACTGGGGGATTCTAGGCAGGGCTCTACCACTGAGCCACGCCCCCAGCCCTTCACTGGGGATTCTAGGCAGGGGCTCTACCACTGAGCCACGCCCCAGCCCCTCACTGGGAATCTAGGCAGGGTCTACACTGAGCCACACCCCAGCCCCTCACTGGGGGATTCTAGGCAGGGCTTACCACTGAGCCACGCCCCCAGCCCTTCACTGGGGATTCTAGGCAGGGCTCTACCACTGAGCCACGCCCCCACCCTTCACTGGGGATTCTAGGCAGGGCTCTACCACTGAGCACGCCCCAGCCCTCACTGGGGATTCTAGGCAGGGCTCTACCCCTGAGCCACGCCCCAGCCTCTCACTAGATTCTAGGCAAGAACTGTACTGCTGAGCTACCTGAAGCTGAGCCACACCTTTAGGCTACCCTCCCATTTGATTCATCAGTAATCCTGCTAGTTCTTCCTCTTAAAAGTGTTTTGGATTCTTTTTTTCTCTCTCTCTCCAGTGTCTCATGTAGCTCAGGCTGACCTAGAACTTGCTATATACCTGACGAAGGCCTCCAACTCTGCATTTACCGTGTGGTATTCCAGGCTGGATCATCAATTCTGGCTAGAGAGACACATTTGTAAAAGACATGGACTCCCGTGTGGTGGTTTGGGCAACGGTTCCAGGAAGCGGGGTTTGTTCTGCACCGGATCCTGTCACAGAACAAGGACAGAGTTAGAGTCTTCATGAATCTGTTTTATGAGGCAGGAAGAGGGAAGCTAGGCTTAAACCGTAACGTACAGTAACATAATAAGCTGAGCGCTGCTCACGTTTACCAGAATGTGGGCTTGTGGGGGCGCGGCATGATTGGTGTAATGGTCTTGATTGTTCCTGCGTACAGGAATAATCGTATGGATGGTCTTGCTTTTGCAGAGATCATTCATGGTCACAGGCAACCCTGGCCCAGGTCAGGGTGCTGTGAGATTACTTATGTCCACTACAAACCGCACGGCTCCTACATTAACAGGGACAACTCCTGACAGTTATTGGTTGGTTCTTTTCTCCTCCTCTCCGGGCCCCCCACCCCCCCCACCCCGCAGGCCCCAGATAGGATCTCATATAGCCCAGGCTGGCTTCAAATTTCCTATCAGACTAAGGATAAACTTTACATCTTCCTGCCTCCACCTCTGTCATACTCATTTTTTCCCCCCTAAGCTCTGGGAATAGAAAATGGGCTTCGTCCATGCCAGGCAAGCCACTAAACTTTTCTTTCTCATTTGGAAAACTGTCCAGTGGTTCCTGTGTCTTTTGTCAAGTCTTTGAAGAGTTTGAAATAGGGTCTCACTATGTAGCCCAGGCTGTCTTCCAACTCAATGGAATCCTACTGTCTGAGTTTTCCTGAGTCTGGGATTTTAAGCGTGAGCCATTACAACCAGCCCCTCCCCCTCCCCCTCCCCCTCCCTCCCTCTCCCCTCCTCTTACCCCCTCCCCCTCCCCCTTTCCTCCTTCCCCCTTCCCTTACCCTTGTCCCGTTCTTGTTCTTGATTTCTCTGCAGGCTGTACAGGGTCTGTGATTCTGTCTCATTACATTTATTTGCTCATTATTTAGAGGCTATGTTGTGGTTCAGATATGTAGAAGGTAGAAGATACCTTTTAGGAATCAATTTTTGCTTCTCTTTTTCTACCATGTGGGTGCCAAGGATCCAACTCATGTCCTTAGTTTGGAGCGGGTGTTTTTACATGCTGAACCACCTCACCCCACTTCCTCTCTCTAGATACAGTCTCTCTCCTCAGCCCAGACTCAGGTCAAACTTCCGTCCCGTCTCGGCCTCCGACGTGCTAAGGCTATAGGATTGGGCCGCCAGGCTCAAGCTCAGCTTCCTCCTGTTTTTCTTGAAGTTCTGAAGTACACAGCTCATCGATCGTGTACATGACAGGCACACACAAGGCCACCCTCCTAGACGGAGATGGAAGAGATATTCTCTGGGACAAGGTTCTCTCAGAGGGACCTCTGCTCATTTTCTAAGCAACCCATTTCTGTGGGTTAGTTTGGTCTGTTTCAGAACTACATATGAACAAAGTCACACGGTGCGTGGCCTTGCTTCTGGTCTCTTTGAGTCACCGTTGTAAAGATCCATCTACATAGCTGTATATATCACCCACTGAAACTCTCCCTGCAATAGTGCACGGAATGAAGGGACCACTCGTGGTTTTCCCATTCGAGTTATTTATTTATTTATTTATTTATTTTAGTGAGATGATATTGGGGATGGAACCTGGGGCTTCATTCATGCTAGGTGAGTGCTCTACCACTAAACTTCAAGTAGTATCTGATCTCTCACTGGGGGATTCTAGGCAGGGGCTCTATCACTGAGCCACGCCCCCAGTTCCTTACTGGGGGATTCTAGGCAGGGGCTCTACCACTGAGCCACGCCCCCAGCCCCTCTTTGGGGGATTCTAGGCAGGGGCTCTACCACTGAGCCATGCCCCCAGCCCCTCACTGGGGGATTCGAGGCAGGGGCTCTATCACTGAGCCTCGCCCACAGCCCCTCACTGGGGGATTCTGGGCAAGGGGCTCTACCACTGAGCCACGCCCCAGCCCCTCACTGGGGGATTCTAGGCAGGGCCTCTACCGCTGAGCCACGCCCCCAGCCCCTCACTGGGGGATTTGAGGCAGGGGCTCCACTGCTGACCCCTAGGGCACTATCCTAGCTTTCCAATCACTTTTGTTTTTTTTTTTTTAATTTAAAGGACTTATTGCAGTGCCCAGCACACATGATAGGTGTTCAAGCCTTGTTTCAATTTTTATTCATTGAGACTTTCAGCTGTGTATGCAATGTATTTTGATTCTATATACCTTTTTGATCACCTCTCAATAGATACCCGATATTATTTCCCAGCTTAATCATGTTGAAAAGTCTACTCACTTCTCAATTCCAACTCTACTTGTAGCTCTTTATGCCTATTCCTCCAGAGCCTTAATCTCTTGTAAGTTATAACCGAGTTGTTGTTTTGGCTTTTGAGATAAGATCTCTTTCTGCAGTTCAGTGAGACCTGGAATCACCGTGCCTCCAACTCATGGCAATCCTCCTGCCTCAGCTCCGTCAGTGCTGTGATTACAGGCATGAGTCACCACGCTTGACTTGTAAATAACAGTTTTCCCAATTATTTAATTAATATCTGTATCTGCCGTCAGACTGGGAGCTCTGCGAAGACAGTGATTCTGCCTCAAGGTCTCTAATCCCCAGGCAAAAGCAGATAGGCATACCACATAAACTCAGGACCCTAGCAGACCCCAAATGTCCCTATCTCTTTGAGCCCTGGTACTCCCACTGCCTCTAAGCCCACACATATTTTTAACCAGGCGATTGGAGGGAACCTCTATTCCGGCCCTTTCCCTCCTTGGCAAGGGCACAGGGCAGGGGCTGCTCTCCCTGTGGGTGACGCACCTAGAGGCGGGCCCGCCCTACAGCGGACGCTGAGTTGGCCTGGTTGGGCAAGGCCAGGGTTGCCCCGGGGTAGGTTACTCATCTGAGGCTCAGGTAAGAGGGCCCGGGTTGGAAGGTGGCACACCCAGGGGGGACGCGGAGAGAGCAGGACACAGCAATGGATGCCGCCAGGAGAGGAGATACACAGCCAGTGATGTGGACCACCCGATGGCTGCTGCTGCTACCGCTGCTGCTGTGTGAAGGTGGGTGTGCTGCCACGAAGGTAGAGTCGGGGCCCCTAAGGAAGATAATCCCCTAGCTCTTCCCAGAAAGTCCTTTAAGAAAACTTGAACACAGCCAAAGGCAGTGGTAGAGCCTTGGGTAGAGGGGCTGGAAGGAAGTCTCCTACCCAGAGCAGGAGACTGAGAGAGGCACCCCTCCCCCACCCTAAGATAGGGGCGTCCACGGCTGGGATCCCCTCCCTCGGGCATAGGAAGCTAGGAGAAGGGGAATCTCCCAATGCAGGCGCAGAGTATAGAAGGAAAAGTGTCAGTGTGCCCTGCACCCCGAAACTTGTGGGAGGGCTTCTATTGCTGTTCTGGATGCACCCCGGGACAGAGGCCACTGGGAACGACGTTGTTCTTGTGGGAGAAGGCTTTAACAAAGAACACTGGGTTCTGCCCGGCCCTCACCCGCAGGAGCGCAAGCCCTGGAGTGCTACAGCTGCGTGCAGAAGGCGGATGATGGATGCTCTCCACACAACATGAAGACAGTCAAATGTGGTCCCGGAGTGGACGTCTGTACCGAGGCCGTGGGGGCGGTGGAGACCAGTAAGTGCCATCCGGTGGTCCCTGACTACCCTTTCTCCACCATAGAGACCTTTCAGATTCTGGCCACGCCTTTCCCTTTCAGCCCCCATTCAGACCCTGCAGCACAGACTCGCCCTTCTTTCTTTGGGCTTAGGCAGGTAGACAGACAGAAGGCAAGGAGTCGGGGACGGGGACGGGGTGGGATGGGGGGGGGAGGTTGGCGCGCTCTGATACTTGCAACCTGTACAGGACAAACATCTTTACCACTTTCCCTCACTCCCTGCAGGAATGCTTACCCACGAACACAGATCCCTTTTGAAAGGGATCACAGAGGTTCCTAGTCAGACTCCACCCCTAAAGCCTCTAAGTTTCCAGACCCCTTACTCAGGAATCCCACCTTCCCCCAAGTCAGATACAGGACCTCCTCTATGCATCCGTGTGAAGTTGTGATCTGAACCCCCGGCCCAGCACACACATGCCGGGTAACACTCCGCACCAAGCTGGCTCCTCCGCCCCCTTTAACTTTGTATAGTGAGACAGGGTCTTGCTGAATTGCTGTTTGGCCCTTGAACTCACTATGAAGTTCAGGCAGGCCCTTGTGGTTGGGAGTCTCCTTCAGCCTCCCGAGTCACCTGGTGGCTTGTACCACCGGTCCGCCTTTGCTGGTGGCAGGGTCTCCTTACGCAGTACAAACTAGACTGGAACTCCAGACCCCACGTGCCTCAGCCTCCACGGTAGCTGGGATTGCAAGCTTGTACAACCATGTTTTTCTCCCAGCCTTTTTCTTTAAACCGTTTTTCTTCCAGTCTCTTATTTGGATCCTTCTGAAGCTACTTTCTGAGGCTCCTCCCCCTTTTGACGTAGTCTAGGGAGGCTTCAGTTTGAGCCCGGCTCTTCAGGCTGTTGCCTTTGTCAATCAGCCCGTTCTCTTTGGACTGTATTCTTTGAAGCTCTTCTCTTTGACCACGCCACCCTCCCTCCACCTGTAGCTATCTACCCAAGGATCTGCTCTCTTTGAGGTCCGCACCCGCTGACCCAGGCCTGACCATCCAGGAGTATTGTTCATTCGAAGCTCCGCCCACCTGCCCTGTCTGCCCTGACTCCACCCCTTTTCCTCCGCAGTCCACGGACAATTCTCTGTGGCCGTGAGGGGCTGCGGTTCCGGAATCCCCGGCAAAAACGACCGCGGACTGGACCTTCACGGGCTCCTGGCCTTCTTTCAGCTACAGCAGTGCAACGAGGACCGATGCAACGCCAAACTCAACCTCACTTTGCGAGGCCTCAACCCTGCAGGTTGCACGCGGGCGGAGTCACACAAGGGCTGGGAGCTAAGGCTACTGCAAGCTGAGGCAGGGCTGCGGAGGTGGCGGGGTTGAAGACTTGCAAACATCAATGATGTTTGCATCTCAGGTTCATACTGGGGTGGGGCTAGGAGATAGGGGGCGGAGTCACAAGTATAGCAGGCCAGCCTGGGGAGCTGACTTGTTGAGCTGTGGTTGTCCAGAGCTCTCTGCAGGACAGGCTGGCCTTGAACTTGAGATCTTCCTGCCCTAGCTTCCTGGCCATCGCACCCTCTTGACCCTTCCTTTTGTGTTTCTGCTCCTCCACGCCCCTGCAGGCAATGAGAGTGCATATGAGCCCAACGGCGCAGAGTGCTACAGTTGTGTGGGGCAGAGCCGCGAGAAGTGCCAGGGCTCTATGCCGCCTGTCGTGAACTCTACAACGCCAGCGGCCGCGTATACAAAGGCTGCTTCGATGGTAACGTCACCTTGACGGCAGGTGAGCCAGCCCCCTGAAGGAGCTTGAGACCTGTAGGAGTTGTGATAGCTGTCCTAGGGGTAGCACTTCAACTAAAGGGTCACCCCTTTCCCCCCAACCCCAAACATTGGGGACTACTTTTAACTTGCCTTGTCCTATAGCATCATGGGAAATGTAGGCTATAGACTACCTGTATATACTATAGACTACTTATAGACTCCTGCAATGGAGAGAGAGAGAGAGAGAGAGAGAGAGAGAGAAGAGAGAGAGAGAGAAGAGAGAATATGCCTATAGAAGACCGCAGGATACAGAAAGGAAGACCATGAATTAAGACTTTGGTTTAAACTTACAAGCTTTTTGCCTGTGTGACATGGGAAATCCGGTTTGAGCCCTGAAAACGTAGGTGTCCCACTTGTTCCATAATATTTCAGGATGTAGTTCAGAGCTGGAGACATAGGTTCAGTGGTAGAGCCCTGCCTAGAATCCCCCAGTGAGGGGTTGGGGGCGTGGCTCAGTGGTAGAGCCCCTCCCTGCCTAGAATCCCCCAGTGAGGGGCTGAGGGCGTGGCTCAGTGGTAGAGCCCCTGCCTAGAATCCCCCAGTGAGGGGCTGGCACTCACTCCATGGCAGGTGAAGTTTTTCGGTTCCCTCCAATGCCAGGTGATTCTCAGGAGCTCTACTTCAGATTCTAAGACTAAATTTAGCAGGGAGCTGAGAGAGACGAAGGCAAGGTTATGCTTGAGTTTTGCTCACAGATGTATTCCTGTTAAAGCCTTTGTTCCAAGACAAATCTGGAGCTTGGATTCCACTCTTCTCAAAGCATTTTGCGGGAATACAGTCCATCATGAGCGGATGCCAACAGCACAATGCTTTGCAGAAAGTGGGACCAGAGTTAAGATGTTCGGACACCCGAGTACACAGCCCTCTGTCTCATTTTGGGGTTCACTGCTCCTGTCTTATTCCAGAGGTTCCTAAACTTTATTGGGGCTATGCCAACTCCTATCTGTCCAATGACCTTTCTGTGTCTCCCTCTTGCAGCCAATGTGACCGTGTCCTTACCTGTCCGAGGCTGCGTCCAGGACGAGACCTGCACCCGGGATGGCGTCACGGGTCCAGGGTTCACACTCAGCGGCTCCTGCTGCCAGGGCCCCCGCTGTAACTCTGACCTTCGCAACAAGACCTATTTCTCTCCTCGAATCCCACCCCTAGTCTTGCTGCCCCCTCCAACCACCCCAGCCCCATCCACTCGGGCCCAGAACTCCTCCAGCACAATCTCTACAACAGCCTCAGCCATGACCACCTCCATCGTCAAGCTCACCACAGCCCAAGCCAGCCACACTTCTCCCCATGAAACAGAACGCGAAGTCATACAAGAAGAGGGGTCGCGGTTGAGTGGAGGTGCTGTGAGCCACCAAGACCGCAGCAATATAGGGAAGTATCCGGAGAAAGGTGAGGCCCAAATCCCAGCTAAAGGAGGCTCTGGCACTCTGGGGACCTGGTTGTCAGCAGTTCTGTTGACTGTGGTTGCTGGCGCGATGCTGTGAACGCCTCATCTCGAATCTCACCTTGTTTCCCTGGCTCCTTGGTACCAACTCTTTCCGTTTCTCACTTGACTGGACTGGCTCCGCCCCCATCCTCCAGCATTCGCAGTTCCAACTGCACGGGTTTGCAGCTTCAGGGAAACAGTCTACTGTTGTAAATACTCCGCTGGCGTGGCCCTACTTTTTTGATGTGGCCACAGCATTCTCTCGATGGTGACCTGGACAGAGGAAAAGAAATCTACTGCTGAGAGAGGCCCGGAGAGTCTACGGCAAGCCTCCTCTTCCAGTTTTCCTGACCAGGCTGGAAGACGACCAGGCAGGTGGACAATGGATTCATTCTCTGAGCGCTGCGCTTGCCGGGGCATCTGTGCAGGAATCTGGTCGCCTGTCTACCTTAGGAGACTGAACAACTCCACGACACGGTCTCGCCTCTGGCCTCTCTATGTGTTCTGTCTGGCACAGGAAAGTGTCAATAAAGATTTAGTTACTTTGTATAGTGAGTTAACTGACTTTCATCCACCTCATATGTCTTTCATATTAACGTTTTTTTTTTTTTTTTTTTTTCAAAACGAAGCTAAGGACAACCTATTCTTACATTGTGAGTTCTAAGACAGCCAAGGTTACACAGCAAGACCTTGTCTCTTAAAAAAAAAAAAAAAAAAAAAAAGCTGTTGGGTAGCAGGTTCTTGCTACCAAGCCTGAGAATTTCAGTTCCTCCGTGAAACCCACATGGTGGGGAAAATAATCGCTTGACCTCTGACCCCCACTTGTGTACCACACCGACAAAATAAGTCAAGACATGTTACAAGGAAATTACACTGGGCAGGAGGGAAGGTAGGACCACTGACAGCACAGCCTCAATCCTCATATTGTTAGGACAGCCATAGGGTAGCGGTTAAGAGTGTAGATCTAAACTGCACCTGGTCTACCAGCCTGCGATCCCAGCACTCAGGAGGCCAAGGCAACATAGCTGTGAGTTCCAGACCAGCATGGGTTACCTTCCTAATGCTGTGACATTTTAATACAATTCCTGCGTCATGGTGACCCCAACCATAGACTATTTCATTGCTACTTCATAACTGCAATTTTGCTCCTGTCATGAATTGTAATGTAAATATCTGACATGCAGCATTATCTGGTATGTGACCCCTGTGAGACGGTCATTTGACCCTGAAGGGGTCACCATGCACAGGTTGAGAATAGAAGCCTTCGATTTTAAATCATACCACCTGCATTCAGTTCCCGTCCTGCCAGGTATCATCAGGGAAAATGTAGAAAAGTCATTCTTTCCTTCTTTGCCTAAGTGTCATTTATTTATTTATTTATTTATCTTTGGCTTTTTTTTTCTTTTTTTTTTGGTATTGAAAGAGGGTCTCATTGTGTAGCCCTGGCTGGCCTGAAATTGCTTCATAGACCAGGGTAAGCTTGAACTCTAAGACAGAATTTTACCATGCATCTTCCACTAGCCTTGAACTCAGTCTCCGAAGTGCTGAAATTACAGGTCTGCACCCCACTTTAGCTTCTTCATTTTAAAAAGAGGTGATCTAGAAAGTAAAGAAATAGGGGTTTGGCAAGATGGCCCAGAGAAAAAAAGCTGGATGTGGTGACCCATGGTTATAATCCCAGCTATAAGGGGTAGAGATAGAATTCTTAAGAGACAGACCGACAGACAGGCAGCCGAGAGTTCTCAGCTAATGACAGACCCGATCTCAAAAAGCAGAGTGGGGGTCGGAGAAATGCTCAAGAGTTAAGAGTACTTGCTGCTCTTGAAGAGGACCCAGCTGAGCTGCTCACAACCTTCAATGACCCAGCTCTGGTAGCGCCCTCTTCTGGCCTTCACAGGTACTGCATATACTCAGTGCACAGGTATTAAATACATACAAAAATAAATAAATAAATAAATCTTAAAAAATAAAAGTGGACAGTGCCTGAGGAGGGCATGTGAGAGAAAGCATGTGCACACACACCCACCCACCCACACACACACAGACCTACACACAGATGAGGGAGTATTCAAGGATGGGGAGGGGCGTGTCCCAAAGGGTAAAGGGAGGTGTCTTAGAGAGGATCCCTGTGACCAAATTTAGGACAATGAAAGATCAAATTAAATAACCTTAACAAAGAACCGTAACTCACCAAACAAACAAGAATCCATATGGAAAGACACGGGTTTGTATTGAAAGAAATAAGACTTCGTATTGGGGAATACGAGTCAACACTGCTATAAATGAGTAAACAGGCTGGTGTCACAGTTTGTGTCAATCTAGACAGATGGAGAAGGACTCTCAGCTGAGGCACGGCTTCATCGAATTGGCCTGTGAGCATGTCTGTGAGATATTTTCTTGATTGCTGGATCAGATGGGAGGGTCCAGTTCGCTGTGGGCGGCAGAATCCCTAGGCAGATGGGATGTATAAGAAAGATGGCTGAGCAAGCCATGGAGAGCAAGAGGCAGTAAGCAGCACTCCTCCGTGGTCTCTGCTTCGGTTCCTGCCTCTAAGTTCCTGTCTTGGCTTCCCGTGATGATTGACTATAATGTGGAAGTATAAGTCAAATAAACCCTTTCCTCCCTCAAGTTTCTCTCAGTCGCTATCCTATCTGGGTTAGGGGCACTGGGAGTGGTGTTCACTAGTGGGGAGGAGGCAGGAGGATCAAACATTCAAGGCCAACTTGGGCTAAGTAAGACCCTGTCTCTAAATAAATAAAAATTCCTTCCTTATTTATTTTGGGTTCTTGTGTGTGTAGCCCTGGCTGTCCTGGAACTTTCTCTGTAGACTAGGCTGGGCTCGAACTCAGAGATTCACCAGCCTCTGCCTTCTGAGTGCTGGGATTAAAGGTGTGAACCACTACCATCATAGAAAGTTATTCCTTGTGATCAAAAGTCAATTAATGAAAATGGAAGAAATGTCCAGGCAGGCATGGACACAATAGCTAACAGTCTCAGCTCTTGGACGTCTGAGTCAGTAAGGTTGAAAATCCAAGGCTGGCCCGGGTGACAAAGAGGGGCTGGGAGACGGTTTAGTTGGTGTATGAGGACTTCAGTTTGATCCTCAGGACCCAGATAAAAGCTGGCTGTGGTGTGCCCTGTGAAAGAGGAGGCAGAGGCAGGAGATCTCCTGACCTTGCTGGCTAGTCTAGCCATGTTCAGTGATAGACCCTTTCTCAAAAACAAAGTGGGAGGCAGAGGCAGGAGGATCCCTGAGTTTGAGGCCAGCCTGGTCTACGAAGCAAGTTCCAGGACAGCCAGGGCTACACAGAGAAACCCTTGTCTCGAAATAACAACAATAAACTCAAAACAACAACAACAAAACCCACAAGGAGTTCCGGGTGCAGGGTGGTCACTGGAGGAGAGCAGGCTGCTGCTCTCCCAAGGTTTGGAGGCAGAAGCGGCTGCAATGTTTCCGGATGAGGATCTCGCGCCAAAGTTGGACTCAGAGAGAGATGAAGCAGAGATGTACGAGGATGTGGTCTCCTCCATTCGAACTTCCTCATCTATGTGGCCCTGCTGTGAGTCACTCCATATATCTTAAAGAACTGGTAGCACATGAGGACTGGGAATCACGTGGATGACTAACCTGGTGCCGGTTTCTCCTCCTGTCTGCAGATGAACTGGCCCAGAAAGGTGTAAGACTGATTAATGGACATAAAAACTACTTGCTGAGAACAAGATGGGCTTTGAGAACTGACCTCCAGAGCTGAAATAGAAAAGTATTTGGGAAGTGCAAAAATATGTCTTGTGGTCATGGTGCCCTTAGGCCCATGCTGTCCACCTCCGTGAGTGTTGATGCAGCGGTAAATGTCAGACTCGATGGGGCTTATGTCTGAAATGCTACCATCTCGGTAGTCATTTCTGCTTACGACTTCTGTTCAAAGGTTATTTGTGAAGAGTCTGGAAGTCAGCGTATACTCACAGTGACATTTAAGAACAGTCTATATTTTAATAAACATTCTGATCAAGAAAAAAGAAACCAACCCCACCAAACCAAACAAAATGGGAGAGATTGAAGAAGGCAGCTCAAGTTGAGCCCTGGCTACCATAACTCACGTACACGTGCCCACACACATGCACCCACACCCACGTGAGCACAAACATGTGCATGCATTTACACTGACTATACACACACACACACACACACACACCACACACACACACTGTGCTGGTGAGTTTTTTGTCATTCTGACACAAGCCAGAGTCACTAGGGAAAAGCGAACATCAATCAAGGAATTATCTTCATCAGATTGGCCTGTGGACCTCGTGGGACACATAGGAGGACATAAGCCACCATGTGCAGTGCCACCCCTGGGCAGGTATTCCTGGTTGTGTCATAAGAAGCAGAGCAGGTCACAGAAGCAAGCCAGTAAGCGGCCTTCCTCTGCTTTAGGTCCTGACTTGAGTTCCTGAGTCGGCATCTCTCCATGACGTAAACAGAAGCAGATGCTTTCCTTCCCAAGTCGCTTCTGGTTAGTGTTTACCACAGTGATGGAAAGCAAACTAGAACACACGCACACAAACACGCATCATTTAAAAAAATCTGGCCGGGCAGTGGTGGCCCACACTTTTAATCCCAGCATTCGAGAGGCAGAGACAGGTGGATCTCTGTGAGTTCGAGGCCAACCTGGTCTACATAGAGAGTTCCAGGACAGCCAGGGCTGTTACATAGAGAAACCCTGTCTCGAAAACCAAACCAAACTAAACAAACAAGAAAAAAATCATGACGGGAACAATCCTCATTAGAACAATCACTGTTTTAGTCGAAAACCACTAACAGATGTCCACACTGTAGGCACAGGGTGCACCCACAGGCTCCATTTGGATTGATAGTAGATGCTCGAACATGCTACAGATGGAAATGGTGACTTAAGAGGAAAAGCATGACCAAAGCCACTTGAACCAAGTAACCAAGAGCACACAGAGCCACGGTACAGACAGACACCATGTGGGTTGCAGTGGGCAAAACAGACATTCAGATCCTGACTGAAATCACACGGACGTGGCAGTCAAGCCCCAGCTGTTCAGGCAGGATGGATGATCCATAGCAAAGCTGACTGAAACACTTGCAAAAAAAGTTTTGGGGGAGGGGGTGCCTGAACTCATATGCTTCACGCACACAATATTACCATGAATAAAATTCAGATTAAAAACAAATCTCCTCAGAGGGGCTGGAAGGATGGCTCAGTGGTTAGGAACACTGGCTGCTCTTGCAGAGAGGACCCAGGTTCGATCCCAGCATCTGCACAGTGGCTCACAACCAGCCATTACCTCAGTTTCAGGGATCCGATGTCCTCTCTTGACCTCTGCATGCGCTAGGCAAATAAAACATTCATACAAGTAAAATAAAGAAATAAATCTTGAAAAACCCTCAAGAATTGACACGAGTTCATTTATGTTCAGGTATGACATACTATATGTACATTGTGTGCATTTAAGAGACACACTGTCGTATAGTTAGAGTGAGAGGGGCAATGTGTCAATCACTTTCAGACTGTTCAGAATAAAAAATGTATTATCTAAGGAACTGAATAAGGATATATGATAACTTATTTTTAGATAGTCTTCCTATCGAAGACCCTTCTGGCTCAGACTTTTAAGTTCTGAGAGATATATTAGAATTCTTTGCCGTTGTTTGTTTGTTTGTCTGTCTGTTTGTTCGTTTGAGACAGGGCTTCCCTGTGTAATCCTGGCTGTCCTAGACTCACTCTGTAGACCAGGCTGGCCTCAAACTCACAGAGATCCATCTGCCTCTGCCTCCTGGGTGCTGAGATGAAAGGTGTGTGCCGCCACATCCAGCCTCTTTGCACTTTTTAAAAAGAAAAAGTCCATGTAACTCAGGCTGCTCTTGAACCCAGAATGTACCCAACTTGGCTTTGAAACTCTCAGTCCTCTTGCTTCCAGCACCCAAGTCCTGGTGATACTGGGGTTCCCCACTGTGCCTTGCTTCTAATACCCTCTTTTGAGTCTGCCCCATCCCATTATTGCTGAGTGAGTTGGAGCGTGTTGAATGGTGTTTTTCGTGTGGCCTCCCTCACCTTCAGAATGGCCATGTGTCTCATAATACGGGATATGGGTATGAAGATAAGATCCCATACATCACATAGACCAATGCAGTGTGTACCCGATGTTCAATAAATGCTAGTCTTCTAATGTCCACACAGTCTGGCACAGGCTTCATACATCAATCCCTGTAGCTTTAGTGGCTATCCTGGAACTTGCTATGTAGACCAGGCTGGCCTTGAACTCATGGAGATCTGCCTGCCTCTGCCTCTTGAGTGCTGGGAATAAGGCCTGAGCCACCACGGCTTGCATTTCTTCTAATTCTTTTTTAAAATACTTATTTTTATTTTGTGCATTTGGGCATGTATGCATATGTGCCTCAGAGCTCCCTGGAAATGGAGTTACAGGTGGTTGTGAGCTGATGGGGAGCTAGGACTTGAACTCAGATCCTCTTCTAAAGTAATAAATGCTCATAACCTCTCCCTGGTCTCTCTGTCCAACCATTCCTTTGGAATTTTTTTTTTTTTTTTTGGTTGTTTTGGATATTTCCCTGGCTCTCACAGGCAGGTTATTTTTTCCATAGGCCCCACCTACACCGGCCCTATCATTACGATAGATTCAGTTGTCAGTGCACTGTAATCCTAATTACCGTGATGAATGGCAGGGTAAACTTCCCAGTGGGCAGGGCAGGGGTTGCATTTATGCTGAAATCCGTGCCTGTCCTAGGCTTGCATTACATCAAGGGGAAGCTGGGCAAGCAGTTTACATCCTGTTTTTACTGCCTAGGTGAACTGGGCAGGTGACTTCACTTCTGTGTGCCCACTGTCTCCTCTGTGTAATCACTGGGCTTCTGGGCGCCAGCGTGAACCTGAGCACGTCAGTTCTGCAGCAGAGGAACGTGGACAGCTACTGTTGGGGCCACTCTGCTGTGTAGGGTCTGTTTTCTACTTGTATCTCCCAGACAACACACGCATTGCATGACCCCGAAACACACAGGAGGATATGGGTGCCAAGCTAGTGAGTCAGAAAATTTCAGGATAGGATATAGCTTAGTTGGTAGAGCCCCTGCCTAGAATCCCCATGAGGGGCTGGGGGCGTGGCTCAGTGGTAGAGCCCCTGCCTAGAATCCCCCAGTGAGGGGCTGGGGGCGTGGCTCAGTGTAGAGCCCTGCCTAGAATCCCCAGTGAGGGCTGGGGGCGTGGCTCAGTGGTAGAGCCCCTGCCTAGAATCCCCCAGTGAGGGGCTGGGGGCGTGGCTCAGTGGTAGAGCCCCTGCCCTGACAAGACTTTGTGTTTCATTCCCATCACCGGCAAAAGAAACAGTTAACTAAATAAACAATTCATAAATGTTTGTGCATACTAACTATTCCAGAATTTTGGAGATTGAGGCTGGAGGACTGCCAAGAGTTCAAGGCCCTAACTAGGTAACTAGGTAAGGTAGGGAGACCTTGTCAAAAAAAAAAGAAAGAAAGAAGAAAGAAAGAAAGAAAGAAAGAAAGGAAGGAAGGAAGGAAGGAAGGAAGGAAGGAAGGAAGAAGGAAAAGAAAATTGAAGAGAGATAGAAACAGAGGGAGGGAGAAATTCTCTGAAGTCACGGAGAAAGAATGACAGTATCTCTCCCTGTGTTTTCCCAAGCTTTGAGCTTTGCGTTCCATGCATGAGGAACAGATGTCAAGAGCAGGCAGGGCTTATTGTAGACAAGGCAGGTGTGACAAGGGACAGGGTGGCCCTGCTTAAACTGGCCTTGCTGGTTCTCTTCTTCCCAGCGTGTGATTTTAATGAAGGGTTATATAATTTTAATTAGGTAAGCAATTTATGAATATCTTCTTGCTATAAAACATTAAACACACATTCATGCACACATCCACTCACATACACGTACATGCTCACACATGCACACACTCATACAAACACACGCAAGTGCACACACATGAACACACACATGCTCATACATGCACATACACACTCATTACATATTATTATGTAATATCACAATTATTAAAATTGTGAGTCACCATGTGGTTGCTGGAAATTGAACCTGGGTCCTCTGGAAAAACAGCCAGTGTTCTTAACTGCTGAGCCATTCAGCACCCCCCTCCAATCCTGTCTTTTAGCCAAGGTAATACACAGAAAAGTTTGCTATCATAATGTAAATGATCTCTGTATAGTTGTCTGTATGTGTCTAGAATTTATTAAGAGCTATTCTCAGGGCGTGAGAACCACTGCCTGTGAAATAAGGACCAGGTAGCAGAAGGTGGGGGGGATGAGGCTTCATGGTCCTTTCTGTGGAATCTTAGACAAATCTAGTGTCTTCTTTGGACCTTAATTTCTCCCATTTAAAGAGAGCCTGGAGATCTTGCAGGGGGTCTTTGTCCTATTCTTCTGGCCTGAGATTTTAGCTTCATCCCATCAGAGCCTGGAATAGACTGCAAATCCTCAATCCCCAGCCCTCCCCTGAGGGAGAGTGCGACGTCCTTGGTGCTCCGGGGAGATGCCATCTGTATCCAAGGTTCTGCGTTCCTACCCACAGCCTCCAGCTCCCCTCTCTGTGTTCCATAGAACCTGTGTCTTCTGTCCATTGTGCTCTCTGGAGCAAGTGCATCGCCAACCTCACTGATAGCCGGTTCGAGTGCGGACAGGAAGTGTGTCCTCAAGACCCACGAGTAGTGCAACAATATTCCGAGGTGATCAATCCAATGATTAGTTAAGGGACGTGATGGCAAGGCAGAGGTGGGATCTAGTTGAAGACAGTGGGTCTCTTGGAACTTTAGCTTGTCCCTGGCTCGTCTTCCTCCTTAACCTTTTCCTCGCTTCCATATCCCCCCACCCATCTCTTCTGTCTCCTATTTGTCTCCCTCCCTCCATGTGTCTCACAGTGGCCAATCACCATGAGCGCAGTGGTCAGCTTGTCCACTGGTCGTACTCAGGAGATGTATGCATAATGCTTCCCGTTCTGGAAGCTTGCTGACTAGAACAGCGACCTCCTAATGGTGGAGATTTGCCAGCTAGGGATCAAGATTGAAGGCTCTATAGAAAAGAGACTTTGAGCCTGGTGGTCAGGTATTCAAGTGGTTAGCACACTTGCCTACTGTGCGTGAGGTTTGAGGCCGTGGGTTCCAGCCTTAGCAGCAGAAAATAGAGTCCTGTGGATTCATGGAAAATGTCCTAAAAGCTAAGAGCAAACCTTTGTGGTTTAAAGGTGTGTGTGTGTGTGTGTGTGTGTGTGTGTGTGTGTGTGTTTGGAGACGGGGTTTCTCTGTGTAACTCACCTGTCTGGAGCTCACTCTGTAGACCAGGCTGGCCTCAAACTCTGAGATCCGCCTGTCTCTGTCTCCTGAGTGCTGAGATTAAAGGTGTGAGCCACCACCGCTCAGGGACATGTTTTGTTTCCTCTCAAGATTAACTTCAGACATCTTTTTCATCAGACAGCCTTACTGGATGGGCACCTCCAGCAGAACTTTCCTGTCTAGGGAAGTGACTCCATCTCTGCCACTGGCCTTTGTGTCCCCCGACAGGGGCAGGGCTGGACGATGTAGTCCACATTATACAGCTCAGGGCAGGGCACAGAGCATCTGCTGAGCTTCCGCCAGTGTCTGCTGAGTGAAGGCTAACTGGATCCAGTCGCCCCACCGCCTACTCTTCAAGCCGTTTCTGAGAAGCGGGTGTGTGCTCTTTCCCTCTCTCCTCCTGGTTCTTTTCTTCTGCGTGAATGTCTTCAGAACAGAGACTTGACATCCAGCGTACCTTGTTCTAGAAGCTGCTTCCATGGCAAAGGCAAGTGGCTGTGACCTACGGAAAGTCCCAGAGAAATCCCCACTCCCCTTGGCCATCTGGCTAACTCACACCCAAATTCCTTGGCTGCTCAATTCTCACAATATTTATTTAAAATAAAAAAAAATATATATATATATGTGTGTGTACCTGTGTGAGTATACGTGCACCGTATGATCACAAGAAGCCAAAGAGCCCAGGCTAGGATATCAGATCACCCAGAGCTGGAGTTACAGATGGTGACTGGTGACAGGAGTCAGGATGTGGGTGCTGGGAACCGAACCCAGGTCCTCTGCAGGAGCAGCTATGGCTCTTTTTTTTTTTTTTTTTTTTTTGGTTTTTCGAGACAGGATTTCTCTGTTTAGTCCTGGCTGTCCTAAAACTCACTCTGTAGACCAGGCTGGCCTCAAACTCAGAAATCCGCCTGCCTCTGCCTCCCAAGTGCTGGGATTAAAGGCGTGCGCCACCACCGCCCGGCTCAGCTACGGCTCTTAAGTGAGGGGCTGTCTCTCTGGCCCTGCAGCATTGATTTCTATTTTTCCAAACATTTTTGAAATTTATATTTTATTTTATTATTAGAATTAGGTGTCTGCACTCATGACATGTATAACTCCAGAGGTGGAGACATTGGATTATACTGGAAATGGAGTCACGGGTGATCGTGAGGTACCTGAGCTGCTGGGAACTGAGTTCATGCCCTCTGCGAGAGCTTTCATCTGTGGACTTTTAACCCTCAAGCTGTCTTTCTAGCTCTCTTTATTTTCTTTCCTTTTTTTTTTTTATTTAAAGTTTTTTTTTTAATTATAATTTTGTTTGAGCATCTATCTCTCCAGTCCAGTAAATATTTTTGTTTGTTTGTTTTTGTTTTGTTTTAAAAATTTATTTATTTTATGGATGTGAGTATGCTCTTGCTGTCTTCAGACACACCAGAAGAGGGCATCAGATTCCATTACAGATGGTTGTGAGCCACCATGTGGTGGCTGGGAATTGAACTCAGGACTTTGGAAGAGCAGTCAGTGCTCTCTACCGCTGAGCCATCTCTCCAGGTCTCCTCTCCCCCTTTATTTCTTAATCAGCTCCATTCTTCACCGTCTTTCTCCTTCCCTTCTCTTCTTCCTCCCCCTACCCCAGTGCTCCATCTCCCTTTCCAGACAACTCTGGTATATAACTATATAACTCAACGTGGCTTAGAACTTGCAATGTAGCCTAGGCTACCCTGGAATTTATAGCATCTCCCACCTCAGCCTCCCAAATGCTGGGGTTATAAGGTGTGTGTCAGCATGCTTGACTTTACAGTGAAAAGAAATTAAGACAGCGTGTCATATAACCCACGCTGGTCTCGCTGGCTACATATTGAAAAAGTATCTTGAAATTTTCCTGGTCTCTGCCTCTCAAGTCCTGAGGTAACTTGATGTGACATAGTGCTGGTCTTATGTGGTACTAGGAATGGAACACGGGGGTTTTAGGTATGCTAAGTAAGCACCCTACCACTAAGTCACGCCCCCAGCCCCTCACTGGAGGATTCTAGGCAGGGGCTCTGCCGCTGAGTCACGCCCCCAGCCCCTCAATGGGGGATTCTAGGCAGGGGTCTACTACAACCACTGAGCCACACAACACCCCCAGCCCCCTCACTGGGGGATTCTAGGCAGGGGCTCTATTGCTCAATGCGTTACTTTCCCAAACTCCCTTCCTCCAGCCCAAACCAGAGCTCTCTGTTGAAACCCTCTCTATAAATCCTTGGGTCCTTTCAATGGCTACCTCTCAGATCTGGATGATAAAGGCTGCTAATCTTTCCAGTTCTAGTGCCTCACCAGGCTTTGTGCCTTCCTGATCCACTGTTTCTGCTCCTGTCTGCTGTCTCTTAAACTCAACCCAGTGACTCAGTATGGATTTGGTGTTTGTTTCCTGCTCAGCATCCTAAGCAGAGAGCTGCTCCTGACACCAGGCCTTACCTGTGTCTCAATGCTTTGTATGAAGTAGCCTATTCATTAGCCTGACAGCCAGTGTACGGGCAGAGGCCTGCGGAAGTTATGAAACCAGCTTTAATTTTCAGAATGAAAAATTGGCCCACCCAGGATTTGAATCCCGTGGGCGTTTTAACTGTTAACAGTAATTGTTGAGCAACCAGGGGTTACTGTTAGGGTCTTCGAGCAGGGCGGTTCAGATTGCGTCTGACGGCGCCCTCGGGTGGCCATGAGGAGTATTGCAGGGCGAGAGTTCCTACCCAGCTTTGCTCTGCCTTGCCCTGAATCTGCAGTCACCAATAAATATAGACTAGACTGCCCTACTTTCCAGGCCGTTTTTTTTTTTTTTTTTTTTTTCCTTTTCCTTTTCTTTCTGGAGAAAGTGGAGTTGGAACAGGGACTTAAGGTAGAAGTAGCACACCCTGAGGTGAGGTGGGGGAAGGGTGACCACCATTTGGCAAAGAGCCTGAACATTTAGAACTTTGTCCTGTAAACTTGGCTGGAACCAATAAACCTCAAAGATAAAAACTTCAGAATGAAGTTAAAAACAACCAACAAGGTGGAGCATGACTGTAATTTCAGAGCTCCGGAGGCTGAGCTAGAAGACAATGTGAGGTCAGGGCCATCTTGGGCTACATTTCGAGACACTGTCTCAAAACCAAAAAAAACCGAAACAAAACAACTCACAAAGGGTAGCCTGTGGTTCAGCTGCAAAGAACTAGCCTGACATGCTCAAGGCTGAAATTGCCTCCCCTGACCAGTCGCTCTCATGCAGCACCGTGCTCAGGAATATTTGTTTTCTGGGAACGTGCGACTTTAGCATTTTTTCCTTGTTTTTTTTTTTTTTTTTTTTTTTTTTATATATAATATATATATTGTAAGGAGCTCCAAAGATCGTACTGACAGAACAATCTTGTTAGCCTTAAACAATAAGAGGTGGGTGGGGAATGGGAGAGCATGGGGGCAGCATCCTAGCATTTGGGGAACAGAGGCAGGTGGATCAGGAATCCAAAGTCATTTTCAGCAACACAGTGAGGTTTAGGCTAATTTTTCTTTAAAAAAATAAAATCAATGATTGGGAGTTAATGTCTGTAATCCTGGCACTGGGGAGGCAGAGACAGACAGATCTCTGGGAGTTCGAGGCCAGCCTGGTCTACAGAGTGAGTTCCAGGACAGCCAGGGCTACCTAAGAGAGCCTGACTCAAGCTCCACTCCCTACAACTAACCAACTAAGTAACCAACCAAACATTGAGTTGGTTGCAGAAAGGCACAACTTTAATCCTAGACAGAGGCAGGAGGATCTCTGTGAGTTCCAGGCCATCCAGGACTACATAGTGAGACCCTGTCTAAAATAAAATAAATAGCCAGGCAATGGTGGCGCACGCCTTTAGTCCCAGCACTTGGGAGGCAGAGGCAGGCGGATTTCTGAGTTCGAGGCCAGCCTGGTCTACAGAGTGAGTTCCAGGAGAGCCCGGGCTACACAGAGAAACCCTGTCTCGAAAAACCAAAAACAACAACAACAACAACAACAACAAAAACAAGTAGAAGTTGTATTCAGGAATAGCTGGGGTTGCCGTTATGGAGGTTTGAATATGTTTGGCCAGGGAGTGGCACTATTAGGAGGTGTGGCCTTGTTGGAATAGGTGTGGTTTTGTTGAAGGAAGTGTGTCACTGTGGGGGCGGGCTTTGAGGTCTCGTAGGCTCAAGCTCCTCCCAGTGTGGAAGAGACCCTCCTCCTGGCTGCCTGTTGAAGACAGTCTTCTGCTGCTCTGGGCTACTTCAGCACCATGCCTGCCTGCGCGATGCCATGCTTCCTGCCATGATGATAATGGACTGAACTTCTGAACCTGGAAGCCAGATCCAATTAAATGCTGTCCTTATAAGAGTTCCCTTGGTCATGGTGTCTGTTCACAGCAGTAGAATCCTAACCAAGACAGCAATGATGGACCAGTGTCACGTTCTAAGGATTTGAGACAAGAAGAGTGTTGAAAAAAAAGGGCAGAAAGTGTGGCTCAGACCTTAACAAAAGCGGAGCAGGAGGCGGTGACTTCTGCCTAGAGCCTACCAGTCACAGCTGGGCGGTTGCCAGTGTGCACAAGGTTCTGGGTTCAATCCCTGGCACCACAAAACAGAGAGAGAGAGAATAAAGCATGACATCCACATGTCCTCTCTGAAGCCACCTAAGACCATAGATAATCCAGGATGGTGGCAGGAACTGGTATCCACTCTCTGGTGGGGAAAAAGTCTGGGTGTATAGTAAGGTTCTGTCTCAAAATGAAAAAAAATTAAACAGTGCTGAGGCAGTAGCTTAGTGGTGGAGCGCTGGCCTAGCTCCCCAACACAGTGCCCTGGATTTGATCCCCAGTACTATAGAAGGGGGAGGGAGGATGGCTGTAGTCCTAGCATTTAGGAGACAGAAGTAGGAGAATCAGAAGCTTTGTTAACTTGGGCTAAGTAGTGAGTTCAAGGCCAGCCTCATCACATGAGATTCTGTCTCACAAATAAATTATATATATTTTATGTATAGTATATAGTAATATGTCACATAGTATATATAATATACTATATTTTTATATTAAATATATGTATATATTATATATTAAGTATATTTATGTACTGTATATTAAATATATTTATGTACTCCATTGTATATATAATAAAATATAATATATAAATTAATTGTATGTTTTATTATTATATTATATGTAATACATAATATATCAAATGTATAATATGTAATTTATTTATAATACATAATAAAATTTATATAGATATATGTAATTTGTACACACATAAAGAGGAGCTATTCAGGTTTTCTGTTCAGTTAGATACAATAATGCTACCTAACAAATTGCTGTAACACTCAGAATCATATTTAGTGCCCACCTTAGCCGATGGGCGAGCTAAACTGGATTTGGCCAGGTAACTCCACGTCTGGATCCCCTGAGCTTGATCTGAAGTCTGGCAGCCATCAGTCAGTGGTCCAGGGTCATCTTGGCTTCCAGGTTAGGCTGAGAATTACCCTATGACTCTCACCTTTCAGTAAAGCTTGTGCTGACTTGTGCTCACACGATAGTGTTTAGGCCTTGCCATAGAGGTCCAGCTTGATACTGACGCTTCTGGTGAAAGTTACACGCAAAGGGCAGGGATGGCTCAGTGATTAAGAGCACTGGCTGCTCTGACGAAGGACTCAGATTCAGTTCCCAGAACATACATGGTGACACAACTGTTTGTAGCTTCAGTTCCAGGGGATCTGATGCCCTCTTCTGTCCACTCCCCAACAACACACACACACACACACACACACACCACACACACACAAGAAATCATGCTGTGGAGGGCTCAGACGCAGGGGAATAGAGAACAGAGCCAACACGGTGGTCTTCCATGACTCCTACTGAGGTTCTTGGGGTCTGCTCCAGACAGATCGATCAGGAGCCTTTCCTAGGAGACGACCCCCAGGGGATCCCATAGGACTTCTTCCGAGGACACCCCCGGGCTCAGGGTGTGTATGGGAGGGGAACCAGGTAGGCGAGGGTGGCCTTGCAGACAACCTGAGTTTGTCTTTTTCCCTCTGGTGTGCACCTGTCCAAGGAGCAAGTTCTGAGGGGTTCACACTTGCTGGTGGGTGGGGCCAGATGCTATGAGTTTACTGTAGTGCCTGTTATGGGCTTTACAAAAATCCATCAGTCATCTGTCACCTGTCCGTCTGTCTGTGTAGGCATTTATAATATATATTTGTATATCTATGTACGTAAGATCTATCATCTATTATCAATTTATCAATCAAACACATAAGTCTGTGTGTCTGTCTAGGCATTTATCGTCTATTTGTATATCTATGTATCTATCATATATTATCAATTTATCTATATACCTATCAGTCATCTACCATCTATCTCCTATCTCTCTATCTCTCTATCTTCTATCTATCTATCTATCTATCTATCTATCTATCTGCCATCATCAATCTACCTATATATCTATTGATTTTTAATTTTATCATCTATCTATATAGCCACCATCCATCTATCTAATATCTATCTATCAATCATCTATTTATCAATCTAGCTATATATCTCTCAATCATTCATCTATTACCCATCTACCTATCTATTTGTCATCTATCACCTATCTATCTATACCATCTGTCTAACATGTGTGGCTCTGTATGCAGGCACACATGCACTAGTGTGCACATACATGTGGAGAACAGGGGTCAACCCCTGTTGTCCTCATGCGTCATCCACATTTCACCTTGTCTTTAGACCTAGGGTCTCACTCGCCTAGCTTGCATTACCTGTCAACTTGACGCAGCCGAGAGTCATCTGAGAGGAGAGATCTCAACTGAGGAACTGTCTGGATCCGACTGGCCTGTGTGTGGGTTGTTCTCATGACTTTATTGTTTTTGTTGTTTGTTTGGTTTCGGTTTTTTGAGACAGTGTTTTATGTTTTTTTAAGCTTTTATTTTATTCTTTTAAAAAAAAGACTTATTTATTTTTATGTGCATTGATGTTTTGCTTGCATGTGTGTCTGTGTGAGGGTGTTAGAGCCTCTGGAACTGGAGTTGCAGATTTATATATAGTATAAATATATGTTTAAATATTATATATATATAATATAATATATATATATTCATTTCTCTGTTTTTAAACTTGATTTTCTCATCACTGTGATGAAATACACAAAAGCAACCCAAGGGAAGAAGGATTCATTTGGCTCACGGTTCGGAGGGAACAGTTGGTTCAACCTGGTGAGGAAGCTATACTAGACGGGACGGCATCAGGAGGCTGTGGGGAGTGGTGTGTCTACCATGGTTCCATCCAGGAAGCAAAGGGCACAGACAGGAACTGGGTTAGTCTGTAACTTTTTTTTTTTTTTTTTTTTTTTTTTTTTGGTTTTTCAAGACAGGGTTTCTCTGTGTAGCCCGGGCTGTCCTGGAACTCACTCTGTAGACCAGGCTGGCCTCGAACTCAGAAATCCGCCTGCCTCTGCCTCCCAAGTGCTGGGATTAAAGGCGTGCGCCACCACCGCCCGGCTTAGTCTGTAACTTTTAAGAACTTGCTCCACTCGGGTCTGGAGAGACCTGTTAGCTGTGACCTCTGTTTTCAGTACTCACATCTGGTGACTCACAACCATCTGTCATCCAGCTCCCGAGGATTTGATGACCTCTACAGATCTCTGATGGAACCTGGACTCATGTGCACAGACCCTCATACACACAAAAAACAGAAGCCTACCCCCAAGGGTGTCCTAAAGGCTCCCCCCCCCCAACAGCACTCACAGCTGTGTTAAATACACTAAAATGTAGGGGACTTAAAACTATAATTATTGGTTTGTTCAATACAGGGGAGCCATCCTCCTGCCTCAGCCTCCTAGGTGCTGGGATGACAAGTGACTGCTGGCATGCATGATTTTATATTTTCAATTATATATCCATTTATGTTTTTCTGAATTTTTTAAAAAATTTACTTTTAGTTTATGAATGTGTCTTTTACCTATATATATGTGAGTGTGTGTATGTGTGTGTGTGTGTGCGCGCGCGCGTTCAGGTGTGCATGACTAGTGCTTGTGGAAGCCAGGAGAGGGTGTCCAATACCCTGGAACTGGAGCCCCTATGTGGGAGCTGGAAATTGAACCTGGGTCCTCTGGAAGAGCAACCAGTGTCTTTAAGTGCTGAGCTGTCTCTCCAGCCCATGTTTCTCTTCATTTTTGCTATTAGCTCATTAATTGTAGGTTTTATCCACCAAAATGCAGAGAAGCCTAGAGGCTATCCTCAGATCCTTTCTGCTCCATCGCAACTTCTAATTTTTGTCTCCACGCCTCAAGCGTCTGGATTCCATCCCGAGTTTGCACCACTGGTATGCAGAAGTCGTTGCCATGACAGCAGCCCTGTGAAGCTGGAGCCATGATAATCTGAACTGTACAAACAAAGGGCAAGAAACCGTGTGCGCGAGTAGGTTTCCCAGGAAAAGTAGCTGCGTGTGAAAATCAGACCACGTGGTACTAGGACTTGTGGAAGAACGATGAACTGCGGAGCCACTTGTCACCAGCAAAGTAACATGGAGGTTAGGGGTCACGTGGCTGGGAAACTGCAGAGCTGGGATTCTGGCCACACCATTCAGAAGAGAGGCGTGCATCATCGTGCATCGTTTCGCTCAAGCATGCAACCCTGCTCCGCATTTCTGAACAGTCACACCAGCTGAGTTAACCCTGCTGCTTTTTAGCTGAAGAGACCTGAGGGAGAGCTCCACCTTGTGGTGAAAGGTGGAATCACACAGTGCTGTAGCTCAGTTTCCCTGACACCCCCACCCTGCCCTAACCTGGCTATCACACTATCCCGGAAGCAGTAGCTTGAGGGCTAGCTCAGTTGGCAGGTACTAGTTCAGCATACACTAAACCCTGGCTTTGAAGACCAGTGTCCAGTTACTGGGGGTCTATGATGCTTGCTGGTTGTCCTAGCACTTGGAAATTAGAGGCCAAATCAGGAATTCAAAGGCTCTGTCAGCTTCATAGAGTTCCAGGCTAGTCTAGGCTACATGGTATCTTGGCACAAACAAACAGGCAGGGAAGGGTAAGGATAAATTATACATTTTATATGCCCAATGTTCAAAATTTAATTTGAAAATATTTATTTTTATGATTTATGTGTATGTATTTGTGTGCATTATGAGTTTTTTTTCGAACTGGAGGCACAGATAGTGGTGACCTTCTGGACATGGGTTCTGGGGATCAACTCAGGTCCTCTGCAAGAAGAACAGGCACTCTTAACCCCTGAGACATCGCTCCAGTCCCCTTCATTTTTTTAGAGTTCAGGCATAAGCAATTGCTGTTGTCCCAGCATTTGGAAGGCCCGTCTAAATTCACATCTCTACAGTGGTAAAGTAGTACAGCTTTTGGGCTTCTCTAAGAAGTTTTTTCCTTTTTAAAAAATAAGGTTTGGCAGGTCAGAAGGCATTGTATCCCCTGGAGCTATGGTCATTGATGGAAGTCAGGACAGGAACACAAGCAGGGCAGGAAACTGGAGGCAGGAACCTGGAGGCAGGAGCTGATGCAGAGACCATGGAGGGGCGCTGCTTACTGCCTTGCCTCCCATGACTTGATCAGCCTGTTTTACTTTTCCTTTTTTTCTTTCTTATTATAGGTTAAATTTAGCATAGATTTATTTTTAATTAATTATTTTATTTATTTACATCACAAATGTTGCCTCTCCTCCCTGTCCCCTTCCCAGAGTTCTTTACCCCATGCCCCCCCTCCCCTTCACCTCTGAGAGGGTGCTCCCCCCATCCTCCTTCCCTGGAGCATCAAGTCTCTACAGGATTAGGTGCATCCTCTCCCACAGAGGCCAGACAAGGCAGTCCTCTGCTACACATGTGCTGGAGACCTTGGACTTAAGAAGTTTAACAAGGGCCAGGCAGTCACGGTGGCGCATGTCTTTAATCCCAGCACTTGGGAGGCAGAGGCAGGCGGATTTCTGAGTTTGAGGCCAGCCTGGTCTACAGAGTGAGTTCCAGGACAGCCTGGGCTACACAGAGAAACCCTGTCTCGGAAAAAGAAGTTTAACAAGAAGGAAGGCCCAGGTGAGGATGCTTCAATCTCACTTAGAAGGGGGAACAAAGGGAGGAAGATGGAGGGAGGGACCTGGGTGGGTGAGGGGAGAAGGAAGGAAAGAGGAGGTAGGATCAGGTATGAAGGGAGACAGAAGCCCAGAGGGCCAGGAGAATGAATGAATACATGCAGCCTCTGGGGTTGGGGGGTGGGGGTGGGGGTAACCTCAAGAAAGTCCCAGAGACCTGGAATGTGAGAGGCTCCCAGGACTCAATGGGGATGACCTTAGCCGAAATACCCAACAGTGGGGAGATGGAACCTGAAGGGACCAGCTCCAGTAGATAGACAGGACCCACAGTGGAGGGATGGGGTCACCAACATACCTTCAAATTTTTTGATCCAGAATTGTTCCTGTCTAAAGAAATGCAGGGACAAAAATGGAGCCAGAGAGTGAAGGAAAGGCCGTCCAGTGACCGGCCCAACTTGGGATCCATCCCATGGGTGGGCACCAAACTCTGACACCATTACTGATGGCTCTGTTGTGCTTGCACACAGGAGCCTAGCATGGCTGTCCTCTGAGAGGCCTTACCAGCAGCTGACCAAGACAGACGCAGATACAGCCAACCTTTGGAATGAAGTTGGGGACCCCCATGGAAGAGTTAGGGGAAGGACTGAAGGAGCTGAAAGGGATGGCAACTCCATTGGAAGACCAACAGTGTCCACTAACCCAGAGCCCTGGGAACTCCCAGAGACTAAGGCATCAACCAATCAGCCTGCTTTCTTATAGCACCCAGGACCATCAGCCCAGAGATGACATCACCCACAATGGGCTAGACCTTCCTCACTAATAAAGGAAATGCCCTACAGACTTGACTGCAGCCCAGTCATATGGAGGCATTTTCTTCCTTGAGGTTCCTTCCTGTCAGATGGTTTTAGCTTGTGTCAAGTTGACATAAGAGTAGCCAGCACGTTAACACAGGACGTTCAGAACCAGTCAAAGTGTGGAGAATGAGTGTCTGCAGAGTGCTCAGTCCCTAATGGGACGTCTTTGTCACATTTCCCAAAGGGCTCAGGACTGTTGTTGGGGAAGGGATGCAAAGATTATAAGACCCAGAGGTCAGGGAGGACCAGAGAGAGACAGTGTCTTTGGACACAGTAGGAGCACTCACTGCAGATAGTCTGCCAGCAGCCGGGACTGCTTACACACGCCGGTCAACTCTGCAGCATGGGGCAGCATGCTACCTCCTCAACTAAAGGTGAGGACGTGACAGGCGATAGCTTCTCAGGGACAGAGCCAGTTTTCTTTACAGGTGTGGCCCTTAGGAGATGCCAAGGGTTGAACCCACGCACACGGGCACAAAAACAGTAAAAATTGGATGTTATCTTTATCTAAAACACAGCAACAGACTATATATATTGCACGAAGTTGAGATGGAGAAGGAAGGTGGGGTGGGTCTGGAAGGAGTTAGGGAAAGAACTTTGGCTTGTGGGTGTATGCTTGCATGAAATTCTCAAGGAATTAATAAAAAATATTATGTTAAAAATGTCTGTCTAACTCAGGAGGCAGAGGCAGGCAGAACTCTGACTCTGAGACCAGCTTGGTTTTACACAGTGAGTTCCAGGCCAGCCAGGGATACATGGTTCACAAGAGCAAAGGGAACAGAGATAAAGGCCATGGATGGGGAGGTGGGCTTGGAAACCCTGTGTATGTGTGGTGAAGGAGACACCGGGGTCAGCTGCAGGGATACCTAGCATGAAGAAGACACGCGGGACCAGCCGCAGGGAGGCAGATCAACTTTACCTGGGGGTGATTCAAGGTTTATATAGTTTTGGGGAACAGACGGGAGCGGTAGAAACACCCAGGATGGGCAAAGGTCATTATCTGAAACATTTCAGGACTCGCAGGTGCTGGCTGGAGAGTTCTTATCAGGAGAAAGGAAGTTGAACCTGTCATCTAAGATTACCTGACATTCTGCAGGTAGAGGTGTGGGATTGAACTCCCCAGACAAGGTCAGAGAAGGGGAAGCCCTGCCAATGAAGGGAGTCCTCCATTATCCTCCAAGCTCAGGCGGCTATCAGCTCAATGGTAGACTTGGACCTTAATTAGCAGTTTTCCCACACAAAACAAAATCTAGAATAACCACGTAAAATAAAATTAAAAATCAAAATGATGTGACTTATTTGCCCTTTCTTTCCTTTATATACCATCTATGTCTCAGGGCCACATCCATCCTTCCATTCCTGCTGCTCACGGTCTGAAGGATGCAGAGAGGGGGACCCTTAGGACATGGGGTAACAGGCTCGTTAGACCTAGAGAACTGAGGAGTCTTTTTCTCTTCATGCCCCATAGCTTATAGAAGACTCTCAAAGCAGTTGGGTTTGACCTTAAGTTTGGGCTGGGAATTCTTCAGAGAAATTAGCAAAGTAGGGTGAGAGAAAAATGAGACTCTTGGTCAAATACCTATGTTTATGTCCTGTCTCTACCTGAAGTCATTTCTTGATAATGTCTATCACCACTCATATATATAATGTTAAAAATGTTACATATTTAATATTAATTAAACATAATTAATAATAATTGGCCCAGAACTCACTCTGTAGACCAGGTTGGCCTGGAACTCCCAGAGATCCACTTGCCTTTGGCTCTGGATAGCTGTTATTTAAAGGTATTTAACACCCAGCCTTTTTCTGAGACAGGGTCTTGCTATGTCGAGCAGGCTGGCCTACGATGCCCTGGGTATTGGCATTACAGCCTTGTACCACCTTGCCTGTCTCTGGCTATAGTTTGTGAATGTGAGAAATTAAAATTTATCTGAACTGTTTCCTTATCTGGAAAATGAGTGTTACAGACATTAGGGGCTCCTCTTCTTCACTGAAACCCCACTTCATGGCTTCAAGGAAACACAAATCACAAATTTGGGTAGGTGAAATGGCTCAGTGGATTATGGACAATTTGGGTGAAGGACTGAGGGACCAGGAGGGGATAGGGACTCCACAGGAAGACCAACAGTCAACTCCCCTGGACCTTTGGAGGCTCTTAGACTGAACCACCAACCAAAGAGCACACTGGGGCTGCCCTTGAGTGGGGGCAATCCCTGACTCTGTGGCCTGTCAGTGGATCCCATTCTCCTAACTGGGCTGACTTGACGGCCTCAGTGGGCGAGGATGTGCCTAGCCCTGCAGAGACTTGATGTGCCAGTGTGTGTGTGTGTGAGGATATCCGGGGGCGGGGGGGGGGGGGAGGTCTCCATCCTATCAGAAGAGAGGGGAAAGAAGTATTGGGGGGCTGTGTGAGGGGGAACCGGGAGGAGGGGGTGCAGTGATGTGAAGTGAACAAATCAATGGAGAAGAAAAAACGTGCTTGCCCCTAAATCCCAACGATCCCTGTCCAATCCCTGGGACCCTCATGGTGCAAGGAGAAAACTCATTTCTAAACGTTGTCCTTGGACTCCCTCCCCCTCTGCCACACAAACACGCGCGCGCGCACACACACACACACGCACGCACGCACATTTAATAGCAAATCACTAATTTTATTGTTTGTGTCAAATACACATGCATCCTTTCTCTGTTCTTCAACCCCGCCCCCACGTCTTCCCATTGGTATCAGCCGAAAGAAGGCTCCCTCCTAGCCGAAGCCCCGGTGTCCTCTCAAGGGAAGTGGATGAGGGGGAGCAGCAGTGCTGGGAGCAGTAGCTCCAGCAGCCACAGTGAGGTGGGCATCCAGGAGGCCCCGATTTCCGCCTTTCGGGGCTGAAGGAATGACTGGTAATTACAGGTCTCCTTCACTGTCATGGGTCCCACTGAGACTATCGTAGCCATCAGTCTGCAGCCGATCGTCGTGGTGCAGCCTTTAACATGCACGATGGAGTCCATGCCTCCTAGGAGCCAGACAAGATGGGGCAACAGAGGACGTTTAGGGAATGGGGAACCCGGTCTTTCCTCACCTCTAGAACCCCGAGCACCAGAACCTTGAGGGATCTTTACCTCCAGAGAATTCCAGTCTTCCTTGATAGCACTGCGTTGTACCATTAGCACAGGGCATAGACGGGGCAGTGGAACAGGACCCCAGGGCCACACAAGTTGGGCAGTGGCGGGTTCCTGACATGTTGGAAGTTGCTGGATGGGGATAAAGAGAGGGAGAGTTAAGGCTGTACCCAGCACCCTGCGAAGCCTGTCCAGGCTGTTGTCTCTCCCCTACCTGTGACTTGTAGAAGCCACACAAGACCATCACTGAATCCCATTTACTCTTTCAGTTGATTTTCTTTTCATCAGAACCTCAGCCAATGGGCTGTAGAGACGATGCAGCGGGTAACGGCATATTGTGCAAGCCTGGGTACCCGAGTTCAAGTCTTGGCAACATATGAAAGTGGAAGGAGAGAATCAACTCTCTAACTCGGTCTTCTGACTTCCACACGTGTGCATGCACATGCGCGTGCGCGCACACACACCACACACACACACACACACACACCACAGAGGAACTCCAGTGACCACATGACTTCCACACTCTGTTTAGACGTCGTGACTGAGGAGAAGGGACAGTTCTAGCAGAAAGATTTGTGGGTAACCAGTGGTATTACAACTCAGGTACTACATTCAAGTTAAGAAATAGAGGGACACCTAACTACCTAAGAGGCTCAGCAAACATCCTCAAGGAGCTGAAATCCAAGTGGAGAAGAAGGCTGTACGCGCACGTGGGGTTGAGACCGAGATGGGGACCGGGATGCTGTTGGGATAGTAGGCACAAGCAGGGGTGAAGTGTTTTGTTTTATTTTTTTTTCATAAAACAATACCTGTACCATCTACATTTTTAAAAATCGCCTTTAAGTGTGTATGTATGGTGCACGAGTGCTTGTGTGGGTGTAAAGGTGGGTGCATCAGTACGGAAGTCAGAGGGCAGTCTCAGGTGTCATCCTCAGGAATGCTGTCCTTTGAGCCAGGGTCGCTCACTGCCCTGGTGCTCACCGATTAGGCCAGCCTGGTTGGCAAGTAAACCAAAAGGATCCTCCTTCTGTCTTCCTCTACCTCCAAGGGCTGGATCACAGGCTCCGGCCACCATATCTGGCATTTTTATGTGGGTTCTGGGAAACTGAACTCAGGTCCTCAGGCTTGCAGGGTAAGTACCTTACCTACCCACCCAGGTCTCCATCTATTGTGTTACAAAGTGTAAGTCTAAGAAGGGCTTGGACTTCAAAAGTAACAACTCAGAAAAGGACCCTTCAGACTGGGGGACTCTTTCCTGTTTGGCCCACTGAGGGCCTAGGCTGAGCAGAGACACAGAGAAGACAGCTTGACACCGTAGTCCTCCCCCATGTCCCAGGTACCTGTGGCCTCTGATACTTTCCAGACTGAGTCTAGGTTGCTTTTGTTGTTGCAGAAGGAGTCGTTGCAGTAGTTGCTGTAAGAAATGGCCACCAGTCCGGGAGGCGCGGTGTACTGGACGAAGGTCATTGTCTCTACCCCTTGAGGGACACAGCCCTTACTGGCCAAAACGACGGTCTTGGTGCCTTCTGTGAAAACAGCAAGTAGAGAAGGTGGAATGGTGGGCCCAGTGCTTAGCAGAGTGAACGCAGAGGGCACAGCTATCCTCTCTCTCAAGCCTAAAGGATCTCCCTGTCCCTGCCTCCCGGTGCTGGGACTGCAAGCTCATGCCACCATGCTTGGCATTTGTATGTGGGTGCTGGGAAATTCAACGGAGATCCGTATGCATTCGAGACAAGCACCTCGCTGACTGGGCTGGCTTTCCGGTTGCCATCTTTATTGCTAGAGGGTCACGAGTTTAGCAATGAACACAGGTCAGTGGGAGTGGGAGGGAAGAGAGGGAAATAAGTTGAGAAGACAGGCAAGGAGTTAGGCCTGGAGAGCAAACTGGACAACTGGACTGCTGTCAGCCAGCCACGAGGAACAGGCAGCCGAGACGCACCATTCTCTTCCATCTTACCTGCTTTAATTAACAGTACCGTTTCTTGGCAAAATTCTCCAGGATTGCATCTCTCAGCATTTGAAGTCCAGTTAAAGGTACGGCCCGGATCGTCTTCCAAACTCACGGTTTGGCTCACCTCACAGTAGGTATTTTGGGCCACTGGGAAGATGAGGAAAACATAAAATTGCCCTTCCCTGTGGGGCGACCCTTCCCTACCACCCTCTGTGGGCCAGTTGTCTCCCATAGATCCCTCACACGTACAAGTCCAAGGCAAGGCTACTAGAAGAAAGATGAGCAGGACATACTGGATGCGGCAGGCTCCCATGGCTTCTCTGAGGTTGGAAAGAGCAGATCAGGACCTGGGAACTGATGGAGGACAGGACACAATTCAACCAGACAGAGAGGAGTTAAATCATAGTTTTCTTTAAGTGTCCACTTTGTGGTAGATTCAGTGTGTGAGACCATAAGTCTGTCCTGAAGTAGCCTGTGAGCTAACAGCAAGGTCATAGGTTTGCTGTGCCTCAGTTTCCACAGCTCTAAGACCAGCCATCTGTAGTTAAATGACAGGAATTTGGCAACTGTCTTTATTCAACTTCTAGATACAGGAGAGTGGGCCTTCTGCTTTAAGCCTCAGGGCTTAACAATAGCAGAAACCTCTCAAGGCCTCAGTGTCTCAGCCCTTGATCTCAAATTTGAGGGCACTGTCCTCTTCATCCTAGGATTTAGGAGTCTGAGTTCCAGCTACTTTCCTCCCAAAGGACACATCATTCTGGGCAGCTAGCCTCTTCCCTCAGACTCAAAAGTCTAGGTGAATTCCGCTCCTTGATACTGAAATATAGATTCCAGTCTCCTCCTTCAGAGCAAAACTCCAGAACCCAGCACTTCTAAAAGAGGAAGAGAAGTCAGTTCTTCCCCAGACACAGGGGTCCCACACCAGCCTCCTCCGCCTCAGAATACAGGCTGAGGGCCTCAAACTCGGCCCTTCACCCTCACTTCAAGAGCCCTCTTCCCTCAGACTCAACAGACAGACCCTTGCCTCCTCCTTCAGACCTATAGCCAGACCAGACCTTAGCCTCCTCCCTTAGACACAGTTAGCCAGATTGTTGGCCAGACTAGACCTTAGCCTCTTCCTTCAGACATGGTTAGCCATTTTCCTCCCTCAGACCAATAAATTCAGACCCCAGTCTGCCTTCCTCAAATCCTGGAGCCCGGCTCCAGCATCCTCTTTCGGACTCAGAATTCCAGATCCCTAGGCCTCCTCCCTCAGACCCAGGGATCCAGGTGCCAGCTTTCCCCCATCTTACTTAGTGTTCCAGAGTTCCATACTCCCAAACTTCCTCCCTCAGGCACAAAATTCTAGACCTCCCCAACCCCCACAAGTCCTCCTCTTCCAGACCTAGTAGCCAGACCAGACACTAGCCTCTTCCCTCAGACCCAGTAGCCAGACCCTGTCTGGTCCTTCAGACCCAGCCAAGTCTGTTACTCTCCTCCCTCAGCCCCAGGAGCCAGACTCTAGTCTCCTCCCTCAGACCCAGGGAGGCAGGCCTAGCTCTCCTCCCTCAGACTCAGGAGTGTGGGCCCCAGGCCTCCTCCCTCAGACCCTGGAGTCCTGGCACGAGCCTTCCCACTTCTGACTCAGCTTTCCAGATCCCCACCCTTCCTCTCTCAGACCCAGAATTTCAGATCCCCAGCCTTCCTTACTCAGACCCAGGATTCCCGGCCCCTAGCGCTCCTCCCTCAGACCGAGGGGTCTCTCAGTCTGCCTTTTCCCTCAGGAGTCCCGCCCACAACCCCTCCTTCCTCATTCCATTTAGCTTCTCTCCTTGGCCTTGGGGAATACCTGTCTATTTCCTTTTAAGCCAGCAAACTTTTTACAGGCCACAGTGTGTCCTCCGCGCACCCAGCTTCGATGGCGGCCGTACGGCTTCAGGAGACACGGAAGGCGGGGCCAGCCTGGCTAGATACTCGAGGTCCCATTGGTTGAAGATGACTCATTGCATGGTCTTATTGGGCGAGCTTGGAGAATCCCTGCATCTCATTGGTCCCCAGAGAAGCCAATCACGAGCCGCGTCTGAAGGTGCACATGCGCACACCCTGGCTGTTGCTACCACATGTGTGTGTGGAAGGGGTGGCTCCAGGCTACGTGTTTGCCTCAGCTCCTCCAGCCGCTCTAGGTAGTTGGCCTTTGCCCATGGAACTAAATACCTACCCGAAAGGTCTTTCATATTCCTCGCCATGCCCCTGTTCCAGCACCTACCTAGAAGCCCTAGCCACCATGTGTCAATTTGATCTTCCTCCCTCTCCATTCAACAACGGAGGCTTTCATCCTCTAATCCTGACCTTGAGGGCTGAGTAGAGGGTAGCCCTCTTTCCTGTTTCTTAAGATGCCTCTAAATATTGGAGTTATGAATAGCAATCGGGTGACAGCCCAGGTTGCCTGCACATCGAATGAAACCACTTGTGTTTGTCAAAAACTGTGACAGAGACAAACATTTGAAATAGTTATACATAGATTTAAGGTCTTGGATTACATTTTAATTTATTTGTGTGTGTGTGTGTGTGTTTGTGTGTGTTCATTTGTGTGTCAAGACACATGTCTGGAGCTTAGAGGTTGTCAATTTCCACCTTCCAGTGAGTGGGTCTGAGAAAATCAAACTCAGAATTATTAGATTTGGTAGCAGGAACTTTTATCCCCTTAGTTATCTTGTTGCTTCTCAATTCTCCATTCCTCCTCCTCTCCCTCCTCCTTCAAGTAATTAAAGCAAAAATATGGGTTTCATTTTGATCTTTAAATACATTTTACTTTGTTCAACTATTGTTTTGTTCAGGCAGAGTCTTCTAGCCCAGGATGGCCTTGAACCCTCTGTGTCACTGAAAATGACCTTGACTGAACTCTCTTCCTGAGTCCTGGACTTGGTGGTGCCACCATTTATGCAGCACTGGGTGCTAGGGATTGTAGCAGGTCATTGACCCTGCATGGCAAGCACTTTGCCCACTTGGGTCATCTCTCCAGGCCCCCAGAAATGTCTCCTTTTTTTTTTTTTTTTTCTGAGACAGGGCTTCCCTGTGTAGTCCTGGTTGTCCTAGAACTTGCTCTAGAACCAGGTTGGCCTGGAACTGAGATTAAAGGTATGCACCATGAGAGCCCAGCCACCAAAGGTATTTTGAATCTTAACAAATAAGTAAGAAACAAAATATTTCAATTATGCTGCTCGTTAGTCTTAATAGTAAGAATTTGGCTTCCTAGAATTCAATACTTTTCAGACAGGTATGTGATTTGTGGAGGAAATGGGGAAGGATTATGACCAGATATTCTTTTTTGTTTTGTTTTGTTTTGTTTTTCGAGACAGGGTTTCTCTGTGTAGCCCTGGCTGTCCTGGAACTCACTCTGTAGACCAGGCTGGCCTCGAACTCAGAAATCCACCTGCCTCTGCCTCCCAAGTGCTGGGATTAAAGGCGTGCGCCACCACCGCCCGGCTTCAGATATTCTTTTTTAAAAAAGATTTTATTTATTTATTTTATTATGTATGATGAGTACAGTGTAGCTGTCTTCAGACACACCAGAAGAGGGGCACCAGATCACATTATAGATGGTTGTGAGCCATCATGTGGTTGCTGGGAATTGAACTCAGGACCTCTGGAAGAGCAGTCAGTGCTAAGATTATAGGTTTGTACCACAGCTGGCTCCGAGGTGTTTTCAGATTTGCATCACATAGCCTCGGCTGGTCTTGAACTCACAGTGTAGTCAGAGAAGACAGCCTTGAGCACTTGATCCTCCTGCCTCCGTCTCTTATGCTCTGGGATGTGGGTATGCATCCACACTTGCCTGGTTCATACAGTGCTGCAGATGGAATGGATGCTTTATGCACAAAGATGAGCAGTCTATAGCCGCAGCCCTAAGGGTCGTCTGTAAATGGCAGTGTGTCAGTGTGTTCTGGGGATCTGCTGACCACACCCTGAACGTGCTCAACACTACTGAACTGGACACTAGCTGCCCCCAAAGTGGATAGTAGCCAAGGGTGTCCTTGAAGTTCTGACTGTTCTGTCTTCCATACCCTTTGATCATGTCCTCACATGTGTGGTCAGTGGCATCTTGGTGGCTTTGAAATCAACCCTGGTTTGAGTAAGCCCACCCCAGGAATGGGGAAATACCAGGAAGTAGAGCCTTTTTCTTCCTCCTCCCTGGGGAATCACTTGTTCAGAATTTATTGTATGTTTTAGTCAGTGCTCTATAGCACTGTGGAGACACCGTGACCACGCTAACTGTCGTACAGGAAACCACTTCATCTGCTTCCTCACAGGCAAGCTGAGGGTACTATATCTGATCTGAAGGTGAAAGGAGGTTTCAACTAGACTAGAATGGTAGGAGCAGTGAGACTCTCTAAGAACAGAGACATAAGCCTTAAAATTGCAAGCCAGCCCTGGGCCTCAATAACAAAGAGCTACTGAGTGTCTCAGAGACAGGCTGGCTACAAGAGAGTGAAAAAGGACACATTCCTAAGAGAAATGTGGACCAGATAAGAGTGGATGAGTAAGTGCTAATGGGCAGCCAAGAAACCTCCCTTGTCCTGTGTCAGGATGTCTGTCTAACCTGTTTGCTTCTCTTCCCAAGGCCCTGCTGCATGTGGCTTCTAGGACTCATAGTCTAAAATTAACCAGATTGTCTACTAACTCAGATAAGCATTCGCCCATGGGTTCCAGGAAGGACAGAAACAAAGGGCTGTTCTCATGAGATCAGTTCAGCCCTACCTTGGGCCTGCATACCAAAATTGCTGATGTTGAAAAATGTTTATAACCAATCATGTGCAGCCGCACCAAAGCTCCCCACACTCCCCAATCCCTTCCTATAAAAACTCTATGCTTTTGAGATTCTGGGTTGACTTCCCTACCTCCTGAGTGAGGTACAAGTCGGCCCGGAGTTCCACCATATTAAACTGCCTCGTGTGTTTTGCAACAAGCCGGTCTCTCCTGAGTTCTTGGGTGCGCTCTCCCGGGGATTTGAGTGAGGGACTCCCGCCGGGGTCCCTTTCAAAGGCAGCAGGAAGAGAGGGCCACTGGGCCTGGCTTGGGATTTGAAACATCAAACCATCCCCTACTGACACACTCCAAGACCACACCTACTCCAACAAGACCACAGCTAATCCTTCTCAAGTAGCACCACATCGTGAGGACCCAGCCACTGCGGCACACCAAAACTGAGGGTGACTTCTGGTCAGGGGTTTGCTCATTAGGAGGGAATTGCAATCTGTCTCATAGAATCCCTTCATAAAAGTTTGCAAACTTGCAAAGTTCACAGCATCCTCAGACATGGGGCCCGCCTGAGCCGAGTTCACAGTGGTCCTGCGGCTTTATCTCTTTACTTACTTATCTGAGAAAGGATCTCGCCGCACATTGATAGCTTTGGCTGATGTGGGACTCCGTAGGCAGACCAGTCTGATGTTGAACTTGTGCTGATCCTCTTGCTTAGGCTTCAGCTGGTTACTGCTGGAACAACAGGAGTGACTAGTTGACTTTTAATCAGGTGTGTCTGCCTGTGTGTGCCTGTGGGCATGGGCATGTGAGTGCAGTGCCCTCACAGTGCCAGAAGAGGGGCTTGGAGCCTCTAGAGCTAGGTTGTGCATGGTTCTGACCATCTAACCTGGGTGCTGGGAACCAGCGAGAGCAGGTACGTACTTCTGACTGTACACCTGTCTCTCCAGCCACAACATGTTTTACATACAGGGTCTGTTCCTTGGTTTGCTGTTCACCATGGCTTCCCCCTGCATTCTGATGTTACATCTGTAGGAGATTCTGTTTAGTTGGGTGTGGTGGCACAACCTGTAAGTGCAGGAAGGGAAGCCAAGGCAGGCTGTGTGTGTGGGAGATGAGTTGACTTATAAAAGGCATTTCTGATAGTTACTAGCTGTAACCCCAGTTCTGAGGTGTTGTTCTCTGTAATCTCTGCCCTCTGCTTCTGCTCATGATATGAACTGCTGGTGGACATAACATTGCAATGATGGAGCGATGACTTCTGGGATAGTAACTCTTCTCTATGGAAGACTCCAACTTCCATCTAGACAAGTAAAAAGACTGTATGATGTCTATGATGATGAATGTATTTGGCAAGGTGATTTGAAAAGGAGACACTGAGGGCATTAATCTAGCACACCTTTGGGGCTGTGACTGCTGAGTGTGTTTCCAGAGAGTGTTAGCTGAGTGGGGACAACCCACCCTGAATGTGGGCAGGTACCATCTCATGCCTGGGACCCACCATTCCAATCTCTCCATTTTGGATCCAATGACAATGTCTTGGCTCCATGCCCCTCCCCCCCCCACACCTGGTGCCACGCCCCCTACCACAACCAGCTTTTATCCCACCAGGAAATCTTCCCTCCATTCACCTGCTTTCTTCTGGTTCCCATCATGGCAGTGAAAACATTACTTGATCCCCTGAGGAGGATGTGTGAATGCACATAGGTACTTCTGCGTCTCCAGATTCTCTCTTCCTGACATGCCGCATCTCAGCACTGTGGTTGCCTTACTACTTTCTGGGTTCTAACAGGACAGTGAGATTGGAAGATGAACTGCCTGCTTCTTCCCCACAGAGCCACCTGTGGGCAGGGGCCAAATTTCAGGCCAGAATGAAAACTCTAAAAGCTCTGTGAAGTCAGGACAGTAAGATGTTCGCTGTGGTAACAGGCAATGGCGGCTCCTTCAAGCCTGATCTTCTCAGGTCCATCTCCCAGAAGCCATGCTGTGGAAGGAGAGAACCAAATCCACACACACAAGAGGAGCTGAGGGACACAAGCTTCCTGCCCTCCTAGGTCCCAATGTGACCCAGTGCTTCATGCTGCGGTACCAAGAGGGCTCTGTTAGGCCCCAGGTTGGGAAGAAACCTTAGAATGACAAATGTACTGTGTAAGTTTCCTCAGAGATGGAAACTTTCCATCCTAGGCAGGAACCTCCAGGAAGCTAAACAATTCAAAATAGCTCCAGGAAGTCCCTGAAACCAACCAGATTCATCAGCCGCCTGCCCCCCTGACAGGGAATATAATAAAAGCTGCAAAGAAGACACTGACACCAGACCAGATATCTGGAAGAAGCAGAACCCATGCGAGCTGTCTGCAAGAGGTTCACACCAACTGAGGCACCCAGAAAGGGCACCCTCAAGCTTCATGGCCTGCCTCCATGCTGTGCAGGGTGCTCCAGGTTCCCAGGTTTGTGAGCTTTCACTCATGCTGATGGAAGCTCTGGTGAAGCAGCTGTCTTTGGGTGACTTCTGCTCCTGTAAGTCACCGCTCACCCATGCCTATTCCTGGAAAAAACTCCACTGTAAACCTCATGGTTCACCAAGTTGGACTTTGGTGGTATTCATACATTGCAATATCAAGGAATCCCAATGTGGGGTGAGGAGATGTTAGTGTTGAGTCCCCAGGAAAGGTTTGGTCACACAGCACCATGAACCAGGCCCTGGCAGGAAGTCTCTCATGGATCCCACTGTGTGCCCTCATCTCCTCACGTAGAGAAACCCAGTATTTGGTAAATAACAGCAACTTTATTTTCCACGTGTGGTCAATGCGCGGTTGTCTGCTCTGGAGCAGGGTGAGTGCAGTGGTTCCCATACCTAACCATGAGGAGGCAGAGGTGTGTGGGTGAGGGATGAGGGCACCCGACAGCGCAGGCCAACAGTGCCCAGTCTCAGGTCTTTGGGTTATGAGGTCAGAGGAGGGCTGGCTATGGATGGCCAAGAGGGATTAAGATGGCCAGGGAAATGGGTTCAGCAGATAGGACAAATCCCTCCAAACAAAGGGCTGAGAAGAGCCGAGAGCCCTAACATCCAGGCTGGGAAGATGCCAGGGACAAGTACATGTGACAATGAGTCCACAGTCTGTGACTCTGGGATTTCCATAGCGGAGAAGATTCCAACTGATGTTTGCTTTTTCAATAAGAATTTGCCAGGTGAGACCAGGCATCCATCAATGCTAAAAGTGGTATTGAGCTCACCTAGAAGATAAAGATCAAATCAGGGGTAAGTGGCAGGGACTTGAAAAAGGAAGAAAGAAAGAAACCACATACCCAGGAATCTTGGCTCCTGCCTGCCTCCTGTAGTCCCAGAAGTCTTGGTCCAGATACCAGGATTCCTTCCTTTGATCCAGAGTTCTAGTCTCCAAACTTACTCCTTCTGATACAGCCGTCAATCTAGGCCTCTGCACACCTCCCTCAGAGTCAGGAGTCCTCATCCCTCCTCCTGAACCCCTGGAGTCACGGCCACCGTCTCCTTTACCCCTTACCTCCCTGGAGTGTCAGGTCAGTAGTAAAACAACGAGTGCCCTTAGGACAGAAGACAAAGTTGGAATTGTGGGAGCAGGAACCCTGAAACTGCAAGCAGACAGGACACTGGGTGGTTCCCAGCTCAGAGGAGGCTGAGGAGAGAGAAGGACAGACTGTAGAGCTCCCTCTGAGCTGCAGGCAGGGGCTCTTCCCTCAAGTGCTGGGTCCTGTGATCACATACCTGAAAGTGACAGGTTGTCAAGTAGGACACTGGTGCTGTCAGCGCTGTTGCATAGTTCAGTGTCACAGAAGTGGACATATGAGGCAGCCACTATTCCAGGCCCAGCAGAAAACACCTGGATACTTTTGGTCTTCCTTTCCTCAGGGTTGCTGCAGCCTTTGCTCCCCAGTATGACAGATTGTTTACCTAAGGGGCCACCAGAGTGAGAGCTTCTCATGGAGGGAAAAGATGGCAACACCTAGATGCTCAGTTCCCGGGTCCCTTGATGCTCCCACTCGGGGACAGTACGATCCTCAGTGACAACAGGACAGATCTTGAGCCGAGTCTGCCACAGACTGAAGCCCAAACCTGGCTCCCTCTGCTCTGCCACTTGCAGACCCTGTGACCAGGCCCTTCCACACAGTGTCCCCTGAGCCCCTGCACCATGCTGTGGCCTCACTCTGATCAGCATCTCTTCTACCCTGCTGGGTGTCTCTCTACTCTCTGCCCTTCACACCACACTTGGCTCCCTGTGCTCTGCTTCTCTCTCCTTCCTGCTTCCCTGCAGAGCTGGGAAGGACTCAGGCTTAGCAGAACCCAACACAGGCACCGGCATGCATCCACATTTCCAACCTCTCATACTTACCCATCCTTCCTTCTTCCCCTCGTCCCTCCCTTCCTCTCCCTCCCTTCCTCCCTCATTTTGTCCCTCCATCCCTTCCTCCCTTTTTCCTCTCTCTTCCTGGGCCCCAAGTCTCCTCTAGTCCAGGCTGCTCTTGAAGGCCAAGGTTGCTGCAGATGAAGCTGACTGTCTCCACCCACAGCCCCACGCTGGCATTGCAGGCAACAGCACCACACCCAGTTCATGTGGGACAAGGGTTCAAGCCCAGGGTTTTTCTCTTAACTAAGATAGATCTTCATTATATACCCTCATCTCAGCTCAGCAGAACAAGGCACAAAGACAGGAGATCCCAGGCTTATGGGTAGATGGGCAGAAATGCAGGGCATAGAATCCAAGGCAGGGCTGGGCCTGGTCCAGTGTGGAAGCGTGTTCCTCCAGCCCAGTCCACGCACCTACATCTACGAGCAGGAGTGTCTCCTGACATATCTCATGGTGTGCAGCTTCAGTGGTCCCGAATGATTTCCACTTAACTGCTGTCTTAGTGAAGCCATTGCCAAATTTCAACATGATTCCCTTGTGACAGATCAGAGTACCTGTGGAGAGGAAAATGCAGTGTTTGTGAGAGTCAAGGAGCCCACCATGTCTGTCTCTGCAGTGTCTGGGCTAAGGGAGGCCATCGCATACTCGGGAATCATACAGGATGGCTGTGACATCCCCGTGTGCATTAAGGGGGGACTCAGAGCTCATTACTTCCAAGCACCCCCACTACTCTAGGTGGCCATAGTGGGGGACTGACTTCTCATCTCTGAGCTGCCCCATTCCTGCACACCTGTCCTGCACTCTCTCTGCTCCACCCCACCCACATCCTCCCATCTTGCTCAAAGGTGGCTCCTTTCCCCCAAGTTGCTCCAGCTGCAGCTCTGCCCCCATTCTTTCTCTGCAGCCCATGTTACAATCCTCAGGAAACCCCGGGACTTACTCTGCACAGTCTCTGCAGATCCTGAGCACAGTCCCCACCTCTAATGCCTCCAGCTAGCAAAGATGACAGCAAGGCCTTTCCCTGTCTGTCGTGGGTCTCTCCCATCTCCCTTCACTTCTCCCCCACTGTATTTACTCCACCGCCCCCAGCAGCCCATGGGTCTGCATAAAGGATTAGGTATTCATGTCAGGACTCTGAGAAGCCTTCAGAAGTTAGAAACTCCCCCAGAATAAAATTCTCATCTTCAAGAGCTGAAGTAGTGTTTCAGTGGGTAAAATACTCAGTACTTTTCCTTGGGCTGAGTTTGACCCCAGAACATATGAGCACACACCCTCCTGCTAGCAGAGACAGACAGATAGACACATACCCCTATACATAATTTAAAATAACAAAGATACATCTAAACACTCCTGTGTGACTCGGCCTTCCTATGTCTTCATGTGCAAATCCCCTCTTCGTCCCTATGCCCCTGATACAGTCCCACAGGCAGGGGACATCACACAGGGTCTGGGAAGAAAAGGAGGATGAGACACATTCTAGTGTCACAGAACTACTCAGGGGAAGGCAAGGAGATGGGGAACATAGGAGACAATATGGTGGCCACCCATTATTGATGATAGAACAAGGGATATGTATTCTTTGATTTCCTGTCTGGAAAAGAGGGCAGGGTGCTGGTCTCCAACAGTGGGTAGGAGAGCTCGGTGTTGCCAGACACACGGTCCTTCTCAGGCCTTTGCACATGGTTTCCTCCTCCCATGTCTGCAATTGTTTTCTCCTCCAATCTATTAAGAGACACTAAATGAAACGTAGAGCATTCTGACACTCAAATGATGATTGCCAATTGCTCTTCTACATCCTCACCTGAGTAGGGGAAGAGGCTCAGCAGAGAGAGGAGCAGGACATACTGGCTGCGGCAGGCTCCCATGGCTTCTCTGAGGGTGGGAAGAGCTGATCAGGACCTGGGAACTGGTAACCTACAGGAGTCAATTCAACCAGACAGGGAGGGGTTACTCCTTGTTTTCTAGATGGGAACAGTTCCAGAAAACAAAGCACAATGGGCCCAGGAGCCCTCTGATTTAAGCCTCAGTCAGGACTTCAGATTCCAAGCAGGATCTTCTCAAGGCCTCGGCTTCTCAGTCTTCAGGGCCTCAGCTCCACCACATCCAGAGCTGGAATTCTGAAGGTCCTGGTTTGTCTGTCGGAGGAATGTGACATTTAGGTTTCATTCTCACAGCTCCAACTCCCCAAGACCCAGGATTCTAGGCGCCCAGCTCCCTTCTTGGAACGCCTCGGAGAACAATTCTCAGCACCTCGAAGTGTCATAAACCCTGGCCTCCTCCTTCATTCATGGATGACCAGACCCCCAGTGTTACCTTTGGACACAGAATCCTGAACTGAGCACTCTTCAATAACCCAGGGAACAAGCCCAGTAAGAGCAAAGCCCTCCTCCCTTAGATTAGGGTGTCCAGGGCCCAGTTCTACCTCAGACCCAAGACTTCGGTATCTGTCTTTCCTTCATCAAACTCCGGTGTCCAGGCGCAGCCACTTCCTCAAACTGAAGACTCAGAGGCCCTTTCCTCCTCCTCTTTCCTGCTTGTCCTCACTGGCTCTTTTTTTAGGCCTCGGGAATCTGGTGCCTCACTGCTCCTTTTCCTAGTAAGCAGCAAATTCTTTCTGGCTTCAGAATATCCTCACCAGAATCTTGGGCTTTGAAGGCACTTCCGGTTGTGCTCTGAAGTAACCTCTCTGCACATGCGTGACTCCTCTCACACTGCCCAAAGAGACAACGTGAGTCAGACAAGTGTCTTGAAGTCCCATTGGCTGATGAGAACACATTGGAAGGCCTCATTGGATAAACGTGTAGAATCGTTGCATCTCATTGGTCTGCATAGAAGCCAATTACAGAACGCCTTAGAAGACACGCATGTGCAGAAAATGAGTTCTAGGTCACTGACGGTTGCTGCTGAGGTCATCCCCTAATTGCAGGGTCACCTGGTATCTTGGAGCGCTTTCTGAGGATCGCCCTTTGCCCTGTCACTGGAGATGCTTCTTAATTGTACAGATGAACAGGAAGCAGGTGACAACACTGGTTGCCATCAAAGATGTTTACCCTCCTTAGGCCTAGGAAGATGACCATTCAGATTAGACACAGATATGAATTTTTAAAATTACATTTTATTTTATGTACTTGTGTGTTGATGGGATGTGTCAAGGTGCACATGACAGAGGATAATTTGGGAATTCAGTTTTCTCCTTCCACGTGTCAGTCCCAGGAATCAAACTCAGGGTGTCAGGTTTGGTGACAGATGCCTTTATGTGCCGAATCATCTCCCTGATTCTCACTTATTTGTTTAAAAAATGTGAGTTATTTATATAGTAATTAGAGTCCTTGGAAAGTTTTCCTAAGTTCATGTAATATACTTTTTCCCACATTCTTTTTTTTTTTTTGACTTTACATTCGGCTTACTGGTCCCTCGGTCATCCCCTCTCACAATCCTTCCCTCATCCGTCTCTCCTTTTCTTCTGAGCGGGTGGAATCCCCTGAGTATCCTCCACCTCCCAACCCGGGACTCAAGTCTCTGGAGGCTAGGTGCTTCCTCTTCCTTTGAGGTCAGACAAGCAGCCTAGCTAATAGCCTGCGTAAAGGCAGCAGCTTTAGGGACAGCCCCTGCTCCAGTTATTCGGGACCCACGTGAAGACCAAGCTGCACATCTGTTACATATGTAGGACTGCACCTCACACAGCACGCTCTTTATGTGTTGTCGGACTCGCTGCTGTTGTGAATGGTGCAGTGACCTTAGAGGGGAGGCAGGCGTTCCCAGGCACCCAGAGAACTGATGCTTTGGCACAGCCGTAACACATGGGGCTTCAGAGGGGATCATGCTGTTTCAAATGGGTGCCAGCTCTTTGTCGCCAACCTTGTGGTAATATTTTGTGCGTTATCACATAGGTAAATATACATGACGTCGTGAGTGAATATTTCTTTTATCTTTATTATGTGTATGGGTGTTTGCCTGCGTGTATCTCTGTGCCTGCAGAGGCCAGAAGAGGACACGGGAACCCCTGGAACTCAAGTTACACACTGTTTTGACCTACTCTGTTGGTGCTGGGAATTGAACCTGAGTTCTCTGGCAGAGTGACCCACATCTTCAGGCTTGATTTTTTTTTTTTTGGTTTTTCAAGACAGGGTTTCTCTGTGTAGCCCTGGCTGTCCTGGAACTCACTCTGTAGACCAGGCTGGCCTCAAACTCAGAAATTCGCCTGTCTCTGCCTCCCAAGTGCTGGGATTAAAGGCGCCCGCCACCACTGCCCAGCAAAGATTTATTTATTTATATTATGTATGTGAGTACACTGTCACTGTCTTCAGACACACCAGAAGAGGGCATAGGATCCCATTACAGATGGTTGTGAGCCACCATGTGGTTGCTAGGAATTGAACTCAGGGCCTCTGGAAGAGCAGTCAGTGCTCTTAACCACTGAGCCATCTTTCCAGCTCCATTGAATTTTTATATAGAAACAATGTCAAAACAAGAAAAGGGCTCAGTGACGCTCTTGGTTTTATGTAAACTATAGGTAGAACTTATGACTAAAACGACCGTCCAGTTCAGATGCTGCAAATACCGAAACTGGTAACTCAGCTATATATCCCAGGAATAATGTTATGTCCCTTTAGTATTCCCAGAGCTGTATGTTTCGTGGAGCCCGTGTGTATGTGTGAGACTCTTCCGTATATGCACGTGTGAAGGCCAGTCGTCTGTACTGAATGCTTTCCTCTCTCACTCTCCACATTATTCTATAGAGAAAGGCTCCCTACTGTACCTGCTGGATGCCTGCCATCTGCCCATCTCCATCCACAGCACTGGACTACCTGCTGCTGTGCCTGGCTTTTACATGGGTACCAGGGATTGGAACTGAGGTCCTCCTGTTGTGTGGCAAGCCCTTTACCAACTTGAGTCATCTCTCCAGAGGTCCAGACATGTTTAATTTTTTTTAATTAATTAATTAATCAAAAACTTAAAGTAATGATATAAGAAACAAAATATTTCAATGACATTGTTCAGTAGTCTTAATACTCAGTAAGAATTTGGTACCCTGGGACTCAATACTCTTCCATCAGGTATGTGATTTGTGGAAGGAAATGAGGAAGAATTTAGGGCCAGATACTTTTAGGTCCCAGGTTATAGAATGTAATGTGTTGGGGTCTTTTGGATTTAGAGAGAAATACACCTCTATTTTCTGTTCTTTTTAGTTTTTTTTCTCTTTGGGATGTGGGCAGTGGTTTATTGGAACTAACTCACTCAGGAGAGTGAGTGTTTGAATGCTGAGAAAAAAGAACCAACCTGTTTTCTATACATAAAGATTATTCTCAATTTTGAAGATGTACAATTGGATTTTTTTAAAGTAGTTATTGGACAGTCACTGCTTGCCGTATTTCCTGTAATTTTGGTGTAAATTTATCTCTGTCCCAGTTGTAAGGTGGAAATGTTCTATGTTTGCGTCTGAGAATTCCTGTTCATTATTTGTGACAGAGTGTCCCCAGGTAGGTGACGGGCTTTTTCTCTCCCTCAGTGACACAGATATAGGGAAGTTAAGTAAGATTAAAGGTAGATATAAGCAGATTTATTAGGAGGCGACTCTGGGGCTGGCTCACGGATCTCACAGGTGGCGGGCAGTGAGGTCAAGCCTCTTAGCTAAAGCAAGGGGGTTTTATAGAGCTTATGTGAGGAGTGATGACATGTGAGCTAGGAGCTGGGATTGTGCCCATACATGGCCAAAACCCAAGCTCCTGGGAGGGCACTCTTGGGTGCATTGCTGGGAACAAAGAGGTGGGCAGTGATGACATGCTAGCTGGGAGTTTTTTTGAGCAGGTAGTGTGTTTTCTCTGACAGGGTCTCCCAGCTTGTGCAGGGGCAAGCTGGGGTTCCAGCCAAGTCCAGCTGAAACTTGCTATATACAAAGGCTGGCCTTAAACTTTTTGGGGTCATCCCACTTCTGTCTCTCAGGTGCTAAGAATATAGGTTTGTATCACACCTGACTTGGACTTGTTTTCAAACAGGGCCTCTGTAACCGATCTGTTTGTTACTGTGTGGGCTCTTTTTCTTTGACCTTTCCCAGCCTTTTCTGAGCTTTTCAACACCCTAACACTCAATAAGAGAGAAAAAAAAAGGGGAGAGAAAAAGAAAGGGGGCAGTGTTGAGTTCCTTGGGACAAGTTTGATTTTCGCTGTAGGACATTTATTTCTTCTTTCTTCTTTGGGCACGACTACTTAACAAACTGTGACCATCAGCAACCAACAGTAACCAGAAACCCAGCCTGCCTCTCAGGACCCTAGAATTCATAATATACTCTCTGAAAAACCCCCAGAATCCAAACGTCATGCCATGGCAGAAACTATCTGCTGCTGGCAAAATCACACCCCTGCTAGCACCTGAAGAAAATTATAGTCAGCTGCTGCGGACAATCTGAAGCAGCCCCATATCCCACATCTGGGCTTAAAACCAAAAGTTGTTCCCATAATATTTATGTGTTTTTTTAAAGAAACCAAAATTCCAAAATTTCACTACAAGCCTCATGTTGCCTAGGCTGGTCTTGAACTCACCCTGTGGCCAGAGAAGACAGCCTTGAGGTTTTGATCCTGTCTCCATCCCCTGTTGTTGAGAACAAGCAAAAGATACTTGTTCTAAATACTACCATTTCATTTTTCAGACTCTATTTATACATAGGGGAAACTAAGTTCAAGGTCCCAGGTCCTAGGGGAGTCAGCTGGAGTTTCCAATTAAGTCCTTCATGATCTGCAGTCAAAGCACACAGTTTCTTCAGTAATAGAGTCTTACAGTCTAATACCAGAAGCCTCTGGCTATACTGTCCCTCGTAAGTACAATAAAATCCTTCTCCTCAACCATACCTTAGAGTGATTATGTCTCTATTTTCACTCATAAAAGACTTGGAGCTTGTTCTGAAGGAATCTCAGGTCTCAGCTTAAACTTAAAAGTTAACTTCCCCAGAGACACATCCTGGGAGAAGCGCATTCCAAAGACGTACACACACATTCCAGGAGAAGGGCCCAAGATAAGAGGTAATCAGGAAGCTGGGCCCTTAGCGCAATAAACCTGGCAAACAGGAGCTATGGTAAGATAGACTTAGCTAACACTCATTGTCATAAGATAATGTGCAAATATGTGTTGCCAAGGAACCAGGTGTGGGAGCGGCCGTTTGAGGTCAGCCTTCGTGGTTAACATTGTCTAAGAGGTGATTGTAAGATTGCCCTTGTAAACCGTATAAAAACTGCTCTTAGCTTTAGCTCAGGGTTCCTCTAGCCTGCGTGTGTGTGTGGGGGGATGGGGACCCCAGTGCACTGAATCAATAAACCTCTTGCTTTTGCATCGAACCCCCTGTCCGTGAGTGTTTCTGTGGGAGCACGGCTTCCCAGTTTGATCTTCGGGTCCAACAGTTCCCAATCTCTTACTGCTTGGGGTCGATAACACATTCCATGTGGGAGAGCGGCTCCTCCAGGTGTTTCCCAACACCAATGTTCTCACTGTACAAAATGAATGGTTTACTTGCCTGTACCCTGTTGTTGTAGCTGTCGAAGGGACTCTAGTAGAACTGAGCCTAACAAACACGGCTCCGGCAGACCTTCCCCTTCCCTATTGCCTGTTGTAAACAACTGTTAGATTCTGTTCCTAAAGCTAGGCACCAAGGTCTATTCCCTTATTTGGCCACTTTTCCTCTTGAGACTGACCACCAAGATCCAGCTATCAAAGTATGAAGTCCAGCAATCAAATGCCCCCTTTGGTCGCCCAAATTAACATGCCCAATTAAAATTAAACTCCTCACACTAACAGGGTTTCCCCTTGTACCCTTAAAAACTGCCACTTGCCTATGGGCCACCTCTGGCCTATCTATCCAGAGGCAGTCCTTTGTCCACTCTCTCTCCAGGACAAACACTCCCCCTTGCTCCTTTCCCTCCTCTTCTTTCTCCTTTGTCTCTTATTTCCTGCCTTTTGTCCCTCTGGGGCAAATAAATCTCCTTTGTGCTGACAACTTGGCCTTGGGGTGTCTGGTGCCAATAGTGGTCCTTTCAGGAGTTGGCTCCCATCCAACTTACCTAGCTGTTGGGTGGGGCAGTTCCTGACTGGGCAAACCAACTCCACCTAGTATAATGATTTGCTGGAGTAAAATGTACCCTCCTCAGTCTGGGGGGATAATTACCCACTCCCACATCCTTGGTAAGTGTACTTAAATGCTTTACCTCCCTTCTAGCCTACCACCCATCAGAGGTATTGGAAAAGAAAGGTTAACAGGACTGTCTGGCGCCCTTCCTGGCCAGCAGGAAATTAGACGCAAGACAACAAGGTTCCTTCTCAAGGCAGTTTACTCAGGATTGTAGCTTTCTGGAGGTGGCGGCGGCACCTACCCTGGGGACCAGGCTTATATCTAAGTAAAGGCCAATGAGCATATGCCACGTATCATCTTTCCATACGCCCCTGCATAGCTGCATAGCCAAATGAGGACTTGTTTACCACAAGGAGCAGTCTCAGCCAGCACCATCTTCAGGTGCAGCGCATAGCGGCTCTCTACAGTTCCCCTTTTTGTTTTACAACGAAACAGGCAAGAGTAGAGGTCTGATCTCAGAATGGAATAATGGACATTGTACTAGCACCCAAAGGATGCTAGACCTGTCCGGTACCAATTTTTTCTGAGGCGGGTAAAATCAGGGAATTTTGAGGAAAGGGCGGTACCAACCCGCATCCCTCAGACTTGCTCTTCACAAGACTGCAGGCAGCATTCAGCGTATCTCGAGTGCAGTGCTTTGCCTCGCAGCCTGAACGTGATGAACTTTTCAAGACTTACTGGCAACAAGCCATGCTTGTGGGGACTGTCCTGCCTCAGTGGCATAGAATGCTTGTGCAACCAGGGCAAGGTCTCTCTTTCGGGATTGGACAACACGGCAGAGACAACACAGGCAGAGCACAGAGACCCCTACTAAGACAACAGCCAGGGTCCCCATACCCGCCCGCTCTTTAAGATGATTCATTGCTTGATGTATCCACGTAGTCAATCTCTCTGCAACAGTCACATCAACCCGGGTAGAGTTTTGCTGTCACAATTGCCAGGCGGGGATCTCTCAACAGGGCACCAAACCCTCCAGACCAATTGCCTTTAAGATAAGAAGACAACTCCCGAGACATATTAGCAGCCTTAGTCACATTATTATATTGTACAGAGGTCACACAAAGTCCTGAGAATTTCCACTCACACCCTAATTGAGCCAATCCAATTAACATCTCTCAGCTGGCTATACTTTGAATATTCAAGGCTTGAGCCACGGTGGCGGACATATTGTTGACAGTCACAGTGGTTTAAAGAAATTGCTGCCGTGGTAGCTGCCACAGCCACCACAGTAATTGGTGTAATGCCAAAATCTCTTCTTTCTCTAAACAGGGTATACTCAGGTTTTGTTTATTTACTATTACTGGCCATACCCCCTACATCCACTTAGCATTGGTTTGAGTGGCTGTTAACAAATTTTAGAATCAAGATAATTTGTTTGAATTCTGAAATCTAGTCTTCTGCAGGCCTACCTCTATCATGTCTGATCCATATAATTCTGGGAGATATAACTACTACCTTAATAATCATTTCTTTTGGAAACATACAGACATAATCATCTAATAGGCTGTAAGGATTGTTGTCTGGATCCTTTAGCACTGAACTAATAGATGATGAGTTGTATCTTGAGGCAGGCCGGGAACAGGCAGGGGTCTCCTTCCCTGGCCCCCAATTGGCCACCTCCTGCTTTCTTCTCCACGGCTTGAGGGATCTCTGTCACCTGGTCCTACCCAACTAGACTCCTCTCTCTTTTCTGACTCTGTCTCAGAAGTTGTGGAGGGGTCTAAGCTGGGGCCATAGGCAGGACCACCAGTCTTCTGGCTCCTGCCCCCATAGCTTCCAGTTAGCAGTGCCTGGGCATTACTGATATTCTCTCGGGTGCTAACAAATATGAAGGGAACCATTCCCTCCTCCCTGGGGTTCTTCTTGTCGTTATCACCTTCCACATGAACCCTTACCACACCAGACCTATCCACTATCTCCTGAATCACTTTCCCATTCTTTCCAATCACTTTGCTAACCAAGTTCCTGGGCACTTGTACAGAGTCCTCAGAAAATTCAAAGTAGCTTCGAGCCTGTCTGCATGCCTCTGGCGTCTCCCCATAGATTTGGAAAGTGCAGGTTTCTTTGCCCAACTCAATGGCAGTCACTCTTAGCACTTTTCGAGCCTGCTGGATGTTGGCACTATGAGTTCCAATTGCCAGACCTATCAGGTCCTCTTGAACTGTAAACTCCTTTTCCCTAAACCGAATATCCTTGAACCAGTAACCAGAAAAACTTTTCTCCTCACTTCTTTCCCAGAGGAAAAATATAACCACAAAACTGAAAATCACACCCATCTTCTTTCCACTTTTTTGTCTCTTTACCGAGCACATTATTATCTTAAACTCATTTCCTTCCGAGAACCTTAAACTCCTTGTCCCTAAACCGGGAACCTTACCGATCGATCACCCTGTCTGCCAGGAGTTCTGGAACCTCACACGGGTCGCTTTACCGCGATTTTCTTCCTTGTTCCCGTACCAGGCCACCAATTGTCCGGTGCCCTTCCTGGCCAGCAAGAAATTAGTTAGATGCAAGACAACAAGGTTCCTTCTCAAGACAGTTTACTCAGGATTGTAGCTTTCTGGAGGTGGCGGCCCCACCTACCCTGGGGACCAGGCTTATATCTAAGCAAAGGCCAGTGAGCATATGCCACGTATCATCTCTCCATACGTTCACGTATTACTGTTCCCTGCCCCTGCACAGCTGAATAGCCAAATGAGGACTTGTTTACCACAAGGAGCAATCTCAGTCAGCACCATCTTCAGGTGCAGCTCATAGCGGCTCTCTACACAGGACAAAAGAGGATGTGACCCTGCTTAGAAATAGTGCTTTGGGGCAAATCCAATACATTGTTAGGATATCAGCAGTTCAGACCCTGCTTAGAAATAGTGCTTTGGGGCAAATCCAATACATTGTTAGGATATCAGCAGTTCAGTTCGCAGGAATCAGCAGGGGTAGCTCTATCCACTCCCAAACACCATTCACGAATCAGCAACCGCAGTTTGATCCAGGAGAAACCACAAGGTTTTGCCAACTGGCCAGTTCTGAGTCTGTGGAAGTGGCAAGAAGCCCCCAGAACACCACCAGAAGTTCTTTGGTCCATTTCTGTCTATGAAGTTAAGTCAAATGATGAACAGCAAAGAGTGACAAGGCACACTAACACAGCACAATCCACTGTCTGTTGGGTTATATTCATACCCTTCCCAGATATCAAATGTCATCTCAAGCACCTGGTCTTGTGCGTAATTTTAAAAACACTTTGGCTCCTTTGTTTGGGACTGCAGCCTGCACCCCTGGCTTAGCACCGAGATCTGCCGCCGCTGGCCTCACTCCCGATTTGCCTATTCCTCCCAGCTAGCTTTGCCAAGCTACAAGACTATTGCCCTGATTGCTCTCTTTCTCTGCCCACCTTTGCTTCGTTGATGGAAAACACTAGACAGTTTTATTATTTTATAATTAGCCAGATAGCACAATTGCTGGCACTCTTGCCCTAACCTTATCAATTAGCCATTTTCAGCCACCCACTGGTGGTGGAGGCCGCTATTTTCAGCCACCCACTATCTTACATGGTTGTTGCATGTATCCTGTTCCAAAGCCTGGCCAAAAGACCTCCTCTTTCCCTGTGTCCTTTACTTTCTTGGGCCTGAAAGCTCGACCTTTACCCAGAAGCCCAGCAATTGGCTTCTGTCTTCTTTATTGACCAAATCAAGAACCAATTAGGGAACTGGCACCTCCCCTATTTGCTCTAGCAAAACATCACATGTCCCTTTACCAGGCTGCTTCCAGAAAACCATCATGTTCTCAGCAAAAATATCCTCTCATAGGACAGTTTCCATGAAAATATCACACTACACAACTGAATCGCCTAAGAAACTAGAAATTTCCACTTCAACACACAACAGGCCAGGCAACCTCTGCTGCTGAGCTTGCCAACAGTGTTGATTCTGTGTTCTCATCTCAAAGACTGCAAACTTACCTCTAAAATTTTTAACTGTTTTCAAAGCATCTCCATATTTGCGTGGTGGACCCCACTCATTAAGCAGGCATGCCACCACGTACCACACAAGGGAAGATCCTTCCCCAGACACTCCTAATTCCCACGGCTCAGCCTTAGTTGTATGTCTCACTATCCATAGCAAGAACCAGGCAACCGCCATTACAGCTCACAGGCACGCTAACACACACCATACAGGAATGAACAGCTGTATTTCCTCTGCAGATGTTCCCACTTGGGCTTCTCAGCCTCACCTCAATGCCCTTCTACCCACAGGCAGAAAGAACCATGACTCACTCTTCCCCAGTTCAAGTTTAGTCCTGTAAGGTCCCTGATCGGGAACCAATCCTGCTATGTGACAAAGCTTTTACTTAGGAGATTCAATGCATACATCTGCTCAGTCAGATTGGGTCTTAATGACACAACAAAGTACAGATATGACCAAAGTCCAATATAGTGTAGCAATGAGTTTTATACTGGAGTTGCTTACAGGACTATGCCTGGGCGAGGAGTCACTTACAGGAGCTTGACATGGTAGCTCACCCCTGTTGGACCAACAGAAGCAAAGTGAAGCGAAAGACAGATGCTCACCATGAGTTCAAGGTCACTGTGGGCAACCTATGGAGTTCCACATGAGCCAAAGGCTATTGATGTATGTGAGATCCTATCTCCAATCAATCAACTGTTCGATCAATCAAGCCACAGGACCATTGCAAACTTGGCTCAGGTAGGCCCATTGCCTGAGGATGCCACAAATGTCATGAAGTTTGCAAACTTGTAAGACACCCGTGTAGAAGCCAGCCATAGCAGCACATGATTGTAAGTTCAGCACTGTTTGATATAGACAGGCAGATCTCACACACTCTCCACCCATCCAGTATGTGCAGGGAGAAGCGCTTCTCCTAAGAGTGACATAGAGAATGTGAGAGGAAAGCGTTCAGTACAGACAACTGGACTTCACACAGGCACATATAGAATAGCGTTCCACACATACACATGGGCCCAGGAAACACACATCTATGGAGACTCTGAAAGGACATTATTCCTAGGTCATGAAGATGAGTTACCATTTCTTGATATTTGCAGCATGGGACAGGAGTGCCATTTAGGTCGTGGCAAGTTGTACTTATATTTTATATAAAACTAAAAGCTTCACTGAACCCTTTTCTTATTGTGACGTTTCTCTATTAAAAATAAATGTCCAAGCATGAAGATATCTATCAGTGGTTAGGAGTGCTGGTCACTCTACCAGAGGATTCAAGTTCAATTCCCAGCACCCACACAACAACTCAAAACTGTAACTCCAGATCCCATGTCCTCTTCTGGCCTCTGCATGTACCAGGCAACCATGTGGTGCACAGACATACATGAAGGCAAAACACCCATACACATAACAAAGATAAAAGAAGTATTAACCCACGACATCATGTATATTTACCTATGAAATAACTCACAAAATATTATCACAAGGTCGATGCCTTTTTCCTTCAAGGCAAGGAGCCGGCAGCCATGTGTTACAGCATGATCCCCTCTGAAGCCCATGTGTTACAGCTGTGCCACAGAACAAAGCATCCGAGTTCAGCAGCAGGTAAAGACAGCATGCTGTGTGAGGTGCAGTCCTAAGCAGCCATTGTACACACATTCCTGCCCCTCTCAGGAGGACACTGTGTAAAGCAGAATCAGCCAGAGGCGGAAAGACAAAGGGCACACATGTTCTCCTTTGTGTGGAATCTAGCCAGGGGAAGGACAGGAAAGTAAAGGCTGTTGGAAGGGGGAAGGGTAATAGTAGACACAGACATGAACCAAGAGCCCAGGCTGGGGCTCAGCTGTAGAGCGCTTGGCCAGCAGGCACAGGCACTGGCTTCCATCCCAGTGCTGCATCAATGGTGGCACTCGTCACTAAACCCAGGACTCAGGACGCTGGATCAGAAGTTCAAGGTCATTTTCAGCTACGCAGAGGGTTCAAGGCCATCCTGGGCTAGAAGACTATCTCAAGAAATAATGTGCTAAGTGTTTGTGGCCATATGGAAGGGTATCCTGGGACTCAGAAGCCCAGGTATCACACAGCTCTGAGGTTGGACAGTCTTCCAACAGAAGGGCATCCTGAGACATGGGAGCCTAGTAACCACACAGCTCTGAGAGGAAGCCTCCTCAGCAGAGGTGTTGCAGCTCCCAGAGGAGGGAATCCCCAGCTGAGCTGAGGAGCTGAGGAAACTCAGCCCTGCTCCATACTTCTTTGATTTTTTTCCTTTCTTCTCTTGATTGCTTCTTGGCTCCTTCCTGTGAGAGAGTCACACCATGTAGCAAATCTCATCAGAGATTTATTGGAGGGTCAGGGTATGGAGAGGAGACTCCAGGATGGCTGCCTCTCCTTCTCTAAGTGGAACGAAAGGGCAAGGCTTATATAGGATTTCTTAGGGGGCGGAGCTTTTCGGAGCAGAGATTTCCAGAGTGAGGATGGGTGGGATTTCAAGTCCTGAGTTTACGGAGCTCAGGGATTGGTGGTTTTTTTCATCCCCTTTTCCCTGCATCAGGCACATGGGTTGGGTTTTAGAGACCTTTTAGGCTGAAGCACCATCTCTGCCAAACTGCTTGGGTGTGCTGGAGAGGAGGACAGTTCCTTGAGGACAACTCTTGAGGTGGTATTTCTCCAAGGTGGTGGGCTGAGGGAAAGAAGCTGTCACCGAGGACAGCTCCTATGGTGATCCCTCAGGACATCTGCAGGTGCTGCCACAGCAGCAGCTCTAGCAGGGACTACACGAGGGAAGCACGTTAGAATAACTTAGGAACACTTTTTTTTTGAGGAGGGACACAAGGAAACTAACTACTTTCTACATATTAATATATTATTATTAGTTTTTAATAAAAGAACTGAGAGCCAGCAAGATAACTCAGGGCATAAAGGCATGTGTTGCCAAACCTGACATCCCGATTTTGATTCCTAGGATTTAAACGGTGGAAGGAGTATGCTCACTCCCCAAAGTGTCCTCTGTCACATGACCCTTGACACATGTTCACCAACACACAAGCATACTGAATTAAATGTAATAAAAGAATTGACATCTATGTCTAATCTGAATGGTCATCTTCTCGGGACTGAGGAGGGTAAATATCTTTGGTGGCAATCTGTGCCGTCACCTGCTTCCTGGTCATGTGTACAATTTAGAAGCATCTCCAATGACAGGGCAAAGGGCATTCCTCACAGAGCCCTCCTAGATACCATGAGACAATACCACTGGAGTATGACCACGGGAGAAACCGACACTGACCTTTACCCAACACTCACTTTCTGCGCATGCATGCTTTCCGAGGAGGCCAGGTATTGGCTTCTCTCGGGACCAATGAGATGCTCAGTTCTTCATGCTTAGCCAGTCAAAAGATGTGATGAATGCTCATCAACCAATGAGGCTTCGAGGGTGGGAGGAGCCGCGCAGGCGCAAACAGGTTATGGTCAAAGCACAACCGGAAGTGCCTTTTAAGGCTGAGATTCTGGTGAGGAGATTCAGAAGCCAGAAGGAACTTTGCTTCTTTAAAAGAAAAGGAAAGAAAGAAAGAAAAAAAAAAAGGAGCAGTGAGAGACCAACTCCCCCAGTCCTGAGATAAAAGCCAATGACGAGGAACAGGGGAGAGGAAGGGGAAGGAGCTTGCATGAGTCAATAGTCACAGGGACAAGGGCTAAGACAGGGACTCCTGGTAAACAGGTACTGAAGTCTTGGTTTTGAGAAGAACTGGGTCATGGACACCCTAATTTGAGGGTGGAGGGCTTTGTTCTCAAGGAGATGGGGTTTGTTCCCTGGGTCTTCCAAGAGTGCTCAGTTCTGGACTTTGTGTCTAAGGGGAGCATCTGGGGTCTGAATAGCCATGACTGAAGGAGGAGACCCGGGATTGCACTGCCTCGTGACTCAGGGCTGAGGACTGTACTCTGAGGAGTGAAGAAGGGAGCTCTGGGGGACTAGATTCCTGGGTCTTGGGGAGTTGGGGCTGTGAGAATGGAACTTAAATGTCACATTCCTCCGACAGACAAATCAGGACCTTCAGAATTCCAGCTGTGGATGTGGTGGAGCTGAGGCCCTGAAGACTGAGAAGCCGAGGCCTTGAGAAGATCTTGCTTGGAATCTGAAGTCCTGACTGAGGCTTAAATCAGAGGGCTCCTGGGCCCATTGTGCTTTGTTTTCTGGAACTGTTCCCATCTAGAAAACAAGGAGTAACCCCTCCCTGTCTGGTTGAATTGACTCCTGTAGGTTACCAGTTCCCAGGTCCTGATCAGCTCTTCCCACCCTCAGAGAAGCCATGGGAGCCTGCCGCAGCCAGTATGTCCTGCTCCTCTCTCTGCTGAGCCTCTTCCCCTACTCAGGTGAGGATGTAGAAGAGCAATTGGCAATCATCATTTGAGTGTCAGAATGCTCTACGTTTCATTTAGTGTCTCTTAATAGATTGGAGGAGAAAACAATTGCAGACATGGGAGGAGGAAACCATGTGCAAAGGCCTGAGAAGGACCGTGTGTCTGGCAACACCGAGCTCTCCTACCCACTGTTGGAGACCAGCACCCTGCCCTCTTTTCCAGACAGGAAATCAAAGAATACATATCCCTTGTTCTATCATCAATAATGGGTGGCCACCATATTGTCTCCTATGTTCCCCATCTCCTTGCCTTCCCCTGAGTAGTTCTGTGACACTAGAATGTGTCTCATCCTCCTTTTCTTCCCAGACCCTGTGTGATGTCCCCTGCCTGTGGGACTGTATCAGGGGCATAGGGACGAAGAGGGGATTTGCACATGAAGACATAGGAAGGCCGAGTCACACGGGAGCCTGGCGAACATTCTAAGAACTCAGAGTGTTTACATTTATCTTTGTTATTTTAAATTATGTATAGAGGTGTGTGTGTGTGTGTGTGTGTGTGTGTGTGTGTGTGGCATATCTGTCTGTCTGTCTGTGCCTGCAGGAGGACATATGCTAATACATTTTGGGAATCAACTCAGCTCTTGGAAGAGCAGTGAGTGCTCTATGCACTGAGACATCTCTATAGCTCACTAAGGTCAGAATTTTACTCTAGGAAAGATGGGGGCCTACCAGAAGTTTGTGCCTTCTCAGGGCTTCTTGGAGTCACTCATGGCCTGACCTTATCACCTAACCGTTAACAGGATCCATGGGTGCTTGGGGGTAAATACAGTGGGGGAGAAGTGAAGGGAGATGGGAGAGACCCACGACAGGCAGGGAAAGGCCTTGCTGTCATCTTTGCTAGCTGGAGGCATTAGAGGTGGGGACTGTGCTCAGGATCTGCAGAGACTGTGCAGAGTAGGTCCCGGGGTTTCCTGGGGACTGTAACATGGGCTGCAGAGAAAGAATGGATGAGAATGGGGGCAGAGCTGCAGCTGGAGCAACTGGGGGAAGGGAGCCACCTTTGAGCAAGATGGGAGGATGTGGGTGGGGTGGAGTGGAGAGAGTGCAGGACAGATGTGCAGGAGTGGGGCAGCTCAGAAATGATTAAAAGTACAGCGTCCTCCCGACCCCTGCCGGGCCACTGAGAGGGTTGGGAGTTCCTGTGGACAGCTGTCCCAGCTCCAGATCCTTCTGCATGATAATGTAATGATCCTGAGAGGCCCCTTAGGGAAGGCCCAAGTTCAGGATCCTCAAACTAGATTGTGTGGTCAACCTTGACACTAAGGTCACAGCCCAGGTTCTGAGTCCAGCTCTGCCACTTACTGCCTGGGTGACATTGGGCATGCTCCTCAACACCTCCTGTCTGTTGCCCTCCCTTGGGAATGCTGCCACTTGCTGGGAGCTGTGCTTAGCAGATGACACAGTTGAGCCAACAGTGGAGATAGGAGCTGGCTCTGCAAACCCTGTGCTCCTGATGCAGAGGCCAGGCTAGACCGCATAGCGAGAGTCTGTGTCAGAAACACAGAAAGTCAGGATACAATGGGGTCATCGTGGAGATTTATTTCCATATGAGGCACAGAGCAGGACTCAGTGCCCACGAGATGGTGAAGAGTTTTGTTTGGAATCTAGGACTTTTCAGTGTAAGGAAGAACGTTATGCTGGGGACGGTTCTGTTGGTACAGGGTCTGCAAGCCCAGGGCTGAGGAAGAGAGCCGGTCTTACAGATTACTGGGTCTGGCTAATTGAGTGAGCACTATCAGACCCAGCTTCTGCCCTTAGGTTATTCAGGCACCATTGAGAGCTGGACAGAGACAAATTCTTCTCCCCTGTGGGAAGTGAAGCATTTCTTCTAGACCATATTCAGTGAAAGAGTAGCTATCTCTATTGGGGAGTAACATGGGCTAACTAAGCCTTGGGGAGTGGGTAGGGGTTTTCAAAGACACTGTACATTATTGGCAGGGGCTGAGATGCTGGCAATGTTTGATTTGCATGAAGAAGGCTTCCAAGTGCTTAACTCTGTAATTTGGCCAGGAGGTCATGTGACTTCTGGGACATGCAGGCCTGGAACAAGGAACGAGTGACCCTTTCTCCTGTTGGTCTCAAGATGAGATTTGTCATGGTTTAAGACATGTCTCAACCTCTTGCCCTAGACCGGCTCCCTTGGTGCCCCACAAGACCCTCTCTCGTACAGGAAGATGAAGTCTGATGAAGGAAGACATTTGGCATTGACCTCTGACCTCTGAGCACATTCTCGTGGGCACAAGCTCCACCAAGCACCAGCACAGATAGACATAGACACATATGGCTCCAGGCTTCCTTCCTTGTTATTGTAATGAGAACAAGAAACCAGATGGAGAGTAGAGAATGCCCAAAGAGGAGCCATCAGTGGAGAGGCAAGCCTTCCTCACAAGGCTCTGAGACGAGGTTCCTGCAGGGCTCCAGGCAGTAACTGGCTGAAGAGGGCTGTAGGCCTGGAGGCTTTGAGTTCTGAGTCCCTCCTTAATGCAAGGCAGGGATGTCACAGCCAGGGCACTGGGAGTATGCTTCAGAATGGGTTGTTCTCCCTAACCCACAAACTGTAGGCACAGACGTAGTGTGCTCCCTGACTCTCCTAAACTGGACTTCCCTCTCCACAGATCCTCTGACCTGTCAGATGGGAACCATGGCACGCATGGGCAATGATCTCACGAAGAGAGCAGTTGTATGGAGAGAAAGGAAGACCATGATAACCACGGGTAGAGAAATGTGTCAGGAGATATTTCTGCTCATAAACTTAGGTGCGTGGTCTGAGCTGGAGGAACACACTCCCGTACCAGGCCAGGCCCAGGCCTGCCCTGGATTCCATTGTCTGCAGTTCTGCCCAGCTCCCCTCAAGCCTGGGATCTCCTGTCTTTGTGCCTTGTTCTGCTAAGTCGAGATGAGGGTATAAATGAAGACTAATTAAGAGAAAAACCCTGGGCTGGAACCCTTGTCCACATGAACTGGGTGTGGTGCTGTGTGCCTGCAATGCCAGCGTGGGGCTGTGGGTGGAGACAGTGAGCTTCATCTGCAGCAACCTTGGCCTTCAAGAGCAGCCTGGACTGGAGGAGACTTGGGGCCCAGGAAGAGAGAGGGAAAAGGGAGGAAGGGATGGAGGGACAAATGAGGGAGGAAGGGAGGGAGAGAGAGAAGGAAGAAGGAAGGGAGGGACAGAGGAAGGGAGGGAGGAGGGAGGAAGGAAGGATGGGTAAGTATGAAAGTTGGAAATGTGAATGCATGCCGGTGCCTGTGTTGGGTTCTGCTAAGCCTGAGTCCTTCCCAGCTCTGCAGCGAAGCAGGAAGGAGAGAGAAGCAGAGCACAGGGAGCCAAGTGTGGTGTGAAGGGCAGAGTGCAGAGAGACACCCAGCAGGGTAGAAGAGATGCTGATCAGAGTGAGGCCACAGCATGGTGCAGGGGCTCAGGGGACACTGTGTGGAGAGGCGTGGTCACAGGGTCTGCAAGTGGCAGAGCAGAGGGAGCCAGGTTTGGGCTTCAGTCTGTGGCAGACTCAGCTCAAGATCCGTCCTGTTGTCACTGACGATCGTACTGCCCCTGAGTGGGAGCATCAAGGGACCAGGGAACTGAGCATCTAGGTTTTGCCATCTTTTCCTTCTATGCCTCCGTTTCACTCTTGTATGTCTCTAGGTGAACGATCTCTCTTGTTAGGGAGCAAAGGTCCCAGCATGGAGAATCATAGGAATGTCCAAAACATCACAGTGTTTTCCCGTGGACCTGGGATAATGATTGTCAGTTTTTACCATGTATGTGACATTGATCTGTGCAACAGAGTTCGCAGCACCAGAGTCCTACTTGACTCCCTCCCTTCTGTAGGTGTGTTCCCATGAAACTCAGAATTCGAGGTGGGTGCTTGTGGCTACACCTGAGTGCATGCGCTAAAGCCCCATCTCCTCTCTCCTCAGCCCCTCCTGTGCCGGGAAAGTCCCAGTGTCGTGTCTGCTTGAGTTTTAAGGGTACTTGTAACCGCAAGTCCAAGCTTGTCTTCTGTCCTAGAGGCACTCGTTGTTATAATAGTAAATTGATACTCAATGGAGGTAAGGGATGAAGGCTGCATCCCCAGGATGAGAGAGACTGTGGCCATGACTTCAGTGGCTCAGGAGGAGGGCTGAGGACCCCTGGCTCTGAGGGAGGTGCGCAGAGGCCTGGGCTGCTGCTGCAGATGGAGTGGTCATGGAGGGTAGAACCCTGGGTGTCCGGGAGGAATCCTGCACCTGGACCGAGACTCCTGGATCCACTGGGGGAGGACTGGCGCCTGGACTCCTGAGTAGGATTGTTTTTAAAGCTTTCCTGAACTATGCCTCCTGCCCCCTGCCCCTGACTTGATCTTTGTCTTCTAGGTGGCTTCAGTGGAATCATTGGCATTTCTGGATGTCTGTTCCATCCTCAAAAACTCTTATTCAAAAATCAAAGTTCAATTGGGACGATCTCCATAATAGAAACCCGTCTGACATCAAACTCCGTCAATTTATCCTCACATGTACTTGTCCCGAGCACCCTCCCGGCCTGGATGTTAGGGCTCTTGGCTCTTCTCAGCCCTTTGTTTGAAGGGATTTGTCCTCTCTGCTGAACCCATTTCCTTGTCAATTTTAATCCCTCTTGGCCATCCACACCCAGCCCTCCTCTGACCTCATAACACAAAGACCTGAGACTGGGCACTGTCGGCCTGCGCTGTCGGGTGCCCTCATCCCTCACCCACACACCTCTGCCTCCTCATGGTTAGGTATGGGAGCCACTGCGCTCACCCTGCTCCAGAGCAGACAACCGCGCATTGACCACACGTGGAAAATAAAGTTGCTGTTATTTACCAAATACTGGGTTTCTCTACGTGAGGAGATGAGGGCACACAGTGGGATCCATGAGAGACTTCGTGCCAGGGCCTGGTTCATGGTGCTGTGTGACCAAACCTTTCCTGGGGACTCAACACTAACATCTCCTCACCCCACATTGGGATTCCTTGACAGTGCAATGTATGAATACCACCAAAGTCCAACTTGGTGAACCATGAGGATTACAGTGGAGTTCTTTCCAGGAATAGGCATGAGTGAGCGGTGACTTACAGGAGCAGAAGTCACCCAAAGACAGCTGCTTCATCAGAGCTTGCATCAGCATGAGTGAAAGCTCACAAACCTGGGAACCTGGAGCACCCTGCACAGCATGGAGGCAGGCCATGAGGCTTGAGGGTGTCCTTTCTGGGTGCCTCAGTTGGGTGTGAACCTCTTGCAGACAGCTCGCATGGGTTCTGCTTCTTCTGGACATCTGGTCTGGTGTCAGTCTCCCTTGCAGTGTGGCTTGTCTGAGAGTCTTCTTTGCAGCTTTTATTGTGTTCCCAAGCATAGAGGGGATGGTGGATCTGGTTGGTTTCAGGGACTTCCTGAAGGTATTTTGAATTGTTTTCTATGACTTTATTTATGTGTTCTCTTTATATCCAGATCATAGTCCTTGTCTCCTCCCAGTCACCGTCCTTACAAAGCCCCTCCTGAATTCTCCCCCACACTTCACCTCTGAGAAGGGAGAGGTCCTCCCTGGGTACCATCCCATGTTTGCATCTCAAGTCATTGCAGGACTAGGTGCATCCTCTCCCACTGAAGCCAGACCAGGCAAGCCAGTTAGTGAGCAGGACTTACAGATAGGTAACACAGTCGGGATTAGCCCCTGCTCCAATTGTTTGGGGGACCCACATAAAGACGAAGCTTCACATGTGTTACATATGTGTGTGTTTAGCGGGGCTAGGTACAGCCCTTGTCTTCTCTTTTGTTGGTGGTTCAGTCTCTGGGAGCCACCAAGTTTCTAGGTCAGTTGACTATTTTGGTCTTCTGTGGAGTCCTTATCCCCTCCAAGTTCCTCAATCATTCCCCCAATTCTTCCAGAAGACTTTCAGAGTTCAATCTAATGGTAGGCTCCATAAAGCAGGCTTATGAGCCCCTCAAGTTGATGACTGTTTTACCCTACTTGCTGGTAATTTTTGCAGAGTAAGCACTCTTTGCCATTGCATAGTATTTAAATCTGGAGCCTTGCTTCAGCAATTCTGGACCCTAACATTTGGGGGCTTGTCCAAGGTTGCTGGGCAACCCCTCCATTTCATGGTAGAGCATTTCTAGGGGAGCAATTGGCTCTCTACCGATTCCTGAGTTGAGGCACGCCTCTGTGTTGTGTGTCTTTGTGGTTTTGTCTCTTGTGCTGTCGTGCTCTGTGGAGAGCCGTTTAGCCACTCCCCTAAGGCGGATGTGAGCCTTGGCTTGTCCTTGCCAGTTACAACTCCTTGTATGGCATGGGGCTGTGCTGACAGTGGTGTGAGGTTACATCTGACCGCTCTGGACCTATGGGCTCAGACCATGCCACGACCCGTGATTGGCCAGGATGATGTACCTTTTATTTCTAGGCGCCATTCTAAGATGGCGCTGGTTTTCCAAGGTCAGCTCAGCTTCCTGAGTAAACAAGCTCTTTGCGCATGTGTCGGCCTTGAGCCCTTCCCGAGCAGGCTTATGCTAATGAGGTATTGGCAGCCTAACCTATCCTGAGAGAACACGCCACCTAGCCTGCCTAGGGTGGATATATAAGCAGCTCGCTTCTGCTGCTCGGGGTCCCCGTAGTTCAGTTTCGTTCCTGAAATAAAGCTGTCTGAGAAGGATCCGACCGTGTCGTGTCTTACTTGCTGGTCGAGGCGGACGCGACATCTGGTGGCCCGTACGGGGACCCGAGGACAACATCCTCGTGGATTCAGAACTCAACAGCTCAGGACGGCGGTACCGGCTAGAGCTAAGACTCTAGGCTAGAGCAAGGTAAGGCTCTAGGGTGTAAATAGTTAAGAAAAAATACGTTCTCGGAAAGAGACGGCGGTACCGGCTAGAGCTAAGGCTCTAGGCTAGAGCTAAAGGAAGCTCTAGGATTATATATATATATAAAAGGCCTAGGTGTTTAAGTTTCCGGAAAAATTGTAATATATTTTTGGTTAGAGTAGTATTATGTTAACTGTAGACCCGTTGTGGTCGGCTTGTGTGTCTCTATTTTGTTTTGGGACGATTCTAAGGTTCTCGGAAGGAGATAATTGTACCAAACGAAAAGTGAAAGTAAAGAAACAGAGATGTAACATGGAAAATTCTCTATCTCACCCGATTTTTAGCTCCACTTCCCTTAAAGGCGAGGGAGTCCCTCCCTCCGCACCACCGGCCTGGACTCCCTTGCTGAGGGAGGGTGCCGGGACGGTGGAGTGCAATGGGCAAAGAGAAATTATTTTTAACAAAGATAAGAAAAGAAGTTGCTCGCTATCTGGCGTGTTACCAAAAGAAGTTGCCAGCTCTCTGGCATGTTTACAAAAAGAAAAACAATAAAAGCTTATTACAGAGCCCTCCAGAGAAGCAAGAGATGATTGGGGGACGCCCTAATCTCTCTGGCTATCTCCAGGAGAGATTTTCAATTTTGTTTTCTATGTTTATTGTCTGACATTGGTATACCAATTTGTCCATATATGTATCATATGTTTGTTTTGTCTGGCATGAATGGTTGTGTTCTATGTCTCATGTTTTGAAAACTGCCTGTTCAATTTACTTTGAAACTTGCTTGGGAAGTAGTTTCAATTTACACAGCAAAAACTGATAATTTACCCTGCTCTGTGGCTGGAAGAAGAGCAGTGGCAGATACAACCTTGAAAAGTATCAACTGTTTTTATAAGCGGCTCTGGGAAGGAGGCCAACAGTTTCTACAAGGCCAACAGTTTTCTGCAATAAGGGTGCCTCCCAGTTTGATAAGTACTTTTCTCTTAAATTACAGCTAAAAAGGTAAGAATGCTTTGCTCAAATGTATATTTATTTTTATTCTTGATTGATATTAAAAAATGCAAATTTGTTCTATATCATTGGGTATGATTACAAATCTACAATTTTAGTAACAAAAACTGAATTATAGCTGGTAATTCAAGTTAGAGTCATTCAGAACCAGATATTTAAAAGAGATCTCAATAAGAGTTTAATCTGGGATCAAACATGAACACCTTCTTTCATTGCACAATTGGCTTATTAGTTGATCCCTCTAAGAGACTTTTAATACAAGCCTTTGCTCTCATACAACGAGCTTTAACATATTAGTCTTTGTTGATCCAATAAACATCTAAAGATAATATCTTTTCAATGCCTGATACATCAGCTGTATTCCTAAATAAATTGTGACACAGAAAATTCAAGTAAGAAAAGATAGTTTACTTAAGAGCTTAGTCTCTGTTTAATGTTCTCAAGAAAAATACAAACCCTAATTTCTTTCTACAATTGGCTGATAAAAGAAAAATAATTTTACAAAAAATAGAAAAAACTGTTATTAATAGATATATAAATTGGTTGTTGGCTGTTCTATAACAGTCCTTTGATAAAAGAGATTATTAATATAACTTTATATTTCTTTACTTCCATAAGAAGTTTTACCATCTTGTTTTAAAGCTATTGCTATATTAATATAATATTATAAGTTAAGATCACAAAGGTATCTTAAAGAAGAACTTAAAGAAATATTTCTTATTCCAAATAATAATATAATTAATTATTACAAATACTGGTATTTGGCCTAATACATAATCAGTTTGTTACAGCTTTTTTCTATGCATGCTCTTATATTTCTTATGAATTTATATATATAGCCCAATATCTTTGGGAAATCAGTTAGCTAATGATTTAACTAAAATTCACATATATAATGTTCATAAGGCACAGGAGCTTCATGCTTTGCACCATGTGTCTACAAAAACTCTAAGGAAGATGTTCCACATAACTAGAGAACAGGCTAGAGTAATAATTAAAGACTGTTCGGCCTGTGCTCCCTTAGTTCCTGTTCCTCATTATGGCATAAATCCAAGAGGACTGGTACCTAATGATTTATGGCATATGGATGTTACACACATTCCTCAATTTGGAATGTTATCTTATGTTCATATAGTAGTAGATACTTTTTTCCACTATGTTATTGCATCTGCTTTAAGTAGAGAGGAATTATCTCATATATGTTCTCATCTATTACAAAATCAAATTAATACAATAAAAATTTGGGATATGGGGAATAAAAGATACCCCTTCCTCTATATTTTCACATTCTCTATTTGTTTTAAATTTTCTCACATTGGATAATGCTGGTCTGTCTGCTGCAGACTGTCACCGGAGTGTAGAAAGTGTTAACGAACCCTTAGTGTATTGGAAAGATCCTGTAGATGTCACTATGTGCGGCCTGATCCAGTATTGGTCTGGGGTCGTGGTTATGTTTGTGTTTTTTCTACAGATGAAACGTCTCCTAGGTGGATTCCTGAACGGTGTATCCAACATGCCAAAACCAAAAATGGGGCAGATGAGGAAAAAAATGATGCGATTATCCCTAAATCAAGACTGGGAGATGGGTGTCAACAGGCTGTTACAAATCTTTGCAATGCTAATCAACATACTTGGGTTGCTGCATCGGGGATGTCGAGCTGAAGTATATTGGGCTTATGCTCTTTATCCTCCTGTCATACATCCTGTGACTTGGGAAGAATCTGTTGATATTTCCTGTTTGTAATAATCAGACTAAATTCATGGGACACTTTTCTGACAGTCACATATTAGCTTACCATGCTTATTTCAACTATTCAGGAAAGCTGGATGGACTTCCTATTTGTTTTCAGATTAATCATGCTATGCCTTTATGTGAAAAGGTGACTATGCAAGATGATGGGGATACTAATGTTACATCGGATATCCATTGGACTCTTGACTTTTATTATCCAGATTTTTCAAACGTTCCCAGAGGACTTGGGAGACCACCACCTAACATTCCACCTTGTAAAATGGTAAAACAGCAGAAATCTGACTTTGCACCACACTGGAGAATTTGTCATGCTAATGAGACTGTGTGCTCTAATACATCCTTATGTGACTGGAACATGCTAGATACAGACATTCGTCCTATAAACCTGGTCTATGGGATATGGACAAAAATTAATCAGACATTCTATTCAACTCTGTGGAAAGCTGGATCTTTCACTCTGGAGGGGCTCATCACTTGGGTCAAGGATGCCCTCAACTTCTTTAAAGAATGGGCAAGAGTATTTGTCTGGGGGGCTGCTGTTCTCCTGGGATGTGGTTTCTGCCTTTGGTTCCTATGTCGCTTGCGCCGTGACCATGCAAGACATAAGGCTGTGGTTTACCAGGCGCTGACTGCCATAGAGGAAGGTGCTTCCCCAGCTGTTTGGCTGGCCTCCCTTAAGGAGATGTAGTGGAGCACTTTCTGGACCCGATGATGACCATCCAGACATTATTTTCCTAATTCTGACTATTTTGAACGACATCACCTTAATTTTTTGTAGCGAAGAGTCTTGACTAGAGATGTTCTCAATTTTTGAGATAGATTCTCTGAAAGCATGTCTGAGTGCATAGAGGTTTTGTGCCAAATTACCTCTCCCTGACAAAAGGCACGAAGGCGGGTATGGAGTGCCGGCCTCCATTACAATGCCTTCAACACTTGCACAAGGGCTCAGACCTCTACTTTCCTTCGCTGTCTTGCCAAGGGTGTCTCCCAACGCCTCTGGCCTGCCACCTGGTGTATTACGTTCAAATCTGTTTGAATGAGGGAACCCTATGTCACAGGTCTACGGGGTCCATGGGTCATCTACTGACTTTCATGGTTCGTGCGTGCTGTCTATGCCATATAGCCTAAGAGCGTAGGAGACGTCTTGCCCTGCTGGCGCATGCCGTCCACATCGTGGAGGCTGGCCAGTTCCCCCTGACCTTCCTTTCCTGCCGTGACTACGCAGGCTGTTTAGCGTGCTTTTGCTTCCTGGAGTCTGCAATGCAGGTGTTTGCATCGTCTGTAGGGCCCAGCCGGATTGTCGCCTAAGACAGGGGCCACGCCTACAGGAGATTGCCAGCTTCTCCTGGGCCTTAGTTGGCTTTTGCTGCGTGTGCATCCAGACGGGCTTGACTCTCTGGTCTAGGGATTGTTCTGCCTCCCTGCGTCTGCTCCTTTGGAAAAGCTGGTTGCCGCTATTTAAATAAAAAAGGGGGAACTGTGGAGAGCCGTTTAGCCACTCCCCTAAGGCGGATGTGAGCCTTGGCTTGTCCTTGCCAGTTACAACTCCTTGTATGGCATGGGGCTGTGCTGACAGTGGTGTGAGGTTACATCTGACCGCTCTGGACCTATGGGCTCAGACCATGCCACGACCCGTGATTGGCCAGGATGATGTACCTTTTATTTCTAGGCGCCATTCTAAGATGGCGCTGGTTTTCCAAGGTCAGCTCAGCTTCCTGAGTAAACAAGCTCTTTGCGCATGTGTCGGCCTTGAGCCCTTCCCGAGCAGGCTTATGCTAATGAGGTATTGGCAGCCTAACCTATCCTGAGAGAACACGCCACCTAGCCTGCCTAGGGTGGATATATAAGCAGCTCGCTTCTGCTGCTCGGGGTCCCCGTAGTTCAGTTTCGTTCCTGAAATAAAGCTGTCTGAGAAGGATCCGACCGTGTCGTGTCTTACTTGCTGGTCGAGGCGGACGCGACAGTGCTCATCAGGGTTGTCTCTGCTCTGCTCAGTGTAGGGTGGTTTTGTTTTTTTTTTTTCATCGTCTTTTTGTATTTCTTTGACTGGCACAATCAGGAGGCTCCTGGAGGCAGCATCAGAGGCTTTCCCAGGCCCAGAGTTTTCAAGGACACTCCAGAACTCCTTATGTTGGGAAATGTAGTCTCTGCCAGATTTTGGTAGAAGGTGACAGGACCAGGGTGAACCTAGTATGCAGAGCCCTAGGACAGGAAAGGCAGCCATCTCTGGACTGTTCCCAGTGGCAGTGGAGCTCCAACCAAAAACAGTGTTTGGTGAAAGCTCCTGGGTCGTTCCTGATAGGCAGTGCCTGGCAGCAGAAGAGACCGCCTTCAGTGTCACTTGGGTTTCTTTTTCAAAGTCCTGGAGGTTTATTATGTTCGTGTGATCTATTTGCCCTGCCCTATTCCCTTGAGAGATACCATGGGACAGGTAACCATCTCCGCTCTGTTGGGCCTAGCCCAAGTTCCACTTCCCGGACTTCAAATGTCTGGCAGCGAATCTAACTGTAACTATATGGTCAGGGAAACTCACAGTCACTTAGAGGAGCTCTCCTCCCTAACTCTTGCACTACGGAGCATCTCTGTCCCTTTGGTGGTACATCTGGGTCTTGGGGAAAATGGTTAGAACTTCATCTGCTGGCCACTCACCCCATGACTCAGTTGTGACAACACAAAACAACAACAACAAAGTCGCGACCTTGAGACAAGCGCAACTGATGAACTGGTGCCAACCTTGGAGCCATACCTCCTGCCTGATGAAGCTGGCAGCAAGCCAGGCTCAGCTCGCAAGCTGCTCTTATAGGGTCCACCAGCTTCTCAGGCTCTCTGCTGAGAAAGCTAGTGAGTAGGAGAATTGGAGTCAACAGGAACCCAGGTGCTCCTCCCTTGAAATTACAGCTAAAAGAAATAAAGTGCTGCCTGTCTGTTTGAAATATGTCAATGTACATGGCCACTGCATGTTTATTTCTGACCCGTCTTCAATATACGTTTACTATGATTTGTATGTCTTTGTTATAAAAGATTAATTTAGAATATATAGTTAATCATCTATAACATTGGTAACAGAAAGTCGGTTTGAAACAACTCAGGGTTAAAGCCGTTCTGGACAACACGTGGCAGGAGCCAAGCAAGGTCTCTGGAGATGCTCTCTTTGAACAGATAATGTTTCTATGCAATTCCTGTCCTTAAAAATAAGACTTATAAAAGACAGGATTTAAAGATGGCTCTTTGGGGAGGGATTAAAGTGCACCCTCATGTGTTCATACCCAGGAGGTTTTTTTTTTTTTTTTTTTCTGGCAGCCAAACTTGGTCGCATAAAGGTAATACGCTTGGTGTTGATTTTATAGATACTGACTTGTTAAAACTGTTGAGAATTATTATTTTTTGCCTTCTAGAGATTATGATTAAATATGTAAGACTATGGACATTTTGAAATTTGGTGAATGTTTTATTGGAATGTCTTTGTTGGTATCTGATGGGTACCACGGAAGAGGAAATTTCATTGGACACCAGCAGTCAAGTTATACACTCACGGAGGGAGAGACAGTTCTGGCTAGAAGAGCTCAGGTACCCCTATTGTGACAGCTACGGATCTGATGATGAAAACGATGAATATCATAATAGAAGGTTTCCTTTTAAAAAATGCAGCTATTAATCAACGCAATATGATACTGGCCAGAAATACATTTCTGAGGTTTTTTTGTTTTGTTTTGTTTTTGTTTTTGTTTTTATCTGTTATAGCTTTTTCTCTTTTTCTTTTCCCTTTTATCATGTCAAATGCTTTGCTCTATAAATTAAGAGATTATAAATTTCTTAATACAAATTAAGACATTTGTTAATTTAAAAAACTATATTGAAGGGTTAAAACCTTTAAAAGGTTAAGAATCATTGGCTCTGGGAATCCACCCCACTCCCTTCAGTTTGCCTGAGCTCCGGCGAGGCTCCAGTGGGCCCTCCTTTCAGTCCAAGAGCTGAACAGGGAAGAGCTCTCTCAGCCAAGGTCGGGAAAATCCCTAGTCTTTTTATAAAATATGTTTCTGGGTTAAAAACATTTTATCCTGATGCTAGAAGAGCTTCGATCCAGAACTGTAAGTTTTAAAGCTGCCATAACAGTCCTGGCCTCATAGAAGCCACTATAACTAAGAAATGCCAGTGGACAGTCAGAAACCTTATGGACTGTCGTACCCTTTAATGTGTTCAGAAACATATTTAAAGTCATGCCAAGTACGGATGCACTTAATGTCAAGATAAAGCTTTACTTGGTCTCCTGCTTTATGTTTATAAGGTACAATTCAAAACTGGTAACTAAGAGCAAAGATTGTCTAACTCAGATATGCTAGTAGGTGCAAGCTCTCAAACCAGACAGATCTGCTGAGTATGGCATTTAATATGTTTAAGCTTACTACGGCTGGGCAGTGGTGTGGCACATGCCTTTATTCCTAGCACTTGGAGGCAGAGGCAGGTGGATATCTGAGTTCGAGGCCAGCCTGGTCTACAGAGTGAGTTCCAGGACAGCCAGGACTATACAGAGAAACCCTGTCTCAAAAACAAAACAAAACAAACAAACAAACAAACAAAAAAGCTTACTACAACAGAGACTCCCAAATTCTGACAATGATCCCCCCAAGGTCTCCAAGAAGAGAAGGGCGCGATGACAGAGGTCACCACCTGGATGTGGTACGCTCACTACTTGGTGAAACTGTCCCAGTGCTTCCCCTACTGCCAAGGCCTAATCTGAACTAGGAACAAACAGGACACCAGGAGAAGTGATGGCTCTATGTTGCTCAAGACAAGAAGAGCCCAAGTTCCTCCTCCTCAGGCAGGTCTCTAGAATTCGCCAAGTCTGGCAGCTGAAGATTGATCTGGCCCTGGGACCTGTGCCCCCAATGAAGCCAGCAACATCAGTAGGACCTAATGGAACAGCCATCCGGGTAGTGGGTATATCTGTTACTTTGACACACAAGACATTTAAATTACAATGTATCCTTCTCAGATCTCTGATCACATTGACGCCTACGTTAATTGCAGCTTAACAGTCTGACAACAGGCAACTAGCTCCTTACCTCAAGGTAATTCACCATTGTGTTAGTTCAATAGTCAATCCATTAGTTAGATAAAACTACTAGATCTCCTATTAAAAGAGCAAACAGCTCTGCCTTTCTCACAGGCTTCATACTCAATGACTGCTCTCAATAATTAGCAGCCTAAGTCTCATGGTAAAATATTAGATTAAAAGTTTATATAAGGTCTGAGGATATAAAAGCTTCTAAAAATAAAGGTCTAGGAAAATGATTGAGGTTAATAATGCAAATGATAAGGACAGTTGGAGGACATAAAGGAAAAAAGAGAAAACTTCGATGATAAAAAAATGATTTCAGCTGGGCAGTGGTGGCGCACGCCTTTAATCCCAGCACTTGGGAGGCAGAGGCAGGCAGATTTCTGAGTTCGAGGCCAGCCTGGTCTACAGAGTGAGTTCCAGGACAGCCAGGGCTACACAGAGAAACCCTGTCTTGAAAAACAAACAAACAAAAAAACCCCCAAAAAACAAAAAACAAAAAAGAAAAGAAAAGAAAAATTATTTCAGATGGAAGGTGTTTTAAGGTTGATAATTGCAAGTTATAAAAATTAGAGGGTCTAAAATGGCATTTTAAGGTATATTAGTGCAAGTTGTAAAATATAAGGAATGATTTACTGAATATAAAAAGGGGGAATATTTCATATTTACTCCCATGCTATTATTACACTAAGATTTCAAAAGTTCAGAATTTAAACATTGATCAGTGAAATTTTAATAAACTAATGGAGCATTGGCTGCTTACAATGTAATCTCTAGCTCAAGGTTTTAAATTCCCTTTGGTTGTCTTCTGAATATAGACTCAAAGGCACTTCTCATCATGTTAAAAACATCTCTGCTCAATCTGTATATCTAGCTTTCTGGCCTGAAAAAAAGGTTTTGTGCCTTTTAATCCAAACCTATAGATTTCCTAGGTCTCAAAGGCATGACTCTACACCTACTGTCTTACAGACACCTGCCAACTACCATTTATTTATTTATTTTGGTAAAATATAGATTTCAATATAATGTCAAGCACTAATATACAACCTTTTATAAACTAAAGTTCAAATAAGCTTCAGGGAATCACAAACAAACAAACAAACAAACAAACAACACGTAAGCCTTGGGACCCACCTACCACAGGTCAAATGGATTCCAGATAAGTACACCTGCCTGTTCTTGAAAATGGCATTTACTTCCCTCCTGACAGATAGTCTAGAAGCCGATGTAGGATCATATAGGTAGATCCAGACCCTGAGATGTTTTAGGGGCTCAAGGGGAGAAACTGAAAGTGTTTTACTCTTTTTTAAAGTGTTGGTCGTTCTAACGTAGCTATTTTTCTCGTTGCATCTTTCACTTGGGCACACTCGGTGTGCTAGGTTAATGGCTAGTAATGGCTAGTACTGTTTGACTGTGGAAGACGTTATTTAGAGTATGTAGTGGCTTCTTCCAACCCATTAGATGCTGAATATCTGTTCACTTTGCGATCCCAATTCTGTCCCAATCTCACCAGATGCTACTGTACTTGAATGGTTAATAAACTGCACAGTGCTGTTAAAAAAAAAAAAAGAAAAAGAAAATGACATTTGTCCTTGCTCTTGAGATTCTTCACCTTTCCCAACTACTGGACAGTTTTAACTTTTGTCCCTAGTCTGTATTTACCTCAACAGATTTTCACCTGTCTTTCAACTGGATCACCTAATCCTATGCTCCTGATAAATACCCCATTGCCTAGCGTTTCAGCCTTCCTGGGCCCCTTTGACAACGTCCTAATGTCAGCGGGAAGCAATTACAGAAGAAAATCGTGGTGTCCATTGTCCCACCTTACAGCTGAGATGCTAAGTCAGAAAGGCTTATGGTCCGTAGGTCCCAATACACCCACTGGCCAGACCTGAAGAAAAGAGGGAAGGAGAGTCCAATGAGAAGTCCAAAAATGTTGGGAATAAAAATTTCCAATTTTCTGGGGAGCAAACTGAGCTTCTCAGAGGAAGCTAGTGACAAGAAGCTGTTGACCAGTGATGACCCTGACTTAGGGACGAATGTCTGGGTCGGAGTCAGCTCCTGTGATCCAGAGGAAATAACGATGCCAGAAATGAGCTGGTCTCTGAAACTCTTCAAGGTCTCACCAAATACAATGAAAGTAACCTAGCAACCAATCAGAATCACACTAATGTCACTACTTTGTCCCTGCTAATCAATTAGAGGTTACCTAATCCTTTTGGAAAAATTCCCCAGCCCTGCATAAAAATGAGCACCTACACTCGACTTCATTTTAATGAATGATTGACTTCCCCACCCCCACAAAATTTCTGCAAAATAAATGTTCTTTGCCATTGCATAGTGTTTGAGTATGGGGTCTTCCTTCAGTGATCCTTGGACCCTAAAACATAGACCTGACAGCCCCAGTGCTGAGATGCGGCATGTCAGGAAGAGAGAATCTGGAGACGCAGAAGTACCTATGTGCATCCACACATCCTCCTCAGGGGATCAAGTAATGTTTTCACTGCCATGATGGGAACCAGAAGAAAGCAGGTGAATGGAGGGAAGATTTCCTGGTGGGATAAAAGCTGGTTGTGGTAGGGGGCATGGCACCAGGTGTGTGTGTGGGGGGAGGGGCATGGAGCCAAGACTTTGTCATTGGATCCACAATGGAGAGATTGGAATGGTGGGTCCCAGGCATGAGATGGTGCCTGCCCACATTCAGGGTGGGTTGTCCCCACTCAGCTAACACTCTCTGGAAACATACTCAGCAGTCACAGCCCCAAAGGTGTGCTAGATTAATGCCCTGGTGTTTCTCGTTTTTTTATAGATTGCCAAAAGACAACGCTGCCACTATTTGACCATTCTCTTTGTCCAGATAAATGTTGGAGTCTTCCATAGATTGAAAGAAACCTTCCATCCCAGACCGGGATTAGGCACAAACCACAGCAAACACCCATTTGCACAGAGATCCTTTATTAAGCAGGGAAGATAAATTAAAATGGCTGCTATCTGACTCAGGCAGAACGCCAGCAGCAAGTGACATTGAGTTATAGTTTTTTGTATGCTGTTTTATTGTATTCTATAGTGAGTGTATATAAAATAGTAAAGGTTATGAAACAGAAATCCACGAAAATTCAGAGAGGTAGGTAGATGTTAAGGACTGACAAGGAGGGGACTGTGTATTATGACACATGTTAACGAAAAGCTTTTGTCCAGATCAAACGCAGTTCTCTTAAATATTCACTGTTCATGCAAAGTGCTTTGAGAAACCTTAAGCTATATGACTACAAAAAGAGGCAGACTTTCTGGGGTCTAAGGGATTTGCACTTAAAGACACTCTAGTCAGCAGAGGGTCATGATGAGCATTCTGCAGACAGATGTGTTTCAAATTGGCAACCGACTGGGAAACCTTCCAGTGATTGGGCCCAGCCTCCAGCTGAAGCCACTGAACCACCTTCTTCATGGTGGTGATACTAGAAGACCCTGACCTGGTGCTGGGGACAGCCATGTGAACTTACCAGTCCAAGTGGGGATGTATAATTTTTAAGGAGAGAAAAAAGGGTGGTCTGTGTTAGCATGGGGTAGGAAATGGTAGTATATTCGTCCCAGAGACACAGAGGGTAGAGATAAGGGACAGAGACAGGAGATGGAGGAAGAGGAAAAGGGGTGTTTGTTCCAGAGGACTAAGGACTGCCTGTGGATGGAGAGAAGACAGATGTGGCCCATAACAAAATGGCAGTTCATACAGCTAAAAGGGGAAACCCCATGTTAGGATGAGGTGTTTAATTTTAATTGAGTATGTTAATTAGGTGAGCCATAGGGGCTTTTGAGTGCTGGATTTCAATAATTGCATATCTGGATCTTCGTAGTGAGCTTTAGGAGGAGGGAGTATAGATCAATAAGGGACTAGACTTTGGCAGCTTGCTTTAGGAATGTAATCTAAGAGGGGTTTTGTTGTTGTTGTTTTTTGTTTTTAGTTTGTTTTATTAAGGCAGAGGGAACAGGAGAGGAACAAGGTTTGCAGATTTATCTTCTCCCCTGTAGAGCTGGCCAAGACTGGCTTTAGACTTCGTATCCCATGAGCCTCTCATTCACTTCACCTCTTCCTTTCTTGTTTTCATTGCTTCTTCTGATGGAAGAGTCATGTAACTTTAATTTTTTTTCAAACCTTACTTTTAATGATAGCTCTTAACCTCTTTAACCTTCCTTGTAGCCCACCACCCACCAAAAAATGGATACGGGGGGGAGAGAGTGGAAGTGGACCTGTTTAGAAAGGTTCTTTGGAGCAACCCCTGTCTGTGTTGTCTGGAAATCAACAGTTCAGTTCACAGGTTAGCAGGCAGCAGTGGCAGCTCGAGCCACTGGAAAACACCTCATGGATATACCGGAAGTCCAGTTCGGTAGAGTCAGGAAAGCAAACACAAATCAGCAGAGGTGACATGACCTAGCAGAGACTGCCAGGCCTCAGCCTCAGCTCGAGTCAGCAGGAGGGACCAGGAGGAACACCAGGAGAAGGCTGTGCCTCTCTCAGGGAAGCAAAGATTAGTGAAGACTCAAGACCCATAGCATTGCACAGCTAGCTCTATAGGCAAGCCTAGGTCTGTCTCCATAGAGTCCTATTTATACCCTCCAAACATCACTTGTCCTCTACACGCCTTTCCTCAGCACGAGCCTTGTCTCAGCAAAACGGCATCCAACACAACAGACTCTCCAAAGAACCCTTAAAAAGTTTCTACTTCAGAGTCACATCAGGTAGCAAATCCCATCAAAGAGATTTATTGGAGGGAGGGTCAGGGTATGGAGAGGAGACTCCAAGGATGGCTGCCTCTCCTTCTCTAAGTGGAACGAAAGGGCAAGGCTTATATAGGATTTCTTAGGGGGCGGAGCTTTTCAGAGCAGAGATTTCCAGAGTGAGGGTGGGTGGGATTTCAAGTCCAGAGTTTAGGGAGCTCAGGGATTGGTGGCTTTTTTTTCATCCCCTTTTCCCTGCATCAGGCCCATGGGTTGGGATTCGGAGACCTTTGCAGCCACATCTGGTTTTGGCTGAAGTGTCATCACTGCTAGGTGTGTTGGGTGTGCTGGAGGGGAGGTGTTGCCACCGTGGAGAGGATTTAAGGGACAGCTCCTGTGGTGGAACATCTTGAAGACCACAGGCTGAAGCAGAAAAACAGGTGATAGCATCATGGACAGCTCCTTTTTTACACTTCATGACAACGGCAGGCATCGGAGGTGTTGCTGTTTTGACAGGTGCAGCCATTTTAACAGCTCTAGCTACAAGCTGCTCAGAGACTACACCAGTGAAGTACATGATATGAACTCAGGAACACCTTGCAAGGAAACAAACTACTTTCTATATAATAAATATATCATTAGTTTTTAACGAAAGAACTGAGGGCCAGCAAGGTGATTCAGGGCATAAAGGCATCAGTTGCCAAACCTGACATCCTGATTTTGATTCCCGGGATCTAAAAGGTAGGAGGACAAAACTCCTTCCCCAAATTGTCTTCTGCTTTGTGCAACTTGACACATGTGCATCAACACACAAGCACACAAAATGTAATAAAAGAATTGACATCTATGTCTAACCTGAACGTTCATCTTCACAAGACTGAGAGAGTAAATATCTGTGGTGGCAATCTGCGCCGTCACCTGCTCCCTGCTCATCTGTACAATTTAGAAGCATCTCGAGTGACAGGGCAAAGGGCGTTCCTCACAGAGCCCTCCTAGATACCTAATGGACCCTGTGATTGGAGGATGATCTCCGCAGCAACTGCCACTGACCGTTGCCAAATGTGACTTTCTACGCATGCGTGCCTTCTGAGGAGGCCAGTTATTGGCTTCACGGGGACCAATGAGATGCAGCGGTTCTTCAGGCTTATCCAATCAAGGTTTGAGATGACTACTCATTAACCAATGGGGCTTCGAGGGTCTTGTCTGACTGGTAGGCCTGAGAGGAGTTGCGCAGGCGCAGGGAGGTACGAAGTCAGAGCACGGCTGTAGCGCTTCCGAAGGCTGAGATTCGGGTGAGAATGTACTGAAGCCAGAAAGAATTTTTCAGCTTAAAAGGAAACGGAGTAGTGAGAGCAGATCCCTGAACCCAAGGAAAGAAGCCAGTGAGGAGAGAGGAGGGCATACGGGAGGTCCTGAGTTTGAGAGAGGAGGACTGGGGTATGGACGCCGGAGTTTGATGAAGGAAAATGGGTACTGAAGTCTTGGTTTTGAGAATACCTAGCATTCTCATCTGAGGGAGGAGGGCTTTGCTCTTTACTGGGTTTGTTCCCTGGGTCTTTGAAGAGTGCTCAGTTCTGGACTTGGTGTTAACGGAAGCATCTGGAGTCTGGCCACTCATGAATGAAGGAGGAGCCCGGGGTGTGTACCCCTAAATGGCACGGTGCTGAGGATTGTACTCTGAGGCCCGAAGAAAGAACCTGGGCGACTAGAATCTTGGGTCCTGGGGAGTTGGGGCTGTGGAGAATGGAACCTAAATGCTACATTCCTAGTACAAACCCTCAGAATTTGAGTTCTGTTGGAGATGAGTTCGGAGTACGGAGACGCTGAGGCCTTCAGAAGGCTCTGCTTGGACTCTGAAGTTCTGAGGGTTAAAGCAGAGGGCACCTGGGCCCATTGTCCTGCATCTAGATCCTGAAGGGTCACAGTTGCTGGGATCTGGTCTTAGGGACCCCGTAGCTGAGACTGAGATGTGCAACCAGAGAACCCGTGGCATAGTAAGCTTGGGGTAACCACCAAGTACGTCAGGACAGACTGGCTTCCCGTTCTTAGGTTCCCTAGAACTGTTCCCGTCTAGAAAACAAGGAGTAACCCCTCCATGTCTGGTTGAATTGACTCCTGTAGGTTACCAGTTCCCAGTCCTGATCAGCTCTTCCCACCCTCAGAGAAGCCATGGAGCCTGCCGCAGCCAGTATGTCCTGCTCCTTTCTCTGCTGAGCCTCTTTCCCTACTCAGGTGAGGATGTAGAAGAGCAATTGGCAATCATCATTTGAGTGTCAGAATGCTCTACGTTTCATTTAGTGTCTCTTAACAGATTGGAGGAGAAAACAATTGCAGACATGGGAGGAGGAAACCATGTGCAAAGGCCTGAGAAGGACCGTGTGTCTGGCAACACGGAGTCTCCTACCCACTGTTGGAGACCAGCACCCTGCCCTCTTTTCCAGACAGGAAATCAAAGATGACATGTCCCTTGTTCACATCAATAATGGGTGCCACCATATTGTCCCTATGTTCCCATCTCCTTGCCTTCCCCTGAGTAGTTCTGTGACACTGAATGTGTCTCATCCTCCTTTTCTTCCCAGACCCTGTGTGATGTCCCTGCCTGTGGGACTGTATCAGGGGCATAGGGACGAAGAGGGGATTTGCACATGAAGACATAGGAAGGCCGAGTCACACGGGAGCCTGGCGACCATTCTAAGAACTCAGAGTGTTTAGATGTATTCTTATTAATTTTTAATTACCTACAATTGTGTGTCTGTCTGTCTGTCTGCCTGCCTGACTTCAGGAGGGTTTAGGCTATAAGTTCTGGTACACAAACTCAGTTCTTGGAAGAGCAGTGAGTGCTCTATGCACTGAGACATCTCTATAGCTCACTAAGGTTAGAATTTTACTCTAGGAAAGATGGGGGCCTACCAGAAGTTTGTGCCTTCTCAGGGCTTCTTGGAGTCACTCATGGGCCTGACCTTATTATCTAACATTAACAGGATCCATGGGTGCTTGGGGGTAAATACAGTGGGGGAGAAGTGAAGGGAGATGGGAGAGACCCACGACAGGCAGGGAAAGGCTTTGTGTCATCTTTGCTAGCTGGAGGCATTAGAGGTGGGGACTGTGCTCAGGATCTGCAGAGACTGTGCAGAGTAGGTCCCGGGGTTTCCTGGGGACTGTAACATGGGCTGCAGAGAAAGAATGGATGAGAATGGGGGCAGAGCTGCAGCTGGAGCAACTGGTGGAAAGGAGCCACCTTTGAGCAAGATGGGAGGATGTGGGTGGGGTGGATGTGGAGAGAGTGCAGGACAGATGTGTAGGAGTGGGGCAGCTCAGAAATGATTAAAAGTACAGCGTCCTCCCGACCCCTGCCGGGCCACTGAGAGGGTTGGGGTTCCTGTGGACAGCTGTCCCAGCTCCAGATCCTTCTGCATGATAATGTAATGATCCTGAGAGGCCCCTTAGGGAAGGCCCAAGTTCAGGATCCTCAAACTAGATTGTGTGGTCAACCTTGACACTAAGGTCACAGCCCAGGTTCTGGTCCAGCTCTGCCACTTACTGCCTGGGTGACATTGGGCATGCTCCTCAACACCTCCTGTCTGTTGCCCTCCCTTGGGAATGCTGCCACTTGCTGGGAGCTGTGCTTAGCAGATGACACAGTTGAGCCAACAGTGGAGATAGGAGCTGGCTCTGCAAACACTGTGCTCCTGAGGCAGAGGCCAGGCTAGACCGCATAACAAGAGCCTGTGTCAGAAACACAAAAGTCAGGATACAATGGGGTCATCGTGGAGATTTATTTCCATATGAGGCACAGAGCAGGACTCAGTGCCCACGAGATGGTGAAGAGTTTTGTTTGGAATCTAGGACTTTTCAGTGTAAGGAAGTACGTTATGCTGGGGACGGTTCTGTTGGTAAAGGGTCTGCAAGCCCAGGGCTGAGAAAGAGAGCCGGTCTTACAGATTACTGGGTCTGGCCAATTTAGTGAGTCACTTCAGCAACAGACATGAAGTCTGATGAAGAAGACATTGGCAATGACTCTGACTCTGAGCAATTCTCGTGGCACAAGCTCCCAACACCAACACAATAGACAGAGACATATATGGCCAGGCTTCCTTCCTTGTTATGTATAGAACAAGAAGACCAGATGAGAGTAGAGAATGCCCAAAGAGGAGCCATCATGGAGAGGCAAGCCTTCTCTCAAGGTCTGAGAGGAGGTCCCTCAGCCGCAGTAACTGCTGAGGAGGCTTAGGCCTGGAGCTTTGAGTTCTGAGTCCCCCTTATGCAAGTCAGGGATGTAAGCCAGGAACTGAGGAATGCCAGATGGAGTTCTACAAACCCAAAAGAGCCAGACAGTGGGTGGCTTCCTGACAGCTCTAAAGGACTTCCCTCATCCACAGTCTGACTGTAGGAGGGATCCATGGTGAGTTTGGTCAAAACTTCACTTAGAAGCAATGAATGGTCGATAGATATGCTGTGGGACTGAGTGACATGAAGTGTCAGGACACTGCTGCTCCATAGACGACAAGTGTGAGGAGCTGAATGGACACCCTTCATGTACAGCGGTCTAAACCCTGCATGGACTTCCTATTCTCCACAAGATTCCCTGACCCTCAAGCCGGGATCCTGTCTTTGTGCCTATTCTGCTAGCTGAGATGAGGTGTAGATAATGACGATCAACTGAAGGGGACAAACTGGGCGGAACCTTGTGCCATGAACTGGGTGTGGGGCTGTTGCTGAATGCCAGGTGGGGCTGTGATGGCGACAGTGAGCTTCACTCACAACCTTGGCCTGTCATGAGCAGTTCTGGACTGAGAGGAGGGCTTTAGGGTCATTAAGAAGAGGAAAAAGGTGGAAGGGGTGAGGGCCAGAATGAGGGGGGGATGGGTGGAGGGACAAAATAGGAGGGAGGGAGGAAGGGATGGAGGGGGAAAAAGAGGGAGGGAGGAAGGGAGGAGGAAGGGAGGGACAAGGGGAGGAAGGAAGGATGGGTAAGTATGAGAGGTTGGAAATGTGGATGCATGCCGGTGCCTGTGTTGGGTTCTGCTAAGTCTGAGTCCTTCCCACTCTGCAGGGAAGCAGGAAGGAGAGAGAAGCAGAGCACAGGGAGCCAAGTGTGGTGTGAAGGGCAGAGTGTAGAGAGACACCCAGCAGGGTAGAAGAGATGCTGATCAGAGTGAGGCCACAGCATGGTGCAGGGGCTCAGGGGACACTGTGTGGAGGGGCCTGGTCACAGGGTCTGCAAGGGAGCAAGAGCCAGGTTTGGGCTTCAGTCTGTGGCAGACTCAGCTCAAGATTGTCCTGTTGTCCCTGAGGATCATATGTCCCTGAGTGGGAGCATCAAGGGACCTGAGAACTGAGCATCTAGGTTTTGCCGTCTTTCCTTCTATGCCTCCATTTCTCTCTTGTATGTCTCTAGGTGATCAATCTCTCATAATAGGGAGCAAAGGTGCCAGCACGTATCCTAAAAGTACGGAAATGTCCAAATGTTTTCTCCTGGGCCTGGAATTGTGGCTGCCTCTTATGTCCGATTCTGTGACACTGAAGAGTGCAACAACGCTGACAGCACCAGTGTCCTCCTTAACAATCTGTCACTTTCAGGTATGTCACCCTGGCACCCAGTGTTTGAGGGAACAGCCTGTGGCTGCAGCTGAGAGGGAGCTCTGCAGCCTCTCCTTCTTCTCCTCAGCCTCCTCTGAGCCGGGAACCATCCAGTGTCCTATCTGCTTGAATTATAAGGGTGCTGCTTGTAGCAACACGTCCAAGCCTGCAGTCTGTCCTAAGGAAACTAAATGTTATGCCGGTTCCTTGGAAGTGAACGGAGGTAAGGGATGAAGGCTGCATCCCCAGGATGAGAGAGACTGTGGCCATGACTGCAGTGGCTCAGGAGGAGGGCTGAGACCCCTGGCTCTGAGGGAGGTGCGCAGAGGCCTGGCTGCTGCATGCAGATGGAGTGGTCATGGAGAGTAGAACCCTGGGTGTCCGGGAGGAATCCTGCCCTGGACCGAGACTCCTGGATCCACTGGGGGAGGACTGGTGCCTGGACTCCTGAGTAGGATTGTTTTTAAAGCTTTCCTGAACTATGCCTCCTGCCCCCTGCCCCTGACTTGATCTTTGTCTTCTAGGTGGCCTCAGTACCTTTTTTGACCTTTTCGGATGCCTGAGATCATCTTACACATATTTATTGAACAAAAAAGCTTCAGTTGGGATCATTTCTATAAAAGAAACCCTTGCACCAAATACCACCGTTTCATTCTCACATGTACTTGTCCCGAGCACCCTCCCGGCCTGGATGTTAGGGCTCTGGCTCTTCTCAGCCCTTTGTTTGGAGGGATTTGTCTTCTCGGCTGAACCCATTTCCCTTGCCATCTTAATCCCTCTAGGCCATCCACACCCAGCCCTCCTCTGACCTCATAACACAAAGACCTGAGACTGGGCACTGTCGGCCTGCGCTGTCGGGTGCCCTCATCCCTCACCCACACACCTCTGCCTCCTCATGGTTAGGTATGGGAGCCACTGCGCTCACCCTGCTCCAGAGCAGACAACCGCGCATTGACCACACGTGGAAAATAAAGTTGCTGTTATTTACCAAATACTGGGTTTCTCTACGTGAGGAGATGAGGGCACACAGTGGGATCCATGAGAGACTTCCTGCCAGGGCCTGGTTCATGGTGCTGTGTGACCAAACCTTTCCTGGGGACTCAACACTAACATCTCCTCACCCCACATTGGGATTCCTTGACAGTGCAATGTATGAATACCACCAAAGTCCAACTTGGTGAACCATGAGGTTTACAGTGGAGTTCTTTCCAGGAATAGGCATGGGTGAGCGGTGACTTACAGGAGCAGAAGTCACCCAAAGACAGCTGCTTCATCAGAGCTTGCATCAGCATGAGTGAAAGCTCACAAACCTGGGAACCTGGAGCACCCTGCACAGCATGGAGGCAGGCCATGAGGCTTGAGGTGTCCTTTCTGGGTGCCTCAGTTGGGTGAACCTCTTGCAGACAGCTCGCATGGGTTCTGCTTCTTCTGGACATCTGGTCTGGTGTCAGAGTCTCCCTTGCAGCTTGGCTTGTCTGAGAGTCTTCTTTGCAGCTTTTATTGTGTTCCCAAGCATAGAGGGGATGGTGGATCTGGTTGGTTTCAGGGACTTCCTGAAGGTATTTTGAATTGTTTTCTATGACTTTATTATGTGTTCTCTTTATATCCAGATCATAGTCCTTGTCTCCTCCCAGTCACCGTCCTTACAAAGCCCCTCCTGAATTCTCCCCCACACTTCACCTCTGAGAAGGGAGAGGTCCTCCCTGGGTACCATCCCATGTTTGCATCTCAAGTCATTGCAGGACTAGGTGCATCCTCTCCCACTGAGGCCAGACAAGACAGCTTAGTTAGAAAATGAGATTCACAGTCAGACAGCAGAACTAGGATTAGCCCTTGCTTCAGTTGTTTTTAATTTGCAGGAAGACCAAGCAATACATCTGCTACATGTTATGGGCAGAGTAGGTCTAGCCCTTGTCTGCTCTTTGGTTGGTGGCTCAGACTCTAGGAGCCCCCAGGAGTCCAGGTTAGTTGATTCTTTTGGTCTTCCTGTGGCATTCCCATCCCCTCCCGGTTCCGCAATCCTTCCCCCAGTCCTTCCAGAAGACTTCTCGAACTCAGTCTAATGTTTGACTGTGAGTCTTTGCATCTGTGTAGGTCAGCTGCTGGGTGCAGCCTCTAAGACAGCACTTACGCTAGGCTCCTTTCTGCAAGCATAACACAGCATCATTAATAGTTTAAAGGATTGGTGCTTGCCCATAGGATGGATTTCAATTTGTGCTTGTCATTGGTTGGCCATTCCCTTAGTTTCTGTGATATCTTTCTTCCTGCACTTCTTATAGGCAGACAAATTTTGGGTGGAAGATTTTCTAGGACGATTGGTGTCCTTATCCCTTCACTGGTAGTGTCCTGTCTGGCTACAGGAGTTGGCCATTTCAGGATCCATATCCTTCACTGTTAGGAATGTCAGCTAAAGTCACCCTCATAGATTCCTTAGAACTTCCCCATCCCAAGTTTCTAGCAGCCAGGGCTTGAGCATTTCTTGGAGCAGAGGGAAGGGGAGAGGTCAGGTTGTTGGGAGACCATGAAGGAGAGAGCAAGGATAGTGAGCCCAGATCTGTGCCATGGTAGGTGGGGGCATTTTTTATTTTGAATTGTTTAGCTTCCACATTAGGAGGTTCCTGCCTAGGATGGAATGTTTCATCTCTGAGGAAACTGTTCCATAGTACTTGGGTTGCTCTAAGTTTCCTTCCCAACCTGGGGCCTAACAGAGCCCTCTTGGTATTGCAGCATGAAGCACTGGGACACACTGGGACCTAGGAAGGCAGGAAGCTTGTGCCCCTCAGCTCCTCTTGTGTGTGTGGATTTGGTTCTCTCCTTCCACAGCATGGCTTCTGGGAGATGGACCTGAGAAGATCAGGCTTGAAGGAGCCGCCATTGCCTGTTACCACAGCGAACATCTTACTGTCCTGACTTCACAGAGCTTTTAGAGTTTTCATTCTGGCCTGAAATTTGGCCCCTGCCCACAGGTGGCTCTGTGGGGAAGAAGCAGGCAGTTCATCTTCCAATCTCACTGTCCTGTTAGTACCCAGAAAGTAGTAAGGTAGCCCCAGTGCTGAGATGCGGCATGTCAGGAAGAGAGAATCTGGAGACGCACAAGTACCTATGTGCATCCACACATCCTCCTCAGGGGATCAAGTAATGTTTTCACTGCCATGATGGGAACCAGAAGAAAGTAGGTGAATGGAGGGAAGATTTCCTGGTGGGATAAAAGCTAGTTGTGGTAGGGGGCGTGGCACCAGGTGTGTGTGGGGAGGGGCATGGAGCCAAGACATTGTCATTGGATCCACAATGGAGAGATTGGAATGGTGGGTCCCAGGCATGAGATGGTGCCTGCCCACATTCAGGGTGGGTTGTCCCCACTCAGCTAATACTCTCTGGAAACACACTCAGCAGTCACAGCCCCAAAGGTGTGCTAGATTAATGCCTGGTGTTTCTCATTTTTTTATACGTTCCAAAAAGACAACACTGCCATGCTAATCGACCACTCTCTTTGTCCAGAAAAATGTTGAGGTCATCTATAGAGCAGACATTGAAAGAGAACTTCCACACAGTGGGGGTACCACCCCAGGCCCAGGATTAGGCACAAACCACACCCAAACACACATTTACACAGAGATACTTTATTAAGCAGGGAGGAAAAATTAAAATGGCTGCTTTCTGACACAGAAACATAGCAGCAAATGATGTTGAAGCATAATTTTTTAAGGAGAGAAAAAGGGGAGTTCTGTGTTAGCATGGGGTAGGAATTGCCTTTTGCCCCAGAGACACAGAGGGCATGGATAAGGCACAGAGACAGGATATGGGGGGAAGAGAGAAGGGGAAAGGTAAAGTGGAAACTTCATGTCTCTTGGGAAAATCAGTTATGTCAAATGATGTTTTGCTGAGACATTGTGGCAGAGCTAGCTCATAGGAGTCAATTAGATTTTGACGTGAGTGATGATTAAAGGAAGGAAATGTAGAAGACACAGAGGCATGAGATAGATTTGGGAGGACTACAGCCTTGAGTTTAATAAGCTTCTTTATACCCCACAATACTGTGAGAGGCAAAACAAGCTAGCAGAAACAATTGCTGACATTTACACAGGATATCTGTTTCCTCAGTTGTATCTCCTATTACTCTATGCATTAGCAGGCCTGGAAATCTGCCTGCCCACCAAAATCCTACCAGGTCAGAAAACCCTGAACAGTTTTGACCCTGCTTAGAAGGTGGACTTTTACCTTGCTTCGTAGAAGCAGGCAAATGGCTCCCAACAGGGCACACAGGTGAAAGAATGTCTTGTTAAAGCAGACATGTGAAAGAATGTTTTCCTGAAGAAGACACATGTGGAAGGATATTTTGCTATAACAAACATGTGAAAGGATGAATGATGCTCAGAAGGAATAAAATGTGAGCCCACAGAGAGTGGGAGCGTGAGCATTGGTTTGCCTTGCTCCGCCTCCCTATTCTTTATGAACTATATGCACGTATTGGTTCGCCTTACATTGTGTTGCTTAGCTCTGCTTATGGTGATGCCATAGAAAGAAACTCACCTAAGAACTTCTTGTGAGGTTCCTACAGCTTTTTGAATCGTCCATGTGGCCATTTGGTGAGTCTTGCAGTTTCTTATGAAACTGCCCTTGCTGGTTCGTGTGTGGTGTCAGCTGAGAGGACTGGACTGAAGCTGCGGATTCCTCTTTGGTGTTTGCTACTGAACTGAACTGCTGATACCATGAAAATGAAGATGGGACTGGTCCCCAGAGAACTATTTCTAAACAGGTCTACTTCCCCCGTGTCCTAATAACTTTTTTTCACTACCTCTGGTGGGTGGTGGGCTAGAGGGAAGGTTGGATGCTTATTAAAGCAGGTGGAGAAAAATTTATGTCTACAGGAAGGGAAGGGTGTTTGTCCAGAAGACTAAGGACTGCCTCTGGATAGAGAGGAGACAGATGTGGCCCACAGCAAAATGGCAATTCATACAGCTAAAAAGGGAGCTGTTTAATTTTAATTAAGCATGGTAATTAGGTGAGCCATAGGGGCTTTTGAGTGCTGGATTTCAATAATTGGATATCTGGATCTTGGTAGTGAGCTTTAAGAGGAGGAAGTAGAAATAAGGAATAGACCTTAGCAGCTTGCTTTAGGAATGTAATCTAAGAGGTTTTAGCAAGGCCAAGAGAACAGAAGAGAGGAGCAAAGCCTGCTAGATTCATGTTCTCCACTGTAGAGCTGGTCAGACTGGCTTCAGACTTACTATCCCATAGCCTTTGGTCCATCATTGTAATGTTATGCAGTAATCAAAATGTCCACCAGTAGTTCATATCATGAGCAGAAGCAGAGGGCAGAGATTACAGAGAACAACACCTCAGAACTGGGGATACAGCTAGTAACTATCAGAAATGCCTTTTATAAGTCACCTCATCTCCCACACACACAGCCTGCCTTGGCTTCCCTTCCTGCACTTACAGGTTGTGCCACCACACCCAACTAAACAGAATCTCCTACAGATGTAACATCAGAATGCAGGGGGAAGCCATGGTGAACAGCAAACCAAGGAACAAACCCTGTATGTGAAACATGTTGTGGCTGGAGAGACAGGTGTACAGTCAGAAGTACGTAACTGCTCTCGCTGGTTCCCAGCACCCAGGTTAGATGGTCAGAACCATGCACAACCCTAGCTCTAGAGGCTCCAAGCCCCTCTTCTGGCACTGTGAGGGCACTGCACTCACATGCCCATGCCCACAGGCACACACAGGCAGACACACCTGATTAAAAGTCAACTGGTCACCCCTGTTGTTCCAGCAGTAACCAGCTGAAGCCTAAGCAAGAGGATCAGCACAAGTTCAACATCAGACTGGTCTGCCTACGGAGTCCCACATCAGCCAAAGCTATCAATGTGCAGCGAGATCCTTTCTCAGATAAATAAGTAAAGAGATAAAGCCGCAGGACCACTGTGAACTCGGCTCAGGCGGGCCCCATGTCTGAGGATGCTGTGAACTTTGTAAGTTTGCAAACTTTTATGAAGGGATTCTATGAGACAGATTGCAATTCCCTCCTAATGAGCAAACCCCTGACCAGAAGTCACCCTCAGTTTTGGTGTGCTGCAGTGGCTGGGTCCTCACGATGTGGTGCTACTTGAGAAGGAGTAGGTGTGGTCTTGTTGGAGTAGGTGTGGTCTTGGAGTGTGTCAGTAGGGGATGGTTTGATGTTTCAAATCCCAAGCCAGGCCCAATGGCCCTCTCTTCCTGCTGCCTTCAGATCAGATATAGTACCCTCAGCTTGCCTGTGAGGAAGCAGATGAAGTGGTTTCCTGTACGACAGTTAGCGTGGTCACGGTGTCTCCACAGTGCTATAGAGCACTGACTAAAACATACAATAAATTCTGAATAAGTGATTCCCCAGGGAGGAGAAGAAAAAGGCTCTACTTCCTGGTATTTCCCCATTCCTGGGGTGGGCTTACTCAAACCAGGGTTGATTTCAAAGCCACCAAGATGCCACTGACCACACATGTGAGGACATGATCAAAGGGTATGGAAGACAGAACAGTCAGAACTTCAAGGACACCCTTGGCTACTATCCACTTTGGGGGCAGCTAGTGTCCAGTTCAGTAGTGTTGAGCACGTTCAGGGTGTGGTCAGCAGATCCCCAGAACACACTGACACACTGCCATTTACAGACGACTCTCAGGGCTACGGCTATAGACTGCTCATCTCTGTGCATAAAGCATCCATTCCATCTGCAGCACTGTATGAACCAGGCAAGTATGGATGCATACCCACATCCCAGAGCATGTGTTATGTCCACTTACATCCAACATAACTCAAATTCCAGGTGAATACATGTGACAAAGATTTATTGTCTTCAAGCTGCTACTGGTGGATCAAGGCCACAGAACAGACTTGGGATCTGATGTGCAACAAGGAGCCAGGATTTCACAGAATATTTAAGCTTGCAGACTACAAGCATTTGTGCCAAGTTATTGTTATATTTTCCCACCAGTCAGGATAGGAGTTGGTTCCTGGGCCTGGGAACATGAACTTAGTTTAACCCTGCTGGCAAGATGAAGAAATTGTCTCTTAGATGACTTGACAGAGACAACTGTCTCCTTACAACAGAAGCTGTTCAGCTATTGAGAAGTCCTCAGCTGCTCTAGGGCCTTGGACCTTGAACTTAATTTTTCTCTATGATTAAATGGAGTTTGAATACAAAATGGCAGCATTTAGAACAAAAGTCTTTTCCTTGATCCCAGTAAGAACAAGTGTCTGTTAAAGTGACATGATGGCCTATTTCTTAGCCATCGTCGGACATCTATAGTTACCCTGTCCAAGGCTCAGGAATCATTGTGGAAGAAGGGAAGGAAAAAAAGAGAAATGGGTGGACTGTTGGATAACAGCTTCTCATTCCACCCTGCAGGGAGTTCCAAAGGCAAGAAGCTAAGGAACTCAATACAGCTTCAGGGAGTCCCTGAAACCAACCAGATTCAAGATATGCAGTAAAAATTTCAAAGAAGACCCTTAAAGCAAACTGCAAAGGAGACTCTGACACTAGACCAGCTGCCTCGGAAAAACAAAAAAAACAAACAAACAAACAAACAAACCAGAATGCATCCAAGCTGTCTGCAAGAGGTTTACACCAACTGAGCCAGCTGGAAAGGGCACCTTCTAGCTTCATGGCGGGATTCCATGCTGTACAGGGTGCTCCAGATTCCCAGGTTTGTGAGCTGTCATTCATGCTGGGGCCAGCTTTGGTGAAGGAGCTGTCTTTGAGTGACTTCTGCTCCTGTAAGTCACCCCTCACCTATGCATATTCCTAGAAGTAACACCACTATCAAACTCATTAGCTAGAGACATCCAAGTACATGCTACAGCCATGCTGCTGCCCTGGGGCAGGCAGAAGAAAGACTCCCAAATGCCCTCCTGGGTCCTGTCTTCCTAATGAGGCTGAAAAGAAGACACCCAAGCTCCTGTTTTGGACACCGTTATAATGGAGAAAGGTGGAGCTGGAGACGCTGCAGCAGTGAGGAGCAGGCAGCTATGAGGAGGCTGTACTGAGGTGCTGGCCTGGGCTGTGTTCCTGCTACAGCTGGGGTCTGTGTAGATATCTGTGGCCTGAGTTACCATCAAAGGTCAAACAGATGTCCATGGTCTGGGCTGTCAGAGGAGAACATGTGGATGTCTGAAGGCCATGCTCCCGGGGGGGGGGGGGGAGTTGGCATGCTGATCTGAGTGGCCTGTGCTGCCTCCTCAGGCCATCGAGACATATGGACGCATGTTGCTGCCAGGGTCATGTCCGAACCAGGTTCTGTGTTAATGCCCGAGCCCAGGTTACCACCAAAGGCCGTGCAGATGTACCTCAGTCTGGACTGCCACCTGAGTCACTATGCTGAACTGGCTCTGCCCTTTGTCAGCTATCACACTCAGGAGAGATGGGCCTATCTCTAGCCTGGGCAGCACAGTAGAGCTGACCCTCATGGCAAGAGAGCCAGTGAGCCAACCCAGGGGGTGTGAGCATGGAAGATATGGCCATGCCCATACTCAAGCAGGGATGCCTTGGACGATAGAGATATACCCTCCTCCTTTCCCCTGCCACCCTTTAGCAGGAGGGAGAGATAGCCTTGAGGTCATAAGAGTAGGAGATCTTGCTCTGCCCTTCACTGGCTGCAGAACTCAGGACAGCAGGCTCTGCACTTCCCCTGGGTAGAGCACTAGAGGTGACCCTGGGGGTAAAGGCATGAGTGAGCTGGCCAGAAGGTCATGAAAGCAGGAAAGCTGAGGCTACCCCTTTCAGGATGCAGCATTAGGTGAGCTAGCTGAGGCAGTGCTGGAGAGCTCACTCTGCTGTTACTAGCACAGGAGAGCCAAGGAGCTGACCAACTCAGCCACCTTCCAGTCCAAGATCTAGGGCTTTGAGTTGTCCCATCTTAACATCTAACCACCTATGACGTGCTGGAGCACGTGATGGGCCCATTCTATAGAACCAAAGCTTCCCCAAAACATTCAGCAATCACTGAGGCCATCATTGTCCAAATTACAAAAAAAAAAAAAAAAAAAAAAAAAAAAAAAGTATATAAAACAGAAGATAAATTATTCTGAGGAGTAGCCATACCACCCTACCACCCCATGCCTTATTTTTAAATAATGTGAAAGTTGTCTACTGGCTATTTCCACAAAGGACTGGTCTTGAGGTTTATACAGAATGCCTATGACGTGGGTCATATCAACCTGTTGGGAAAATTCCTGAAAAGGCTGAGGGTGTGGGCAGGAACATTGCCAGTTTGTATTACTTTCCAGAGGCATAAATTAGCAAAAACTAGTGATACATCATCTGCAGTATTTAATAAAAAATTAATATTTTAATGAGCAATACAAATATAAAGGATTAATTTAGTTTTTTTTTTTTTTTTTTTTTTGGTAAATAGTTCTTTTAGCACTGCATTATTTGTAGAAAGCAGAATCTCATCTACATAATGAATAATAAAAGCAAGAGGAAACAATTTTTTAGTTCTCTTTAAAGCAATAGCAACAAACTTTTGACATGAAGTTGGTCTATTTGTCATTTCTCATTTTTTTCTTCATTGAATGACTGCCAATAACTGAGGCACCGTCAGCCTTCGGAGGACTACAGCCAGTGATAACCCTTGAGTATACAGAGTCCCAAGGTCAGCACCGAGGAGAATATAATCATTAACATCTCCCTCCTTTCTTAAAGGACGGATGGCTGTCTGGCACACGGCATTGGCATTCTCAATATGCCAGTTGCTTTGCAATATTCATCCCCGCCTCTCTGTCAACCACCAGGCGATTGGCGGTCTGCAATAGATGAGAAACAAAATCTAGATATGGCTCATCAGGCCCCTGAGTAATTTAGGGAAGATCCTCTGTATTTTTTTTCCAGAATCTGATAACTTACTTGCAGTGCCAAAGCATTTATTTGTCCCTAAGCCTTAGTCACTAGCGTCAATATGCAAGCCTTCTCCTGCTGACATTTGATTTTCTTGATTTCTAATAGCTCGGTCCTGACAACTTTTTGAATACTTGGTCTTTCACACTAAATATTCACCCCTGTCAGACAAGCTTTGCTGAGATCCTCCAGTCAGAGGGAACAAAACAGCCAGAAACAGAACCAAGGAGACAGCGTAAAAGGGTGGTTGGCCCACGCTGAGCACAAGCCTGCTTCAGATGCTTGAGTTTAAAGAACTGGTACATAGTTTTTAACTCATTACTCTAGTTTATCAGGATCCCACATTCACTCATCAGGAAAAGAGAAACATCCTTCCATGTCTTCTCCTGTGCCTGGGCTCACTACGGGGTCTCTTGTCTGGGAGACCAGTATGGTGACTGGAAAGGAGTTAATTTTTTATGGAGGGTGAGAAACCTCCCCACCAATGTTTTCTGATTGAGAGCAATCAGACAAGAGATAAATTGAACCAGCATCAAACAGTCTCCTCAGCATCAGGACTCGCACTGATGGACAGGGTTGGGAGCAGAGGGAACTGGAGCTGGAGGTGCAGATGCAAAATCCCCAGGAGGAGGAAGAGGAGGAGGAGGGAGGAGGAGGAGGAAGGACCCTCAGTCTCCTAACAAGACACTCATGATGTATCTCGGTTTGATCCTCTTCTGTTGCAGTGCTAGCTCTGCTCTTTTCAGATCGTTTATTTTTAATGTTAACTTGTCCTTTCTCTTACTGTTTTATTTCTTTCCAAGCTGAAAACTCACAGGAATATTTCGGTTCCTTTGCAGCAAATTCACCTGAATTGCTCTTCTAACAGACCAAGTTGTGGATCCAGAGATCACTCTTCAGGAAAAGTGAAGTCCACTCATCACTCAGGATTCATCAGCTGATGTGTCCTGCCTGCTTCAGCTCCTTCCTCCAGCAACAACTTTTGCAGAACTTCTGCAAACAAAAGTTGTTCCTTCAACTCTGCCTGCGCCATTATTTAAGATTCAATTAAGTCTCCTGCCTACTCTACTTGTGTGTGCAGGGTTCCTAGCAGTTCCTTGCCTTCAACCTATTTCTCTTTCTCCATTTTCCTTTATAAAATCCATATTTCAGGTCCCTTCCCGGCACCACTAATAAGCGTCCATACTCTCTTACTGCTTAATAAGGAATTAAACCAGGCAGGGTAGCAGGTCCACAGCAAGACTGAGGCTGTGAAAATTTTATTGAGAGCAATCAGATTGCTTATACCTGTATCAGAAAGAGAATCTAATGGCAATCGCCAGGATCAATACAATTGTAGTTTCTAGGATACAATGAAGTGTAAGGCCACACAGGGCACAGAGGGTTGTTGTCTACGATGGTCCTGTCAGGCTTCCATGCTTTCTTGACTACTCTGGGAGCATACAGAGAAACACAAACTAGCCCGAAGCGTCACTGCCTCTGGGAGCACATTGGTCTCTCAGGAACTGGAAACCATTTTGTCCCCCAGGAGCCATGGATGCTAACCTGAAAAACCTATGATACATGCCTCTTAAGGCAGCTAGGCCAGGTTCCCTGCACACATCTTGGCAGGAAGTCTCTCATGGATCCCACTGTGTGCCCTCATCTCCTCACGTAGAGAAACCCAGTATTTGGTAAATAACAGCAACTTTATTTTCCACATGTGGCCAATGCGCGGTTGTCTGCTCTGGAGCAGGGTGAGCGCAGTGGCTCCCATACCTAACCATGAGGAGGCAGAGGTGTGTGGGTGAGGGATGAGGGCACCCGACAGCGCAGGCCGACAGTGCCCAGTCTCAGGTTTTTGGGTTATGAGGTCAGAGGAGGGCTGGGTGTGGATGGCCAAGAGGGATTAAGATGGCCAGGGAAATGGGTTCAGCAGAGAGGACAAATCCCTCCAAACAAAGGGCTGAGAAGAGCCGAGAGCCCTAACATCCAGGCAGGGAGGGTGCTCGGGACAAGTACATGTGAGAATGAAATGGTGGCATTTTGATCAGTTGCTTCTGATACGGAGAAGATCCCAACTGAGGTTTGGTTTTTCATTAGGTTTTTGGCAGAGTTGGGCAGGCATCCATCAATGCTAAAGACGATATTGAGCCCACCTACAATATAAAGATCCAGTCAGGGGCAAAAGATGTAGAGGGATACTTCAGTCAACTTGAAAAACAAAGCAACAAAACATCAATAACAACAACAACAACAACAACAACAACAACAAACAACAAAAACTCATGGCCAGCATTTCAGGCTCCAGACCTCCTCCTGTGGACTAAGGACTCTCAGTCCAAGTCCTGAATTTCTCGCTCAGACCCAGAGTTCTAGACTCTAGCCACACTTCCTCTGCTATACCAATCCATGCCTCTGCCCTCCACTCTCAGACCCAGGAGTCAGCAGCACCCATCCCTTCTCCTGAGTCCCTGGAGCCGTGACCCTGGGGATGCAGACTTCATGACTGACCTCCATCTATAGTTACGTCACTGAAATAGCAGTGGGTGGACTTAGGGCAGAGGGTAAATTTGGCTTCATGGGAGCAGGAACCCTGAAACTTCAAGCAGACAGGACACTGGGTAATTGTCGGCTCAGAGGAGGCTGAGGAGAGAGAAAGAGGGCAGTAAAGCTCACTCTCAGCTGCAGTCACAGGCTGTTCCCTCAAACTCTGGGTCCCCTGGTCACATACGTGGAATTGACAGGTTGTCAAGTAGGATTCTGGTGCTTTTAGCACGTTGCATAGTTCAGTGTCACAGAAGTGGACATAAGCGACAGCCACGATTCCAGGTCCTCTGGAAAACTCCTTGATATCGAGGATCGAGGTACTGTCAGGTTGGCTGACACCTTTACTCGCCAATATGAGAGATTTTACACCTAAGGGCATACAAGAGAGAATACCAGGCTAGAAAGGGGAGGGTGGCAAAAGAAAAGAGAAGAGAGAGAGGAGGGGAGGGAGGCGAGGGGAGGGGAGGGGAGGGGAGGGAGGGGAGGGGAGGGGAGGGGAGGGGAGGGGAGGGGAGGAGAGGAGAGGAGAGGAGGGGGAGAGGAGAGGAGAGGAGAGGAGAGGAGAGAAGAGAAAGAGAAAAGCCCAGTTCTTGGGTCCCTTGATGCTCCCACTCAGGGACAGTATGATCCTCAGTGACAACAGGACAGATTTTGAGCCGAGTCTGCCACAAACTGAAGCCCAAACCTGGCTCCCTCTGCTCTGCCCCTTGCAGACCCTGTGACCAGGCCCCTCCACACAGTGTCCCCTGAGGCCCTGCACCATGCTGTGGCCTCACTCTGATCAGCATCTCTTCTACCCTGCTGGGTGTCTCTCTACACTCTGCCCTTCACACCACACTTGGCTCCCTGTGCTCTGCTTCTCTCTCCTTCCTGCTTCGCTGCAGAGCTGGGAAGGCTTAGCAGAACCCAACACAGGCACCGGCATGCATCCACATTTCCAACCTCTCATACTTACCATCTTCCTTCCTCCCCTCCTCTCTCCCTCCCTTCCTTCTTTCTTCTCTCCCTCCCTCCCCTCCTCCCTCATTTTGTCCCTCCATCCCTTCCTCCCTTTTCCCTCTCTCTTCCTGGGCCCCAAGTCTCCTCCAGTCCAGGCTGCTCTTGAAGGCCAAGGTTGCTGCAGATGAAGCTCACTGTCGCCACCCACAGCCCCACGCTGGCATTGCAGGCAACAGCACCACACCCAGTTCATGTGGGACAAGGGTTCGAGCCCAGGGTTTTTCTCTTAACTAAGATAGATCTTCATTATATACCCTCATCTCAGCTCAGCAGAACAAGGCACAAAGACAGGAGATCCCAGGCGTATGGGTAGATGGGCAGAAGTGCAGGGCATAGAATCCAGGGCAGGGCTGGGCCTGGCCCAGTGTGGAACTGTGTTCCTCCAGCTCAGCCCACGCACCTACGTCTACAAGCAGGAGTGTCTCCTGACATATCTTATTATGTGAGGCTTTAGTCATCCCATAGGATTTCCACTCAACTTCTTTCTTTAAGAAGCCACGGTCAAGTATCACCATGATTCCCTTGTAACAAGTCAGAGTACCTGTGGAGAGGAAAATGCAGTGTTTGTGAGAGTCAAGGAGCCCACCATGTCTGTCTCTGCAGCGTCTGGGCTAAGGGAGGCCATCGCATACTCGGGAATCATACAGGATGGCTGTGACATCCCCGTGTGCATTAAGGGGGGACTCAGAGCTCATTACTTCCAAGCACCCCCACTACTCTAGGTGGCCCATAGTGGGGGACTGACTTCTCATCTCTGAGCTGCCCCATTCCTGCACACCTGACTGCACTCTCTCCGCTCCACCCCACCCACATCCTCCCATCTTGCTCAAAGGTGGCTCCTTTCCCCCAGTTGCTCCAGCTGCAGCTCTGCCCCCATTCTTTCTCTGCAGCCCATGTTACAGTCCCCTGGAAACCCCAGGACTTACTCTGCACAGTCTCTGCAGATCCTGAGCACAGTCCCCACCTCTAATGCCTCCAGCTGGCAAAGATGACAGCAAGGCCTTTCCCTGCCTGTCGTGGTCTCTCCCATTTCCCTTCACTTCTCCCCCATTGTATTTACTCCACCGCCCCCAGCAGCCCATGGGTCTGCATAAAGGATTAGGTATTCATGTCAGGACTCTGAGAAGCCTTCAGAAGTCAGAAATCGGAGGCTATCCCCCCAGAATAAAATTCTCATCTTCAAGAGCTGAAGCAATGTTTCAGTGGGTAAAATACTCAGTACTGTTCCAAGGGCTGAGTTTGACCCCAGAACATATGAGCACACACCCTCCTGCTAGCAGAGACAGACAGATAGACACATACCCCATACATAATTTAAAATAACAAAAATACATCTAAACACTGTGAGTTCTTAGAATGGTCGCCAGGCTCCTGTGTGACTCGCCCTTCCTATGTCTTCATGTGCAAATCCCCTCTTCGTCCCTATGCCCCTGATACAGTCCCACAGGCAGGGGCATCACACAGGGTCTGGGAAGAAAAGGAGGATGAGACACATTCTAGTGTCACAGAACTACTCAGGGGAAGGCAAGGAGATGGGGAACATAGGGGACAATATGGTGGGCACCCATTATTGATGGTGGAACAAGGGACATGTCATCTTTGATTTCCTGTCTGGAAAAGAGGGCAGGGTGCTGGTCTCCAACAGTGGGTAGGAGAGCTCCGTGTTGCCAGACACACGGTCCTTCTCAGGCCTTTGCACATGGTTTCCTCCTCCATGTCTGCAATTGTTTTTCTCCTCCAATCTGTTAAGAGACACTAAATGAAACGTAGAGCATTCTGACACTCAAATGATGATTGCCAATTGCTCTTCTACATCCTCACCTGAGTAGGGTAGAGGCTCAGCAGAGAGAGGAGCAGGAATACTGGCTGTGGCAGGCTCCCATGGCTTCTCTGAGGGTGGGAAGAGCTGATCAGGACCTGGAACTGGTAACCTACAGGAGTCAATTCAACCAGACAGGGAGGGGTTACTCCTTGTTTTCTAGATGGGAACAGTTCCAGAAAACAAAGCACAATGGGCCCAGGAGCCCTCTGATTTAAGCCTCAGTCAGGACTTCAGATTCCAAGCAGGATCTTCTCAAGGCCTCGGCTTCTCAGTCTTCAGGGCCTCAGCTCCACCACATCCACAGCTGGAATTCTGAAGGTCCTGATTTGTCTGTCGGAGGAATGTGACATTTAATTCCATTCTCACAGCCCCAACTCCCCAAGACCCAGGATTCTAGGCGCCCACAGCTTCCTTCTTCGTGCCTCAGAGTACAGTCCTCAGCCCTGAGTCACGAGGCAGTGCAATCCCAGGTCTCCTCCTTCAGTCATGGCTATTCAGACCCCAGATGCTCCCCTTACACACAAAGTCCAGAACTGAGCACTCTTGGAAGACCCAGGGAACAAACACCGTAACAACAAACCCTCCTCCTTCAGTTTAGAGTGCCCAGTCCGAGTTGTCCCTTACAACCAAGACATCAATACCCTTTTCCCTTCATTAAACTCAGGCGTCCATGCCCTAGCCCTCCTCTCTCAGACTGAAGACCCCTGTAACCCCCTTCTCCCTCTTCTCCCCTGCTTGTCCTCACTGGCTCCTTTCCTCGGGACCAGGGGATTTGGTCTCTTACTGCTCCTTTTCCACTTAAGTAGCAAATTCTTTCTGGCTTCAGAATATGGTCACCAGAAACTCGGGCTTCGAAGGCGCTTCAGTTGTGCTCCGAAGTAACGTATCTGCGCATGCGCGACTGCAGTCAGGTGCACAAAAGTGGCAACCTCCGCCAAGCAAGACAGTTGAAGTCCCATTTGTTGACAAGCATTCATCCCATGCCTTCATTGGATAAGCCTGGAGAATTGCTGCATTTCATTGGTCCGCAGAGAAGCCAATTAGAGAACGCTGTAGAAAGTACGTGAGTGTTCAGCAAGGTCAGTTGCCGTTGGTGCGGAGATCATCCTCCAATCGCAGGGTCTCATGGTATCTAGGAGGGCTCTGTGAGGACCGCCCTTAGCCGTGTCACTGGAGATGCTTCTAAATTGTACAGATGACCAGGAAGCAGGTGACGGCGCAGATTGCCACCACAGATATTTACCCTCCTGGGAAGATGACCGTTCAGATTACACATAGATGTCAATTCTTTTATGACATTTAATTCAGTATGCTTGTGTGTTGATTCCCATGTGTCTAGGGGTCATGTGACAGAGGACAATTTGGGGAGTGAGCTTACTCCTTCCACCGTTTAGGTACCATGAATCAAACATAGGATATCAGGTTTGGCAACAGGTACCTTTATGTCTTGAGTAATCTTGCTCGTTCTTGCCATTTTTGTTAGAAATATAAATATATTCATTATATAAAGTAATTAGTTTTGTTGCAAAGTTTTCTTAAGTTCATATAGTATACTTTATTTGAATATTACTTCTTGAGGCAGAATCTTCTAGCCCAGGATGGCCTTGAACCCTCTGGTAGCTGAAAATGACCTTGAACTTCTGGTCCAGAGTCTTGAGTCCTGAGTTTAGTGGCGGGTGTCAACACTGATGCAGCACTGGGATGGAAGCCAGCGCCTGTGCCTGCTGGCCAAGCGCTCTACAGCTGAGCCCCAGCCTGGGCTCTTGGTTCATGTCTGTGTCTACTATTACCCTTCCCCCTTCCAACAGCCTTTACTTTCCTGTCCTTCCCCTGGCTAGATTCCACACAAAGGAGAACATGTGTGCCCTTTGCTTTTGGCCTCTGGTTGATTCTGCTTTACACAGTGTCCTCCTGAGAGGGGCAGGAATGTGTGTACAATGGCTGCTTAGGACTGCACCTCACACAGCACACTGAATTTACCTGCTGCTGAACTCGGATGCTTTGTTCTTGGCACAGCGTAACACATGGGCTTCAGAGGGGATCATGCTGTAACACATGGCTGCCGGCTCCTTGCCTTGAAGGAAAAAGGCATCGACCTTGTGATAATATTTTGTGAGTTATTTCATAGGTAAATGTACATGATGTTGTGGGTTAATACTTCTTTTATCTTTGTTATGTGTATGGGTGTTTTGCCTTCATGTATGTCTGTGTACCACGTGGTTGCCTGGTACATGCAGAGGCCAGAAGAGGGCATGGGATCTGCAGGATCTGGAGTTACAGTTTTGAGCTGTTGTGTGGGTGCTGGGAATTGAACTTGAATCCTCTGGTAGAGTGACCAGCACTCCTAACCACTGAGAGATATCTTCAGGCTTGGACATTTATTTTTAATAGAGAAACGTCACAATAAGAAAAGGGTTCAGTGAAGCTTTTAGTTTTATATAAAATATAAGTACAACTTGCCACGACTTAAATGACACTCCTGTCCCATGCTGCAAATATCAAGAAATGGTAACTCATCTTCATGACCTAGGAATAATGTCCCTTCAGAGTCTCCATAGATGTGTGTTTCTTGGGCCCATGTGTATGTGTGGAATGCTATTCTATATGTGCCCGTGTGAAGTCCAGTCATTTGTACTGAACGCTTTCCTCTCTCATTCTCTACGTCACTCTTAGGAGAAGCGCTTCTCCTGCACATACTGGATGGGTGGAGAGTGTGTGAGATCTGCCTGTCTATATCAAACAGTGCTGAACTTACAATCATGTGCTGCTATGGCTGGCTTCTACACGGGTGTCTTACAAGTTTGCAAACTTCATGACATTTGTGGCATCCTCAGGCAATGGGCCTACCTGAGCCAAGTTTGCAATGGTCCTGTGGCTTGATTGTTCGAACAGTTGATTGATTGGAGATAGGATCTCACATACATCAATAGCCTTTGGCTGATGTGGAACTCCATAGGTTGCCCACAGTGACCTTGAACTCATGGTGAGCATCTGTCTTTCGCTTCACTTTGCTTCTGTTGGTCCAACAGGGGTGAGCTACCATGTCAAGCTCCTGTAAGTGACTCCTCGCCCAGGCATAGTCCTGTAAGCAACTCCAGTATAAAACTCATTGCTACACTATATTGGACTTTGGTCATATCTGTACTTTGTTGTGTCATTAAGACCCAATCTGACTGAGCAGATGTATGCATTGAATCTCCTAAGTAAAAGCTTTGTCACATAGCAGGATTGGTTCCTGATCAGGGACCTTACAGGACTAAACTTGAACTGGGGAAGAGTGAGTCATGGTTCTTTCTGCCTGTGGGTAGAAGGGCATTGAGGTGAGGCTGAGAAGCCCAAGTGGGAACATCTGCAGAGGAAATACAGCTGTTCATTCCTATATGGTGTGTGTTAGCGTGCCTGTGAGCTGTAATGGCGGTTGCCTGGTTCTTGCTATGGGTAGTGAGACATACAACTAAGGCTGAGCCGTGGAAATTAGGAGTGTCTGGGGAAGGATCTTCCCTTGTGTGGTACTGGTGGCATGCCTGCTTAATGAGTGGGTGTCCACCACGCAAATATGGAGGTGCTTTGAAAACAGTTAAAAGTTTTAGAGGTAAGTTTGCAGTCTTTGAGATGAGAACACAGAATCAACACTGTTGGCAAGCTCAGCAGCAGAGGTTGCCTGGTCTGTTGGGTCTAGTTAGACAAATGCATCTGAGACTAAGATGGTGGTCACCAGGTACCCATGTGTATAAAGGAGCAATTGCAACAAGAAAGGGCATCTTTAAACAGCTTAATGTTTGTTAAGTAAATTAGATAAAAGTTGGAGGATGTTACAAAAGTGGAAAAACAACAGGAGAGGCCTCAAGCCCAACCTTTAGTAGAAAAAGAGAGGAAATCTGCGATTTGAAATACACATGTGGAACTACACAATATACCAGTACCCCCAAAAAAGAAAAAAAAAGACTATCAGGAAAAACTCAGCACCTGATTGCTGAAATTAGGGAAGACCTTTAAAGAAGCAATGAAAGAGGCGCTCTCAGCCTGGCTTGTGAGGCTGTAGGACGTGGGAGCAGATGAGTCAGTCTGGCCACTGTGGAGACAGAGAATTGAGTCTCTGTCCATCCCTCCCCATCCTCGTAACACAAAGGTGCAGAAGCTGAGACAGAACTAGCAGAACCAGCTTACCAGGGCCATTAGGAACACTTGGTCATCTCATCTAAGTCCCCGTAAATATCAGGAACTGGAGGACATAAAGGAGGGCAGGTGCTATTCAGGGAACTAGGAATATGGCAAGCTGGGTTTGAACCCTAGTTCACTGGGACAGATATAATTTGTTCACAGAGGAGTTGGAGACAAGGTTGATCCGTCAGGGACCTCAAGGCTCTTATGGAGCTTCTGTGGCTTTGCTGAGCTTTAGTTGGGTAAGAGTCTATGTAAAGTGAGAGAGCAGGCCAGAGGAGTTGAGAAAATGGTGTCTTTGTTAGTGTTTCATTGCTGTAAGAGATTCCATGACCAAGGCAACTCTTATAAGGACAACATTTAATTGGGCCTGACTTACAGATTCAGAGGTTCAGTCCATTATCATTAAAGCAGGAACATGGCAGCATCCAGGAGGGCATGATGCAGGAGGAGCTGAGAGTTCTACATCTTCATTTGAAGACTGCTAGGAGAAGACCAACTTCCAGGCAGCTAGGATGATGGTCTTAAAGCCCACACTGGTGACATACTACTCCAACAGGGCCACACTCCTAACTGTACCACTCCCTGGGCCAAGCATATACAAACCATCACAAGAGGAATTGGGGAGGAGGGTTTTTGAGAGTTCTGGGAAGGATTGTACAGGATCTAGGGAACGTTGAGGGTAAGCATGGTTGGGTTGAGGGGAGGACAAGACAGGTAAGGAATGTGATTGATGAGGTTTTGGTAAGAGAAGTTCAGAGGGATGGAATCCAAGAATTGGAAGGCATGTGAGCCCCTTGATGGAAGAGATTTAGGGCTGTGGTAAGGGGGTTAGGGAGGAGAAAAGGGATAGGAGAGGAGAGGAGAGAAGGGAGAGGAGAGGAGAGAGAGAGAGAGAGGAGAGAGAGAGAAATGGATTGTGAGAGGGGATCCCAAGGTTTGTTTATTAAATTCAGAGGTGAGCAGAGACATTGTCTGTGGATGGTGCTGTCTAGGTTGGGGAGAGGTAAGTGGCAGGGAAAAAGGTTGGTTTAAGAAAGTTTTATGTGTTCTGGAAGTGTAGAAATGGAAAAGTGTGCCCTTCCCCCAGCCTTGACCAGGCTTGAGAGAACTTGTTTACCACAGTAGACCAAGCAACAGGACCCAGGTGGTATTGCCCACCTTGGCTGCACTTACAGTCTGCTACAGGAACTCAGAAGAATAGACTGCCTGCTGAGCTTGCCTTGAGACACCTCCAGCTATGATTAAGGATGGGTTCCCCTCACCCCAGCCTGCTGAAGCAAGAAGGGGTATGGTGTGGGGGTGGGGCTTCCCCTTTAAATTGAGAAACTGAACATTAAAGCATTGAGCCTTGATCAGAGAACTTTGTCTTGGTTTCAGATTGGGCTGCAATGAGGGACCTGAAATCGGGGTGGAGCTGTCTTGGGCGGAGCTCATCAGAAAGCGGAAGGAGAAGAGTATCCTGGGCATTCGGTGAGCAACGAACAGCATTGATGCTAACTACTTGTGGCTGTGTTTCCAGGAAGTGTGTTTAAGGAGATATGGTCTAGGTTGAGTAAGTGTTGACCCAACACCAACCTCACCTAGGAGGTGACAATGAATTTTGGGATAGGAGAATTCTGAATAGGCATTTTCCACAGCCTAAGAGCTGCCCCAGGCCAATCTGTAGCCAGCCTGTGGCCATGGTCAACTGGGTTCACCTGAAAGGGAGGCTGGGAATGAAAGGGGGAGGAGGACGAGAAGAGATGAAGCCAAGACAAAGTTCTCTGATCAAGGCTCAATGCTTTAATGTTCAGCTCTCAATTTAAAAGGGGAAATTGAGCTCTCAATTTAAAGAGGAGCAGGGTTAGAAGCAATTAGAAGACTAAAAAGATATGAAGTGTTAGATCTTAAATATCAGAGAGAAAAAGGGTTTCAGAACTCTCTGGGCTGTGTCAGCAAAAAAGAATGGAGAGGCTAATTCAGAGGTCTCCTAGGAACAGGAGAGTCCTGAGTTTCTCTCTGGCTTCCACAGGAGCTGCTTTCTTTGTTTACTGTCTGTTTTTGGTGCGCCAATGTCCACATGTGTCAATTGTTTGTTTTTTGTTTTGTTGTCTAAATGTTTGGGTTATGTTTCATATTCAAAAGACAACAAAACAAAACAAAACAAAACAACCCCGGTTAAAGCTGCTACTATCCACCCCTTGGTCTAGTTTAACTTTGTTTTAAAGGCAGTCTTAATGTGCACAGATAAGTTACCCTACACCTGTAGCTAAGAGTCAAAGCTGAGCTGGAGAAGTCTTTCCAGGAATTAATTGTCAGCATACGCTGCTTTTAAAAGGGACCAGCAGCTTTTTGGATTCTATAAGGAGCTAAGAATTGTTTGTCCTAGAAAAATCTCTGTGACAAGGTGCTTTTCTCTTGAAATTACCACTAGAAAAAGCAAGAAATTTTGTTTGTCTAAATATAAAGATTGCAGCCACTTCATTTTTGTTTCTGATTGATTTTAAAAGTGTAAATATGTTCTACATTTCTTGGTTATAGATTACTGGCCTATAAGTTATTGGATATGATTAAAAATTTGCAACCTTGGTAACAGAAAGTTGGGTTTAAAACTGATAACTCAGGGTTGGAGTCATTCAGAAACCAGATGTATAAAAGATAAGATTAAAAACAATGTCTCTTTAGTGAGATATTAAAAGTTGCACTATCATGAATTCATATATAAGAACTGGCAGCAAACTTTGTAACATAAAGGTAACTACTTGGTGTTGATTTCAGAGAAAATGGATTGTTTACATTGTTAAAAGTTGGTTTTGTTTCTGAAAAATTATGGTTATACACTAATGTTGCAAAAGAAACTTAAAAATATAGTTAAGCTGCCACTATTCCATTGGCTGCAGTTGGCAGTTCAATCGTGAGTTTGGGATTTTTTGACTTGCCGGTGTTTATAGAGAAGAGGATAGAGCAGGTGAGAGGAGAATAAAAGTGTTAACAACAGCTGTGGCACAGTACAGGCCTGCACGAAGGATAATCTTTGCGCCACATCTCAGGAAATAGGCCCAGGTTAAGAACATTTACTTATTTTTGGTTTTTCTTTCTTTCTTTTTTTTTTTGTTTTGTTTTTTCTTTTTTTTTTTTTTTTTTTTTTTTTTTTTCCAGACAGGTTTCTCTGTACAGCCCTGGCTGTCCTGGAACTCACTCTGTAGACCAGGCTGGCCTCGAACTCAGAAATCCGCCTGCCTCTGCCTCCCAAGTGCTGGGATCAAAGGCGTGCGCCACCACCCCCGGCTGAACATTTACATTTAAATTAAGACAATGCACAGACTGGACTCAGCAGAAGCTTGGGTGACAGACTTTCCTTTTGTCTTGGTCTTCATGACCAGCCCCTAGAAAGGTGTTTTCCAGAATTTATTGCCTTACTTGTTTCTTGGGGGAGGAAGTGTCAGCCTCAGACCCAAAGGCATTCACAACAAACAGCTTATGGGCCAGGAGTTATAGATAATGATTATGCTGGAGGAATTAAAATTTTGCCTGCTCCCCCACATGGCATTGTAACTGTACCTGCTGACAAAAGAATTGCTCAGCTTGTTTTAGTTCCCTTGCACCCACTTCCTTCCAAATGTGTTGAGAATGAGAGAGGACAAGATGGCTTTGGTTCCTCTGATGTGTATTGGGTCTGATCTATTACTAGCAAGAGACCTAATCTTAAGCTAATAATTGAAGGAAAAAGTTTTAAAAGATTAATAGATACTGGAGCTGATGTAACAATTATCAGAGGACAAGATTGGCCTTCAATCTGATACTCTCACTCAGCTACAAGGAATTGGTTATTCAATTAATTCAAATCAAAGTTCAAACTTAAGATTTATGAAAACTAATGGGGCATTACAGCCTGACTTGCCTATTCCAGCTGCCATTCCAGTAAATGCATATAGAATTATTATAGATTAGAAGATTGTTTTTATACCATTCCTTTACATTCTGGTAAAGGTGAGAGGTTTACATTCAGTGAATTTGCTTGTAATTTTTGAGAGTCCATGAAGTGATATCACTAGAAAAGTTTGCCTCAAGGAATGGCTAATAGCCTTACTGTTAGCATTCTCTCTAAACTCCACCTCCATAGTTACTCAGCAACAGCCAGGTAGGCCTGCCAGCTGTAAAAGGGGCAGCTTGGCCCCTCCTCTCTCTCTTGTTCTCTCGCTCTCTTGCCTCTAGCTCCTCTCTGTCCCCTAGCCCCTCTCCCCTTTCCTTCCCCCTCTCTCCACGTGGTCATGGCTGGCCTCCATTTCTCTGCCTCTCTCTGCTCTCTCTCTGCCTCTACTACCCTCCTGGCTCCTCTCCCCATGCCCTGAATAAACTCTATTCTATGCTATACCATCTGTGGCTGGTCCCTCAGGGGGAAGAGATGCCTTGGCATGGGCCTGCTGAGACATCCCCTTCCATCATTGGTCTCCTTCCATAATTTCACTTACATTATATTAAAAAGACTTGTTGTTGCTTTAATACAAATTGTATATTTTATTAGTTGATCTCTCTAAGGAGTTTTTTTTTGCAAGCCTTTGCTCTAATACAACGAGCTTTAAAATTTTGGAGTGCTTGTTGCTCCAGAAAAGATTCCAAGGCAATATCTTTTCAATATTTGGGATCTCAGTTATATCTTAAGCAGAATGTGGCACAGAAAATTCCAATAAGAATGGATAGTTGGGGCTGGAGAGATGGCTCAGCCGTTAAAGGCTAGACTCTCAACTAAAAATATTAGAGTTCAATTCCCAGCAACCACATACTGAGCTCAAACCTCTGTAATGGGATCTAGTGCCTTCTTCTGGCTTGTAGGTGTACATGCAAAAAAATGGTTTACTTTTAATGATTTTCAAAAGTTGTTAAGAGATATTAGTTGGCTAAAACCTCATCTTAAGCTTACCATAGGAGAACTTTAACCTCTGTTTAATGTTCTCAAGGGGGATGCAAGTCCTAATTCCCCTTGACAATTAACTGATGAGAAACAGCTTTGCTGAAAGTAGAGTAAGCTGTTAGTTATCAACAGATACGTTATATAGGGTATGATCAATTGTTGGCTGTTGGCATTATTGCTACTCATGTGCTCACAGCAGCCTTTGGCAAAAGAAACCATTAATATGAATTCATCTTTCTTCATCTGCAAGTAAAGTTTGAACATCCTATTATGAAACTATTGCAGTGTTAATACAGGATTGTAAGATAGAATCCTGAAAGTATTTTAGATGAAGTGTTTGTTCCTTATTCCAAACAGCAATTAAATTGGTTATTGAAAAATACTGCTATTTGACCTATTACATGGCAAACTTTTTAGGCAAATTTGATAATCATTATCCAAAAGACAAGTTGTTACAGTTTTTCCTCTATGCATGCTTTTATATTTCCTGTAAATTTGAATGCAGCCCATAGAAAAGATGTTTACTGTATTTACAGAGAGCTCATCTATTGAGAAGGCAATATATATAATTAGATCACATGTTCACTCTCTTTAGTTTCCCCCTGCTTCAGCACAAATAATTGAATTACATGCTGTAGCCACTGTTTGAAATGCTGAAAAATTCAATTTGTATACTCATAGCCAGTATATATAGTTCATGGTTTATAATTGCTTAAAAGTGTTCCTTTTTTAGATATTGCTAATTCTCAAATTTTACAGTTATTTATACAAATGCAGCTTAATTTAAGAAACATGTACTGTTCGTTAACTTTATAAGACATTTAAGAGCTCATATTGGATTGCCTGGACCCCAGGGCAATGCCACAGCAGATTTGTACACCAGGCAGATTATAGACCTTACAAAACAATTGGCCATACAATCTTATTCTTTATATCATCAAAATAGTAATAGTTGGAGACAATAATTTGGTATTTCTAGAGAGTGTGCAAGTCAAATTGCAAAAACTTGTTCTCAATATCCTCAATTTTTTTCATAATGATGTTAAGCCTTGAGGACTTATAGGTAATCAATTATGGCAAATGGATGCTTCTCATTTTTGATTTTGGAAAATTAAAATATGTACATGTGACTTGACACCTTTCAGACTTTCTAGTTGCAAGTGCTTTAACATGAGATGCAACTAAAAATGTAATTAGTTATTGCCTACATTATTTTTCTATGTTTGGTGTTCGATATCAGAGTATAGATAATAGGACTAGCTATTACAGTCAAACATTTGAGATGTTTTGTTGACAATTTAATATTACTCATATTACTGAGATTCCTTATTATCCTCAAGGACAAGGAATTGTGAAACAGATATTGTGGAGCTTTAAATAATATCTTCATAACTCTCTGAATGTGGAAGGAGCAGCTACTGGCACTTCTGCCAGAGTTTTGCAAGGAACTCTGAAAAATTGGCTTTTAAAAACTAATAAGAGAGGGAATTATACCCTCCAAGGTCACCAAAAGCACACCTTGCTTTTGTCTTACTTGTTTTATATTTTTTGCAAACTGGTGCTAAAGGCTAGTCTGCAGGGGATCGCCACTGGCATCCAGTCACTTCCAGGTCATTTGCCAGGGTCAAATGGAGAGACCCTAACTAATTCATGGAATGGTCCTGACTCTGTTTTAATTTGGGACCATGGTTCTATGTGTTTTTCACAAAAAGAAAATGGAGCCATGGTGCTGCCTGAAAGGTTGGTCCATCAGGTGGACACAAATCTTGAGCCTAATGATTATGATTCTAATGAGGAAGACTGCTCAAAATCCTTATCAGACAGCTGAGTTAGCCTAGCATAGTCTCCACTCTTGCTGGAGAGTAAGTGCTTTTTATCAATACTCAAAGCCACCCACTATATACCTGGTGGCCAGACTTTGTGTCTGATCCCTGCCAATTAGCAACTGGATTACATACCTGGGACATTCCCGCTTACAACTTTATTTTCTACACTGCTTAGGAATAAATCTTGTTGCTTTTAAACTTTGAACCTTGTATCTCAAACAGATTGGTTGTCTTCACACAGGATCGGTCTCAGCAAGCTCAGCTATTCACCATGGCAGTTATCCATCACTATGAAGAATGCATTTGAGTGCATGCTCACAGGTCCTTTGGTCTGAATGTGGCTTTCGTCTGTATGGGAAAGAGTGTGCCATAGATGGCCGGTAGTCAAAGATGGGTAAGAGTGTTCTTGAGCTCCTATAGACCTAAGACAGAGGCATATATCAATAATGCTATGTATGTTCTCCACAATAGGTAATAAGGAGCAATAGAGATACCAACCTAAGCCAGGCACGGCCACTCTTACCCTAGATGGGATGAAATCTTGTGTCCCATCCAGCTGCTGGCACTGCTCATCATTAAAAAACTAATAAGAGGGAATTGTGCCCTCCCCCTAGCCTTGAGCAGGACTGAATGACCCTGTTTACCACAATAAACCAACTAATAGGACCTAGGTGGAGTTACCCACCTTGGCTCAGAAGAATAAACTACCCGATGAGCTTGCCTTGAGATATCTCTGGCTGTGACCAAGGATGGGTTCCCCACCCATCTCCGGCTGAAACAAGAAGGGGTTCAGTGGGGCTTTCCCTTTAAATTAGAAAAGCTGAACATTAAACTTGGAGCCTTGAACTTTGCCTTGGCTTCATCTTTCTCTCACCCTTCCATCCCTTTCTTCATTCCCAGCCCCCCTTTCAGGTGAGCCTGGTTGGTCCATGGCCACTGGTGGCTAAAACTACAGCTGGTCTTTGCTACTTGGTGGGTTCTTCTTTTTCCCACCTCCCCCCCCCCATCTCATTTCATCCCCTAACACTAGATAGGAGAGAAACAAGAACAGAAGGGAGAGAGAAATTAGGAAAATTCCTGAATCTAATTGCTTTCCTTTTGTTTTTCTCTTTGACCATGGCTACGAACAAACCACACCCAACCTCCTTGAGTGACTAGCAACCACCCACCCCGCATTTTGGGGACCCTCACATTTATATACCATCTAAAAAGTTCCCAGAATTCCAAACATCACAGAATTGCAGAAATTATCAGAGCTGGCAAAAGCACGCTTGTGCTAGAGCCGGAGGCAAATCACAGTCAGCTGCTGTGGAGAATCTGAAGCAGCCCATGTCGCACACCTGGGATTAAAATGAAAGCACATTCTTACAATATGTCTGTGTGTGTGGTTTTTTTTTTTTTTTTTTTTTTTAAGAAACCAAAATTCCAGAGTTCTTACCAATGTCAATACATATAACACCTGTCTTTGTCTGACTGTGTGTGTGAGTGTGTCCATGCAAATGTGTGTTTGTGTGTGTATGAGAGTGTGTGTTGTGAGTGTGTGTCTTTGTGTGTGAGTGTGGGTGTAAGTGTGCTGTAAAAGTGTTTGTGTCTGAGTGTGCTTGTGTGATGAGTCTGGTGTGAGACTATGTGTCATGAGAATGTGTGCATGAGTGGTTTGGTGTGTCTGTGTGTGAGGGCCTGTGTGAGAGTGTGTGTACTGCGTGTAATAATGTGTGTGATTGTATGTGGGTGTGTGGATGTGAGTCTGGTGGTTTGGGTAGGTTTGGCCCCCAATAGACTCATGTGTTTGAATGCTTAGTCCATGGGTGTCAGGCTGTGGAAGGATGTCTTGATTCTTGGCTGTGCATGGGCCTTGAACCCCGACTTCTCACTGGGGGCAGGTGTTCAGCCACGCCCCCAGAATCCAGGCTCCTACATGCAGTCTACATCCCCATTAACCTGCACCTTGCAGACAAGTTTGGCTCAGAGTAGCTCCTCCCAGAGAGGTTTGCGTCATCACCCACACCTAGAGGTAGAGGGTGTGACTACAGACTTCAGCCTTGAGAGATTTCCATATTCATGAGTTACCTAAAGGGTCTAGCTCAATTAAGTTATTCCTTTTCCCAGCCCCTCTTCTCCCTCCCCTATTTAAGCCAGCTCTCCCCTGGCTGAACTGGGGGGGGGGGGGGGGGCGTGCACATCCAGATCCAACTACCACACCATGACAATAAAACTCTTTGGAAATCCATGAACTTCTCGTATCATTGGGGCCTGCCACTGGCAAAGCTTCCAGCCTTTAAGAACTCCAGATTTTCTCGAGTCTGTGGGACCCGCCAGCTGGAAGGCCCCCTTGGGACTCCACCGCACAGCGGGACTCCACGTGCCTTCTCTGACACATGGGGAGTGGCACTATTAGGAGGTGTGGCCTTGTTGGACTAGCTGTGGTTTTGTTGGAGGAAGTGTGTCACTGTGTAGGTGGGCTTTGAGGTCTTTTCCTATGCTCAGGCTCTGCCCAGTGCTGAAGACAGTCTGCTTCTGGCTGCCTTCCAATCAAGATGCAGAACTCTCAGCTCCTTCTCTGGGACCATGTCTGCCTGCAGACTGCCATGCTTCACGCCATGATGATAGCAGACTAAACCTCTAAATGGTAAGCCAGCCCCAATTAAATGTTTTATAAGAGTTGCCTTAGTCGTGGTCTCTCTTCACAGCAATGGAATCCCTAACTAAGATGTGTGGCGTGTGTGTCTGTGTGTGTGTGTGTGTGTGTGTGTGTGTGTTCTGTTCCTCACCTTCTCAAGCCTACCTTGGCAGCACTCACATGGTGTAATGGCCCTAAGAAATGGTGTCAAACCTTTTCTCAGCTCATCTCTCCTCCTATGACAATCAGCACGGTCTCTGTGTCACCCCTTTGCTGGGGCCCTGGCTGAGGAGGAAGAAGCTGAAGGACACAGCCTCCTGCCCTGACAGGTTACAATGAGGCCTAGCACTTCCTGCTGCAGCACCAAAAGGCTCTGTGAGGCCACAGTTGGCAAGAAGAACGGGGAGACCAGGCCCTGGCAGGAAGTCTCTCGTGGATCCCACTGTGTGCCCTCATGTCCTCACGTAGAGAAACCCAGTATTTGGTAAATAACAGCAACTTTATTTTCCACGTGTGGTCAATGCGCGGTTGTCTGCTCTGGAGCAGGGTGAGCGCAGTGGCTCCCATACCTAACCATGAGGAGGCAGAGGTGTGTGGGTGAGGGGTGAGGGCACCCGACAGCGCAGGCCGACAGTGCCCAGTCTCAGGTCTTTGGGTTATGAGGTCAGAGGAGGGCTGGGTGTGGATGATCAAGAGGGATTAAGATGGACAGGAAAATGGGTTCAGCAGAGAGGACAAATCCCAACACACAAAGAGCTGAGAAGAGTTGAGAAGAGCGAGAGCCCTAACATCCAGGCCAGGGAAGAGGCCGAGGCACCATCAAGAATAGAGTTTTCATTATATTCATTCTTGTAATGAAAGTCAGAGATCTCCTTTGCCGAGAAGATCCCGATGGTTTTGGAGTCACCCAGTAAGGATTTGATAGGTGGGGCCATGCACCCCTGAATGCTCATTGTAGAAGACAGTCCACCTGGAGGGTAAACACAGTCGGGGTGGCACAGTTCAGCAGTGCGGGAAACTCGGACCCATGAGTCCAGACCTCAGATACAGGAACCGCCACCCCTTAGACTGACTGTAACCCCTGCCTTCCTTCCCCCATCCTCAGACCTAGGACTCCAGGCTTCAACTTTCCTCCCTCAGACCCAGGGGTCCAGGTCTCAGTCCTCCTCCCTCAGACCCAGAGGGTCCAGAATCCAACTCTTCCCTCAGACCAAGAGTTCCAGGCTCAGGCCTCCTTCCTTAGTTCCAGGACTCCAGGATCCAACCTTCTCCCTGAGACCCAGGGGTCCAGGCCCCAGTCCTCCTCCCTCAAACCTAGGGATCCAGGCTCCAGTTCTCCTCCCTCAGACACAGGGGTCCAGGCCCCAGTCCTCCTCCCTCAGACACAGGGGTCCAGGCCCCAGTCCTCCTCCCTCAGACACAGGGATCCAGGCCCCAGTCCTCCTCCCTCAGACACCGGGGTTCAGGACCCAGCCCTCTTCCATCTGAGACAGCCCACCTCTTTGCACTCAGACTTGGGAGTTAGGGCACAACCCTCTCAACCTCAAATCGTGGAGTCCAGGCCCTTCAGCCCAGCAGTCCAACTACGAGGTAGCCAGCAACCCCGTAGCTCAATGTCACCTTTATAACAGTGAGTGGCACCCTGAGGGCAGATGACAGAGTTGATGTTCTTCAAGCAGGATCCAAATAACTGTACACACACGGGACACTGCACAGCTCCTGGGGGAGGAACATCTGAGGACAGAGAGAAGGGTTGAGGTGCATGCTCTCAATTACAGTCACCTGTTGAAACCCCAAGTGTCTGGTCCCTCCATGTTGCTGGATCCCATACTTGGACGAGGGAGGATGCTTAGAAGAACGCCGCTGCTGTTGGCTTCGTTGCACAGGCAGGAGGAACAGAATCTGGTATAGGAAGCTACCAGCATCCCAGGCGGCTTGGAGAATATGGAGACACCAACATTGTTCTGTGCTCCAGGACTGTTGCACCCTTTGCTACCCAGGAGGGCTGACTTCTGTCCTGTGGGGTATGAAGTGAAAACCAAGATCAGAAGGAGAGAAAGGCAAGGACTGGGAGGCCAGTTCTTGGGTGCCTTCCAGTCATAGGGAGACTACAACCCCCAGGGACAATCGCACAGATCATATTCTTGAATCTGCCAAAGACTGGCTCCCTCTGCTCTGCCCCTTGCAGACCCTGTGACCAGGCTCCTCCACACAGTGTCCCCTGAGCCCCTGCACCATGCTGTGGCCTCACTCTGATCAGCATCTCTTCTACCCTGCTGGGTGTCTCTCTATACTCTGCCTTGCACACCACACTTGGCTCCCTGTGCTCTGCTTCTCTCTCCTTCCTGCTTCGCTGCAGAGCTGGGAAGGACTCAGACTTAGCAGAACCCAACACAGGCACTCGGCCTGCATCCTTTCTCTGTCCTCCCTCCCTTCTTTTCTCTGTTTCTCTTTATCTTTGTCTCACTTTTGCTTTCTCTTTGACAGCCTTAGATAGCCCAGCTTGGTTTTGAATTCACTTTACAAGTGAGAGTAGCAATGGATCTCAATGTAAACGTCTCTGCCTCCTCAGCGTTGGTATCGCAGGCACACCCAGTTGACCTGAGGCTGGAGATTCAGTTTGGGCTTTGTACATGCTAAACAGACACCGTACTAACCACTGTACCACACCCCCAGCGAGCACACCTTCAAAAGATCCAGGTCACTGGGGATCCTGCATTCCAGCACCGTTCTCTGGGCGTGCGGCTACCATAGATCACCACTCAGCAATAGCAGGTGCAGAGGGAGGAGTCAGATCTCAGTGGTGTGGGGGCTGGGCAGGAACTACAGGGCACAGAATCAAGGGTCCCCGGCTGAGACTAGCCCAGTGCCGGACTGTGGCTCTCCAGCTCAGCCTACATACCTACATCTATGAGCAGAAGTGTTTCTTGACAACTCTCATCAGGTCCACACACCCTAGTGCAGTCCAGTCGACAGTTTCCTCAGCATAGCCGTTGCCAACCTTAAACATGAGCCCCCTGTAACAGATCAGAGCGTTCGTGGAGAGGGAAGTCCAGGGTTTAGGAGAGTCAGGGAGCCACACATGTCTGTGCCTACAGTTTGTGGTTAGGGAGAACATCCATTCTGAAGCATACTCCCAGTGCCCTGGCTGTGACATCCCTGCCTTGCATTAAGGAGGGCTCAGAACTCAAAGCCTCCAGGCCTACAGCCCTCCTCAGCCAGTTACTGCCTGGAGCCCTGCAGGGACCTCCTCTCAGAGCCTTGTGAGAAGGCTTGCCTCTCCACTGATGGCTCCTCTTTGGGCATTCTCTACTCTCCATCTGGTTTCTTGTTCTCATTACAATAACAAGGAAGGAAGCCTGGAGCCATATGTGTCTCTGTCTATTTGTGTGGTGCTTGGTGGAGCTTGTGCCCACGAGAATGTGCTCAGAGGTCAGAGGTCATTGCCAAATGTCTTCCTTCATCAGACTTCAGTGTCTGTTGCTGAGATGTGGACTCACTGATTTGGCCAGACCCAGTAATCTGTAAGACCGGCTCTCTTCCTCAGCCCTGGGCTTGCAGACCCTTTACCAACAGAACCGTCCCCAGCATAACGTACTTCCTTACACTGAAAGTCCTAGATTCCAAACAAAACTCTTCACCATCTCGTGGGCACTGAGTCCTGCTCTGTGCCTCATATGGAAATAAATCTCCAAGATGACCCCATTGTATCCTGACTTTTCTGTGTTTCTGACACAGGCTCTTGCTATGGGTCTAGCCTGGCCTCTGCCTCAGGAGCACAGAGTTTGCAGAGCCAGCCCTATCTCCTCTGTTGGCTCAACTGTGTCATCTGCTAAGCACAGCTCCCAGCAAGTGGCAGCATTCCCAAGGGAGGGCAACAGACAGGCGGTGTTGAGGAGCATGCCCAATGTCACCCAGGCAGTAAGTGGCAGAGCTGGACTCAGAACCTGGGCTGTGACCTTAGTGTCAAGGTTGACCACACAATCTAGTTTGAGGATCCTGAACTTGGGCCTTCCCTAAGGGGCCTCTCAGGATCATTACATTATCATGCAGAAGGATCTGGAGCTGGGACAGCTGTCCACAGGAACCCCAACTGTGCCCTTCCCAGCCTTGAGCAGACTGAGCAGACCTTGCCTGCCACACAGGACCTTAACACCTAGGTGAAGTCTCTGCTTTGTTTACACTGGCAACTTCCTACAGGGACTTAGAACACACTGCCCACTGGGCCTGCTTTGCAGCATTGTCCAGCTGAAGGGAAGGATGGTTTCAGTGGGCTTCCCCTGTATAAACTCAGTGCTGACTATTAGACTTCGGGCCTTGATCAGAACCTTGTCTTGACTCCATGCTCCTCTCACCCGGTGTCTGTCTTTCATCATCACCCCCCCCTTTCAGGAAAACCCAGTTCATCCATGGCACCATTGATCTGCTACACTCAACCCTCTCAGTGGCCCGGCGGGAGTCGGGAGGACTCTGTATTTTAATCATCTCTGAGGTGCCCCACTCCTGCACACTGTCCTGCACTCTCTCCGCTCCACCCCACCCACATCCTCCCATCTTGCTCAAAGGTGGCTCCTTTCCCCCAGTTGCTCCAGCTGCAGCTCTGTCCCCATTCTCATCCATTCTTTCTCTGCAGCCCATGTTACAGTCCCCAGGAAACCCCGGGACCTACTCTGCACAGTCTCTGCAGATCCTGAGCACAGTCCCCACCTCTAATGCCTCCAGCTAGCAAAGATGACAGCAAGGCCTTTCCCTGCCTGTCAACGGTCTCTCTGAGCACTGTTCACTTGTCCCCCATTTTATTTACCACCCGGCAGTCCCCTGGTCCCCTGGATCCTCTTAAAGTCTTAGGTAATCATATCTGGGAAATGCTGAGAAGCCCTGAGAAGGCAGAAACTGTTAAACTGGCTCACAGGGCCCTGCATGACTTGACCTTCCTACTTCTTTATGGACCCATCCCCCTCCTCTTCTTCCTGGTTACTATGCCACAGATAAGACTGTTCAGGCTAGGGGTATGACATGGTGTCAGGGACCAATGGAAGACAGAAGTATGTGCCAGGGTGGGCAAGCAGGTCGGATGTCAGCAAGGGGAAGAGGACGAGGACACAGGGATGTGCAATAAATTGTCACTGTTGATCAAGGACTGCCTCCCTCAGGAATCGAGCAAGGTAGGTTCTGGTGAACAACGGTGGGCCAGCAGAGACAGGGAATGTGGCAGGCACATGGCCTGCCTCTAGGTACACGCACATGTTCCTGTCCCCCAGTATCATACTGCATTCTTCCATCCACCCCGATGAACGAGGCTCAATGAAACATGCAGTTTTGACATCCAAAAGGAGCTGGGGCCTACCATTCTCTCTGAGAACTAGATCGGAGGCTTTTAACACTGGACTCTGGCCTTCTGTTCCTCTAACCACGGCCCTGTTCCTCGGAGAGGCAAATAGTATGTTTCATGATCTAACTCTATGGGTCATCTTCAAAATGGTTTGCTGTAGGCATCAGAATGCTCGCAACTACCCCATGAATCTTTCCGAAAGCAATTCTGTTCCCTTGGACGTACTGCTCTCTTCCTCTGACTCCCTCCCTCACACTGTCCGCACCTAGCATCTGCCACCGGGTCTTGCTGGTTCTCAATAGATACTTGCTAAATTGCCTAGCTGAACCCAGCAGAGACGGCAATGCTCCTCCAAGGCTTGGCTCAATGCTGAGACTTTGTTACCTGCAGGATAATGACTGTGTTTCACGCAGCATGCCTGGGGTGTGTCTGCTGTGTAGGGATGTGAGGGGTGTGCAGATATATGATGTATGTGGTATGGCTTTGTATGTGTGTCGGGCATGATGGGTGTTCTGTATATCTGTGTTTAGTTTGTATGTGACTTGTAGCATGTGCTTTCATGTAAATGAAGGCCACAGGATCCAAGCATGTGGGCTGGGGTGTATGGCATGTACAAAGCACAGTATGATGTGTGTGTGTGTGTGTGGCTGTTGTGTGCATTTCGTGGTATACATGGTATATATGGAATATGTTTTCTCTTTTTAAAAAATTTACTCTTATATGTATGTTATTTTTCCTGTGTGTGTGAGTCTGCAAACCACATGTGTTCAATCCCTGTAGAGGCCAGAGGGGGCACTGGATCCCGAGAACTGAAGTCACAGACTCTATTGGTCATCATGTGGGTGCTGGGAATTGAACCTGGGTCATCTAAAAGAGCAGCAAGTACTCTTAGCTGTTGAGTACTTAGCTCTAGCCCCTGGGATATATTTGTAAAGCACACTTGCAGACTGTCAGTGTTCCAGAGTGCCAGAGATGATGGCCAGACTTCATTAACCTGCATCAACTGAAAGGAAGCAGAACAGTCCAGCCTCTGCCTCTCTCTTAGTCTTTTGCAGCCTTCCATGGCTCCCCACCCTTGGGAGAAAGTTCATCCTAAGCTGAGCCTTCCCAGGGGTCCCAGCCATCGTGATTCCACATGGCTCTGTACCCCATCACACCAGGTTTGGTCCCCACCCTTGGCCTTGATGATTTCTCTGCTCAGAGTAGCTCTCCCTTTATCCCCACACACACCTCACCTTGAAGATCACCGCTCACTACAACCAACAAACACTCTGTGCTCCTGTCAGCCCATGTCTGTCCTATGCCAGGGCCTTTGCTCTCAGTTTCTTTCTTTTTGTTGTTGTTGTTGTTTTTCGAGACAGGGTTTCTCTGTGTAGCCCTGGCTGTCCTGGAACTCACTCTGTAGACCAGGCTGGCCTCGAACTCAGAAATCCACCTGCCTCTGCCTTCCAAGTGCTGGGATTAAAGGTGTGAGCCACCACTGCCCGGCTTGTACTCAGTTTCTTGGTGATAAATATTTTCTATTTTAGTGTGTGTGTGTGTCTGTCTGTCTGTGTGTGTCGGTGTGTGTACATGTGTGTCTGTGTGTGTGTCTGTCTGTTTGTCTGTGTCTGTACATGGGTACATGTGTGTCTGTGTCTGTATGTGTATACATGTGTTTCTGTGTCTGTGTGTGTGCACGCATGTGCAAAGGCTGGACAAGAATGTCAATGTCCTTTTCTATCACTCTCCACCTTATTTCCTCCCTTGAGACTTCGTCTCTCATTGACCTGGAGACAGGTGGCAACCAGCAAGCTGCTGTGGTCCTCCTGTCTCTGCCTCCTACAGCACCGAGGTTACGATGCAAGCGCATCCAGAGCCAACGTTTTTAGGTGGAGGCTATGGACCTGAGTTCGGATCCTCCTCATGTTTGCACAGAAAATTCTCTAGCCCACAAGAACTTTCTCACCAGTCCCTGGCAAACCATTTCTACCAAGAAACCTAAGATAGGTGACTTGCCAGACGAAAACCTTTGACACCACCGTCCGTCTCTGTTGGTTCTGGGCCTCCTATTGTCTACCGTTACAGAATGAGCAAGCTGAGGTTTCCTCTCCACCCAGCCTAGGGGGCCCATTAGGCACGCATGGCTGTTATTCACCCAAGGGTTCTGCAGGCACCGTAGCGTCCCGCACAGTCTCACATCGGCATGCACACCAGGGCACCTGACTGAGTCAGTTCTTGTCCACACAAGGCTTCCTCTGCGGGGCTTTAAGAGTTAATGGCACACACGACATGAGAAGACAAGACTCTTCATTCTGTGACTTTCTTTCCCAGGGAGCAAACAGCCTCATGGATCAATACAAATGAAGGTGGTGGAGAGAATGGGGGGGCTTCATCTAAATGAAGTAGGAGATCTGTGCTGACCAAAGGTCGGGTGCACGGAAATGTAATCATAAATCAACGCTCGTGTCCCGGATGAACCCTGCCAGGTGCCAGTAGCAAAGTGACCCCATTGCACCCCAACTGCCCTTCCTCGTACATCCAATCCCTCACGGGTCAGGTCAAGCAGGCTCGCTTTTCTCAAAATCATCTAAAGCTCCCCTCAACAGGCTCTCGTCTCCTGCCTTTCTCCTTCAACTGGACACCTCTCTTTGGCCCTCTACCTCCCATCCTCCTTGGAGCATCCTTCTCTTGTGCATAGCTGAGTGGGTGACGCTCATTTAAATGGCAGGGGTGGCCTGGCCTCAGTTGATAACTGCCAGTGTCCCATACCCCATGAGGATCATTTTGCCTTGAGGTTGCCGTGTGTGGTGTGACCTGATTCTTCTCCTGTGTGACTCACTTGACGGGGGACTGCAGTTCTCACTCACATCCATGGGCCCAGTTTTCTGAGTGCCATTGAGCAGGTCGCAGCCTGGCTGAGACAGACAGCCCTGCACCTTCCGATTGGAGATGATCCCTCCTAGGATAGGAGGAGAAGGGGGAGACAGAGATGGTCACCCGCGCAAGCCTCAGAGGCTAGCCCAGCTCAGGGAGGCTGGCTTCACATTCCTTGAGGCTCACCATGTTTAGTCCCCCAGGGTCCTTGTGTCCAAACTTACCTCCCTGGAGCCTGAGGAATCCATTGTAGCAGTGCGTACTACCTGCGGGGCAGACCTGCTCTGGCGCATTCTCACAGGCTTGTGCAGAAAAGCAGAGGGGGCAGCGTGTGGTCCCTGGGGCTGGGAAGTGACAGACATAGTGGAGGACAGTGGAAACTCTGGGTTAGGATCAGACACCCCTATTAGTTCCCCAACACCCCCCAGTCTCTCTAAGGAGCCTTCCAGGGTCCTTACAGGCCCAACAACAGGGCACTGGGGCTGTGGTTAGCAGGCTAGCAAGAGGGTTGGGAAGCCTGCAGAGACCCTGGGTTGAGTGTAGGAAGAGCATGTGGGGAATCGCTGAGGCTAGACACAGACTTAGATAAGTCAGGGAAGGAAGAGCTGAGAAAGAACAGGAGACTTTACACACAACTTTTGCTAAATCATTGAGGAGAATACCCGAGTCCCAAATTACTCCAGAGAACCCAGAAACACGAAGCCTGCCAGTTTAACAGCAGATAAGGAGAGTGGAGAGTTGCAGCCCAGTGCCCAGGAGGCAACATCCTTGAATGAGATGTGAGTGACACAAACGCAGCCATATGGCAAGAGGGGAAAGAGGCAGGAAACCAGGCTTGGTCAAGGCCAGAGTGTGAGACTGGGGTTTCATCAGAAAACCCACTCGGATGATCACAGAGATGGCTTAGCAGGTGACGTGCCTGCCACCAAGCCAGACGGCTTGAGTGCAACCCCTGGTGTCCACGTGTTGGGGGACAGAGCAGACTCACGGAGGCTGTACACACTCAGTGGCGCACACAGTCAACCCTGACTCTTAACTAAATACAACAAGTGAAGAGAAAAATACAAGATGACCTGGCACTGGAGAGATGGCTCAGCAGTTAGGAATGGACAATGCTCTTGCAGGGGATCCTAGTTTGACTCCTAGCACCCACCGTTGGGAGGCTCCAGACAAACTATAACTCCACCTCCAGGGGATCCAATGTCCTCTCTTGGCCTCTGCAGGATGGCCACACACGCATGCACACATATGAACACACATGCACACACACACTCTCTAACACAACTAAAAAAGATCTTTAAAAAAAATAAGAAATTCTGCTTCATCGAGAATGGCTGGCAGCGGTCAGCCAGGGGAGTCTGGAATTGTTTTGGGTCTCAAGGAATCAAAGGAATGAAGAAGGAAGACCAATAGAGAGGAGGGATGGTGAACAGTGGGCTGTGGAGAATGTAACGGTAGCATGGAGGGGGTGAGCTAGCTGGCTGGCTGCTCTCGGGTAAGGGAAAGCATGTATAGTGTAAACAGATTTTTCCCCCTACACACTTCAGTTGGAACCCCTGCCTCCCTTTCTCCCTTGAAGCTTGCTTCCTTCTGCCGCCTTCAGACACCTGTCACCAGAGGTGGAGTCCAGAGAGGGGCTGTGGTAGACAGGTCATTGCAGAAGTCTTTTTCACGGCATACTCGGGTGTAGGAGGTGACAGACAACCCCGGGCCAGTCCTGTGCTCTGTGACTTTGGCCTCTTGGTCCTCTGCGGTAGTGCAGCCCTTCGTGACAACCAAGTTCACCTGCTCTCCTGGACAAACAGAAGGTGTCAGGCTGGGGTAGAGGTTGGGGCCCTTATCCCATAGATATAAGGAATCTGAGCCAAGTACAAGGGGCGGAGCCAAGTACAAGGGGCGGAACCAAGTACAAGGGGTGGGTCTCTGCGCTAAGGCACTTCCTACCGTTCTCTATCATCATCAGCGTGTCTTGGCAGCCTTCACCCACATCACACGTTTTCTGGCCAATCGTCCACTGGAGAGGCAGCTCCGATATATCCTGCACGGTCTCCAGCGTCCCATGCTGGCATTTCAGAGCCTCTGCAACTAGAAAGAAGAAAGCAACTCCCTCTCAGTAAGGGACTAAAGGCAGCAACAAATAGACCCTTCCAGAATCTTCTCTCATGCTGCTCAAGGCAGGAAGCCTTGGTGCTGGACACATCCAGGCTGTGCCCTTGAGTCTCAGGGTCTAGCTGTGGAAAAAATGAGCCAACATGAAGATTAATGCTGGTTGAACTCTCTCAGCCACCCCCCTCAAGGTGTAAAGTTAGAAAGACACAGGCAAAAGAGGAAACTGAGGCAGACTCTGAGAAGGCCGGGTGAGCCAGGATTCCTACTGGATCTTCTTCCTTGTCTTGACTCCCAGTTCCCTTGCTGTCTGTCAGTACTCTGCTCTGCCTGGCGTGCAACAGGCAATGCACTTGAGTGCATCATGGGGGCGCTCTAGAGTCCCCAGTTAGCCCTGGCCTTCTGCATGTACCTAAAGGACCCTTGGTTCTCTCTGATTTTCATTTCTATGAAAAAAGGTCACTGGGGTCTCACAGTCCTGTGGGTGAGGATGCCTAAAGATGGAGGAGAGAATGGGAGTTCGTCAAATAGAAGGCAGAGACTCACGATCACCCAAAGTCAGACTTGTGGGAATAAGGGAGGCATACATACACCATGGAGTTGTTTTCCTCTGAGACAGGCTCTCGTGTAGCCCAGGCTAGTTTCAGACTTGCTGTTTAGCCAGGGATAACCTTGAACTTCTGATCCTCCTGCCTCTAGCTCTGGAGTACAGGGATGGCAGTCACATGCCACCATTGCGGGTTTACTTTGTGCTGGGGGTGGAGCCCAAGGCTTCGTGCATGCCTGAGTGTTTACTGTAAAAGTAAGAGGCCCTGAGTTCAAATCTCTAGTATCCCGTAAAGCCCAGCATTTGGCAGTGGAGACAGGTGAATGTTGTGAGTGGGGGCTAGCCAGCCTAGTGTGCATATACCAACATACATCATCACACTCACAAATATGTAAGAATGCATTACATTAGCAGTAAGGAAATAGGTTGCTAAACTCAAAAGAACAAGAAAGAAACACCATTTGCAAAACAAACAAACAAACAACAAAAACAGGCAAACAAAACCCAGGATCATTACATTAAATAAAATAGACCTGACTCAGAAAGAGTTTTGTATGTTCTCTCATATGTTAGAACACACACCTACGCTCATGCACACACAGAAGTATGTATGACTTGAAGGAAGAAAGGAGACTCTTTGGGAAGAAGGAGAGACTTCGAAAGAAAGGGGACAGGAGGGAAATGGATGTCAAATCACGTGACAAGGAAACGCCTTACGCCGCGACCCATCACCCCATAAGATGAATATACGGTGATGACAGATTACAAAGGGGCGTGATCAGAAAGAAGCACCCACTGTCAGTACGTAACACCACTGGATGCCACTGCACCGGCACTGGCACGGAATTCCGTGCAGAGACACCGCCTTGCACCCCGACATTTTTCCTACTCACCCCTCATCTCCAACACAGACAGGCTCACCTGGGACAGGATCAAGTTTTGGTTTCGTTGGTTTGGTTTTTTGTTTTTTAAAATTACATTACTTACTCTATGGGCATGTGCACATCACGGCATACGGGTGAGACCCAGCACACTGTGGATTCTCTCCTTCCACCATGTGGGGTTCAGGAATAGAACTTAGGTCAGTAGGGCTATGCTCACTAAGCCCCCTCACCAATCACTGGTCCAGAGTCATTTAAAGCATCTCTCAATGGCTTCTTGTCCCCTGGGCCACAGCCTATCCTTGGTCCAACCTTCCAGCCTCTGGAGAGTCTCCTCAAAGGCACACAGTGGAGTGAGCGATGCTAGTTTAAATGGCCACTATGGACAGCCGTGTTGATGGTTTCCTTTTGCTAGGAGGCTGCAGTTGAGGGCTCGGCCTTGTTTTCCCACACTCAACTCACCTAACTGAAGACCGCAATCCTCACGCACTTTTATGGATCCGATTGTCTGTGTGCCGTTGAGCAGTTGCAGTCTGACTGGGACTCGGATATACATCCCTGCACCTTCAATCACAGATGATCCCTCCTAGGATAGGAGGAGAGGGAGAGACAGAGATGCTCACATACACACAGACCATGTGAGCCTCAGAGGCTAGCCCAGCTCCGGGAGACTGGCCTACACTCCTTGAGGATCACCATGTTCAATCCCCCAGGATTCCAGAGTCTAAGCTTACCTCCCCTGAGCCTGAGGACTCTATCATAGCAATGTGTGCTTCCTAAAGGACAGACCTGTTCTGGTGCATTCTCACAGCCTTCGTAAGAAAGGCAGAGTGGGCAGTGTAGGGACCCTGGGACTGGAGGAGACAGATTCAGTGAGGGCAGTGGGAAGGCCCTTGCTTTGGTTCAGATGCCTTGTCCCCACTCAGTTTTCCCAAAGTGTCTTCCTGAGGCTCTCCTCACACAGGCCTAGCTGCGGGGAAATCAGGCTGTGATCTAGTTAAGAGAGATCAAGGACAGAGGTTTTGGGGAGATCTGCAGAGACTCTGGTGTTGCGTCCCCTCGGCCGGCAAGAAAGACACGACAAGGCTGGTCTTTTCTTCACAGCTCTTTTATTCTAGACAACGCTGGATCCTTCTTCACAGCTCTTTTAAGAACAATCTTCCTTCACTCACCAGCAGCTGAACTGCACTTCTTATATACCCTTCCAAGGGGGCGGACCTGGCGGCCTGTTCTCTCAGGATTGGTTAGGGCCAATATCTCATTTTCATAAGCCCCAGGATTGGCTAGGGCCATGCCTCATAAGCCCCATGATTGGTTAGAGCTCGAGGCACATTAGCATAAGCCCTCTCGGGAGGGGCAGTAAGCGGTGCCGGCCATGTTGGAAACCGGCGCCGTCTCTTCGGCCGCCTACTCTCTGGGGCTGAGGTCGGAATGGTCCTGGGGCCAGGGAAGTTATGCAGAAAGGGTCTTTGAGATAGGCATAGACCCCAACTAGGCCAAGGAAAGGAGGGTGCCCTAGAATGAAGCTGTAGTTTCTCCCACAGTTTCTGCAAAACAGTGAAAGAAAATAAACATTGATTCAGCAAACCCGTCCAGCACAGCATCACCCCAATAACAGCAAAGGCAGGGAGAAGTTCCAGGCCATGGCCAAGGAGACATTTCCTTGGAAACATGAGGGCCTGCTTCCAAGTTTCCAGCATCCGTGTCTGAAAGCAGGAACATTCGCCCACTGATAATCCTAATACGTAAGAGGCAGAGGCAAGTGAATTCCTGAGGCTTGCTGGTCAGTCGGCTTCACCTAATCTGTGAGCTAGCTCCAGGTTCCACTGAGAAACCTTGTTTCAAGGACATGAAGTGGATGGTTTCTGAGGCCTCTGGCTCCTACACATAGTCACACACATACGCACCCACCTACCCACATGCACCTGCACACACAGAAGCATGGGCGCACACACGTCCTCACACAACATCCAACCAATCAACAAGGTTGGAGGGCAATGCCCGTTATGAAAAGGAAACAGTGAGAGCCACCAGGGAACTGATACCAGGCAGTGGAAGAAAGGGCTATGGAGGAAGAGCTAGGGTGGGTGGGTGGTTTGACATCAGAAACTATGGCCAGCTCCTGGCTCCAGGACTGTTGTAAAATGCTGGCAGGATGCAGGGAGGAGTGGATGGGAAGAGAAAGAGGCTGAGTGAATTGGAAGAAAGGAAAGGACACAGCTACAGTTAAGGGTGGGATCAAACCAGGGAGCTCAGTGTCTGTAAAAGAATATCCCCCGCCTCCCCCCCCCCGCTCATTTCTATCTCACAGCCCCTCCCCTTCCTTATGACAACCCCTCCCCTCCTCGCTGCTCCCCTCCTCTCCCGCTATTCTTCCAACCCGAGGCACCTGTGGGTGTGGGTGTGGGTGTGGGTAGGTCCTCACAGATCTCAGTGCTTTTTGCATCGTTGCAGAAGTCACGGTGGCGACACACGTGGGTGTAGGTGACAACAGAGAGTCCAGGGCCTGTCCTGACCCAGGTAATGCGTGGCTCTTGGTCCTTAACCTTAACACAGCCCTTGATGACCACTAAGTTGATCTGGGGTCCTGGACAGAGAAGGCAAAACAGGTAGAGGTGGCGATTGGGATGTCAGGGTCCTAGAGTGAGGTTGGGCACCCTGACGTAGGTGAGACACTAGAGAAGAGGGGACTGGGCATGGATGGGTGCTCCTGCGGCTAAGCAAGAGTTCTTCCCACAGATGCAGGAGGCCTGAGAGCAGTGGAGCATGTCTTTGCAGGGAGATTTGTTCTTACCATTTGTACAGGAGCGTCACCAAGTCTTGGCAACCCTCATCAGCCTCGCAAGTTTTCTCACCCTTTGCCCACTCGAGGGGCAGCTCTGTCGAGTTGCTCACGGTTTGTATTCTGCCTGTATGGCAGGTCAGAGCTGGGACATCTGGGATGGGATGGACATCTCCATTTCAGCTGGCTACCTTATGCCAGTCCCTGGAACAGACACCCCCTTTCCTGGGCTGGATTTCTTACGCACAGGGTAGCAAGGTGGTGACCCTCAGAGGATCAGCACTGGCATAGGATTCATGACTCTAATCTGTGGCTGGAGATTTCTCCAGTGCTGTTTACCAGGAAATGCAACCCTTTTATACCCAGTATTACCCAAGGTGGCCCAGGAAATGGGGAGGGGGAACCTTGCATATGTGCCAGGTGGGGGCCCCACCCTCAGTCTACTGCATAAAAGACTAGGCTGTTGGATAGTACGTCACACCTGACTGAAAAGTACATAACCAGCGATATACAAGCCTGATGGTTCCTTGGATGCAGGAGTGCAGACCCCAGCCTTCACCTCCTAGAACTTCCAGACTCTCTCCCTTCAGGCTTGAAGGGCCTGGTCTCAGTTTTCTTGCTACTAACCCAAGGGTCCAGACCCCAACACCTTCCCTCAGAGCTGGGAGTCTAGGCCCCAACCCTCTTTCCCTCAGCCCTAAGGATTCAGACCCCAAATGCTCTCCCTCGAATTTAGGAGTACAGACCCCAGGCCTCCTCCTTCAGACTTGTAGCTCCAGGCCCCAACCCTCCTTCCTCAGATCCAAAAATCAAGATCCAGCCTCCTCTCTCAGACGCAGCTCCTTCCACAATAAGAACTGGGGATATTCTGATTCCTTGTAAGCCTATGGCCCGTTCCTTTTTAGCTACCCTCTAGCCAGGTGGAGAAATGGCTTAACCATCTCTGAGGATATTGTGAAGTGTAGCTTGGCCCTTCCTGTCCCCGCCTCTGTCCCCAAACTGGTGACCTATTTCCCCTTGCCTTTTCTGATCTTTCTACGCTGCTTTTCTATTTCGTCTCTGCCTTCCAGACTGTTCTGTTGGTTCTTCCCCTCACAGAACAATGTTAGGTCCTGAAGTCTTTGCTTCCCTCCCATCTGGGAAGGAATTGAATGGGTGGTCGCTGTGGGTGGTTATCTATGGAGAAGTAACATAGCTCTTGGGGTTGGGAGGCTGGAACGATGAAGGCTCAGCGGTAAAGAACACTGGCCATTTGTATGGAAACCTCAGGTTCAGTATCCAGGACCCACATCGAGACTCACAGTCATGTATAACTCCAGCCCCACGGCACGGGTGTGCGTGTGGTACAATACATACCTGAAGGCAAAACACTGACACACATACAATGAAAATAAATTAAAAAAAAAAAAGATACTTCTTGACAGTGGGAAATGTCCTTGTCTCAAAAGGACTTAAAAAGAGGTATGCTAGAAAACCAGTTTCTTTGGTTTTTGTGTGTGTGGTGTGTGTGTGTGTGTGTGTGTTGTTGTTGTTGTTGTTGTTTAGAAAAACGACATTCATAGATGGTAACCTGGTTTAGGAGTTAACATCCATCCACTTGCAGCACTCAGTTTATGCAGTGCTGGGCCTGGAACCAGGGCTTCATGTAGACCAAGAAAGCACTTTATTGGTTGAACCATATCCCCAGTCCCCACCCTTCTCCTTCTTCTTTTTCCTAAAACTCATTTCCTGGGTGGGGAGACATAATACCTACCCCTCCTGCAAAGGCCCCAATGATAACCCAAGGTACATATCCACCAAGTTCACCCTCAGAATCAATGGCTTTGTTTAGCTTTTATTAGGAGTCCTGACAGAGCACTGGAGGTCACAGGCAGGAGCATAGAGGGCTGATGACTGCCACCCCCACCACGGCCACATACCTGAAGCCCCTCCCTAACCTTCCCCAGTCTATGTGCTTCTGGCCTGTCCCCAAGGCCGTACGTAATTACGGCAGGATCACATACACCTGTTGAGAGACTGGGCCGTATGCTTGGGCGAGGGCTCCATTGCCCTCTCCGCTTGCCCCTCCTGCAGGTGGCACTGGCAGGGGGATGATCCACAGTCATCAAGCCTAGCTGTGTGGATCTTTTACAAGTGGGCAGAGCTGGACTCATAAAGATAGGCCTATATAACAGGTGCAAAGATAACATGCCTGCCAGGTTTTTGTCTTTGAGGCTCCAGAAGCTGACTGCATCGAAGGGCTTGTTCAAGGCTTCGGAGGGCAGTTGTATTCAATCTAGAATCAGCTCTAGGTCCTCAGCCCAGAGTCTGATGGAATCATTTGCTTTCTTCCCGCTTCTCTGTTGGTAAAGGGGCTCGCCAGCTACGAGAAGGCCAGGTCGTGTTGGAACTTGTGCTAGATATTTGCCTAGAGATTTAAGCCAGACTCCTAAGCACCTGTGTGGTGCTCTAAACATTTCTTCCTTAGAGAGAACGATGCCATAAAACACCTCCCAAGACTTCCTTACTGACCTGAAGAGGAAGTACTTTCCCTCTGGGTTTTCCCCAATTCTGTCCCTCTATGTCTATAATCCCTAAGCAAGGCCCTGCATGAGGCCTCTCTGTGCACAACCACAAGGGAGTGATAAGGACCTCCCATTCCATTCATCTTCAGAACTGCCCAAGGCGTGATTCTTCTCCCCACCCATCATCATCATCATCACCACCACCACCATCATCTTCACCATCACCATCATTATTACTACTGAATGCTGGAGGTTAGACCTATGCTTGTCAAAGAGCTCTACCACTGAGCTATAGCCCCAGTCCCAATTTTACTGGTTTTCAGCAACGGCTTTGCTTCCCAGATGTTGAATTCTTGGTTAATCTAAACACTCTGGTGGACTTTGGAAGGCTGGACAAAGGTGAAAAAAAGTTCCCAATTTGATCCTTAGCTGCTGACTTGGTGGTACACACCTGGTCACCTAGTACTCTGGGGGCTGAAGCAGGAGGATCAGGGTCAGCCTAGGCTAACAAGACAAGAAGAGAAAGGACAGAAGAGCTGGGGAGATGGCTCAGTGTAAGAGGACTTGCTGTCTCAGCACCCATGGTGGGCACAGTTGTTCTAGCTCCCGAGAGGATGTCTGGCCCTGTCTTTTGGCCTCCAAGGATGCTAGTGCATGCGTTACATGCTCACAAAGACACACAAATACACATAATTTAAAAGACTAGTAAGAAAAGGGGAAGTGATGGCTTGGGTCACAAAGCCAGGAAATGGTGGTCATGAGCGGAAGGCTGGCCTTTCCCTCTGCTAGGATACCCAAGTCAGTTGTTCCCAATCTGTTCACCTGCCAAGCGCCCAGGGTTCTCTGGCAGATGGAAGTTATGTACTTGCATGAAAAAAAAGCCAGGCAGGGGATGTGTGCTTTAATCTCAGCACTGGGGATGCAGAGGCAGGAGGACTCTGGGCTCTTTAGACAGACAGCCTAACCTAATCAGCAAGCTCTGGGTCTCAAACCACAAAACACATCAGGGGAGAGGACAGGAGATTTCTCAGAGGTGTGTTTTGCAAGTGTGAGGACCAGAGTTCAGATCTCCAATCCCGAATGCCGGGCTGGAGGTGCTACTGGAGAAACACTCAGGGGAGAAAATGAAGGACAGATGTCCAAAAGCATCTTTAAATGCCTTTCGCAGTATCTGCAGTGACTGAGGGTGTTCATGCATGTCTGTATTCTCAGCATGAAGGGGACTGAGGCAGGAGGATTGCTGTGAGTTTGAGGCTAGCCTTGGCTACACAACAAGTACCAGGATAACTAGGGTTCTACAGAAAGACGCTGTCTTAAAGTAAACAAACAGCAGACTTGTCAAATGAATAGTTGGAGACCAGAAAATAATAATGTCCGTTAGTCTTGGTCCCGCTCAGTGCCTGGCCCACGGTAGAAGTGTGTGACACAATATTGGAACCAAAATGTAAGCAGGAAATGATCTAGGCTGGGGAGAGGACTCAGGATAAGAGCGGTTTCTATGCAAGCTCAATGATTCAACTTCAATCCTTGGCACCACGTACAAAGCCAGGAGTGGAGGCAGCAGGATGGCTGGGACTTCTTGATCACCAGTGTGGTTCCAAGTTCAGTGAGAGACTCTGTCTCTATGGAACCTGACACTTGCCTCTGGCCTCTGTACATGTGCACACAGTTGCATGTTCCCCAACATGTGTGCGCATATCTTATACACACACTTCACACACACACATACCACACACATACCACACACACATACCTCACACACACACTTATTTTTTTTCTGTTTGTTTTGTTTTTTGAGACAGGGTTTCTCTGTGTAGCCCTGGCTGTCCTGGAACTCACTCTGTAGACCCGCTGGCCTTGAACTCAGAAATCCACCTGCCTCTGCCTCCCAAGTGCTGGGATTAAAGGCGTGCGCCAACACTGCCCGGCATTTTTTTTTTCACACACACTTATACACACACCATTCATGAACACACTCACACTTCATACACACTCACATGCATGTACGTACACACACATGCACACACCTCACACACATTCACAATTCACACACACATACTGCACACATGCACACCTCACACACATACCACTCACAAACATATTCACACTTCACACACACACACACCTTACACACACATACCCACACCACACAGGACAGAGAGAACGGGGGGGGGAAGGAACACACACACACACACACACACACACACACCTTACACACACATACCCACACCACACAGGACAGAGAGAAAGGGGGGAGAAGGAACGGAAGGAACAACGGCTTACATACTTCCTGGACACGCCACATATTAGTATTTTTTGTTGCAGGATGCAAAGTCATGGCCTCAAGGATACTTGGAAACATGTTTCCGGAAATCATTGGGGCCTCCATGGAATATTTGTGCTGTCTACATTTATAAAGATAAATGAAATTAAACATCAAAGTGCTTTCCCTCCAGACAAGATTCCCTTTTGAGCAGGACCTGTAACCTCAGCTACCTGGGAGGCTGAGGGAGGCAGATTTTAAATTAAAGGCCAACCAGGAAAACTTAATGAGACTCCCCCTCAGTATGAAACAGTATCATCATCATCATCGTCATCACCATCACCACCATCATCATCATCGTCGTCATTATCATCATCGTTTGTTTTTGTTTCTAAAACAGAGGTGGAGGTATAGACTGGGGACAGAGAGCTTGCCTGTAATCTACTCATGAGGGGCTGCCGTCTGGTGTGCCGTGCCGATCACCCTGTCCAGCAGGAAGAAAGACTAGCACACCAGTTCCTTCCAGCAACGGTTTACACAGGAATGGCAGGTTACGTGCAAATCAAGGGTGTGCCCCCGAATGCCCTGTGAGCGCAGCTTAAATACTCTTCGTAGGACGGCCCACGAGCCCATACCACGATCTGCACTATCATAGGCTAGAGCATCATGACGGAAGATCAGGCCACAGGCAGGCGCGGCTTTCCTACCAAATAAGGGCTTATTTATTCTAAAGCAGGAGAAAGGCAAGCGCCATCTTTAAAGTGCGGCAGCAGCGCTCCACAGTTCCCCCTTTTTTATTTTAAACAGCATATGCAGATACTGCTCGATCAAGCGAGTTCCATTACGTAGGATCCCGCGATCAAGAGCAGACAGGCACAAGCCACGGTTCTCACTCTACTGGGTGCAATGGGTATAAACCCACCATGTGCAAGAGCTGAGTACCAGAAAATAAGCTAGACACCCTTCCCATGTGCAATGAGACGTACGAGTCTTAAGGGTGCAACGGCTGTCTTAAGCAAAAGGAATTTCAAGGGTTGCGGACGCTCACTGTTTCAGTGCCATCAACCATGCTTGAAGAGATACTCCAGCCTCAATGGCTTGGAAGGCATGCACCACCAGAGCCCTTTCTCGTCTCTGAGCTGGGCCATCCAACAGATGCAGAGGAGGCAGACCACCCCCAAGCGCCCACTAGAGCACAAGCTAACACTCCTAGCCCCTCACACTCTTTAAGATATATGAACACTTGTTGGATCCAAAGGGTCTTCATGTTGAACTGTTCTCACCAGCCGTTCAGGCACCCAGATCGGGTTGTACTGGTCCTGAGGAAAACACAAACAGAACCTCGCGCCCACAATTAGCATGGGATCAGGTTCCATTCCATTGTTCTGTCAACACATCTTTCCATTTTACTAGCCTCGAGAAGTTCCTTGGAAATCTAGATGCCGATCTGCAGGAGAGCGACCCTGAACATCTAAATTTTAAAAATTCAATGTAATAAGGCAAGGGATATTCTTTCCCTGGGGTATGCCTTGGCCAATTCCCCCTTTTTGTTTTAGTAAGCATTCTTTGGGTGTGATGGGCATGCTCCACGATGCCTTGTCCTTGAGGTTATAAGGCAATCCATGATTGACATGAATGTCCATTTGTTACAAAAGGACTCAAATTGATGTGCAGTATAAGCAGGTCCATTATCAGTCTTTATCTGTTGCGGTTTTCCCCATGCAGCCCAGGGTTCCAGGCAATGACCTATGACATTGCGAGCCTTCTCTCCACTTAAAGGTGTAGCATGAATAACTCCCAAGCAGGTATCCACGGAGACATGCACGTATTTCAGAGTACCAAACTCTGATACATGAGTCACATCCATTTGCCACAGTCTTAAGGGCAAGAGCCCTTTAGGGTTAACCCAAGACTGGGCGGATGATGATAAATTACACATTGTGGACAGTTGAGAACTACTTGTTGTGCATCTGCTCGAGATAGTTTGAATTTTTGCTGCAGGTCTTTGCATTAACATGAAAATCTTGATGAAACTGAACAGCTTGTTCCAGGGAAGAACTCAAAAGGCAAACTCAGCTCTGGTCCAGTGATCTACCAAAGCATTTCCCTCACTTAAAGGTCCTGGTAAACCAGTATGAGCACGAATATGTTGAATATAAAAACGTTCTTTCCTGTGCCAAATTAAATCCTGTAATTTCCGTAGCTGAGCGCACACTCTACTGGTGCTTTTAATGGGTCCTGCTAATTCTAAGGTCTTTACTGCGTTAACCACATAATGAGAATGGAAAAGCAAATTAAATGCAAAGCTACAATGTTCAAACACCTCAATCACTATTTTCAATTCAACAATTTGGGGAGAGTTTACATGAAACTGGCGCAGTACTGGTTCCTGCCCTTCCACCATGTAGACACCACATCCTGTTTTGGATCCATCCGTAAAAACATTAGGAGCTCCTTTAAGAGGCTCAGAGGCTATAACTTTTGGAAAACAATCGGGGTGTTCTTTAAAAAAGGACAACAACGGATGTTTAGGATAATGATTATCAATATTGCCCTCATGGCTACATTGCAGAATGGCCCAATCATCTATAGTACCACATAAAATTTTTACTTGTTGAGCAGAGTAAGGCACTATTACACTTGGAGGTGGCATGCCAAAAAATTGCAAACATTGTTGAATTCCCTGCATAGCCAATGTTGCTACAGCTGTTGGATAATATTCTATAGTCTTATTTGGGGACACTTTTGGATAAATCCACAGCAAAGGGCCTTCTTGCCACAAAACTCCAGAGGGTTGCTGATACGTGGCTAGAACACATAAAATAATTGGCTGCCCCTCCTTGCATCTTTGTAAAAAGGCGTTCTGTAATTTATTCTCAACCTTTCCAAGCGCCAATCTTGCCTCTGGTGTTAAATAACGAGGGGAATTCAATGCTGAGTCTCCACTTAAAATATTATATAAAGGTTTTAACTCACAATTTGGCAAATTTATATAATTCCGTACCCAACTGATATCTCCCAATAACTTTTGAAAATCATTGAGTGACTTTAAATGATCTTTCCTCAATTCAGTCTTCATAGGCACTATTCTTATACTTTGAACTTTTGCTCCCAAGTACTCAACAACCTCACCTGTTTGTACCTTCTCTGGAGCAATATATAATTTTGAATTTTCTAACAATTTTATTAATTCTCCAAATGCCATCTCTAATAAAGTTTCATCCGCAGCAGATAATAAAATATCATCCATATAATGGAAACATCTTAGCTGTGGAAACTTCTTTCTGATTGGTTCAATGGCTTTCCCCACAAACAGCTGACACATTGTAGGACTATTGGCCATCCCTTGTGGAAGGACTACCCACTCAAATCTTTGATCTTGTTCTTCATGATTACAAGATGGAATAGTAAAAGCAAATTGTTCACTATCTTGGGACAAAGTGGAATGGAGAAAAACAATTTTTTATATCAATAACAATTATGGGCCAGGAGGCAGGTAATGTAGACAACAATGGTAATCCCCTTTGTACAGGGCCCATGACTTGCATCTGTTGATTGATAGTGTGCAAATCATGCAACAATCTCCATTTCCCTGACCTTTTCTTTATTACAAAAATGGGTGTATTCCAGGGGGAAACAGACGGTTTAATATGGCCAAGAGACAATTGTTCTTGCACTAAGGATTTAGCTGCTTGTAATTTTTCAGAGGATAATGGCCACTGAGGAACCCACACGGGAACCTCTGTCTTCCACGTTATGGGAATTCCCTCCTCAGTGGCCCCTAGGAAAAACCCAGACCCTTCCTATCATGTTTTGGAACTTCCCTGCAAGTTTTTTCCTAAACCCTTTGAAGGACACCACCCCATATCTTGCATCATCCTTTGAGAGGACTGGGAATAACTCTCATTTGTAAGGCAATAGTTCATATCTTTTAAAAGGTCTCTTCCCCACAAACTAATGGGCAGTTCTAATACATAAGGCTGGAAATGTCCTCGATGTCCTTCCTGATCCTCCCATGGAAGCTCCCTTGCACTCATGGCAGGGGCTTTAGCATACCCCAATCCTTGTAAGGTTTGTGAGGATGGCTGGACAGGCCAGCCCTTAGGCCAGTCCTTCAAGGCTACGATGCTGCGATCAGCACCAGTATCTAACAGTCCCAAGATAATTTTTCCATTAACTTTGAGTTCCACAAGAGGGCGTTGGTCTAAGTCAAGACTAAGAAACATGGAATCTATCCCAGTTGATCCAAAGCCCCGACTTCCTCTTCGCTGATCTCTGGAGGGAAACAGTTCATGCATACTGGGTAAGACTAGGAGTTGAGCAATTCTATCCCCGGGGGAGTTGGCTGAAATGCCCCTGGGGATGATACTAAGATTTTAACTTCCCCTTCATAATCTGAATCTATCACTCCTGGATGAATGACTAATCCTTTCAAGGCTGAAGATGACCTACCAATTAGCAGTCCCACCGATCCAGGGGGTAAATGTCCCTTGAAATCCGTAGGGACCACCTGCACTCCCATCTGAGGTGTTAATACGACTCGGGAGGTGCAGTGGAGGTCCAGCCCTGCAGAGCTGGGCGTGGCCCTCCTCGGGGTCTCATGTTGAGCGAATTGATCTCTTGGCTGCTCTGATTTTCTATGGCCCCATATATTCAAGGGCCCTGAGGCCTGGGGCCCTGCATCCCTTTTTTTGACACTAGATAATTGTCTGAGCTAGAGGTTGCCCATTAATATCCTTCACGGACCTGCATTCATTTGCCCAGTGATTACCCTTTTTACACTTAGGACACAGCCCAGGAGGGCGCGTTGCAGCTCCTTTCCCTCTGTTAGGACTCTGACGCTTCAAGTGCCCTTGTCTACAACAGGAGAAACAAGCTCCTGGAGTTTTGGATTTTGTCTTAGAGTGCTGCACTACTCCCTGTACTACAGCGGCAGCCAGGCCAGCATTAGAGAGGGGCCCCCCAATTCTCTGCATGCCTTCATCCATGCGGTTAAACCCTTTGCCTTCCATGGAGTAATTGCCTGGCGGCATTCCTTAGTACATTGCTCGAATATGAGCTGTTGTATGAGAGGCATAGCAGTCTCATGGTCCCCAAATATTCTACCTGCAGCTTCCATCAGTCTGGCTACGAAATCTGAGAAGGGTTCTGTCGACCTTGGATAATCTTTGTTAAGTTCCCCGACACTTCTCCTTTATTAGGTAATGCTTTCCATGCCTTCACTGCTAGGGTATTTATCTGCTGGTAGACTTGAGGGGGGTAAGCCGTTTGATTATTAACCCACTGGCCTTGCCCCATGAGCATATCAAAGCTCCATGCAGGCTGACCCTGAGCTGCATTTTCTCGAGCCTGTTGTTGAGCAAACTCAGCATATATGGACTTCCAGTCTAGGTACTGGCCCATAGTTAAACATGCTTTTACTGTAGACATACAATCAGTTGGAGTCATAGCTGACTGAGAGAGCCTCTCCACCTGAGCTTGGGTAAAGGAAGCATTAATACCATAAGCTTGCACCGAGTCAGCCAAATTTTTTAAAACCTTGAAATCCAGAGGTTCATAGGTCCTCACATTATTGGCATCCTCAAAGACCGGAAAGGCGGCTGCCGTCTCCCTTCAGGTCTGAGGGCAGAAGGTGCAAGAAGGCTTTTGTTTGGCATCCGAGCCTCACGTGCCCTCTGGTGGCTTCATCCCAGGGCATCCTGCCCCAGGGACTTCCAATAAGGTGGCAGAGCGCTCGGTTCCACCCTTCCTACTTCGTCCCACCCTGCTTCCTCCTTCTTCTTACTAAGTGGTTTCTCCTTCCTCCTTTTTGCAGCCTCCTCCATCTTGGCTAATAACTCTTGCATAGCCTCTTCTAGGTCCTCCATTTCATCTTCTGAACTGTCTTCTGACCCTGACTCCTGACTTCTGCTGGGCAGCTCATGAAGAGCCGCCTTCACGGGACATGATGGTGAGGTCCCCATGCACCCGGGGGATGACAATTAAGACAAAAACACACCACCAGGGTCACGAGGATCTCTACAGCGAACACTAGAGCAGCTATCTCAGGGGCAATTCCTCCCGGCATAAACATGCTCCGCCGGCCATTCTACTTTCACTTTTGCTCGCCTCCTTCCAAGGACTTGAATATCGTCTCCTTCCGAGAACCTTTTTAGTGAAGGGCCCTACTTTCCGGCCACTTTCTGATCGATCGCCCTGTCTGCCGCTGGTTCTGGAACTCCGGGGATTAAATTGACAATTCCCCGTACGGGCCACCAGTTGTGCCACGCCGATCACCCTGTCCAGCAGGGAAGAAAGACTAACACACCAGTTCCTTCCAGCAACAGTTTACTCAGGAATGGCAGGTTACGTGAGAATCAAGGGTGTGCCCCCGAATGCTCCATGAGCGCAGCTTAAATACTCTTCGTAGGACGGCCCATGAGCCCATACCATGATCTGCACTGTCATAGGCCAGAGCATCATGATGGAAGATCAGGCCACAGGCAGGCACAGCTTTCCTACCAAATAAGGGCTTGTTTATTCTAAAGCAGGAGAAAGGCAAGTGCCATCTTTAAAGCGCGGCAGCAGCGCTCCACAGTCTGGCTCATCAATAGAACCCTTGCTTGACATACAGAAGACTTTCAGGGTCAATCCCTTGATCAAAAGGGGAAAAAAAACCAAGCAAACAAAAAATGGGGCCAGCAAAACGACCCAGTGGGTAAAGGTGCTTGTCACCAAGCCCAAGGGCCTGAGTTCGATCCCTGACACCCTCGTGTGGAAGGTGACATCAGATTCCTGTGGGTTGTTCTCCATAGCACAGGCATGCTTGAGCACATGCGTGAACACACAAATAAATGAAAATACAATTTGAGTCTGCCTCTACAAGAGAGAAAGAACACAGGGGAAAAAAAGACATTCTTTCCTTTACTCAGTGTGATCTGGTTCCTTTCTGTGAGAACGGAGTCAGGCTGGGCACACTCACAACGAGGATGCAAAAGACAATGCGCAGTCTTAGATTTTTCAGCCCCAGCAGTGTGGTATTTTGCCTAGCCTGTGGTATTTTGTTACAGCAGCCAGAGGAAGCTAACACAGCCAGAGGACTGTGGAGGCCTGACTTGGGAGTTGGTATCATCTATCCCCTGGTCAGAGTCCCCAAAACAATGCCATCACTCTGACTGACAAGGCAGGACTTCAAACCCAAGTCTTCCTGGCTAGCGAAAAGGCCACGCCATTTCCAAAGAAGATCTTGACACTCGCAGGAGCAGAGGGAATCACTCTGGTCAGGCTAAGAGACATGGCGTCCAGTCCTCAGTGAAACTCTGTGGTGGCCAGACGGTAGCCTTGACTGTCAATCTTGGGGTGCTTTCCTCCTCCACACCTAGGAAGCCTCTTTAATGAGTAGCCGGGATGAGTTCTGAGACAGTACCTTTTTGAGGATTGATACAGTGTGACTAACGGTGGCCATCCACCATTAGTTCCCATTTATATTTTTATTCTCATCAAAAAAAAAAAAAAGTCCTTAGTCATTCAGCTCAGCATGGGTCCCCACCTACGTGGACATGAGGCCATGCTTGGGTTCCCAGAGTTCTGCCGTCTGGAAAGGATCTCCCTACATCTTTCATTCCTGCCTCCTCTGGGGGGGAGCCTACTGCAACCTCCATGCATGTGTGCCTGTAGAGTAGAGGGTAGAGGAGGGAGCATCGGGAACATCTGCCATAGACTCTGAGACACACGCTAGGCATCTCCTGAGCTCTCTGGGCTGTTAGAGTCTAATCCCCTAGCATCTTTCCCCTTGGAGATAGATTCTGTGTGTGTACACAATGCCAGGACTTTGTGTTCAGGTCAAGTCATGATGCCCTTGGTGTTTTGTAGTCTAGGATACTGATTCTACCAGGCCCAGTCACAACCAGGAACTACTTTCCAGATAAACTGGCCTTTGAGGAGGCATAGATCTTTCTCTAAAATCCACAGTTCAGTCCCGTGACTTTCCTGGTAAAAATGTGCTGCGTCTTCCATATATGTGTCTCCCCATGCTGTCTTCCTATGTATCCCAGGCTGGCCCCCAGCTTGAGATCCTCCTGGCTCAGCCTTCCATAGCTGGACTTACAGGAGTGTGCTAGCATAGCTGTCTGTCCATCACTGGTTTCTAAACGCACTCGGCCAAGTGTTAGTTACGAGAATACTTCACAGTTCCAGTGGGAAGAGTTCGGCAGGAAGTGTCGGGGTTCACTTCAGTGCTGGTCCGGGGTGATCTGAACAGTTCATCCTCTGTGTAGCCTGCTGCTCTTGCCTGTGCGGTGTCGCTAGTCTGATGATGTTTACATTTACCAACTTCTGGTTTTACTTCAGAGTCAGCCAACTCTGATATCCTCTTGCAGGAAGGCAGGGTTTGCACCAGTGTACTTGCATAACTAGGCGACAGATTAGAGAAACCTACTGCAAAAGACTAACCATTACTGAATAAATTAGCAAACACTGGGCTACTCTCAGAGGAGAAAATATCAGGGTGTAGTCTTGAATTATTTGCAGAATCATGAACTTGCTTAACAGCTCTCGCTCACACACGGACTCACATACACATAGGCACACACATAGACACACACACCTACACATATACATACACACATACACACTCATACACACAAATACAGACTCATACACTCACACACATACACATGCTCTCACACATATGCACTCACATACATATACACACATACACACGCATTCACATACACACGCGCGCACACACACACACACACACACACACACGCACACACACACACCAGGATTGAACATAGGTTTGCACATACCCTGCCCATGAGTTACACTTCTCACTATCCTTTGGTTTTTACTTTTTGTCTTTCTTCCTTTCTTCCTTTCTTTCTTTCTTTCTTTCTTTCTTTCTTTCTTTCTTTCTTTCTTTCTTTCTTTCTTTCCTTCTTCCTTCCTTCCTTCCTTCCTTCCTTCCTTCCTTTCTTTCTCTTTCTTTCCTTCTTTCTTTTTTGTCTAAAAATCCAAAGCAATCCAAGCAGTCACAGCATCCTGCAAAGCAAAATCTTTATTTGAATTAGGCAGCAAAAACTAACCATAGAGCCTGATATCATGACTCAGCAAGAGGCTCTCATCCTGGAAGGCCATGCTTCCCATGCTAACAACCGAACCCTACAGTCTTCCGGGAGCTTTCCCCTGTCGTAACTCAGGCCACATACACTAAGAAAGTGCCCCACTGCTGAATATACCCAAAGCCATCATTCTGTACAACCCAGAGTCTATGTATAGAAGTCAGCACACCAAAGAGATACCCACATGCCCACAGCAGCAAGGAGCAGCGTGAATGGGAAGTATTTACTAGTCAGCCGTGAAAACCGATGGAATCCTGCCATTTGCAGCAAATGGCATTCTGCTAAGCAAACAAGCCAGGCTCAGAAAGACGTTATCACATGCTGTCTCTCATAAATGTAAATTAAATAATCCTCCCCACTCATCCCTTTGGGACAGGGGTCTTACTACTTATATAGCTCTGGCTGTCCTAGAATTCACTATTGTAGACCAGCAGGCTGGCCTCAAATTTATAGAGGAGATACTTAACGGAAGACCTTATTTTGCTCCAACTCCTTGAGCAGAGAGGAAGAATCCAATCCCAGAGCTGGCCCCCCAAGACACGCCCCCGCCGGTAACTGGTTTCTGGCAATCCTTCCCCAGCTGGGCTAGGAGCCAAAACTCTGTCCGGATTTTAACCCGTTGGAATCTCGCTGAGGCACAGACACCCTCACAGACCCACCCAGAGGGTGGTTCTTTACTTGAGGTGTTTTGCAGTCAAATCGAGATTAATAACCAGTCATTCTCCTCTTCCCTACTCCCCCCACCCCTCCCACACCCCTGGAATCTAGGGTGGTTTTGAACTCACAATATAGCCAAAGATGTCTGCTGTAACTCTCTTCCTGCTTCGGCTTCTCCAGTACTAGAATAACAGGTGTGAGCTCTGATGACTAGTGAATCCAAATTGTTTTGTAAATTATTTTTATTTTATGTGTTTGAGTGCTCTGTCTGAATGTACAGAAGTTCACTGCCTGCATGCTTTGTGCTTTCAGAGGCTAGAAGAGGGCATCAAAGTTGTGTTTTATTTAAAGAAAGAAAGGAAGGAAGGAAGGAAGGAAGGAAGGAAGGAAGGAAGGAAGGAAGGAAGGAAGAGAGAGAGAAAGAAAGAAAGAAAAGAAAAGCATTAAACTACAAACTGAAATGACAATCTACAGAACAGAAAAACACTCTTGGAAATTGTATATATAATATGGCTTTTGTGTCTGGAATAAATAACTGATACAGCTTAGGGGAAAAAAGCAATACTTAATCATTGGGAAATGCAAATTAAAACTACTGTGAGATACCAGCCCACCCCAGTTAGAATAGCTGTAATAAAATAACTGATAAGATATGTTGAAGAGAATATGGAGAAAGAGAACACTTATTCATTGCTGGTGGGTGTGCAAATTAATATAGCCATTCTACAAAGCTGTGTGGTAAGTCCCTCAAAGAATTAGCAATACCATATAACTCAGCTATTTCACTGCACGCAGAGAACCCGTACCCTACCGTTGAGATGTCTGCACTCCCATGATTACAGCTGCTCCATCCCATATGCAAGGAAATGGATCCAACCTAGATCTCCGTCAACAGATGATGCACAATGCAAGTCTACCGCACACACAAAGTGAAACAGTATTCATCTAATCACAAAATTTACAAAAACGTGGATAGATTTAGAATGTATCATGTTAAATGAGATCCTTTGATCTCAGGAAGAAATAAACCATATGTTCTTTCTTGTATGAGGATCGTAGCCTCTAATGTATACATGTACAGATGTAATTAAATAGGTGGCAATATGGTACAGCATTTAGGAATGAGAACATGAAGGGTTTGATTTGGTTTGGTTTTCAAGACAGGGTTTCTCTGTGTAGCCCTGGCTGTCCTGGGACTCACTATGTAGACCAGGCTGGTCTTGAACTCACAGAGATCTGGGTGCTTCTGCCTCCTGAGTGCTGGGGTAAAGGTGTGCACCATCCACCTGGCAATGATGGGTAATTTTAAAGAGACAAACTCTCCCTAATGAGCTCACATACATGCTGTGCTTTGTGTGGGTGCTTTGAATGCTCTCTCGTGTGTAACATGGTTTTGATGTAAAACAGGTCCCTAGCAAGCAGTGTCCACATGGGACTCCATGCGGGGCTGCTACCTTACTGGGAGGCCTGGATTTGAAGTTCTGCTTTTTATCATTTGAATGTTTCTGTGCAGGGTAGTTCTTGTAAGTACCACAAACATAGGGTACATTATTCTTTAAACAAGAATTTCAGCTGTAAAAATTATAGAGAGTGAAGACACTTAGAAGTATACTTAAATGGTCACAATTATGAATTTTTTTAAAAACAATTCCAAGGAATGCTGATGTACTGTACCTGAATCTCAAATACTAACACACCAGGAATGACAAATACCAAGAAGCTTCCATTTTATTTTTTAATGTTACAATTCTAAAATATGTTATTGTTGGTGAATGAATGTACTTTGCTTTAATATTTAAAAGTCAGAATAAAACAATTTTAGAGAGAGCAAAGTTCTAGGATATTCCTGCCCCTGAACAAGATGTACAAATAAGCTACTAGGCACATGGGAAAGAGGTTTCAACGCCATTATATGTCCTGCAACTGCAGATCAAAATGGCAGTGAGTCTCATTTCACTGCTGTAATAGTCTCCAACAAAAAGCTGAGTGGATCCCCACAGGATCTACACACCTGGGACCTTTCCTGGGACCCTCAGTGTCAGCTCCACCACAGCCTTGGGAGCCTGGTTACCATCCTTAGAGCAGCTTGGACATGAGCTGCAGGTCTCCTCATGAACACCAGGGGAAGGCATTGAGCCATCTAATCCACATAAAAACTCCTGAGGCATGAACCATCTTGCAGCCTGGTTTCCATCCCAGTTCCAACAGACCTGGAGCTAGCTCCCTCATGTAACCAGACTCTGTCCTACTGGCTCTTTCCTGTATCTCTGAGAACTCCGTTCTGCAGGGACACCCTATGTAGTCCTTTCCCTCCTCCATCATCCATGGGGATAAATGGGAGATCCTAGGGCGTTCACCAAGGAGAACAAAGGCATCTCGGGAAGGTCAGAGAGGACATGGGCAGACCTGAACCACATTCAGACAGCACAGGAAGCTGGGAAGGTCTCCCTGGTGCTCCCCATAGGAAGATGGAGCACAAAGTCCTCTTTCCATGACACACAGGTCACCTCCTCCTGCATACCCAGGATACGAACCCACTGAGACAACTTGTATCCTTGGATCAGACACCTGACTGGTGTCACTAGTGATGATTAATCGGGCCCTACCCAGTCATCACTCAGCTAGGTCTTTCCCACCCCTAGAGATAACTCTACTACTTCCTGCCTGGAGTAAACCCCACCTTCCCTGAGCATTGAGAACACAGGGCACACAGGGCTCCCCTGGGGTTTTGTGTCACTCTAGGCTATAGAAAGTGCAGCAACTCCTGCTGCTGCTGACAGCCCCAAGGCCAGGACACGGAACACTTCTCAGCCTTCCTGCTCAAAGTATGTTCTAGAACACTGAACCGGAAAGGAGGAAGGGAAGGATAGGAGGCCAGCACTGACAGAGGCACAGCAATGTCAAAGTCGCAGGCTCCACCCCCAGCACACGTGACTCTGGGAGGTGTCCTCCTCTGGGAGGAGACTCTCAGCTCTGCTAAGAAAAGTGGGTGGACACCAGAGCAGCCAGGCTTGGCAGCACTGTTGAAGACAAATTCGTCCCCAGACAAGAACCCAGCAGGCAGTAGAGACTATGGAGCTCGCCTCAGCACGTCTCCACAAAGGACGGATGCCCTGGAGGGAACTACTGCTCACAGGTAAGGAGACATTCCTGGGGAGTAGAGAGCAGGGGAGCTCAGAGACTGGATGGGGTCTTCTGGGAGAGGAAGCTGGGAGGGGACACCTGACTTCTGCTTGAAGCCTGACAGCCACAGGAAGCTCCGGTGAGTGTGAATGGGCAAGTGGTGAGGACAAGCTCGGTTGTTCCCTGTTGTTAAGTTTATTGCACTGGCCAGGATATCCTGAGGACTGAAGTCCACAACTCTGTCAGAGTGACTCTCCACATAAAAACCAAACTGGGGCAAGTGAACAGCATCATTGTGTATACCCTGAGAAATTTGCAAATAGACCCTAGGCTCCGGGACACTGATTTGCACGCAGGTATATGAGCCTGTTCCAGGCAGCAGGGGTTAAGCCAAAATCAAATGAGTCCACCTCAAAGCCCTAGTTCTATTGGGCAGAAAGACAGACAAGCTAGGGCATCTGGAAGGTGGGGTCGAGTTGACAAGCACTTGGGAAGAAACAAAGGCAGAGAAGGGTCAGAAAATGAAGGCATGAAGTCTTTTGAGGAGGCTGTCAGAGAAGATTCCCCTGCACTCACCAAAGATTCTGAGTGTGAGCAGGGATCTGAGGGCAGTGCGCTGTGGGCTGTGTGAACACCGAGAAGACCGTTGCCTACAGTGGAAAGATGCAGCCTTGCTGAGGAACGGAGGGGATGCTGCTGGGCGCCACCCAACCGGACACACAGGCACAGTGAGGCTGAGAGGTTTTGCCAGGGTCCTAATGCTGATAGCTCTTTCTCTCTCCCCTCCTAGCCTCGCTTTTAACCTCCTGGGGCCCTCCCACCACTGCCCAAGTCACCATTGAGGCTGTACCGCCAGACGTTGCTGAAGGGAAGGACGTTCTTCTACTTGTTCACAATCTGCCACAGGCACTCCTAGCATTTCACTGGTACAAGGGAGACACAACGGATGGAGGAAATGAAATTGTACGGTTTATAACATCCGATAATAAGATTAAAACAGGGCCTGCATACAGCGGCAGAGAGACAATATACAGCAATGGATCCCTGTTCTTCCAACATGTCAGCAAGAGTGATGAGGGAGTCTACACACTATCTATGACCAATGAAGACTTTGATATTAACCGGATGTCTGTGCGATTTTATGTACACAGTAAGTAATTCTCTATAATCTCTGGGTCGTTGGTAAAGCGAATCCTACTTCACACACAGAACTGTCAATCCTAGATGACTCTACTATGTTCCCCACATTGTGGTTTGAGCATTTAGTACAGGACACACAGAGTGGAGAAACACAGCAACAAGCCAGGATGCCTCACCTGGACCCACTCGTTCAGAAAAGAGACTGTGAGGTAACTCGGTCAGACTCTGCCCAGTATCTTAGGATGCTTATCCTGAACATGGCTTTGAGAAAGACCCTTCAGGAGTCAAGCAGGGCCTGGCTCAGGAAACCATGAGGTTCTCACAGAGAGGTGAGCACCAGGAACCTTTTCCCCAGACCCAGCCTGGGCTCCAGGAACCCTGGGAAGCTTTTAGACTGGGTTGACATTTGACCTCTTGTTAGAGCTGACAGGGACAGTGATTGATTGCAGGCTGGTAGCCTGTTGACAGTCAGCCTATAGGAGAGCCCTGTCTGAGGTAAGTCACCTGGGTATCTCTTTCTCAGACCCAGTGTGCTCAGCATGGGTGGACAGGTATGAAAGACAACCAGCCAACTGTTCTGATGCTCCTATGAGACTTCACAGGAAGGCCGAAAGCCCTAAAAGACAGGAAGAAACAGTGGACAAGGGCAGCTCCTTGCTCTCCAGGGTGCCCAGCCCAGGGATTATCTCCTGCAGCAAATAGTAACAGACTCTGGTTTCTGGATGGCCAGATCTTTGTTCTTCGTTAAGGTTAATGTGCAGGCATGGCAGTGATCATTTACCATGTGTGCTGTTGTAGGGAAACTGAGGCAGGAAATACAGTCACTGAGTCAGAGTCTTACAGGCCCTGGATGGCCCTAGCTTTTCTGTCCACAGCCACAGCCTGCAGATCTTATGAGGTGTCCGTGCATCGGACAGGAGCTGTGGGTTCTGAGATGCTGATCTCAGGCATGCACAGCTTGAGTGCAAGCCTGCTCCAGGACTTGAAAGTGTTAAGCAGTCAGTCAGCTTTACTCACAGAGCCCCAGGCCTGCCGGGTCTCACCCTCTTCACTGGCCTTGGAATCCCCGGTACCCAGGTATGCTGCTCTCCATCCTACCAGAGGATAAAGGAGAAGGCTTTGCTTTCTCCCACTAGGCCCTGCAACCAGCATGAGGGACCGTGTATAATCAGCTCCTACTGGGATGGAGGAGGACAGAACTGCAAGACCTGGGAGCCCCTTACTTACTAAGCCCGAGTCTCCTGACAGGGTCAGTGGGAATTAAAATCAGGTCACCCAGACGGAGACTGCCCCAATTTTATTGCAAGGAATCAGACCCTTTTATACCCTTGTCAGAAACAGAATGTAGTGGTGTTTACCAGGAAGAATACAACTGTAGCTGCTGTGATAACATGACATTTTTGAGCTGGACAGGGCACCCAAGATTAATATCTAAGACTGATTGTTCACCCAGTTCTCCATGCTTTGCTGACTTCCAGAGAATGCAGAGATACAAAGATAGCTGAATGCTGCACCGCCTGAGGGAAGAGCATTGAACTGAAAGTACCCCAGGAGCCATGGACTAGAACCTGAAAACCTAGGATGCATGCCTCTTAGGGCTGCTAGACCAGGCTGAATCCAAGAGTCCCTGGCACCCCCTTTTTTTGGTTGTTGTTTTTTAATTCCTGGGTATGCAGGTCAATCTTAAAGCAGATGTGGAGGAGCAAATTAATCTTAAGGCTGTAATGCTTCCCCGGATAACATCATCAACAACAACAAATTCCCAGAGACCATCCTATGGACCAAAGTTCAATTACACACACACACACACACACACACACACACACACACACACGCACACACACACAAGAATGACCAAAACTCTTTGCTAGGTTTTCCATGCCATGAGGAAAAACACAAACATTAGGGTCCAGTGAATTTCTGAATTGGATTTGATGTAACATCCCTCTGATGGGCCATGGCTGCGAATGTCTTTAGAGGAGGTCAGAGGAGATTCCCCTGCACTCAGCAAAGATTCTGAGTGTGAGCAGGGATCTGAGGGCAGTGCGCTGTGGGCTGTGTGAACACCGAGAAGACCGTTGCCTACAGTGGAAAGATGCAGCCTTGCTGAGGAACGGAGGGGATGCTGCTGGGCGCCACCCAACCGGACACACAGGCACAGTGAGGCTGAGAGGTTTTGCCAGGGTCCTAATGCTGATAGCTCTTTCTCTCTCCCCTCCTAGCCTCGCTTTTAACCTCCTGGGGCCCTCCCACCACTGCCCAAGTCACCATTGAGGCTGTACCGCCAGACGTTGCTGAAGGGAAGGACGTTCTTCTACTTGTTCACAATCTGCCACAGGCACTCCTAGCATTTCACTGGTACAAGGGAGACACAACGGATGGAGGAAATGAAATTGTACGGTTTATAACATCCGTATAATAAGATTAAAACAGGGCCTGCATACAGCGGCAGAGAGACAATATACAGCAATGGATCCCTGTTCTTCCAACATGTCAGCAAGAGTGATGAGGGAGTCTACACACTATCTATGACCAATGAAGACTTTGATATTAACCGGATGTCTGTGCGATTTTATGTACACAGTAAGTAATTCTCTATAATCTCTGGGTCGTTGGTAAAGCGAATCCTACTTCACACACAGAACTGTCAATCCTAGATGACTCTACTATGTTCCCCACATTGTGGTTTGAGCATTTAGTACAGGACACACAGAGTGGAGAAACACAGCAACAAGCCAGGATGCCTCACCTGGACCCACTCGTTCAGAAAAGAGACTGTGAGGTAACTCGGTCAGACTCTGCCCAGTATCTTAGGATGCTTATCCTGAACATGGCTTTGAGAAAGACCCTTCAGGAGTCAAGCAGGGCCTGGCTGAGGAAACCATGAGATTCTCACTGAGAGGTGAGCACCAGGAACCTTTTCCCCAGACCCAGCTTGGAATCCAGGAACCCTGGGAAGCTTTTAGACTGGGTTGACATTTGACCTCTTGTTAGAGCTGACAGGGACAGTGATTGATTGCAGGCTGTTAACCTGTTGACAGTCAGCCTATAGGAGAGCCCTGTCTGAGGTAAGTCACCTGGGTATCTCCTTCTCAGACCCAGTGTGCTCAGCATGGGTGGACAGGTATGAAAGACAACCAGCCAACTGTTCTGATGCTCCTATGAGACTTCACAGGAAGGCCGAGAGCCCTAAAAGACAGGAAGAAACAGTGGACAAGGGCAGCTCCTTGCTCTCCAGGGTGCCCAGCCCAGGGATTATCTCCTGCAGCAAATAGTAACAGACTCTGGTTTCTGGATGGCCAGATCTTTGTTCTTCGTTAAGGTTAATGTGCAGGCATGGCAGTGATCATTTACCATGTGTGCTGTTGTAGGGAAACTGAGGCAGGAAATACAGTCACTGAGTCAGAGTCTTACAGGCCCTGGATGGCCCTAGCTTTTCTGTCCACAGCCACAGCCTGCAGATCTTATGAGGTGTCCGTGCATCGGACAGGAGCTGTGGGTTCTGAGATCTCAGGCATGTGCAGCTTGAGTGCAAGCCTGCTCCAGGAGTTGAAAGTGTTAAGCAGTCAGTCAGCTTTACTCACAGAGCCCCAGGCCTGCCCGGCCTCACCCTCTTCACTGGCCTTGGAATCCCCGGTACCCAGGTATGCTGCTCTCCATCCTACCAGAGGATAAAGGAGAAGGCTTTGCTTTCTCCCACTAGGCCCTGCAACCAGCATGAGGGACCGTGTATAATCAGCTCCTACTGGGATGGAGGAGGACAGAACTGCAAGACCTGGGAGCCCCTTACTTACTAAGCCCGAGTCTCCTGACAGGGTCAGTGGGAATTAAAATCAGGTCACCCAGACGGAGACTGCTCCAATTTTATTGCAAGGAATCAGACCCTTTTATACCCTTGTCAGAAACAGAATGTAGTGGTGGTTACCAGGAAGAATACAACTGTAGCTGCTGTGATAACATGACATTTTTGAGCTGGACAGGGCACCCAAGATTAATATCTAAGACTGATTGTTCACCCAGTTCTCCATGCTTTGCTGACTTCCAGAGAATGCAGAGATACAAAGATAGCTGAATGCTGCACCGCCTGAGGGAAGAGCATTGAACTGAAAGTACCCCAGGAGCCATGGGCTAGAAAACCTAGGATGCATGCCTCTTAGGACGCTAGACCAGGCTGAATCCAAGAGTCCCTGGCACCCCCTTTTTTTGGTTGTTGTTTTTTAATTCCTGGGTATGCAGGTCAATCTTAAAGCAGATGTGGAGGAGCAAATTAATCTTAAGGCTTGTAATGCTTCCCCGGATAACATCATCAACAACAACAAATTCCCAGAGACCATCCTATGGACCAAAGTTCAATTATACAACACACACACACACACACACACACACACACACACACACCACACACACAAGAATGACCAAAACTCTTTGCTAGGTTTTCCATGCCATGAGGAAAAACACAAACATTAGGGTCCAGTGAATTTCTGAATTGGATTTGATGTAACATCCCTCTGATGGGCCATGGCTGCGAATGTCTTTAGAGGAGGTCAGAGGAGATTCCCGTGCACTCAGCAAAGATTCTGAGTGTGAGCAGGGATCTGAGGGCAGTGCGCTGTGGGCTGTGTGAACACCGAGAAGACCGTTGCCTACAGTGGTAAGATGCAGCCTTGCTGAGGAACGGAGGGGATGCTGCTGGCCGCCACCCAACGGACACACAGGCACAGTGAGGCTGAGAGGTTTTGCCAGGGTCCTAATGCTGATAGCTCTTTCTCTCTCCCCTCCTAGTCTCGCTTTTAACCTCCTGGGGCCCTCCCACCTGCCCAAGTCACCATGAGGCTGTACCGCCCGACGTTGCTGAAGGGAAGGACGTTCTTCTACTTGTTCACAATCTGCCACAGGCACTCCTAGCATTTACTGGTACAAGGGAGACACAACGGATGGAGGAAGTGAAATTGCACGGTTTATAACATCCATTAATAAGAATATAACAGGGCCTGCATACAGCGGCAGAGAGACAATATACAGCAATGGATCCCTGTTCTTCCACAATGTCAGCAGAGTGATGAGGGAGTCTACACACTATCTATGCTAGATCAAAACTTTGATGCTACCCAGATGTCTGTGCAATTTTATGTTCACCATAAGTAATTCTCTGTAACCTCTGAGTCGTGGGTAGAACGAATCCTACTTCACACATAGAACTATCGATCCTAGATGACTCTATCATGGAACAGCCAATTACTCTAAGGCTGTAATGTTTCCTAGTATACCAACAACAACAACAAATTCCCTGACCATTCCTATGGACCAAGACTTAATTATAGGCAAAGAAGGAGTGACCACAAATCTTTGCTAGGTTTTATGTGCCCTGAGGAAAAACATCAACCTGTCTTTATGTCTAGTGAATTTCTGAATCGGCTTTGATGTGCCATCTCTCTCATAGGGTCTTGCTGTGAATGTTTTCAGAGAGGCCTCAAGAACATTCTGCAGCAGTTAGGCCATCCTTGCCCAAATTTAAATGTTTTAGGTATTAAAATTGAAGATTAAATGCTGTGAGGAGTTGCCACACTACCTTTCTCTCGGTCCTTCGTTTTAAAATAATGTCAAAGTTGTCCATTGGCTCTTTCCACAAAAGTTTGGGACTCGGTGTTCTATGGGATGCCTCTGATGTGGGTTATATCAACAGAAAACACTTAGCGTTGTACACCATGGCATTGACAGTTTTTAATATTTTACAGGTACCTAAAATAGCAAAAGCTTTGAGTAAAAAGGAATTAGCATCCTTAACTGCTCCTCTAGATAGGAGGACAGGAGCAAGGTGTGTCCAGAATGACATGATATATTTTAATTTCCCAAATCATGGATGCTAGTTACATCCATGTGACAGATATGACTTAGCAATAATCCTCGGGGAGTCACGGCATAAGAGGGTAGAGGCGGGTATTAACTCTTACAAATAAAGTGCATCCATTAACTATCAGGAGAGCCTGCTCTTTAGTTAGGGAAGACTGGTTTTAATGCAGAAGTGTTTTGTTGAAAGTGTGCATGGGATTCTTATATTTTCTTTAGGTTGTTAAATTCCAAGGAGAAGAGTTAGTGTTAAAGGGAAATCTGGCTTTGTATTTCCCTCAGACAAAGGTCCTGGAAGATTAGAATGTGATGGCCTAGGATCGCCAAAATAAACTGGATTGTTTTTTTTGTTTTGTTTTGTTTTGTTTTTTTTTGGTGTCTGCTTTTTCTGTTGAATTAATTGTCATAAAATGAACAGAGGTGCCGGGTGAAGTGGGCTGCACTGTTTCTAGACACTGCCTGGCTAGCACTGCGCATTGCGAGTCAGAATTTGAGCTTAGAAGTTGAGGCTTCTGTTGTAAGGTGATGTAAGTCAGGAGCATTCACATCTGTTTTGCAGAAGCACCCAGGTGAGGAGAAACCCGTGAAGCGCCGCTAGAAGCCTTACACGTGTTGTGCTGTCTACAAATGCCACTTGTGCGAGGGTAATGCCCGGAGCCTGGTTCTTTTAGGAAATAGAATAAAACATGTTTTGATGCAAAAATCAATAAGTTTACTGGAAGGAATGTGGTTATCAATTTGCACTGGATCTGCAACAAAAGCCAGTGCTCAGTCATCCGAAGTATTCATCAAAAATCCCAACGGCTTTTCATCAAAAAGGTATACAAACTTTCGTTTGTACTTGCCCGGATACTTGCTTTGTGTGAGGCCTGATTAAAATGATCAATTCAGCAACCATACGCTGATATGGAGTGATCACCATTTTGGGAGCTGTTAGAGAGATGTATCTGTTCTATGGGACCCTTGTCATCCTGTGGGGATTCTGGGAGAAGGGAAATCTAACAATGTAGGAATGACAAATGGATTTGAAATGCGCTGGAGGTAAGCGCTTCCCGCCTGCTATAACACCATACAAGCAGGTTAGTCCATTGTCTGGGAGAAGAAGGGTCAGGAGTCCCCTTAAGAACTTCAAATGAAGGTTGCAATAGTGATGTGAGAATTTTAAAGATAGATCTAATCCAATTTATGGCCCCTAGTAGGTTTTGAAGATCATTTGGTCTTTAAGGTGTCTTCCCTAACTTCCACCTTTAAGGAATGTTTCTTGAAGGCTTTATCAATTTTCCTAAATGTAAGATTGGAGGAGTAGGTTGAATTTTCTCAGGAGCTATGATCAATCCATAAGGAGTCAATCCAATTTATACTTCAGCAAATAAATATGCTGGCATTCTATTACTCTCAGCAGGCTCACGATATTATCCACATAATGTAACTACAATATTAGCAATATTACTTTATTATGTTGCTAATAATTTTATATTATTATATTTATTGTGTTGCCATATGATTTTATTTTATTAGCACATAATAAATGCAAGAGGGAACAGCCCTTTTAGCTCTCCCTAAAGCAGCACCAACAAGTTTTTGGTACAAAGTTGAGCTATTTCCATTTCTTAAGGCATAACTTTCCAATGATAATTTTCATTGGTTTGGCTGAGTTAACAGAGGGAAGCAGAGCTTTTACAATCATGAGGGTGCAAAGGTGCAGCACAGAGACTGTCCTGTAAGCCCAGCATTGTAAGAAGCTTCTCCTTAGGAATAGAACAGCCAGAATATCGCTGTCATTTCCTTCTCCCTGTTGAATGACTGACAATAACTGAGGCACCGTCAGCCTTCGGAGGACTACAGCCAGTGATAACCCTTGAGTATACAGAGTCCCAAGGTCAGCACCGAGGAGAATATAATCATTAACATCTCCCTCCTTTCTTAAAGGACGGATGGCTGTCTGGCACACAGCATTGGCATTCTCAATATGCCAGTTGCTTTGCAATATTCATCCCCGCCTCTCTGTCAACCACCAGGCGATTGGCGGTCTGCAATAGATGAGAAACAAAATCTAGATATGGCTCATCAGGCCCCTGTGTAATTTAGGGAAGATCCTCTGTATTTTTTTTCCAGAATCTGATAACTTACTTGCAGTGCCAAAGCATTTATTTGTCCCTAAGCCTTAGTCACTAGCGTCAATATGCAAGCCTTCTCCTGCTGACATTTGATTTTCTTGATTTCTAATAGCTGGTCCTGACAACTTTTTGAATACTTGGTCTTTCACACTAAATATTCACCCCTGTCAGACAAGCTTTGCTGAGATCCTCCAGTCAGAGGGAACAAAACAGCCAGAAACAGAACCAAGGAGGCAGTAAAAAGGGGTGGTTGGCCCACGCTGAGCACAAGCCTGCTTCAGATGCTTGAGTTTTAAATGAACTGGTACATAGTTTTTAACTCATTACCTAGTTTATCAGGATCCCACATTCACTCATCAGGAAAAGAGAAACATCCTTCCATGTCTTCTCCTGTGCCTGGGCTCAATACGGGGTCTCTTGTCTGGGAGACCAGTATGGTGACTGGAAAGGAGTTAATTTTTTATGGAGGGTGAGAAACCTCCCCGCCAATGTTTTCTGATTGAGAGCAATCAGACAAGAGATAAATTGAAGCAGCATCAAACAGTCTCTGCAGCATCAGGACCCGCACTGATGGACAGAGGAGCGGGGAATGAGTGGATGCAGTGAATGGGAGGAAGGAGGAGGGAAAGGGAGATGAGAAGAGGAAGGGAAAATGCAGGGGGGAGGGGGGAGAAGGGGAGGAGAGGGGAGGAGGAGAGAAGGAGGAAGGAGGAGAAGGGAGGGAGGGGAAAGGGGGAGGGAGGGAGAGGAGGAGAGGAAGAGAGGAGGAGGGGAAGAGGAAGAGGGGAGGAGAGAAGGAGGAGAAGGTGGAGGAAGAAGAAGGAGAGAGAAGAGGAGGAGGAGGAGGAGGGAGAGGAGGGAGAGGAGGAGGACCCTCAGTCTCCTCACAGAGAGACTACATGATGTGTCTTCAGGTTTAATCCTTCTTCTGTTCACAGTGCTAGCTCTGCTCTTTCCAGATCTTTTCATTTTTAATTTGAACTATGTCCTTTTTCTCTCTTACTGTTTATTTCTTTCCACAGCTGAAAAGCATCACTAGAAATTTTTTTTCCAGCCCCCTTGCATTTACTTCCTCTTTAATTGCTCTTCCTAACTGGAACCAAGTACTGGGAGGAAGGCTGAAGTTCACTCATGAACCTCAGGGATTTCATCATCCGTTGATTGTGCCCCACTTCACCTCCTTCCGCCAGCAATAAAGTTTGCAGAACTTCTGCAAGCAAATGTTGGCCCTCTGCTGGCTTCATTTTCACCGACAATTACTTAGTTTCCTGCTTTATCATACTTGTGCCAGGAGTTTCTCTCCTTATGTTTTTATTAGTTTTCATAGATACCCACACTTCAGGGCACGTGCTTCCTTACCCAGCCAGGGTTGCTTGACTATGGTCAGAGCAGATGTACCCAACAGGCCTGGCTCAGATGAGTCACAGCAAGACTGAGGCTGACTCAAGTTTATTCCAAGCAACCACATTTTTGTCTGAGACAGGGTTTCTCTGTGTAGCCCTGGCTGTCCAGGAACTCACTCTGTAGACCAGGCTGGCCTGGAACTCAGAGATCCACCTGTCTCTGCCTCCCAATTCTGGGATGAAGTGCATGTGCTACTGTGCTTGGCTGGCAATCAGACTTTTTACACTCTTATGGGAAACACATATAATGGCAGTTGTCATGATACAATGATGTTTGCGAGACATTCAGGGTACACAAGATTAACGTGTAAGACCAATTGTTCTGTCAAATTTCTATATGCTTCGCTGACTTCTAGGGAATGCAGACACACACAGGTGACCTGAATGCTTCACTGTTTGAGGGAGGGCCTCAGTTTCTCAGGAACTGAGAGGTACACAATGATTCCCCCACCCTCCAGGAGTCACAGACTCTGGCCTGAAAACCCCATGATGCATGTCTCCCAAGGCAGCTAGATCAGGGCAACTCCATGATTCCCCATGAGGTAGAACACAAACTGTGTATGGTTAACAATGTTTCCCTGATGGCCAACCTATATATTCATGAACGATGAATATATATCTATCATGCCATTTACCTTGTGGACAATAGACAATTCTAATTGATGATGCTAAGAGTTCACATTTGTGGGGCTGGAGAGATGGCGCCGGTAAATAGCACCGGCTGCTCTTTCTGAGAACCCGTGTTCTGTTCCCAACGCCCACTTGATAGCTCACAACTGTCTATAATTCCAGTTCCAGGAGAGCCAACACCTCCTCTAACTTCCTCAGACACCGAGGCACACAAGTGGTTCACAGGTAAGCATGCAGATAAAACACTCACATACACAAAAGTTTTTAATAATTTTTAAAAGAATTGACATTTGAAGGTGGGATACACTGCAAAAGGATTCAAGGGGATTTGAGGGTCAAAGCACACATCATAATTCCAGCGACATTACACATTTACCAAAACTCAGGTTGTAAGTTGAGGTGGTCTGTGCCTGCCGGTTAGTGAGGAGGACGATGCAGGATTGCTTGAGTCCAAGGATTTGAGACCAGCATAGGAGACAAAGCAAGAGCCTTATGACAAAAGGGGGAAAATGTACAGATTAGAGAGTGGTCCAGAGAGAAGACACAGGCTTCACTGCAGACGCTTGGAGACTGAGACCTGCACCACAGAATGAAGTCACGGCCCGCCCGGCCCCCATACATGTCCACAGATTTTAACTTTATCTCAATCTTTTCTTTATATACATGTATTTATATGGGGAGGGGTACACTGTCGTAGCATTAATGTGGAGGTCAGAGAGCGACTTGTGAGACTCAGTTCTCTTCTTCTGCCATGTGGACTGCAGGGATCCACTCAGGTAGGTCATGAGGCTTGTGGCAAGTGCGTCCACCTGATGAACCTTCTCCATGCTCCTCTGCCTCAATTTTAATATACGTGTGTGTGTGTGTGTGTGTGTGTGTGTGTCACACTGTGTGTGTCTGTGTGTGTGTGTGTGTGTGTGTGTGTGTGTGTGTGTGTGTGTGTGTATCACATCCCTCTGGATCTGTAGTTACAGGCCATTATGATCTACTTGATGTGGGTCCATGGAACTGACGTCCTTTTGAAGAGCAGTATGTGTTGTACATGTCATAGCTAAGCCATCTCTCCAGTCCCTGTCTGTTTTTAAAGATTAAATATGTACCTAATTCAATCTACCGCACGCAAAACATCAATACTCGCATTCTATTGCTGTGTGATAAATTACCATATTTAGATCAGAGTTTTCTGCCATTTGGAGACTGGGTGAGCCTGAACTCCTTGCCATCCAGCTTCCACCTCTGGAATAGCTAGGCTCACAGGCCTGTGCACCTCACCACCTTATTTTAGGTGGGGATCGAACTCAGAGTTCCTGGTATGTGAGGCCCTGAGGCGCTGCCCACTGAGCTACACAGCCAGCACATAGGACCGCGTGCAGCTGCTTCAATGGCACTCGTTACCTCACTGGTTCAGTTCCCTGCAGTGACAGATTGAGAGCAACTTTGCCCTGATGACAGGTGGAGACCCATCTAAGGTCTTACCTGGCCTCAGGTCTCCCCCATTTAAGCAAAGGAAAGCTCCTTCTCACTTCTCTAATATCCCATGTCCCCCCAACACAAGCAAGTGAAAACTCCCTGTTTTTGAAAGGCCTATTTCATTAGATTATATCCTCATAGATGATTTCTTCTTGATTAATCAAATCCAACTGATTTATAACCATAAACACACTTTCCAAATCCCGATTACCACAAGATAATATAATCATGGACGTAAGGTGGGATCTGAGTAGCATTCTAGTTTCTGGGCAGAGGGACCAGCTGAGGACTCTGGGTAGCATAGCCTCTCATGACAACCCTGCTTTATAGCTCTTGCAGCTCTTGAGCTGCAAACATCAGGGCAAAGGATTCAAACACGTGAATGTGATGTAACGTGAGATGGGAGACTGCTGCCCTGTCCTGTTGTCATGCCACAATTCCACAAAGCTGGGTGTAGGGGTATGCATCTGTCTGTGGTCCCAGGATTTGAGCGGCTGATGCAGGAGGATTATCACAAGTACCACGCTATCCTGATCTACATAGTGGAATCCAAGCCAGCCAGAGATGCATGGCAAGACGTTGTCTCAAAAATCAAAGACAAAACAAAATAACCTACAGAGTTAAAAAGCAAAGAGTGTGTGTTATATGAGTGCCTGTGTGTACATATGAGTGCATGTGTATGCATATGTGTACATACAAATGCACATGTGTGCATATGAGTGAACTCGGGTACATATGAGTGCATGTATGTACATGAGATTGCATATGTGTACATATAAATACATACATAGTTGTACACGTGAGCGAATGTGTATACATACAAATGCACATGAGTACATACAAGTGCACGTGTGTTCATGTGATCACATGTTTATGAATATGAGCAAATGTGTGTACATACTAGTGCACATGTGGACATATGAGTACATGTGTGTACATGCATGTACATGTGTACATACAAGTGCATGTGTAAACATACAAGTGCATGAGACACAAATTCACAGTGTCAGCAAATTTGGCTGTTTACTTTTATCTTCCTTTAGTAAAATTTTATAAATTAAAATATAACTAATTCATTTCTCTCCTCCCTTCCCTCCTCCAAGCCCTCCCTATATAATACCCCTCTCTCCTAAGCTCCCTCTCAAATTCATGGGCTCTTTTAAATTGAATTTATTTTTTTTACAAGACACAAAATTACTGGGCAACAGTGGTGATGGACACCTTTAATCCTAGCACTTGGGAGGCAGAGGCAGGCAGATTTCTGAGTTCGAGGCCAGCCTGGTCTACAGAGTGAGTTCCAGGACAGCCAGGGCTACACAGAGAAACCCTGTCTCGAAAAACCAAAAAAAAAAAAAAAAAAAAAAAAAGGAGAGAGGGAGCATAAATCTTTTTTGTTTGCTTGTTTGTTTTTTGAGACAGGGTTTCTCTGTGTAGCCCTGGCTGTCCTGGAACTCACTCTGTAGACCAGGCTGGCCTCAAATTCAGAGAGTGAGTTTCCCATCATGCACCTCAATCCCACTCATCTCCCCGCCCTTCCATATGCACCCTTTGCCCTTCAACGTTCCCCAAGAGGATGGAGAGTTTGGAGCTGGCCTGAGACACATATATGAGTTCAAAGCCATCCTGGACCACATGCTGTGACTTTATTTCAAGACCAAAAAAAAAAAAAAAAAAAAAAAAAGTATTGATATCTGCTACAACAGAACTTTAAAATATGACAGCCTGCAAAAGAGTCCAATCACAGAGATATTGTACATGATCTCATTTATATAAAGTGCCAGAGACCGGCATATTTTTTAATGAGGCTTAGGTTTGCTTTTGGTTTTGTCTTTGGTGTAAGCACATGTGTGTGTGTGTGAATGCACCCATATGTGTGCGGTACACACTTTTTCTGGTTGTTGTCCATAAGCTTTCTGAGACAGTCTTAACGTAGCTCAGGCTAGCCTCCGAACTCCTCATGGAGTACCTTGTACTTCAGAGGTCCCGCCTCTAGAATAATGGGGTTGTGCCACAGCATTCAATGTTCCACGAGAGACAGGCTCTTGGAGCAGAAGGTAGATTAGTGCTTCCCAGGGGCTTTTTGGAAGCAGAACAGGGCGGAGCCTATTGAGAGGGTGGCAGTTTCCCGTAGAGGGGACATGTGTTCTAAAGCAATTGTGATGATAGCCCTGGACACGGTCTTACAGTCACACATTTCCAGTGCGTGAATCTATGAGAGCTGGATTACATCTCAGTACGACTCATGCAAGAAAAAAATAAGGGCTGCGCCAGCTGGATGGGGGAGGGGGGAACGGACTCACAGACAAGTTAGCTGTAATATCCCCAAAGTCCATCTAAGATCCATAGCATGTCTGTAAGACTGCAAATGCCTGAGGTTTTGTGTTAACACAACATCTTAAAGTTAATTTTTAAATTAATATCAAGGTAGTGAGCTGCATTTCTTCTCTCTTGCCTCCAACGCTGCCCTGCTTTCTCTCTTGATGACAATGGACTGAACTTCTGAAACTGTTCACCAGCCCCAATTAAATGTTGTCCTTCATAAGGGAAAAAGAAAAAGATGAGAAACTGGCAAAACCAGTGGTGTTCTAGATGCACAGATACTCAGAGGCTCAGGCACAAAAGAGCAGGAACAGCAGAGGGTAGTCATTTAGGTGAGGCTACCATCCTAGGAATGAGGTAAGGCGGAGGAGGAGTAGCAAAGGAAAACCTAGAGAGTGAGGTTGTCTAAGTCAGGGCCTAAAGAAACCCTTGGGAATCAAGTTGATTAGATGGAAATGCATTCTGGGGGCAACACTAGGGGCTGGAGAGATGGCTCAGCAGTTATAAGCACCAGCTGCTCCTCTAAAGGACAGGGGTTCAATTTCCAGCACTCACATGACAACTAACAACTGTAACTAACTCCAGTTCCAGGGGATCCATCATACCAGGCATACATGTGGTATTCATATCTGAGCATGCAGGCCAAACAGCCATACCTATAAATAAATAAATATTTAAAAAGAGAAAGAAAGAAAACCACTAAAAGGCTGTAATAATGAAAAACACCCTCAGAGTTGTGCTTCCTGAGACTTGCCTGTATTGTAGACTATAGATTGGAGGAGATGAAATTAAACTGAAAGTTGGAGAGAGAATCAGAGGCAAACTTGACATGGTGATCTAAGGAAAGAAACCCTAGTTTGAGAGCGTACAGATGAAGACAGGACTGGACAAGTCCAGAGACGTGTAAGAGGTAGTGTTGTTAGGCACAGAGCACAGGTCTTTGATCTCAGCACTCAGGAACCAGACTGGGGCCTGGGGTAGAGAGTAAGTGGTGTTCATGGGGACAGCGTGTGTGCTAACTGGAATGACGGAGAGATTAACATGGCCTCTGGGAAAGGATGGCATGCAAGTTTGTGAAGCATCTTGTATGTTTGGTTCAACATATGTAAATCAAGAAACACAACCCTGCACATAAATAGACATAGGGAAATAAATCACTTGATCATCTTAATATCTGCAAAAAGGTTTTCATGAAGCCCAACATCCCTTGATAAAAGTGTTAGGGTTTACCTCACAAACCACACAAACAGCCATCTCAGTCAGACAGGAATAGTTTATTGAGCATACACCCCAGGACTGATCAATCAGGGCCACAGTCCAGATTCAGGAGCTGAACTGGGACATGAGCCAGGATCCAACAGATCTTTTAAGCCTTGAAATCCTAGATATCTGTGCCACGTTATTCCCCCAATCAAGATTTAAGGATAGGGTATTTCCTTGGGAACATGTCTTTGTTGTACACTTATCCTGCTCCCATTGGTTGGGGTACTTAACTGTGTCAGGAGACTCACCTTGTCCAACATTCATGTCTTAATTTGCCAACCAGGATGTCAGTTGCCCACATACATGTCTCTTTCTGTCAAGTAGAATGCTAATTCCCAGGGAGGTCTTAGGAACTTAAAGTTTACTTGACCCCTACTCAAAATGAAAGTCGTATTCCAAATAGATTCTTATATTGTTGCAAGTGTTTTTCTTCTGTTGGAGTCTGTCTCAAAGGGCAGCTTATGAAATCAAACCAGGAAAGCTCACACACAGGCACAGCATGTGCTGTTGGGTGGTTGGTTCAGGCCCAAGTTTATTGTGACTAACTCTACAAAGCAATTCTAACTGACTTTTATTGTGATTGGTTTCCGAGAACACGGAACATACCAGAATATGTAATCAACTTGGGTGTGAGAAGACTTCCTAGTAACAGCAGAAACAACATAGGAGAAAAGTTTCCTTATAATGTTAATAACAGCACAAAATGGCAGGCTAGCCAAGCAACAGTTACCTAGGCCTTAACAAAACAACAAAAAACAACAACAGAAACAAACCACTTAAGAAACTAGTGTAAAAGGAACGTGCGTCCACATGACAAGTGTTCAATATGGCAAATACACAGCCAGCATCATACTACAGGGAAACTGAGGGCCACTCCCTGGAAATCTTAACAAAGACAAGAGTGCCCAGTCTCTTCACTCACATTCAGTGTAGAGCTTAAAGCCTGAGTTAAAGCAATAAGACAAGAGAAAAAAATAAAAGGAAATGCAAAAATGGAAGAACTATACTTACCCTATCCCTAAGTGACTCTCAGAAACCCCTTACATCTAATCAGCACTTCCAGTAAAGAACCAAAATAAAATCAGTTCAAAACTCATCAATATTTGAACTGTATTCTTCATAGGACAACAACAAAATACTCCTGGAGTTCATAGAGAAATCCAAAGGTTTTAAATATCCAAAGCAATCCAAAGCCCATATGCATGACATTACTTCATCTCAAACTGTGCAACAGAGCCATTGTGACAAAAAGAACTCAGTACTGGTACAAAATGCAGAAGTATAACACAAATGAATACAACAGAAGATTACAGCTACAACTGCCTCATTTCTGACAAAAGTGTTAAAACATACTTTACATAGAGCATGGTATTGCACACTTTTAATCTCAGCACTCAGGAGGCAGAGGCAGATGGATTCTCTGAGTTCAAGGTCAGCCTGGTCTACACAGCAAGTCCCAGTCTAGCCATGGGTACACTACATAGAGACCTTGCTTCAAAACTATAACAATAACAGCAAACATGCATTGGTATAAAAGCCTCTTCCACAAATGGTGCTCTGGGTGGTCACAGAGAAAAGGAAACTAGATGTGTATCTCTTATCTTGCACAAGAACCAATTCAAAACCTGACTATGAAACTGTTAGTCAGGAAAGGACCAACCCTTTCCTCTGTTCTATTGGGGTCTTCAACTGATTGCATAAGGCCTACCCATATCAGGAAGAGCAAGATTCTTTGTTCAGTGGACCCACTTAACTGTTAATTTCATCTAAAGACTCCCTCACAGACACGCCCAGAATAATGTGTCACCAATTGTTACACTAAGTTGGAAGTATAGTTCAGTAGAATGATTCATTCAGCACTTTCAGGACCCTGAGCTAGAAAGTACATAATGACCATCGCTAAACCATGTAGGGGTTATATTTAGAAAATGGCGCCCAGTCCAGCTTGTTCCCCGGCAGCCACCATGTTCCCACTGCTTCTCAACTCTGACTGGGGCTCTGATTGGCTCTGTCAATCTCCCACTCTGCATCCACAAAGCTCGGCTGAACCCAAGACAATATCTGCCATCCTCCCAGTACCCGGTAGAAATGAGACATTTAAAGCTTGATGATTATCTAAAGAATGTATATATTTAGGATGCTCAATCAACAAGATGCTCACAGAATTAGAGTTGCTACCCAGTATCTAACCTTTTGATAGAAGTTGCTACCCAGGACAGCTTTCGACCCATTGGTTCTCCATGGCTGGTAGCCTCCTTCTTCTCTTCCCCTTCCTCTATTTCTCCCCTCCCCTTCCTCTTTTTCTCCCCTCCCCTTCCTCTCTTTCTCTCCCAGCTCCACCTCCTCTTCTACTGCCTGATTACCGAGCTCCACTGTGAATACAATGTAGCAGAATAAATATCCTGCTACAAAACCAAATCCAATTTCCTCCTCCCAAGGCAGGTAAGAACAATGGCCCATATACAATATGCCGCAGCTAATGTTGAGTACCAATGGAGGGGTGTCTAGAACTTGACCTGTTTACAGTAAGGTTTTGTCTTCTGAAGGACTTCATGAAAAGAACAGCACTGGGGCTGGAGAGAGAGATAGCTCAGTGGGTACAAGCACTGGCTGTCCTTGCAGAAGACTTGGCTATATGTGCATATATATGTGCACTGTGTATATGCAGTGTCCCCAGAGACCAGAAGAAGGCATTAAAATCTCTGGAACTGGAGTTGCAGGAGGCTGTGAGCCACCCAATGTGGGTGCAGAATCCTCTGCAAGAGTAGTTTTGATTTTGTTTTCTGAGACATGATTTCATTGTTTCCCACACCGACCCTGAGCTTTGTATCCAAAATAGCCTAACAGCCGTCTTCCTGCTTTAGCCTCTGGAGAACTGAAATTACAAGGTATGTGCTACAATACTCATCCTGGAATATCAATTCTCCACAAGATTTACAGTGTCTCTGGAGACAGTTGGAGAAGCGCTATGCAAAATACATCTTAAGCGGCAATTGGAAAGTCACTTTGCTCGGTTTGTGAGCACAGGGAAAGGTACCCATCTCATTTTGCACAGCTGCCTGGTCACTGTTAGCATGAGCCACGGTGGTAGAGTTGGACAATGGGTGCTGACTACCTGCATGAGTCAGATCCTCTGTCAGGCTTGGGAAGCAAAACGATTAAGTAAGAAGGAAGCAGCAGGCACAGCTCACTGCTTGTGGTGGTTTGTATATGCTTGGCTCAGGAAGCGGCACTATTTGGAGGTGTGGCCTTGTTGTAGAAGGTGTGGCCTTGGAGTAGGTGTGGCCTTGGAGTGGGTGTGGCCTTGTTGAAGTAGGTATGTCATTGTTGTCGTGAGCTTTAATACCCTCATCCTAGCTGCCTGGAAACCAGTCTTCTGTTTGCCTTTGGAACAAGATATAGAACTCAACACTTCCCGCATCATGCCTGTCTGAATGCTGCCATGCTCCCACGTTGATGATAACGAATTGAACCATTGAACCTGTAAGCCAGCCCCAATTAAATGTTGTCCTTATAAGAGTTGCCTTGGTCACGGTGTTTATTCACATCAGTAAAACCCTAAGACACGGCTCTTGAGTTCCATCACAGTACTGGCCACGTCTTAGTTCGTGTTCCTCAGTTCATCCTACCGTACTTGCAGAGCAAATGGGATCCTATAAAATACAAACCTGATCACGTCAATGACCTAAGTCAAAATCTAGATGCAGTGTTCCACGATCTTGAAGATAAAAACCTAAACTATTATTATTTATCATTTATTTCAGGTGTATGGGTGTTTTGTCTGCATATATATCTGCACACTGCATGCATGCTTGGTGCCCAAGGAGGGCATAATGTGGCATTGGATCCCCTGGAACTGGAGTTACAGACAGGAGCCATTGTCTGGGTAAAGTGGAAGTTTCTGGTCGGGTCATGTGATGCAGACTCACGTGGTGTTTTACTAAGGCTAGACCTGTGGGAGGACTCGAGATGTTTGGAGAGAGTATGAATAGGACTCAATGGACAGTGACAGTGCTCTTGCATAGCTAGCCTTGCAACACTTCATTGGTCTCATGTCTTCGCTGATCTTCACTTCATTGAGAGAGAAAACTTCAGGCATCCTGGCTGGTTTGGGTGGCTCCCACTGACTCATGCTGATTCATTGGAGACCTGTCTGTTTCTTCTGGATTGTGTCACCACTGCCAGTTCTAGTTTGCTATCCTGACACTAGTGAACTGGACTGCTGGAATCTTGACAACAGAGATTAGAATCACTTCCCAAAGAACTACTTCTAAACTGTTCCACACCCCCTTGTGCTATTTACCATCTTTTCTCCCCTACCTTTGGACGGTGGGCTAGAAGCAGGGTCAAAGTGTTTGAGAACCCTTATTAAAAATAGGTTTTAAAAAAATAAAAGCCTACACCCTAGGTGTTTGGGAACAGATCCCGGTCTCTAGAAGAGCAGCCAGTGCTCTCAATCACTGAGTCCTTCTCATCTCTCCAACCCAAAACTCTGCCTTCTCAACCCAGTGTGCCAGTCGCACAGTATCTGCCCCGCTCCCTTCTGACCCCTGTCCCTGTGTGCACTGTTGCAATATGCCAGGCCTAGCATTGCCTCACATCGTGGAACGTATGTGTTTTGCCTCAAAGGCCCTTCCCTCTGCTCCCATTCCTCACTGAGAAGTCAGCTCTTTAAATAGACAAGCAGGCTGAGCACAGCGGTGTATGTCTTTAATCCCAGCACTCAGGAGGCAGAGGCAGGAGGATCTCTAAGTTCAGAGGCAGCCTGGTCTACGTAGAGAGCTCCAGGCCAGCTAGGACCACATATTAAACTGTATATATATATGTTGGAAATTCTCTAGCCAGCCTCAGTGCCAGCACTCCAGGTTCAGTTAGGAAACGCTCCCCTGTATTCCTGTAGCACCCTGTGTTTTTCAGTTTATAACCACCTGCTTATTTGGCTAGCTCCCTTACAAAGCTATGAACTCCTTAAGAACTACCACATTTATATTATAGTAGAGTATTGGGTACCTCATACAATGTTTAGTGTCTGGAGACAGCCAGGAAACTAATGTTTAATAAGAAAGTAAATGAAAGAATAAATGAAATCTATGTCTAAAGCACATAAAATGTTTATAATATTTATTTTTTAATTTATTTATCTTATACATATGATTTTTTTTTTTGCCTGCCTGCACGTATGTGCACTATGTTCATGCCTGGTGTCCTTGGAGACCACAAGAGGGTGTCAGATCCTCAGGACAGTTGTGCACCACCATGTGGTGCTGGGAACCAAATCCAGGTCCTCTGCAAGAGCAGCAAATGCTCTTATTCACTGAGCCATCTCTCCAGCCCCCAGTTTTCAATTTCGTCAATGTGTATTGCATCTTCCTAATGTGACCAGCATCTCATCGGATGCCAACAGAAGTCAGAAAGGAATCACAGTCTCTATCTTCAAACCTCAGAGAAATACGGAGAAGTGTCAAGTGAAAGAGCAAACCATGCAGCAGGAACTTTGGAGCTGTGGTGGGGACACAAGAAGACAGGGTGGGTCGGCTCTACTAGCAGAGTCTTTACAGCAGCTCCCTAGCTCCCAGCCAATGTTGTTTGTTTAGACTGACTTTAAATATATGTATAGTTTGTCTGCATGTATGTATGTATGTGTGCCACATGTGTGCCTAGTGCCCAGTGCCTGGCTTTGGATCCCCTGGAGTTATGAGTGGCTATAAGCTACAAATGGCTGCTGGGAATCGAACCCTGGTCCTCTGCAAGAGCAGCCAGTGCTCTTTACCACTCAGCCAAGCAATGCTGTCTGTGAGCTGGATGACTTGTTTTCCTTCGTTTTATTTTAGAGGTGGGGCTGGGGATTGAACCCAGGGCCTTTCTCACCAGCCCCAGTCACATTCAATGGTCCTGCTCATGGGGAGGGAGAGCCCTTCCCTCTGCACCGTAGGTCCTCTGTGCTTCAGCCTGCACTGAACTGCAGCCTGAACTGCAGCAACAGCACCCAGAAGCATCCTTATTTCTCTCTCCTCCTGTTTTATTGGGAGTAGGGGGGTATTTTGTTTTTCTAATGCTGGGAAATAAGCACCTTACCTTTCTAGAGCATAATACATAGCTTTAATTTGTCAGAGACGGTTCTATCTTTAGGGAACCTTCCCTCCTCCTCCATCTCCTCCTCTGTTTTTAGGTGTAAGCAATGAAGCCCAGGGCCTTTTGCATTCTAGACTAGTGCTTTATAGTGAGCTACATGCCTCTAGGGGATCTTACTGGTTTCCACAGAAGATAACATCTGAGCCAGGCTCCAACACAAGTTCTGTCTTTCGAAGCTCTTGCTTGTCGTGGGCTGGGGATGCAGCTGAGTACCAGAGTGCTTGTCTGGTACCTGAGAAACCCCACGTGCATTCCGAGCACCATATGTGTGCACATATGTACATGCATAGACACACAGACACACACAGAGACACACACACAACTAAGATATTCATTACACTTACGCTTACTAAAACAATAGCCACTTCAATTTCCACTTCAAAATTCTTTCTCTTCCCTCTGTCGGTGGAATTTAAGTCGTTTTAACAAATTTTGGGAATGATTGGAAATTATCCTAGGAGTAGGTAACTATTTCCAGCAAATGACTTGCTAGCTTTCAACCATAGCCTTGGGGAAGTAACCAGAAATGAGAGAGAAACCTGAGACAAACACATTCATCATAGCAACACTTACCAGAAAGAAACAACCCAGATTGTCAACAAACTCCAAAATCTGAAACTGTTTCTGATGCAAGGGCTCCTGTAGTCCAAGTGTCTTTGAAGCAGAGGATTTACCTTGAACTCCTGGTCCCTTTTTGCCCCCCACTTTTCCCCTTTCAGAGACGACAGATATGCGCCACCACACCTGGCTCATTCTGTTTTGGGTTTTGATTTTGAGAGAAATCCACTCTGTGGCCCAAGCTTACCTGGAAAATGGAAGCGTGTTCCAGCTTCATGGTTGAACATAAACATCGAACATGCTGGAATCACAGGGGGGCCCCCCACACCCGCTCAGACCGGGAAACCCTTCCAAAAATGTCCCCGTTGGGAAATACCAAAAAAAAAAGGGGAAGTTTTTTCCAGTTCCCCCGGGGGAAAAAAAACCCTTTAAAAAGGTTTGTTAAAAATTTTTTCCCCCCCTTTCCGGAACCCCCCTTGGGGCACAAGTCCCCCGTTTAAGGGCAAACGGGGTGCCCCCAAAACCCCCCCGGGGGGAAAAGAAAACCAAAAATTGGGCTCCAAAAAAAAATTTTGGGGGGATTGACCCCTTTGGGGAAACAACCGGGCCCCAAATTTTTGGGCCCAGGTCTCCCCCCTTTTAAAATCCCCTTTAAAAAAAACTTTTTTTTTTTTTGAAGGCCAAAATGGGGGAAAAATCAAAGACGAGGAGAAATTTTACCCACTTTAAATGGGGGAAAAAAGGGAAAAAAGGTGGGCAAAAGATGAACAATGAGGTCCTGAGGCACAACCGACCCCCCCTTAAAAAAAAACAAAACGAAAAACCCGGGGGTTTTTGGGAAGGAACCCCGGGGGGAATTTTAAAAGGGGAAAGGGAGGCCCTTTTAAATACAGTAGGAGAAGAAAGAAATTTTTGGAAAATTTTAAAATCCCCCCTTTAAAAAAACTTTTTTTTGGGTGCGAGTTTTTCCCCCCAAACCGTGGACCCCCTTAAAAACCCCCCAATTTTCCCAAATTTTCTGCGGAAAATTTTTAAGCCCCCCAAAATTTTGGGGGCTAAAACCCATTTTAAATTTTGGGGTTTTTGAGGCCCCTTTTCTCCCCGGGCCCTTCTTCCCTTGTATGTGGAAAAAAAAAAAAAAAAAAAATAATACATTAAATAAATTTTTTTTTAAAATTTATTTTGTTTTCCCCCTAAAGGGGCCCCCGAAAAACCCAAAAAAACGGGGGAAAAACCCCGGGTTTTAATGATAAAAATTTTTTAAAAGGAAATGGGAAAAAATAAGTGAATTTTTACACGAATTTTTGGGTTTTCCATTTTTTTTCATTTTTCCCCCCTTTTAAAAACATTAAAAAAAAAAAAAACCCCCCAAAAAAAAAAAACCCCCCCCCCCCCCCCCAAAAAAGGGGGGCCCCCAGTTAAAAAGACCCCCCCCCCCCCCCAAAAGACACGTACACACCCTTTTAAAAAAGGGGCCCAAAATTTTTCCCCCCAAAGGGCCCCCCGAACCCCCCACCCCCCCCCCCCCCCCCCCCCCAAAACCCCCCCCCCCCCAAAACCCCCAAAACAAAGACCCCCCAAACCCTTTAAGGGGGGGGCCCGGGGAAAACGGGCCCCCAAAACCCTTTTTTTTCCCCCCCCCCTTTCCCCCCCCCCCCCCCCCAAAAATTTAAAAATTTTAATGGGGAAAAGCCATATTACCCCAAAGGGCCCCCCCTAGCCCCCCAAAAAAGGGGGAAAAAACCCCCCCCAAAAAAAATCGACGAACAAAACAAACAAGATGCAAAAGGACTGGTAAAGACCCTCAGGTCAAGGCTGGCAAGGCAACCCAGGAGAGAGGGAAATACAAAAAAACATCTTTTTGGTTGCCCGTTTTCCCTCTCCCAAAATGCCTGTCCCGAAGTTTTCAAGATTCATTGAGTCTGCAAGCACCATGGTTGGATATAGGCCAAGATTCTTTTTAGTGATTTCCCAGTTCTAGTTTTTATTCAGTAGGACCGCTATGGCCACATACATACTGAGCTAATAGAAACACAAGCTCAGACACGAGGACTAGGCCTGAGCAATCAGTTTAAAGGGCCAAGACAGAAAAGCTGCCAGAGGTAGAACCAATTGGAGTTGTCAGAAAAAAAATCGCCCAGGTCACCTCCTGGCTTGCCTCGGCCGGGTTTGGATACCAAACAGACAGTCACTATCAGGGACAGCACCCCTAGGTGAATCTTTTGATTGAATCCATGGCTTTAAAAAAGACCAACAGGCTTAATGTCTTTAGAAAAGATTTGGCAAGGCTGTGGCCAGCTGGTCTAACACCAGAAACCCTGTCGGAAAAAAAAAAAAAAAAAAAAAAAAAAAAAAAAACAAAAATATATTTATATATAAAAAAAATTAATATATATATATTTGAAGAGGAACTTTGGAACACTTGCCCTTTAATCCCATGGGAGAGCTAATTAACATTCCTTGGTCAAGGGGGAAGGGGGAGGCTGATTAACATTCCTCAACCCAGGGAAGGAACCCACCTGCAGTGGGGAAAGCCCCGAAACATAAGACACCTTCACAGGATGGACCAACCCTTGCCACCTCATTCCCTAAAGGGCCAAATCAGTTTCAAAAGCCACTGTTCTGCCAAATCTCATTGTGCCTCATGGTCGATTACCCCTAAGGACTGAAAAAATGTCCACCCGAACAAGCCACACGGGGTGGCCTCCCTTTTGGGATGCAGGATCCCCCAGCATCCTGAAAAAAATTAAAAATTCCTCTTGCATTTTGCAGTGATCTCTCTTCCCACATGGTTCACTCAGGGGGTCTCCGGAAAACTAAGGCTCTCCGGTAGAGTCTTACATAAATGGTCAGATGGGGGCTTTTCTATGGATCCAGACCCAACGTTTGTTGCCCTACTGTGCCTTTGTTAAACTGAGGTCTTTTTTTCCAAGGTTCCATCTCTCCAGGAAAATCTCTCAGACCTTCTGAGTCTGGCAGAAAAGGTTGATTCTGCTGTGTGTACTAGCTGAATATTTAATGCTACCCTGTACGGCAGCAAGACCAACCACTGCTCCCAGTGAAGCTATCGTGAGCCATTCAATGATCCATAGGCCCCTTTGGAATATACTTCCTGCTATAATTTACGCTTCTCAGATATCTGACGGCATTGCGGGCTAGGCTAACAGTAGCTTTGCTAACAGCAACAAGCAACCCGCTCCATCCTCAAGGCTGCAGGTACCTTCTCTGTTCACTGTGTACAAGAGCTGACATCTCTTGCTGAGAAAACCAGTTTACCTTGCGCTGATGAAGTTAAATTCTTCAGCTAGTTTCAAATGTAACTTTTTACTGCTCCTATACTGAAAGGAACCTGCTTGCTGTGACTTGCTCACAGTAATCAAAACCGCTTTGTGTCTCATGGTATTGAATGTGGGAAGGGGGGAAATAACATTTATATAAGTTCTGAGGCCTGAGAAAGTGTTCTAAGGTGTTAAAAATGCAAGTAGTAAAGTTTGAGGTGTCAAAACTTAAATTGTGAGGGTCTAAGAAAAGACTTAAGACGTGTAAATGCAAATTAATTAAGACAGTGGATTAAGGCCTAAAAAAATTTTTTAAGTGTTTCAGATTTCTCTCTCTCTCTAAATTTTATATATAAATATATTTTATGCTATTGTTATACTAAGATTATTCGAACTCTCAAGTTTTTAATACTACAATGGAGTTCTGAAAAGCTATTAATCTAGCCCATTAAAGCACTCACTATACCATTATAATGGGTCCAACGATCCACCAAAGAATAATACCCCAGACACAGATAGTATGTAAAAGCAAAGAGTGGTGGGGTCAAAACCCTCTACAAAGATGGAGAACCCCAAAGTGAGCTAGCAGCCCAATTTAAATAGCATTAGGAGAATTCTGGGGAAACATAGGATATTCTCTATCTTAATTCCTGGTCTCTCTCTAGAAACATTCCAGAACCAATGCCAGCCTCCACTTCCCTAGCTCCAGATGGTCCCCAGATTCCGAGCAGCTAGTGAAGCAGATGTCTCCCAGCCTGCAGGCTTCTCTCACCGTTCTTTGGCCATCATACCAGCCTTCCTGCTCCCACCACCACCACCAAAGCCCCCATTTCAGAGGAAGTAGTTACAGAAACAGACCACGCCTCCCTTTATCCTCAACAAAAGCCTGGGGTGTTAGGTCTCAAAACTCAGGACAATGGCGTCCGGGGGTGCCCGTCGCTGGGGTGCCAGTCGCCAGTTCTCACTCACCCAATACTTGTTACTTTGGCTCACTCAGTGTTTCTAACCCTACACCCTATGCTCAACCTCTCTAGCCCCTGAACTTCACGTCCCTTGTCCCTGCTTCTCTTCCTTGTATAACCCCGGCCATTTGGCTACGTGGCCTCTTAGTCTCCTGGGTCGCTCCTGGCCTCTTGCCTCCTGTTTCCTCTCTTTCTCTTCTCTACTCTCCCCGACTTGGTCCGTGGGAGGAGCCTAGCGGAATCGCCTGTAAACTAGCACCCCTTAATTTCCTGAAACTGGCTCTTTCTCCTACTGAGAAATGTCCAGTGTCCTTCACACAGTGCCCACATTTCCTACGAAGAAAGTAGCCAGCAAGCCTTGCCCCCACAGTCCATACTCATCCCCTCTGTCTCCCTGTACACCCTGCCTGCTAACTACTGTGGCAGAAGAGACTGCAAAGGCTGCATCGAGGTTAATACATGACCGAAGGCAAGAGAAGTCTGGGTTTGGAGCTAGAGGGATGCGGCTGCTCTTCAAAAAGACCTGATTTGCACTTAGCAGCTCACAGCCATCTGTAACTCCAGTCCGGAGGGATATGATGATATGATGCCCTCTTCTGGCCTCAATGGGCATTACACATACATACATACTGTCATAATATGTTGAATAGGTTTAAGGGTGCCCGCGTGACGGGGGTGGGGGTGGGGGGGGAGAGAGTGAGAGGGAGAAGGAAAGAGAGAAAGAGAGATTCTATGGTCTATGATATTCTTTGGTTTGTTCTAGGATATATAAACTCTGGCAAAGAGATTGCTATGTATGTGTTCTATAAAAGGCCACAAGAGCTCCTCCCCTGTATTTCGGGGGCTTTCCCCTTAGCACACCAGCCCGTTCTCATCACACATACACACTAAGTAAATAAATGAGTTTAAAATAATACTTTAGTTGTGGTTGATGGGGGTAGGAACTGTATGTGTATGGAGATCAGAAGGTAACTTTGTGGTATGGGCTTTCTCTTTCTAACTTTATAGACTTGGGTTGCCATTGAAAGGACAACATAAAACCCATTTGTTTCCATGTAAGAATCAGGCCTGAATTTAAAAAGAAGGTCACAAGACACAAGCTCCGGAAACAGACCATAAAATCCAGAACAAAATCGTAAAACCACAGAATGGGAAAATAGCTAATCTCAGAACAGGCCATCTGCACTGGGCAGCCCTATCTCATCCTATGACATAGGAATGCAGACCAATGACTACCCGTGACCCCTAGCACCCACCGCCTGCAGCCTCCTTGTGCACTTAGGGCACTGCCTACTCTCCTGAGCTGTGGCTTTTTTCCTTCACACGTAGTAGAGTGAAGCTCCTCAGCCCCACGTCCGTTCTCACCCCTCCTCGTCTCCAACTCTCCTGCACCCTCTCTCGCTTGTAAGCAATGGACTTTGCAATCTAGATAAACCACAAGAACCTCCAAGCTCACAATGCCTAACGTAAGCTCTACAGCATTTCCCACCACCACCCACCACCCACCACCAGCCTGAGAGGATGGGGGACTTCTGTAGGGCTGAACACACTTATTCAGGTCTTGGCACACCTCCACCACTGAGTTACAATCCTAACCTTTATAATGGCCGCCACTGAGTATCCACCACAACTCTCAAGACCATCTTCTCATTTTCTTTGTGTGTTTGTACATGTATGGTGTGTGTGTCTCTCTCTCTCTCTCTCTGTGTGTGTGTGTGTGTGTGTGTGTGTGTGTGTGGTGTGTGTGAGATTCAACCAGTTCTGCTCCTTTAGAGAATCCAGATGAATACAGACTTTGGTACCAGGAGTGGGATTCTGTATTCTGTACCTGGAATGGAGATATGTGGGAAGATGCTACCAAGACAGAGGGCTTTGAAACTTCAGGTTCTCAAGGGTTTATTTCACCTAAGGAAGAAGTCTCTCTCATCCTTAGCAAAAGATGCATGGCCACACCCATTCACTACAGCATTGCCCGATCTATCTACCTTTGCCTGAGGAGATTAATCATTGTCTGCTAAGCCAGCAGAGACTTACCCCAAAGGAGATGAAGGCAAGACAACACTGTTCCTTGTGACCTGCCAATTTACTTGCCTCTAGACCTACAACCAGACTCAAGGCTAAGCAGGCTCCCAGAAAGGAAATAGAAAGTACAGTTCAGGAGGAGACGCAGTACACCACTAAAGAGCTTAATAAGCTTGCAGAAGTGTGGGAATGTGTGTGGGAATGGATTTTTTTTTTTTTTTTTTGGTTTTTCGAGACAGGATTTCTCTGTGTAGCCTTGACTGTCATGGAACCCACTCTGTAGACCAGGCTGGCCTCAAACTCAGAAATCCGCTGCCTCTGCCTCCCAAGTGCTGGGATTAAAGGCGTGCACCACCACCGCCCGGCTATGGGAATGGATTGTAAGGGTATGGGATAATGGTGGAAGAAACCTGATCAAGCTGCGTTTATCAATATGGACCAGTGAGTGGAGATTCTGGCTTTAATATGGCTAAAGTTTAAAATGCAAAAACCAGTTTTTAAAAGTGTCCAAATGTTGACTGGTTAGCTGAAGCATTTGTCATAAGATAGCTGTCTGAAAAGGAGCTGGGATGGCTCGTATCCCTTGATTTGATGTTGAAGGGATTTTAAGGCTGAGGGGAATTGCAATGCTAAAGTGGGTACACTGTGTAAACGGAATCCTCAACAACAGAAATGCCGGAAGTCAGTAGGTCTATGAGATCTAAGATGTGAGGACACCATCACAGTTGAAGAGCTCTGCTACTCTTTCCATCATGCAGACCTTGGGGTGGGAGATGTTGCCGCCCAAATGGACACATTGCACGTGTTGAGAACAACTGGGCCCGAATAGTAGATCTTCCCATTTCCTGGGGTCTTTGTCCATTACTTCTTTCAGTGTGTGTGTGTGTGTGTGTGTGTGTGTGTGTGTGTGTGTGATATGTGTGTGATATGTATGTATGTATGTATGTATGAAGTTTATCACAAGATACTTTATTTTTTCTCAGTGTGTATGTTCTAGGTATACAAAGAGGCTACTGATTTTTGTGTGTTAGTTTTGTAACCTACTATTTTGCCAAACAGGTTTGCCAGCTGTCAAAGTTTTCTGTAGTCTTTAAGGTGTATAACATCTGCAGGTAAGGATACTTTGACTTCTTCCTTTTCTATTTGTATCCCTTTTATCACCTTCTGTTGTCTTATTGCTCTGGTCAAGACTTCAAGCACTAGATTGAACAGGGGTGGAGAGAGTGGATATCCTTGTCTTATCCTGATTTTAGTGGGAATGCTTCAAGTTTTTTCTCCACATAGCATGATGCTGGCCACAAGCATGTTGTATGTGGCCTTATTATGTTGAGGAAGATTCCTTTCTCCACGGGAATCAAATGAATGATCCCACTGGGATCAAATGAGTCTGTTCTTTCCAGACCATTCCAAGCAACAGAAGCAAAGATCCAGTCTTTTCTTAAAGTGGACTCTGAAAACACCATATCATTCAAAACAAGCCAGATAGAAAGGAACACTATTCATGCAAGCCGTGAGTAGACAGGTGTAATTAATGATGCTGAGAACTCAAACTTTGGGGTGGAATTAACTGCGAGGGTACTCGAACTTGGTAATGATGGAAATATTTTACAACCTATTCAGGGGGATTACATAAATGCACTCATTTACCCAAATCCACTTGCAACCAGGTGTGGCAACGCGACATCTATAATTTCAGCTACCCAGGAGGCTGAGGGGAGAGGATGATTGAAGCCTGGAATTCTGAGGCCGTGCTGAGCTACAGAGCCAGACTCCCTACATCAGTGCAAAAACTAATTAAATTATAAGGACTATAAATGTAATTCAGTGATGTAATTCAAGTGCTTGTCCAGCATTTGTAAGGCACTGAGATCTAGATACAAACGCGCGCGCGCGCGCACACACACACACACACACACACACACACGCGTGCGTGCATGCGTGTATGTGCACATACACTGATTAATCAGTCAATCAATTAAATGGTAAATAGGTAATTTTTAAGCGAAGAATAGATTCGCAATGGGGTATCATTCAGCCAAAAAGATGGAAACTGCGTCATTTGCAGAGAACTAGATGGAACTAGAGAACATCGTGTTAAGCAAAATAAGCCACACTTAGTCAAGCCTCAAAAGTTCTCTCTCACTTACAGAGCGTAGAGGGTGGGAAGCAAATGAGAGTAAAGGGGATTGACAGAGACATGGAGGAGAGTAAGGGATAAACAGAGGAAGAGAGGCTGGCCTCAAACTCACAGAGATCTGCCTGCCTCTACTTCGTAAATGTGAGATTAAAGGCATGTGCTACCACTACCTGGCTTTGCTTGGGTTTTTTTGTTTGTTTTTGTTTTAATGTTTGTTTTGTGGATTTTTAATTATCTTTTTGTTTTAGTTTTGTTTTGTTTGTGAGAGATATTGTAGAAATGTTTAATCCCAACCTAGGGTTTCTACCCTGCTTTAGACCATTTAGTTCCCAGATAAAAGACACACACAACCTTGATATTTACAATAAGCTTTAATCAGGACTAGAGGTGGGCAGATAACAATCCTCTAATCTATTAGAATCTATTTGCCTATCGATAACCCGAGTTATTACTTACTACTTACTATGTTTCATGAGGCCTCGCTTGGCCAGCCCTCAGGGCCATGTTTTTATGGCTCACCTAGGCCATGGTGGCTTCTTTTTCTATCTCCTGAACCTTCTTCTCCTAGTGACTCTTCAGTCTCCAAGCCCTGAAAACCTAAACCCCAGCTATGTCTCTTCTGCCCAGCTATTGGTTGTTGGCATCTTTCTTTACCAATCAGAAATAACTTGGGAAATGGGTCACATAGTCACTTGGGTCTACCTGTAGACTCCAGGTCTTGGAGGCCTACATTTAGCGTTATAATAGACAGCAAGACCAAATCTCAACAGTGAGAAGAGAGAATAGGAAGTTGGGTGGGTATAGAGATGAGAACGATCTAGGATAAGTTAGGGGAGAGATACATAATATGAAGAGAGAGGGTTATATACAGCTTGGGTTTGTGCACTTAGTCAGCTGATAAGATTTTCATAAGGGACCAGAAGGTGATCTGGGCAGGTGGGTGTGCCTTTCCTGAAGTCTATAAAAGAAGTTATATAACATATATAACATGAAACAAGGCTGGGGCTATCCACAACAGTATTATTTTAATTTGGGTCCCCAAAATTACACGAGAATCCACAGGTCCACACATGAGATACTGAGGGAACCCTGCCCCAGTTGGTTTGGATTGGTAAATAAAGTTGCCAGCGGCCAATGTCTGGTCAGGGACACAGAGGTAAGAGTTTTAGGATTCCCTGAGCGAGAGAAAGAGGAAAGAAGAAGGAGATCCGCCATGCCAGGAGGAGGAGATGAAAGATGCCATGCCTGAGAAGGCGTGGGACAGAGAATATAGATGCCATGTAGTTGCTGAGAAAGAATGGCCTCAAGAAAGCTGCCTTACTGGGTCTGGGGCAGCAAAGATAGAATATAGATTTTAGTAAATAATGACTTGGGAATATTGGAGAAAGGTGGATTAGCCACATAGAGGTTAGGAAGTGGCCCAACCATTGAGTTGTTTTAGACATATCAAATTTAAAGTTCGGTGTGTGTGTGTGTGTGTGTGTGTGGTGTTTCATTCAAATATTGGGGCTGGATTTGAGTACTTAATTGGCCACTACTACAGCGGTGGACCACAGATGCAATAAAATGGTGGTTGGTCACCCCCGTAACATCTGTGCCACAGTTGCGCCAGTGAATCTTGCAAGTAGGTTGCTGTTGTAGTCACAGAGTTTGTAGCCAGGTGATACTGATGATTAACTTCTTCTGGTAACATGTAGAGTACCTTCTAGGACTGTGAATACTGGTCAATAGAGGTGAAACTTCCAGTTAGGCACCAACTCAACTTCTCTGTGTCAGGAGCAAGACAAGAACGTCCACTCTCTCCACTCCTGTGCAACATAGTGCTTGAATTCTTAGCTAGATCAATAAGACAACTGAAGGAGAGCAGAGGAATACAAACAGGAAAGGAGGTATCTGTATTTGGAGATAATATGATTTTTATACATAAAAGACTCTATCCCTCTGTCTCAACCTTAAAAAGATACACACCCAGATTTTTCTTTGAACCCTCAGGGGTGCAAATCTCCTCTGATACTCTTCATCCGCCTAGTTCTCCAGCTCTGGACCAGCTCAGTTCTTCAGCTCAGTTCTTCAGTCTCTAGACACCTTTCATCGTCTCCCTACACTTACCTTGCGTGGGCTGGAGCCCAGTAGCGAAGGGAGACCACAGTGAGCAGGGTCGGGATGATCAACCATGAAGCCTGGAGGTCAGAGCCCATCTCCATCGGGTGCCTGGTTAGTGTGTCTGCTGTAGCTTGTAGCACCGGAAGCAGGTCTCTGTAACCACTTCCCAGTTCCCAAAGTAACGACTCTGAGACTTGATTAGTTATGAATAAACGCCTAGGCCTAAGCTTGGGCTCGTTCCCTGAGTAGCTCTGAACTTAATTAACCTGTTTGTTCTATTCTATGAGCATCACATGGCTAGTTACAGCTCCTCCGTTTCATGTGTCTGTCTCCTCAGAGTTGGGGTGAATCTCTTCACACCTGACTCTATCCCAGAGTTCCTCTCTCCGTATCAAAAGTTCCACCTCTAATTTTCTGTCTCAGCTAATAGGCCGTCAGATTTTTATTGACAGGTGATGCTTCCACACAGGACACAAGAGAGTCTGTCTACAGGTCTTCTCCTGTCATCAAGGGGGTGATATTAAGACACAAAGTAACAGTCAGCAAATGAAATCTCAGAGACATGAGCTTGGCTTTGGATCAAGAGGTGGATATGCAGCCTGCCTCACATACTTTGACCTAACCAACCATGGTGAGTTCCTCACACGTGCCTGCTCTCCCCTTCCTTTTCTTCCTCTGCCCAATAAGGGGAACCTGTGTGCTCCATTACTTTCAAGCATCACCCATAGGGAGAGATTACGGAAAGTCACCTGAGCGTAGGACAGAGATTGCCCATAAAGATCAGAGAGGAGATGAACAAACCCAAGACACTCTGCTGCTACACAGAGACGGTCTCTCTGGACCTTCTACTTAGCAGAGTGCAGTCCAGAATATCCAGGTCACCTCCTCTTGGATATTCAGGACTTGGAGCTCTTTCTGTTTCTAAATTTGTGTCCAGGTCAACCTGATGACAGATAAAGAACTGGTCTCCTAAACTAGTCACCTTCCTGCTGAGAGCAAAATCCTACTGTCCCAGAGCCCAGAAGTCACTGAGAAAGGCAGGTGGACAGTTGGTTGTGTTTCTGTGTCACAAAAGGAAACACACCCTTAGTTTGGGACTCCGAGGCCTCCCTCTGTGATGAAAACAGCCCCCAGGCTGGTAGACAGGCTGACTGGGGCTCACTTCAGTCTGTGGGGGTATGGGAACTGAAAACAAGCACAGAGAAAGGAGAGCAAGAACACAGGAAGGGGAGGGAACAGGGAGTCCTAACAACAGGCCCTGTCCCTACCCCATGTGACCCTGAGAGGTCCAGCCCCAGGATGAACCCAGCTCAGAGAGACAACCGACAACAGAACTGATGCAGCCGGGCCATCAGGGTTTGGGAGCAGTGCTGGAGCCCAAGCTCTTTTCCACCGAGAGAGGACAAAGCCAACAACAGATCATGGAGCCCCCCTCAGCCCTTCTCCCAACGCGTGTCCCCTGGCAGGGGCTCCTGCTTACAGGTGAGGGGAACAACCTTGGGAGTGAGTGGGAAAACAGTGAATAGATCGGGTGTGCCACAACCAGGAATCGTATCCGGCACAGCTCCAGAAATGTACCAGAGCGGGATAGCAAAGGAATGAAGAAAAGACAGATGGACGCACGCACACAGGAAAGCTGGGATCAGGTGGACTGGGACCTCTGATGGAGAAATGGCAGTTCCCTGGGAGCACAGCATATTTAATTCATAAAGTTGGACAGGGAAGGGGGGTTATTGCATACAGCTGAATAGGGAGGTAGGGTTTGTGGAAAACACTTAGATCAAAGCAACAGGTAATATCCTAGAAGCAGTCTCTGTAGGGGAGAAATCTTCAGGGCACAAATATCCATAGGTCAGGGAAATAGCTACGGTAGACATCTTCTGCATTCAATGTTGATACTCCCACCTAGCGCCCCGTGAGAAAGGATTTGCCATCCTTCTGAGCCTGAAGTTATGGAGTCCTTGAAGAGGCCACGCATGTCAACAACACACATTCACTCCAGTTGCTGGGGCTTCCTCTGCTCCCTACATGGCTGGCTGGAGTCTTGTGGAGAATGCAGGATTCTAGGACAGGACAAAAGGTTTCTCTTAGCCACTGAGGGGAAGGGACAAATACAGGGACAAGAGTGAAACCACTGGCCTCGTGGGACTGAGCAACTATTTGATTTTTGGACTTCCCATTCACAGCTGCCCATTGCTGGGTTAATTGGACCACAGACTGTAAGTCTTCCAATAAATTCCCTTAATATATAGCTATTCCATAAGTTCAGTGACTCTAGAGAACCCTGACGAATGCACTCCTCAAGACTGATTGTCACAAGAAATCAGGGTTGTAGAGCACGAAAGTCCTTGTCACACAGATAAGCACCAGAGAAGCCAGCAAAGTTAAACACCCAGGCTAGTCTCTTCAAAGGAAGATGTTTACCTCAGGGAATTGTGGGAAAGGATGTAGTTACAACCTGCTGGTCCTTTGCTATCCTTGCTCGGGCCAGCCTTCACCTGAGCCCCCAGAATATTGTATTTGTTTATCCTAGACTTCTCCCTCCCCCCTTAAATCTTGAACATTGCTTCTTAGTTCATAAAACCCATCCTTATGTCACTTGTACTTTAGAACAGCCTCTGTGACCTCTGGGTTATCCTAGGACAGGTTTACCTCAGCCATTCTCTAGAGACCTTTATCTTGAGCACTGTCTGTAAGTCAACAGAACCCATCTTTATGGAAGAAGCCATGTGTACTCTGTAAAGAATCCCAATGTAAACACACCGTAAACTTTGTTGTACAGTTGGAAATGAATTTGTTGTCATCAGGAATCTTTTTTTCCAAAATTGTGCTATGCTTAAATATGGCTAAAATTAGCCAGTGTTAGACTCCAGAAGTTTGTCCTAGCACCAGCTAACTAAGTCATACTGAACTGAGTTTCATTCTTACCACCCCTGAGTCATTTCCCTGCCAGTCTGATGTTTGCAGGGACTTAAAACAAACAAACAAAACAAACAAATAAAAAACAAAAAACAAACCTGGACCAGTAAATACTGCCCACAGCTACAAAACTGAACCCTCAGCATACAGAATCATGGGGACATCTCATTCCTACACAGGTATCTGAACCTATTATCAACACTGGGGCAAAAGCTGGATCAAACAAATCCCTGTCCTCACAGAGACCTGATACTAGGCAGAAAGGCAGACCACCAAAGGCATCTAGATAGTGTTTGTGTGTCTGACAAAAGCCATGGACAGAACAACGCAGGGAAGGGTCAGAAAGTGGAGACCCAAGGTTGCATCCCACAAGGTTGGGTCCTCAAAACCTGATTGGTATGACTAGGGCCTGAAGAAAGGACAGACACACAGACACATGTACAGAGAAACTGGGATCAGGTGGGCTGTGAGCCCTGACAGATATACCAATGGGAGCTGGAAAACTCGACATACTTATTTTGTACATCTGAGTTGAAGAGTCAGGTGTGTTGTATACAGCGAAACAAGAAGGCAGGTGGGTTGGCTAATCTCAGGGGGAGGAAGAGTCTCAGGTACACACACACACACACACACACACACACACACACACACACAATCACATCCAGAAGGAGGAAGCCGTAGTTGATAGTTTCTACGTACACTGGCTTTAGCTAAAAAGCAATCATTTGTAACATCCATACATAGACCAGAAAAGGATTTTGCCATACTGAGCCTGACCCCAGGAAGGCATTGTCATTCCCTTGGGTCTGGGATTTTGGGGTCCTTGACCTGACGCCTGTGCTTGTGCCAACAATACGCATTTACACACAGACTTCATCCACTGCCCACAATCCAGGGTCACTAGAAAGGGTGGTTAAGGCATACATTCCCCCGGATGCCCTGAACGTGAGTGTGCATCTGAGGACAGGGAACGGTGGGTTCTGAGGGCACCTGGGAAAAGAGTTCTACTGTACAAAACATGTGAGAAGGGCAGGAAGTTCCCGAACTGATGGGAAAGAGGTCGTGCTGCTGACCTCAACAGTAACTGTGGCTGAGGAAAACACATACACACACGCTCATACACATAAACACACACATATATACTCACACATTCACTCACACTCACACAAACATACACTCACATACTCACATATTCACACACTGACACACACTCACACACATACACACTCATACGCGTGTGCCTGTTGAACAGAGATACTTATCCATGACACAGGACCCAATCTTTCTATTCATAAAGGTCCACGTACTAAAGCCTTTGTCTCTCCTCCCCTCAGCCTCACTGCTAGTCATCTGGAACACCTCCACTGCTGCGACTCCCACTATTGAGTTGGTGCCACCTACTGTTCTTGAAGGGAAGACCGTCCTTCTACTTGCTCACAATCTGCCAGACAACATATTAGCCTATCACTGGTTCAAAGGAAAGCGGTCAATAGACAAAGATCTAATTATAATGTATGAAATAAAATCTCAAGAAACTAAACAAGGAAAGCTATACAGCGGGAGAGAGACCCTATACCCTAATGGATCCTTGACGTTACAGAATGTCACCTTGAAGCAATCTGGAATCTACCACCTAAATATCCATTCTGCAGACGGCCAAGGGTCAGTGTTTGCAGAAGTCTTTGTCTACCGTAAGTGATTCTCCCTGGTCTCTGATAGCTAAGTGGGGTTTGTTGCATTTTACACACACACACACACACACACACACACACAATCACACACACACACACACTTACATAGACATATAATCAACACAAGTCACTCACACACATATTACACTCTCATACACACTCATGCACACACGTATTCATACACACTCACACATTTACACAGACACATGCACACACATACACACATTCATAGACACACACACACTGACAACACACTAATACACACACATATTTATACTCACACATATACACATGCTCATGTAGACATCTACACATATCACACACATACACATTCACACATGCACTCACACACACACAATCTCACACATACACTCACACATGCACACCCACACACAGTCTCTCTCACACATTCACTCTCTTTCTCTCCCTCTCTCTCTCTCTCTCTCTCTCTCTCTCTCTCTCTCTCTCACACACACACACACACACACACACACACACACAGGCTGTCTGGACAGTGCCTACCTACATCCTGTCTGCATCATGGTCCCTTACCAGGCTTTGAACACTTAGTGTTGGACACATAGGATGGAAACATATTTTACAAGAGTGGCCTCCTTCCCTGTATCCATGGTGCAGAAAGCAGACTGGTGTGAAGAGGAAGCTCCGCCTCACACAGGCTCTGTCCCAGGGACCATGACTCTGAGGAGGAGCCTGGAGGACTCAGTCAAGGACTGACTAACCGCTCAGGCGGTTGTGAGCACTGTGCGGCTAGTCTATAGCCGAGATGGGAATCCCCACAGCAATTTCCCTGCTGAGAAGAAGCCACAGCAGGAGGAAATGCAGTGGTTGAATCTGGGCCACACGGGTCTGAGTGCTGGTCAGAGGGTGGGATGTCTGTCTACAGCCACAGTCCTCTTCTCTATGACTGGATTGCTTCCGAGGCTCCTGTGGAGCTGGTGGGTCAGGAACTTTCCTAATAGACCAGAAGCTTGGGAGCGAGGCTGGTTTGAGCCTTAGAGCATGTACATAATTCTTATTCTGCGAGAGACTCACATGAATCAAGACAACATCTAGGCATGTCCTCCACATGCTGGCTTACTAGACTTAAAATCATGTATCTCTTTGATTGATGAGGTAGGGGGCACTCCCTTTAGAGGACAAAGAAAACAACAGTGCTCTCTCCCGCATCACTGGACACTGGACCAGGACAGACTCCCAAAGAGTAGACAACTCCTAATGGGTTTGTGAATGGAGGGACCCAGGCGAGATGGCATTAGCCCTCAATCCCAGCACTTGCAAGGCCGGGAAGGGAAGACTGCGAAAAGCTCTAGACCAGCTCAGACCACTTACTGAGGGGTGGGCTGCAAATGAGTGAATGAACCTGCAAGCTATTTAGATGCTATGACATGTATAGAGTTTAGGTCTCCGGACAAACCCACTCTCGGTCCTTACTGGAGGCCGATCCTGCCCCATTCCTGTAAACTCGTATGTGCTCTTAAGGCTAACCCAGGAGCCATTTCACAAGTCAACTCTTAGTTGAGAGTTTCTGGCTAACTTCTGAGGCAGCTATGCAGTTTATGGTCTATGGGGGCTTAGCAGTCACTCTAAGACCCCTGATCTTCTCTGTTTGTTGCCCATCTCTTTCCTCTCTTATCACAAGTGGAACTGTGCGGTCCACTTCTCTCGCTTCTCTCTTCCCTTCCCACATTAATGGCCGACCGTCCAGTTCCCTTCCTGTCTACCCCTGTAGCTAAACGGTGCCTGCAGAACACAGAAAGCAAAAGAAGCTGAAACTTTCACCAGGTTCCACCATTAGACAAAGGTCTAGCTGCCTGTGTCTGACCCAGGTCTCTTCTGTGACTGGCGTGTGAGATGTCAGCCACAAGACAGGACAGAGGAATGACTTCCAGTCTGTACCGATTCACCATATACTGATTCCCAGGGAGACTGGGGCTGCAGGCCAGAGAGCTCCTGGTTCCTCAATATGTCACTGCTTCCTAAAACCTTCAAGAGGGAGTTGTATCAGCCAGGGCTGGCATGGGCTAACCCACTTCCACACACAACTGTGTTCTCAGGATGTCTCTGAGTCCTCTTATTCGGTGACGTTCTGAAGCTGTTGTCAGCTCAAGTCTAGGAGTTTGTTGTCAATTTGCCCCATCTGGGAGAGCTTGATTCAGCTCGAGTTGTGGTTTCTGGATCAAAGTAAAGAGATAAAGCGTTTTGCCTGCATTTATTGGCTCCAAACCACTTTGCTAGATTCTCCAGGGCAGGGACATCTACTCTTTGAAACTTACTTATATGGCATGCCATGTGTCCACATGTATTGTCACAGACAAGGCACACTTCCTGTGAGCAGTTCCATCCCTGTGGCAGGACTCACAGATCTCTACAGGAGAACAATATGCAGTCCTGAGGCTGCCTGCACTCAAGAGAGACATTCCTCTTAGACACAAGAACCAGGTTCTCTATCTGAGGCCGATCTGCACCCCCCCTCACTCTGACACTGGGATCCAGGATGACTTGTGAGCCAATACCAGTCTTGCTTCAAGTCTTCCATGTGTGGTCTCTGATCACTGCTCTGCTGCTGGTGCTTAGGGTAGACTGTGGGCAATAGGATGTCCCATGGTGACTTACCAACATGACAGTCTTGAAAAGCCAAGACTCAGCCAAAGCTCAGGATGAGCAGTGGAAAGCAACACAGCAGGCAGGACCCAAGCACACCATGACCTGTTTGCTTTGAGCCCTGACAAAAGGCTGAGGTGCATATTTTTTATACCAAAGCAGACCTAGCCTCCAGGTTCTCCCAGCATCCCTCAGTCCCTACATGGCATACCCTGCCGCTAACCCTAAACCTTCCAGCCCAGGGGCTGGGCTGCCCTTCCCCCAGAGGCTCTTCTCCATGTAATCCAGACATTTTGGTCTCTTCTCTCTCTGCACCTGCAAGTGCGCCATTTTCCTCTTTCTCTTCCCCTTCTCCCACTTCTGTCTCCCCATGGTGACTTCCCTGGCCTCGATCTCTGGGGCCAGTGAACTTGCCCGAGAGCAGCTTCCCAGTAAACCTGCATTCAATATAATGTAATCTGAGCTGACTTGAATTGAATTGGCTTGAACTGGCTCATTTCACCTGCAGAGAATAATTTTTCACTGTCAGGCAGCAAAGGCAGCAGAGCCAGGCAGGACTACTGTTGCCATTCCCCGGGTCAGTCCACATCCCAGCTCTGGAGCTCAGCTCCCATGTAGGAAAGCCAGAGCGCCTCCCACACCCAGTGCCCGTAGGTGAGGACCTGAGTGCCCAGAGCCTTGTGCATCTGTGGCTCACTCCTCCTTGGTGGATGGTGTGAGACATGCACACCCTCGTAGGGAGAGGACTTTCCAGGTATCCAGTACCACACAGATCACTCTTTTCTGTTATCTACGCAGCTGTGTTAAGCAAACCCTCCATAAGAAGCAACAGGACCTCTGCCGTGGAGGGTCAAGACACTGTTGAGTTAACTTGTGAACCTCCCTTCCGGAAAACGACCTACCTTTGGCATCTAAACGGTAAGAAGCTTCACGTTAATCACCATGTCATCCTGTCTCGGGGTAACACAACTCTCACTCTGCTCAAGGTCTCTAGGCATTTCAGAGGACGCTATGAGTGTGAAGTGAAGAACCCACTGAGTGCTTTCCACAGTGACCTGTTCACTCTGGATGTTTTCTGTGAGTAACTTCTGTTCCTCTCTCTTCCCTGCAGCCCAATACACATCCAATGCACATCCATGACACTGACTCTTGCCCCTGAACCAGACTGGCCACAGCATCTGCTCCAGGCACATCCTGGCAGACCAAGCCTTTAGACAGCAATGGGGGGGCTATCCTATTCTGGAGGTGCTGGGGATTAATACCAGTGACAGAAAGCAAGGCATGCCACATGTTTAAGGTTTTGACTGGCAGGGTGTGGGTGTGATACTCTGTGTGTGTTTGTGTGGATGTTAGAGAAGGACCTGAAGCCCTCAGAGGAAACTGTTTTATGACCTATCCAAGGGCCAACCCCATCTGGCACAATTGTAAGGCAAGGTTGTCCACCCTGCTCAGGGATACCCTGATCTTCTACAGAACAGGATCTTTCTGTGTCCTTTTACGGCATTCTTTCTCTTTCCTCCAGATGGTCCGGATACCCCCGAAATATTTCCCCCACACAAATACTTTGAGGAAGGCAGGAGTCTGTGGCTCTCCTGCCAAACAGTGTCTCACCCCAAAGCACATTATTCCTGGAATGTCAATGGAGAACCCTGGAACTCTAGACAAGAGGTCTCTATCCACCAGGTCGGCATAAGTAATAACGGACTGTACACCTGCCTCGTCACTAACCCAGCAACTGGCCGCAATAATTCCAAAGTCAAAGAAGTTATAATAGTTGGTAAGTGGCTTCTTGTAACATTAAGGCCAATCTCTGGGGATGGGGATGGGGTCTTGTTTTCTGTAACGAATGGACAGAAAGAAAGTCCACAGCTCCTGTCCACAGTTGCAAGCAAAGCCTGGTCCCCCTCCGGAGTGCCTTGACCCAGGAGACACTCTCTTCCCCTGAATACACTGACTTCTCTCTGCTGACTTGAGGTTCAACATGGATTTCAAAGAGGGGTACTCTATATGCTGCAAGCCTCTGGCACAGTTGGTACATCCCAGGGAGGAGAAGGGAGGGCTCCTGCTGCTCCTTCATCCTCTGTGTCCCCTCTCATCTTTTACACTCTCCATAACCTACAAAGAACACCAGGACACTGGAACGCGCTCACACATTTTTTTGTTTGCCCACCTGTGGGGATGGAAACACTTCACCCCAACAAGCGGTGCACAGCAGTTCACAGCTCTCCCCAGTTCTGCTCCTGCTCTGCTGACTGGTTCTACTCTGACTCCACCGACAGTCAAACAGGATGGGTGGAGAATTACCCTACAACGCCTATCCAGAATCTGGATAAACCCTGAAGCCAATCAATGGCAGAATCTTCATGGAGTCAGGAGTCTGATTCTGACAGAGCTTTGGAGTAGATGTCTCTAAGCCGGGTCCTTGCTCTGATGATGTGTCGTGGGAGGCTGTGAACACTTGGTGCACAGGAGAGAACAGATGGTCTCAGGTGGGATCCCTGCCTGGGAAGGAAAGGAAATATGGAAGAGCACAGTGGGTAAGGAGATGGCTCAGCCAATAAGCGTTTGCCACAATGACACACCTACTTCAACAAGGCCACACCTCCTAATAGTGCCACTCCCTCGACCAAGCATATTCAAACCACCACAGTATGAATTATGTATGTATGTATGTATGAATATAAAAAATGAAAAAATGTAATATCTGTATATATGTATACATATAGATATAATATCTATATATAATATCTATACATAGGTAATATCTATATAGATAGAGAAGTAATTATAGAATGAGTGTGAATAAAGTATAGTGACATGTGTTTCTTGAAAATGTCATAATGAAATTTATTATTTTGTATGGAAATCTAGAGCTTCCTGATGGTGAAGATGTCAGACATTGGAATCTAGAAATGATTCTTGATATGAAAGCTAGAGACATGTCCCAGGGTCAAGTCAGGAGACACAGTAGAGAGGAGGTTTAAACAGGTCCCTCGCTCTCCCCATAGATTGTCTCCTGAACCAAGATGGGGGATCTCTATAGTGCTAGAGACAACTTCAGGGCCATCTTACACTTCATACTCTGGTCCCCAAGAGCTGGCTGAAATCTTTCTGTAAAGAAAGATTCCTTTTAGCTGGTCCTCTCTTCTGTACATTCACAGAGAAACTGCCAAAGCCACATATCCAAGTCAAAAACGAAACAGTCTTAGAACATCATCTCGTGGACCTGACCTGCGTATCAGAAAATACCGGAGTTTCCATCTGGTGGACGTTCAACAATCAGAAACTGGAAGCCACAGACAGAGTGACATTCTCCTGGAACAACAGAAGGCTCACCATAGACCCAGTCACAAAGGAGGACGCAGGGGCATACCAGTGTGAGGTCTCCAACCCCCTCAACACCAGGCTGAGTGATCCAGTCAAGCTGGCTGTGCTCTGTGAGTGACCCGAGTTCTTTCCCTCCCGCATCTTACCAGGGGATTTCTTTGAGGTTTTTTTTGTTTGGTTGGCTGGTTGGTTTTTGTGTTGACTTTGGGGGGTGTTATTTATTTACTTACATCTCAAACATTGCCCCCATTCCAGTCCCCCACACACAGAGTCCCTCCCCTCAGGCCCCTCTCCTTTGCCTTTGAGAGGGTGGGTCCATCAGGGGATTTCTTAAAAGCTTATTATTATTGGGTGGTGCACAGGAACCATGATACACATGTGGAGGTCAGAAGACATGCTTAGGGTCTCCCCTTCACCTCTCCCTAGGTTATAGGGACCCAGCTCAGTCAGTTTTGGAGCCATTGTACTGCACCATCTCCAAGTCCCCGTACTGGGATTCTTTACTGATATTGTGCAAAATAGACAACAGACCCAGGGAAGAGAATGCCAGTTGAGACACCCATATAGTGAGGCATGGTATCATCCACTATTACCCCACACTTGGGAGGCTGAGGCAGGAGGATGGAGAGAAAGACCAGCCTGAGTTACAGACTAAGAACCTGTCTCTAAATTACATAGACACAAATAAAACCCAAACAGTAAACCCAATTACAAAGGGGCTAAGAGTCAAGCTCTGACTCTGGCATATGGCCCTTGGGATCCATGGGCAAATGGCTCCAGGAGACCCACTGATAGCAGAATCCATGGATGGTCTTGTTCCTTGCAAAAATGGCAGTGTTTCAGGAGAAGTCTGCCTGTCATCACTCACACTGTGTGTCATGTTCAGATTCCAGCATGCGATACAACACTAGAACTAGACAAAGTGCAGTGCTCTGTCAGTAAGAAACAAGGCCAGGAAACATCTGTGCAGTTTCCAGTGCAGGCACAATTGTTCTGAGAGGTTTTGTTTGGTTGGGGTCTTTTGTTGCTTTTGGGGAACCATGTCTGAGCCCAGGCATCCTCTCAGTATGGAGATGATAATTGTCTTGAATTCTTGATCCTCCTGCCTCCGAGCCCAGGTGCTGCTCCTACAGATGTACACCCCACATCTGGATTTTCCTGAATATTTCTGATGACCTGAGTTTGATTTACTCCAGAGAGATGAAAGCTATGGATAGAGAAAGCATTGTTTTCTCTCCTGTGTGCCATGTACCTTGCACTAGCTTCTTTTCTGTATGTTGTTTTTATGGTCAATTTCATATACATATGGATATATGTATTCTATATAATTATATTGCATATTTATAATTATATCTAATATACATTCTGTCTGTTAATATATTATGTATTATTTATTATTATTATTATTATTATATATATATAATATTGATCATATTGTATGATATATAGTATTTATTATATATTGTATTATATATTACACATTATATTTTATATTATATTTATTATTTATTATGTAATATATTTTATATTTTATATCTTATATGTATTTTATATTTTATTATACAATTATATAGTATATACATGTCATATAATATATTTAAAATATATAAATTATAATATATAATGTATACAAAATAAATTTATTATATTTTATATATGTTATTTCCTGTATTAGCTATTTTAAAGTGTATATTTAATATATATATATATAGTATAAACTACTACATATTACATATATATTTATAAATATAATATATGTAAAATATCTATATTTACAATCTATATTATATAATATATGCAATATATAATATATATGGTATTTCCTGTTTCAGCTATTTTGAAGTGTGATATATAATATATAATAATATATTATATTTTACATATATATAAATTAATAAAATATAATATATTATTATGTATTATATATTGCATATTACATATTATAATGTTATGTGTTATGTATTATATCTTATTGTGTTATATGTTAATTATATTATATGTTAAATATATTTATAATATAATATGTCTTTATAATCTACATTATACAATGCATAATAATATGTAAAATATATAACACATATAATATATATTTATAATATGTGTGAAATATAATCTATATTTACAATCCATATTATATAATATATGGTATTTCCTGTTTTAGCTATTTTGAAGCATACACTTCAGTGGTATTAAGTATATTTATAGGGTTATGTAGCCGTGGTCCATTTCCAGAACTGTATCATTTTAACACACAAGCCTTCATAGCCATTATATGTTAGCTTTGGGGACAGGCAGTGACAAGCAGGTGTGTGGATCTCCAGCATCCATTTATAATCAGGGTCTGGCAGGAAATGGCAAGGTAGGGACAGAAGAGCTGACTGGCCAGCCAGGCTAGCCAATTGGTGCACTACAGATCTATGAGAGATCTATGACAGATCTCTGTCCCAAAAAAGAGGAAGAGACCAGTGACGAACTGATTGTGGATGACCTCAGCATCCACTTCTGGTTTCATGCAGATGTGCACACATGAGCACATAGAGTCACATACAGAAACAATAGCTCCCCGCCCCTCCCTTCAGCTCCTGTAACTCCCATTCTATGATGCAACCAACTATCCCAGGCCTTTCACATTAGCAGAGTAGCACATGACCAATCCTTTATATCTGCCCTTCTTCACTGAGCTGTGTTGTTTATCTTTTTCCCCCAAGACAGGGTTTTTCTATGTAGCCTTGGCTATCCTGGAACTCATTCTGTAGCCCAGGCTGGTCGGACTCACAGAGATCCACCTGCCTCTGCCTCTCTAGTGCTAAGATTAAACATGTTTGTCACTACTCCAAGCATTTTTTTTCTTTTAATGTCAGGTCCTTCTTTTTTAATTGGGCTGTTTGTGGTTTTTATCATGACTACTTTTTTTGTTTTTTTTTTTGTTTTGTTTTGTTTTTTGGTTTTTTTCAAGACAGGTTTTTTTCTCAAACTCAGAAATCTGCCTGCCTCTGCCTCCAAGTGCTGGGATTAAAGGCATGCGCCACCATCGCCCGGCTTTTTTTGTTTTTGGTTTTTTGGTTTTTTGGTTTTTTATGACTACTATTGAATTGTGAGAATTCTTTGTATATTTTGGCCCATGTTCAGATTTACAATACACAACATTTTTTAGCACTTGAAAATGGCCTTTCCACTTTCTTGGTAACAACCTTGGTCTATTGCTTGTTAATAGTGTTTTAACCAGCATCCTAACATACTTTGGAGAAGTAGAATTTGTTCTTTGATGTCTGTGTACAAGGCAGAGTGTTTAAGTTAGCCAATTAGTATCTATTACCTCATTTATCTTCCCATTTGTTATGATGAGACATGTGAAATTCATCATAGCTACTTTGAAATATAATTCTCTATGGTTTACTTCTAACCTGCTCCTCTTCCCAATGTGAAATTTATATCCTACTACCAACAGCTCCTCAGTATTTTCTTCCTATACCCAGTCTCTGGTAAGCACCTTTCAGCCTTCTATTTACACTGAAGTTCAGCTTTTTAACTGGGCAGCTGTTTCCTCTGAAATAAACATTTGGTTGTGGTCAGAAGGAATGCAAACTCACAAGTCTCAAGAATCTCCTGAAACTAACAGTACCCACTCACCTCTCCCTGAGGTTGTATAGAGTAACTGTTTCTGGAGAGTAGACTTTCCCACCTAATGCAGATTCATGAGCTTTTACCCATGCTGAGATGGGCTTGTCTGTGATGTGGCTGCTTTCCAGTCATTCATGTTCCTATTAAGTAACCTTTTGCCCATGTTCCTATAAGTTAACTCCAATAAACCCACTGGTTCACTGTGCTCAATTCAGGTAAAAATCACTTCTTTGATCAGTCAAAGTCACACAACACAATTGCCATCTGAATAAAGACTTATAGTACCGGGCTCAGTCCGATGGTTGGCTGTGAGTATCTGCATCTGTCTCAGTCAGATGCTGGTAGAGCCTCTCAGGGAACAGCCATACCAGGCTTCTGTCAGCAAGTGCTTCTTGGCATCAGCAATAGTGTCGGGGTTTGGTGTCTGCAGATAGGATGGATTCCTAGGTGGGGGTGGGTGTCTCTGGATGGCCTTTCCTTCAGTCTCTGTTCCATTTTTGTCCCTGTCTTTCCTTTGGACAGGAATATTTCTGGGTTAGCAATTTTGAGATGGGTAGGCGGCCCCATCCCTCAACTGGAGGCCATACCTATCTACTTGAGGTGGTCTCTACAGGTTGTATCTCCCTTGGTTGCTTCTTTTGGCTAAAGTCATCCCCTTTGCGTCCAGGGAGCCTTCTTGCTTCCCTAGAATTTGGGACTTTCTAATTCCCCATCCCCCACTGCTATATATTTCTATTCGATTTCCTGACCCTCTGTACTTCTCTCCTGTCCCTTCCAACACATGATCCTGCCTTCCTCTTTCCCTCCCAGGTCCCTCCCTCCTTTACCTTCTGTGATTATTTGGTTCCCCCTTCTAAGTAGGACTGAAGCATCCACACTTTGGTCTTCCTTCTTAAGCTCCATATGGTTTGTGGGTTGTATTGTGGGTATTCTGAGCTTTGGGGCTAATATCCACTTATCAGTGAGTACATACCATGTGTCTGGGTTACCTCACTTAGGGTGATATTTTCTAGTTCCATCCATTTGCCTGCAAATTTCATGAAGTCATTGTTTTTAATAGCTGAGTAATACTCCTTTGTGTAAATGTACCACATTTTCTGTATCCATTCTACTGTTGAAGGACATCTGGGTTGTTTCCACACTTCTGGCTATTATAAATAAGGCTGCTGTGAACATAGTGGACAATATGTCCTTGTTATATGTTGGAGCATGTTTTGGATATATACCCAATAGTGATATAGCTGGGTCTTCAGGCAGAGATATTCCCAACTTTCTGAGCAACTGCCAGATTGATTTGCAAAGTGGTTGTACCAGATTGCAATCCCACCAGCAGTGGAGCAATGTTCCACTTTCTCCACATCCTCACCAGCATCTGCTGTCACCTGTGTTTTTGATCTTAGCCATTCTGACTGGTTGAAACCTCAGGATCATTTTGATTTGCATTTCCCTGATGACTAAGAATGTTGAACATTTCTTTAAGTGCTTCTCAGCCATTCGAGATTCCTCAGTTTTGAGTTATTTGTTTAGCTCTGTTCCCCAATTTTGATAGGGTTATTTGGTTCTCTGAAGTCTTAACTTCTTGAGTTCTTTGTATATTTTGGATATTAGCCTTCTATCAGATGTAGGGTTGGTAAAGATCTTTTCCCAATCTGTGGGTTGCCATTTTGTCCTATTGACAGTGTCCTTTGCTTTACAGAAGCTTTGCAGTTCTACAAGGTCCCATTTGCCAGTTGTTGATCTTAGAGTATGAACCATTGGTGTCCTGTTCAGGAAATTTTTTCTCCTGTACCAATGTGTTCGAGGGTCTTCCCCACTTTCTCTTCTATTAGATTCAGTGTATCTGGTTTTTTGTGGAGGTCCTTGATCCACTTGGACTTGAGCTTGTACAAGGAGATAAGAATAGATCAATTTGCATTCTTCTATATGCTGACCACCAGTTGAACCAGCACCATTTGTTGAAAATTCTGTCTTTTTTCCACTGGATTATTTTGGCTGCTTTGTCAAAGATCAAATGGCCATAGGTGTATGGGTTTATTTCTGAGTCTTCAATTCTATTTCATTGATTTACCTTCCTGTCTCTGTAACAATACCATGTGATTTTTATCACTATTGCTCTATATATAGCTTGAAAGGTCAGGAATGACCCTGGGGACCCCAATTGAAGAGCTAGGGGAAGGACTGAAGGAGTTGAAGGGGCTTACAATCTCATAAGAAGAAAAATATCAACTAACTAGACCACCCAGAGCTCCCAGAGACTAAACCACCAACCAAAGAGTACACATGGAGGGATCCATGGTTCCAGATACATATGTAGCAGAGGATTGCCTTGTCTGACATCAGTGGAAGGGGAGGCCCTTGGTCCTGTGGAGGCTTGATGCTCCAACATAGGGGAATGGGGAATGCTAAAGTGGTGAAGCAGGAGTGGGTGAGCGGGTTGAGGAGCATCCTCATGGAGGCAAAGGGGAGGGAGGAGAAGGGGGATGGGATGAGGCAGTTGTGGAGGGGTAACCAGGAAGGGGGATATCATTTGAAATGTAAATAAATAAAATGATTAATAAAAAAAAAAGAGAGAAAGATCTATTTTTAATAAAGGTGAGAAAAAGAAAAAAAATCACAAAAAAGAAAAAAGACTGATAGTACCAAGGATGAGCTGGGAAGAAGTAGTCACATGGCCACAGCAAAGGTCGCCAACGCATGGAGCTGGGCTGATCATGTGTGGATGAGTTATCTGTTGAGCTGTTCTCAGTATGGTACCTTTCTCCATATACTATGATAGCACACCACCTAATAATGTTGGATGCTGCATGTTCCATATGGTAGATCACAGGCATGCAATCAAGGCATGCAGAGGGCACTGAGAATGGACTGCCCTCTGAGGAGGTCCCAGGACGATCGTCTTTCTTTAATGGTATGGGTAGCATGCCGTCCTTGGTGTTTAATTAACTGCAGAATGTATTATGACACTGGAATAGTGCATACAAGACAAGCTCATAAATAGATGCCCTGGCAGATGTTTTGGTGGCAGAGAGTTTCCCACAAAGAGTTTGCCTGAATGAGAGAGGATACAACAGGCAAAGGCAGGTAGATAGTCGCCACTGCGTTAGTCTCTATTTGGGGGGGGAGGGTAGGAGGAGAGAGAGAGAGAAAGAGAGAGACAGAGAGAGACAGAGAGAGAGAGAGAGAGAGAGAGAGAGAGAGAGAGAGAGAGACAGACAGACAGACAGAGAGGAGAGAGAGAGAAATGAGATAACTGGATATGGTGTAAAAGAGTCTCCATTAGATCTATACCCAAAACACAAACATTCAGAACCCATAGGAGTCATTGAGAATAACAAGGAAGAGAACATGGTTGCAGCGATAGATGCCCCCACCCAGGTCTGACCTATAACACAGAGTAAGCCATGTTTCAGCAACCAGAAGGGGCCTTAATAGAGGCTCAGTACAAGAAGCTACAACGATTGCTGAGTTCTCAGCCTCTGATCCGCTTGTGGAGAAAGGCTTTCAAACAAACATTGAAAACCCCAACCAGAGCCTGGATCACGAGGCTTCTGGCCTGAGTGTGGAGGGATTGCTCTGAGAGGCACAGAAGCAGAGGAACTGGATAATGTAAGCACCCATCTGTCCTAAGACAAAGGCTATCTAACCTAAGGGACTATGGCAGGAATCAGTCTCCAACTGACTGGCTGTTTGAGTTACTAGGGATGCTGTTAACATCACCCACCAATATTAGGACCTGGAAAAAAAAAAAACAGGACAGCTCTTTCTAAGAAAGCTGGGTGTGCAGAGGTAGCAGTCAGTGGCCAGTTTAATGGACAGCAGAGAGCTGTGTTCAGGAAGAAGCTAGGATTGGGTGGAGGACTTTGGTGGTTTGCCAGAGGTCCGTGGTAGGATCTGCTCTTTATGAGGCAGAAGTTCTGTCACAGATGAAGGGTTTGGACAAGCATGCAAAAAGCCTGTAAAAGAACAAAAGCAAGCCAGAGGGGCTGGAAAGATGACTGAGCAGTTTAGAGCACTGGCTGCTCTCCCAGAGGACCTAGGTTCAATACCCAGAACCCTCATGGTGGCTCACAACCATCTGTAACTCCAGTTCCAGGAAATCTGACACCCTCACACAGACATACATGTAGGTAAAACACCAATCTACATAAAGTAAAATTAAAAAAAAAAAAAGAGGGGAGAAAGGATGGTATCTTAGGGATCCATTCCTGTGAAGAAACACCTTGATCATAGCAACTCCTATAAAGGAAAACATTTATTTGACACTGGCTTACAGTTTCAGAGGTTGAGTCCATTGTCATGGTGGGAAGGATGACAGTGTGCAGGCAGACACAGAGAAGGAGCTAAGAGTTCTACATCTTCATCTACAGGCAGCAGAAGGAGACTATGTGTCACACTAGGTGTAGTTTGAGCATAGGAGACCTCAAAGCTCACCCCCCGCAGTGACACGCTTCCTCCAACCAGGCCACACCTCCTAATAGTGCCTCTCCCTATGAACCAAGCATTCAAACACATGAGCCTATAGGGGCCAGACCTGTTTAATCCACCACAGACGCTAAAGTGCACGATGAACTATGTCCAGGTGACTCAAAGGCAAATATAGAAATCCATGTGGAGCCAAATTAGCTGCAAAAACAATGATCAGAACCCCAGATGCTGTGTTTGTGATTTACAGCCCACAGAGTAGCTTCCAGGAAACACAGACAATGAGTTGAGAATGTTATACTTGGCCTAGGGGTGCACAGTTATTTCTCCAAAGCATGTGGCATAGAATATAATTGCCATGAAGACTGTCTGCCCAACCTAGGATCTTTATAGCAGTGGACTACAGCCTCTGAGGCTAAGCTAGGCCAAGCAGTGCAAGCCAACCCTGAAGAGTGACTGAATGGCTTATGGAAAATATCTGTAGATTATGGAGGGATATATGGAAGAAATTACCCCCTACCCATGTGTCTTAGTTGGGGTTTTACTGCTGTGAACAGACACCATGACCAAGGCAACTCTTGTAAGGACAACATTTAATTGGGGCTGGCTTACAGGTTCAGAGGTTCAGTCCATTATCATCAAGGTGAGAGCATGGTAGCATCCAGGCAGGCAGGGTGCAGGAGCTGAGAGTTCTACATCTTCATCTGAAGGCTGCTAGTGGAAGATTGACTTCCAGGCAGCTAGGATGAGAATCTTAAGCCCATGCCCACAGTGATATACCTACTCCAACAAGGCCACACCTCCTAATAGTTCCACTCCCTGGGCCAAGCATATACAAACCATCACACCATGCCAATGTACCCGATATTACTGTTAATGAAGCCACTGAGGTAAGTGATGAGATCTCTGGGTACTGTATTAGGCCTTGCTAATATCTCTCTCTTTTAGCATCCCCATAGCAACCAAACATCAGTTGTCACTTACTCTGATTAGATGATGGTGGGCCTTCAGATAGACATGAAACCCACCAATCTGCAAAAGAGATTTTGTTATATAGTGCTAATTTTGGATTGATTGTCTTAGAGATTTGTAAGAGGCATCTAGAAGAGTAAAGACATTATTTAGTGGGTTTAAATGAAGGCACTTTCACAGCCATAAGGTTGAATAAAACAAAGATTCTCAGTGCCAGGTGTGGGATAGCTCTTACAGATTGTTATCTAGAGGAGTCACACAGTCTACAAAGGCTATGGCTACTACTGTTGGCTGCCTGACCGAGCTGGATGGCAAGACCCTATTGCTTAAGGCAGCACACACATTGATTGGAGACTATGACTGGAACCTTTCTCCTGCTTAGTGCTGGAAGGTATCATAATAGTTACTAAGAGAAACTGTCTCCCACAGTTCCACTTGGCTATGGACCCTACGTGCTGTACCAGGCAAGGTGGGCCTACAGGCTCAATAGTGTACTTTTAGGCACACACTCAACTGCTTTCCAATTGGATTTAAGACCCTCTACACAGGAGAGAACTCACATCTGGTGCTGGAAACTGGACTTAAAACTCTCAGCTCCTCCTGCACCATGCCTGCCGGGATGCTGCCATGTTTCCTGCCTTACCGATAACAGACTGAACTTCTAAACCTGTAAGCCAGCCCCAATTAATTAAGAGTTGCCTTGGTCATGGTATCTCTTCACAGCAATAGAAACCCTAACTAAGACACCAACAAAACTTACACATCTCGGAAAGCTCCTGAAACTTAACGCACTTCACAAGGCCTCTCCCCAAGGCTCTGTACCCAGTAACGGTTCCTGCAGTGAGGAGACGCCTGCCAGTCATGCAGGGTGTCCTAAAGCTCCATCTTTCCTGAGTTGTGACATATGCTGGGGCGGGCTTTCCCGGCATGCAGCTGACTCTGAGTCACCTATGCTCCCGTGATTAACCCTCACCCCCTCTCTTGTCAAGTGTTTTATCCAGAAATCTCACCAGTTCACTCAGCTAAATTTCTGTGGCATAGCATCTTTGGTCTGTTGTTGGCCACGTGGACTGATACAGAAGTATGTGTGTTCACGTCTCCCCAGGAAACGTCATGTGAGAAGGTGGATTTCTTCTTCTATGAGAGATTTAGCTCACTTAGCACATTGCCCTCCAGATTTGCCCATGTCCTCGAAATACAGAGTTTACCTCTTTTTAAAGTTCCAATTACACAGCAAGGTGTGTTTACCCCACAGCCTTTCCATTCATCCACCAATGGACACTGGAGTTTCTAGATCTTGGCTCCATTGATAATAAAACAAAGAGCATAAGGACTTAGCCACCCTTGTAACGCAGAGTACTGGTTCCTTTGTATACACAGCCCAGAGTGAGACTGACAGACCAGATGGCAGACCATGCTCTGAATGCCTGAAGTTTGACATTTTCAAGCCCCCTAGTTTATTGTTTGGTTAGCACTGACACCTCTGCTTTTCTGTCACAGAAAAGCAGCCAAATCCAATGTCACGGAGCTTTTACCAGCTTCTAAAAGTTTTAGACTTTTCAGTTCTCCGATTGAGGTCTTTGATCTGCAACTTTTTGCAAATTGCACAAGGGAAAGCTGTCTGGTATGGATGGATATCCAGCTTCCTCAACATGGACTGTGGAAAGGGGGCCTTTCCTGCGTTCATGTCGGAAGTGACTGGCGGGTGGCTGGGGTGCTTCAGCAGACAAAGGTGCCTGCAGCCAAGCGTAAATGCCTGAGTTCAGTCCCTGGGAGACTCCCACAGCTTTCCTCTGATCTCATACAGTCCAGAGCACATGCCCCCACACACATATGCACACACACAAATAAATAATTGTTAAAAACAATCATCTATCTACAAGGGTACAGCGGAATGAAGGAATATTGTGTTCCGTGGTTCCTGTTCTGGTTTGGAGATGAGAGTCTCCCACTTTATCCAGGCTGCTCTAGACTCCGCCCTGTCACCCAGCCTCACTTCACACCTCCCTTTCCCCAGTCACCTCTGGACCTTCTTATAGAGGATGCATCCCCCAAAGGAACAGACAGGGACACCTGCCATGCTCAGAGTGCCTTTCAGGTACCCACCGGAAATGACTTTAACTTCTGATATCCTTCCACAACAGATCAACCAACAAAACGTTTCCTGTTGTCACCCCTGACCGTGGCTAGTTTGGTTGGTGAAGTTCTGGCTGCGCTGGCTATCCTAGGAGTCCTGGCGTATTTCGCTTTTTTCAAGAAACTTGACAAGTATGGTGCCTTTCCTCTTCCCCTTCCTCCCTGCTTGGGAACAGAGAAGGTTTTCTTCACCTCTGTCTCTAGACTGGATCTTCTTCTCACCTTTCCTACGTGCCTGTTTCTCATTAATTCCTTGGGTGTCCTCAAATCCCTGCCTTCTGATGACTCCCGAATCCCTCTCTCTCTCTGTTGCTCACGGTCCCTCTCATTCCTGTATGGCTTAGAGCAAAATACCCCATTGTATTTTTCTGTCTCCCAGTGGGGAAAACCACGAAAGAATACAACACAGGAAGAAACGAAAGAACCAGAAGGGAGCAAAAGAGCAGCAGAGAAAGGTAGGTCAGAGAATCTAATGGAGGCACAAGCGTCGTCAGGGTCCCGCTAGGACACCCCGGGATGGGGAAGGGAAGAACCACCTCCCTGTAGGAGACAAGTTGGGGTGTGTGTGAAGATAGACTGTGCAGAGCACTCAAAAGATCCGCTCCCCCAAAGTACCATCCCCAGCACTAGGGAGAGAGACAGCAAATGACAGGGTGAAAGGAGCAAACGCTGGGAGGGGACTGCTTACATCGGAAAAGGAGGCAGCAGCGCCAAGAGAGGCAGCGGCAGCCTTACTGTGAAAGCACAACAAGGATGCCAAGCAGCTCCCAGAAGTCATGGCTCCTAGGGTGCTCCCAGGTGTCATGGCTCCCAGTGTGCTCACCAACTCAGGAGCCAAACAACTGTGACAATGTCTCCCACTTATTAAAGGCAAGAAGTAAAAGCGTTCTCAGTGAGGACAAGCTGACACTGTCCACCCAAGGTGAGTACAGCCACTGACCAAGGGGAACCAGAAGGTTCCACCACCTGTCCCCACCATGGCATCCAGGACACCAGCCACTGCCCATTGTCTGACTCAAAGAGCAGATCTCTCCCCAGCCCTCAGTTGCTGTAGATCCTCACCCCTTCCCAGCCATGGGAGAACAAGTCAGTGCTGAAGGGAGATTCAGCCCACCTAGGCTGGGGAGGTCTGAGGGAACCAGTGTCCAGGAGCCAGTTCCTCTTGCTAATGGCTTCCTTCCTACCCCCAGGGCCCTGAGCATTCCTTCCCCTTTAGGAGACTCTGCTGTGAGTGTGAATTGTGTTCCTTGTCTTCATAGGAGCATGTCCCTGACACATACCCCTGAGGAAAGATTTGTCACAGCTCTGTGATCTGGGAGAACTCCTGCACCAAATAAGCCAGGCTTCTGTCCTTCTTGCCTCTCCTCTGGTCCTAATAAGCTCAGTCTGCAAAACAGACTCTGTAGCATGCAAATGCTCTAACCGGCCATGCGCATCTCCAACCCCCAGCCCTCGCCATGTCCGCCACCACCTCCTTCCGCTACAAATCACAAGTCTTAGATCAGACTTGCCTTTCCATGCTCTGATGACTCTTCTCTTGCTTCCTTCCGCAGGTCACAGGCCCCATGACAACTCTCCTCATGAGGTGAGTATTGCCACTTGCTCTACCTGCTTCCCCTCAGAGGGCTCTGCAGGAACTGGGGACTCAGAGCCACAACTGTGTGGTCAAGTGTGTGTCCTTAGTTCCTCATGAAACACACAAGAAGCTTCACCTCCTCTGTCCTTAGCCTGATCACCAACATTCTGCCCACAACAAAGAGAGGTCAAAGGGTGTGACTGTGCTAGCACCTGTGTAGCTCCCAGCACAGACCCAAAAAGGAAGGGCCGCACCCTTCTCCCTTGTTGAGCATCATCTGAAACCTCTCTGGCCTTCAATAGAAGGGATTCCATTCAAAGCAGTGAGAGGTGCAAGTGCTGGGGTCTCTGTCTCCTCTTCTAACCTGCACCCTCGTCCTCTAATGTCTATCAGATGAATTCAGACAAGACACAGGGCATCACACAGGAGACTGGCAGGTTTCTCAGAGAAACACAGGAGGCACAGCCAAGAGTGAGGGTGGGCAGGGGCCAGAGGGCCCACCGCAGATGGAAAGTCCTCAAAGGGTGGACAATGGCCAGAGGACCACAGGCTGTGTGGTTAGTAGGCTGGGTACTGTGTTCTAAAGTCTCTGCACAGACTGCCTTCCCGAGGCGTGCTTTCCTGTTCAGGAGATTGACGGACCACATGGATTGACCCTTAAAGGAGGGGATGATTGCGTGCCTTGTTCTTTATCAGAAAGTATCTTATGGCCTTTTAGCAATTGAGAAAGGTCATTTTCAAAGGTGTCTTCCCACTCTGGTCTGGACCAGTCTTCCCTCTGAGATGCACGCTGTTGGTACTGTCCTCCTTAGGGTCGTCTGTTGGCTTCGTGCCTACTGAGGGGGGCTATTGTGTCGTATTCCACTTATACTCTCACAGCTGGACCCCACCCGCAGTGAGCACACACACACATGTCCTCCCCCTCAGACACACTTTGCTGTCACGTTCCCTACAAAGGGCAAAGGCAGCCGGATGGTGCACATCTTCACACATTCCACTCTGCAGCACATCTGGATGTCTGACTGTGAGTGACAGGAGCCCTCTCCCACAGCTCCGCTTGTGCAGAGGCCACAGCACAGTGGTGCTGGATCACCAGCAAGGTGAGGCTCAGCCCTGCGGTGCTGCTGTCACTGACCAACACTCTTACTTTCAGGTGGATGACATCACAAACTCTGTCAAGAACGTCAATACCTAGCAACCCAAATGGCCAACTTCAGCCCCCAGGCTATAGCAGTCATGGAACCAGTTTTCTGAAGTAAAGAATCAACAGGATCCATCCTGCTGACCTCACTGCTGATGTACCAGTCTCAACTCTCACTGAGAGGTCTCTTCTAATTCAGCTGATAGCAGGGGGGAGGGGGGCCTGTAACATACACAGTGCTTCCAAGCTGTCTCAGGCCACTGGACAGGGAGGAATTGGTGGTGAATTAATTTACCTGTTAGAGGAAAGGCAGCCAGGAGGGGAGCCCCTAGGGTAATACTAACAAAAAGCAATAGATTAAGAGTGGAGGGTGTCCTCATGCTGAGGGAAGTGGCTTTAAGGTTATGGTGACTTTGCATGCAGACTCCTCGGAATAATTTGCATATGTCACTAGCTTCCCTGACTTTGAGTGAGCTTTGAGATTTGTTATCCCTCTTCTGGAAGTTCACCAAGCCAACTTCTCCAAACCCTCGTGTCATTGGACAGCCCCTCCTCTCGCAGGCACTCTGACTAAACAGAGCCGCTGGGTCTGGGAACACCATTCCTTCTGGCCTGCTTTCCATGAAGGAAAATTCTCCTTTGTCACCCCTTTTCGCAGGCTTTGGCTAGCAATCCTAAGGAACTGTTGGTAGAGCCTCTCCTTTGGCATGTTTTACCCAAAAACGCTAATTAACCCTGGGACTGAAAGGCTCTATTAAGTCACAATGTCTAATATCTCCTGTGGAAAGGATAACAGACCCCAGATGTCTCCATTTAAGGACCAGGCCTGATTTCGAAAAGAAGGCCGTAAGACACCAGCTCAAGGAACAGACCATAAGTCCCAGAAACTAGGCCATAAAACACACTCCCAAAGACCAGCCTGGGGCTAACCACAAGAATGGGAAAATATCTCATCCCAGGACAGTCATCTGTGCTGGGCAGTCCTACCTCATCCTGTGGTTAAACATTCATGACATAGGAATGCAGACCATTGATCATGTGGCACAGCCAGTCAGAAGCCGACCCCTGTGACCTCCCCAGCACCCACCAATGAAATTTTAGATTACTAACCCACTCTCTAAATATACAAGAACTAACATAGTAGCCTGTCAGAGTTATACTAATGTCCCCGCTTTGGTCCCTGCCAATCACATTACAGATTACCTAATCCTTCTAGAGCTTTCCCCAGTTCCCTATAAGAAGACCTGTATGCCTTTGTCTGGGGTAACCATTTTGGAAAACGTCTGACCCCTCGTGCTGGTTGTTTCTGCAGAATAAATGCTCTTGATCTGAGCCTGGGGTCTTCCTTCAGCAATCTTTGGACCCTTATGCTATGACATGGCCCGGCTGAAACATCCTCCAGAAAAACGACCTTGAACTTTTACTATTGCACTACAAAAAAGAAAGAAAGAAAGAAAGAAAGAAAGAAAGAAAGAAAAAAGAAAGAAAGAAAGAAAGAAAGAAAGAAAGAAAAATTAAAATTAAATAGGGGTGAGGGGCCTGGTGGGCAAAGATCCATGTTTTTATCTCCCCTCTTATCACCCATCTCTGTTCATCTAGCTCCACCCTTCTGGTCCTCCTCCTCCATAAAAACTCCTCTTACTAGGCTCTGGTTACACAAATGCTGGCTCTTCTAGAAAAGTCTCCTCCACCTGGGGAGCAACTGCCACCTCCTGCCAGCCTTCCCAGCTGTCTGACCAGATCTCTGAATGTCACATTTAGATTCCTTCCTCGCCCTATGACCTGCTTCCCCCACTTTCCCACCCCTCTTCCAAAGGGATGAAGGTCCCCCACATCATTGCCAAATGTGGCTAATGTAAACCCAGGTATTATGGCCCACAAAAGCCAGAGTAGTACACAAAGTCCCCTCATTCAGAAGGAACCATTCCCACTCCCATTGCTGTGAAGAGATACTGTGACCAAGGCAACTCTTATAAAGGCAAACATTTAATTGGGTCTGGCTTCAATTCACTATCATCATGGCAGGAAGTATGGTAGTATTCGGGCAGACATGGTGCAATTAGAGTCAAGAGTTCTATATCTTGACCCAAAGGCATCCAGGAGGATACTGTCTTCTACCCTGGGTGGGTCTTAAGCATAGGCCTCAAAGCCCACCTCTCCAGTGCTTTACTCATTCCCTGCGTTACCTGTTGTTGAAGGCTAAACATTTTAATGTAACTTAACTTTAAAAACTACATTAGTAGCTCACAGATAGTCAGTTCTCGCCAACGGTCTATTTACAATGAAGACTGTGTTTGGCCTGCACTTGACAGTTGAAATACAGTCAAACACGTTTTCTGTATTGTAAATATGATTTATCAACTTTTAACCTAAAATAATAGTTGGTGCTAAGATTTTTATAAGCAAGATTAAACACAAAGAAAGTCAATTAAATTTTAAAAAGATACAATGAAGTTAAGTTATAATGTGTATAGTTGAGGAGGGGGAGGTGTTTTGTTTTTTGAAACAAGGTCTCATGATGTAGCCTTGGCTGGCCTGGAAGTCACTCTGTAGACCAAGTTGGTCTCCAACTTTGAGAGATTCACCTCCCTCCACTCTGCCTCCCAAATTGTGGGATTAAAGGCTTGTGCCACTACACCCAGATGATTTAAAAAGGAAAAAATAAAAAGGTAGCAGCTGCCTGTTTCCTCACTTACAGCTGTGTGTTTGCTTGTTTGTAGACACATGCTCTCAGGATGCTGTCTGGCTAGCTGCACTCTTCTCACTTAAATGAGACTGACTAGATCTCTTCAAACACTACATTTTTTCCTATTCAAGTAAAACTCAGGCTTGATGGGAAGTGTCCCACTAAGGACTCCTGCTGACTTACACAGGTTTCCGAGAACTCGTTTTGCTGAACAAAAAACTTAATTCTATTCATAAATTTGGCCCATTCATACAAAATATCATTGTACCCAAGGCCTTCTGTCCACTAGACTGAAAACTGCCATTAACACATTGTGAGTTTATCCCAGTCAGCTCCTGGGATGTCCGGACAGATTGAAGATGACTCCCTCCAGCACAGCGGGAGAGGACTGTGCTCGCTCAATCCTTTTGGATGTTTAAAATATTAAAAGTTTTGCTGGATTATTTCTCAGTGACTAAAAATGATGCTAACCTTTATTCTATAAAGAGTATAGACAAAGACAGCATTGGGTCTTCTGGCACAACTACCTGTTCGCCTTGACCTCCAACCTTACTTAAACAACCATTTTGGGAAGACATATATATTTAAAGTCTTACATAAAGTACTTGTCTCCTTCGTCTTCTTTCTTTGTTTCTTTGAAACATACTATATATATGTTTGATTCCCGGGCAGCTTATTACTTCCTGTAACTCCAATGCCCTCTTCCGGTCTCCATGATGCCCATAGTATATACTTACAACACACATTGTGTGCATGCACAAATCAATCTTTGGGAGAAATGGATTAGTGGTTAAGAGCACTGGCTGCTCTTCTAAGGGACCTAGGTTCAATCCCCAGCACCCACATGATGGCTCAAAACCATCCTGTAAACCCAGTTCCAGGGGACCCAATGGCTCCTTTTGACCTCCACAGACACGATTCACATAAGAGGTTCACAGATACGCATGCAAGCAAAACACACACACACACACCGAAATTTTTTTCAAACTCTGTTTGTAATTGTCTAAGGTCAGTTTACTCAAATATCTAAATGAGCGGATCTCTCCGAAGTCACTGATCTGTCCTTGACAAAGACTGATTGAAAGGAACAAAATGTATGCCTGATCGAGATTTATTTTCAACTATTTTGGTTTGTTTGCGCTTTATGTAAATGTTCAATAAGCACATCAGGACAGAGTGCCTTAAAGGGACAATAATTTGACTCTAGCCCTTCAAGGTCACCTAGGTTCCAGGGGACTATGACACATTCCTCAAAAGGTCCTGTGGCTCTTGGAAGTCACTTGTTTTCTGGATCAAAGAGGCCACGGAAGCCCCGAAAGTGGACACCAATCAGTGCACATTCTGCAGAGGAACATTAACCTAGAGGGAGGGCATGTCCTTTAGCCATCCCCAGCAGATGGCACCAACTGCCAAGAGAAAGGCTAAAGGGGGGGGCTAAAAACGAGGGGACCTGACCTTAACGGTTTAAAAAAAAAAAAAGTTAATTTAGGACACCCGCATGGTCTTAAACACACTCTAAAGAAAGTATAACCCAAGGTTAAAATAACTGATAATAATTCAAAACAAAAACTAAGCTAGATTTTAAAGGGCCTGGGTAACCCAAGGGTTAAAGGCCTCTTCATTAAATAAACCTTGAATCAATAACCGTCATTGAAATATACAGGCTGCTGACGCCACCACGTAGACTCCCTCCTCAGAGACAATCAGATTAAAGAAACAAGTGCTTTCCCTAACTGCAAATAAAATACCATTTGCATAATCCTGATGATTCTGATAAACATCTACAAACCAGGGTACGACCATACCAAACACTATTATCCGACTCAGATGGTCCTGTGACAATCTAAACTGCATTTAATTGGGTCCCTTTGGTCACCTCTCTACCTGAAACTCAGCAATGGGGGAGACCCTAAGTGCTTCTGTTCTCCTATTTCAGCCAGGAAAGTCGGGGTGTGACCTGATGTCTATCTCCTAAATGATCTTAGGGTTCCAACTCTTGAAAGAAGAATAGTAGGCTGCCAGACAGATATTAGTGAGCAAAGCGGCTCTCCCTCACAGTATCCTCTCCCTCTGAAATGTCTGATACCAAAGACCCTCTTGATGAAGACACTGCCCTTGTCCAGCACCCCCCCTAAAAAGTTACAAAAACAAAATAAAAATTATGCCTCATCTTTCAACTACCTAATAAAAATAAAAGTGGAAAATGTTAAGCCGTGGCCATCTTGGTTAAACAAAAAATCCTGAAGCTAATATAACTTAGAAACTTCCCTAGGTTTCTGTCCTCCCTGCAAGGTCTATCCCAAGAACGGCCAAACCTAAGAGGTGCTTTTCAGAACTGGTGAGAGATGGCGCAACAGTTAAGAGCATGCGTGTTCTTCTTGCAAAGAAGAACTTAAATTTATTTAAATTCAGCTCGGGGCATCCACATCAGGAGGTTCACAACTGCCTGCAACTCCACCTCCAGGATATCTGGCGATCTGATCTCTTCTGCCTTCCGTCAGCGCCTGCACTAAAATCTTCTAAGAGGTGTTTTTCAGCTGGGCAGTGGTGGTATAACGCCTTTAATCCCAGCCCTGGGGAGGCAGAGGCAGGAGGATCTCTGTGAGTTCGAGGCCACCTGACCTCCAGAGCGAGTTCCCGGACAGCCAGGGCTGTTCCACAGAGAAACCTCGTTTCGGGGGGAAAAAAAGTGTTTTTCAATAGCCTGAGGTTCTTACATTTTATTATTTTGTATATAAAGTTTATCTGTGTACAACATGCGTACAGTGCCCTTGGGAGCCAGAAGAGGGCGACAGACCCCTAGGACTGAGTTAGAGAGTTCTGAGCCACAACGTTGCAGTTGCGCTCGGGTCCTCTGGAAGAACAGCCACGCCTCCACACGCCCCTCACCTCCGACCTGGTATTCTTTATCTCGCCAGTCCTTGGTTACCCCTAGCAACGACCAGCCAATGGCCAAAGAAGATTTTGCAACCCTTTCCTGTCTTTTCACACTAGCCTGTAGATAGCCGGCCAGCTTAGAGTCTGATACTAGAGACCCCTCCTGCGCGGTTTTCTCCCGAATAAAAGCCTGTGCTGTCGCCAGCTGCTTATCCTCCTGCTCATTTTATCCCCTCACTGACCCAAAAGAAGCCCTCCTAACAAACCCCTTACTCAGAAGGAGGTAGTGATAAACCGCTGAGCCAGTTTTTAGGATGAGTGTGCGATACGTATGGATATGTACGTACCGTGGATGTACGGGTATGTATATAATATATAAAAATTTCAAGGTAATTCAAATTTAAAAACTACATAATCTGGCCAAGGACATACAGGGACATCTTGGAATACATAAAGCCCAGATGTGTTTCACTACAGTGTGAATGTAATTTCTCTCTTACAGTGTAACTGGTAATAACCCATCTCTGTGGCATTTCTGCATTTCGGATGCAATTTCCCGTGTTTTCACTTAAGATGTAATTGTTTTATCAGTAAAATAGTGGTGTCAAAATTTTTTAAAGCAAAGAGGGGAGTAATAAGAGATATAGGGGCAGTGAGGCTCAGTGGGTGGGCCTTGTTGCCAAGAGTAACCAAGCATGACGGCCTGAGTTTGATCCCCGATGCCTGCTTGGTGGAAGAAGAGAGCTATCTTCCACAAGTCGTCCTCTGACTTTCACATTTGCATACATGTGTGTAACTTTAATTTTTTAAAGCCTATTTTTAATGATGGCTCTTAAACACTTTAACCTCCCTTCTAGCCCACCCCCCACCAGAGATAGTGGAAAAGGAAGGATATGGGGGAAGTGGACCTGATCAGAAGTCGGTGTGTTTATGTTTTTTGGTTTTTTGTTTGTTTGTTTGTTTTGTTGTAGCACATTCCATCTGTGTTGTCGGGAAATCAGCAGTTCAGTTCAGAGGTTAGCAGCGGCAGCTCCATCCACTCATAAACACTCCACAGATACATCAGCAGTCCAGTTCGGTAGTGTAGGGATAGCAGTAGCGATGACACGACCTAGCAGGAACAGCCAGGCCCCAATCGAATTGTCACAAGTCAGCAGGAGGGACCAGGAGGGACTCCAGGAGAAGTTCTCAGCTGTGTGTCTCTCTCAGTGAAGCAAAGATCAGCAAAGATGCGAGACCAGCAAGCATTGCACAGCTAGCTTTGCCAGCGAGCCTGATTCAGCCTCTGTCACTGTCCATCAAGTCCTATTTATGCCCTCCAAACATTGCGTGTCCTCCACGGGTCCTGCCTCAGCATGTGTGTGTGTGTCTCAACTAACATCACTCTGCCAATCAGTCCGAGTCCAAGAAAGTGACAAGACATATCACATATATTATATCATATCACCAGAAGTTTTTTGGTGTATTTTTTCTCTGTGGAGTCCTGACAAATGGAGCTCAACATTGGCAGACCAATACATGCCTTTAGCAAAGAATCCTTCGTCACGTGTCCTTTCACGTGTTTACTTTAGCAGAACATCCTTTCACCTGTGTCTGCTTCAGCAAAATGTTCCGCCATGAGTCTGAGTCTATCTTAGTCTTCCACCTGTGTCCACTTTATCGAAACCTTCCTTCATGTGTACATCCCAACAGAACACCATCTAACACAACGGACTTTTCAAAGGACCCATAAGTTTCCACATCACTTGTGTCAATAGATAAATGGTCTTAGTTTCCTTTCTGTGATAGAGAGCTTGACCAAAAGCAGTCTGGGGAGGAAAGGGCTTTCATATCCCAGTCACAATCTACAGAAGGAAGCCAGGGCAGGAGCTGACGCAGAGGCCATGGAGGGGTGCTGCTTGCTGGCTTGCTCCCACGGCTTGCTCATCCTGCTTCCTTATACAACCCAGGATCACCAGCCCAGGGGTGGCTCTACCCACAGTGGACTGAGCTCTATTGCATCCATTGTTAATCAAGATACTACCCCACACACCTGCCTACGAGCTAGTTTTATGGAGGCATTTTCTCAATTGAGAGTCCCTCTTCCCAGAGTATGTCTAAGGTTCGCATCAAGTTGATAAAAAAAGGGGAGGTGGGGGGAGATCAGCACAAATGTAATTTCATCTATTTATTTTTTTTTTTTTTTTAAAGAGGAGCTGGTTGCTGGAGAGTTGGCCAAAGAATAAGAGCACTGACTGCTCTTCCAGAAGACATAGGTTTGATTCCCAGCACCTATATAACAACTTACAACCTTCTGACACCTCTTCTGACCTCCACCAGTACCAGGTGCACTCATGCACATAAAATAATAAAATAATTTTTTAAAGTCGTCTGCTGACTTCCACGTGTGTGCGCACACACAGCAGCACACACAAACGAATAGACAGACAAATGGTCTCGTTTTCATTGCCATTGCTGTGGTATAATCAAAACCAGCTCGGGTCGGAAAGGATTTATTTGGCTTCTCTATCCCAATCAGGATCTTTTGTGAGGCCAAGGCAGGAGCCGAAGCTGCTTCCGCAAAGACTGTGGTGATTTGGAGACATTGGGATGTTATGGATTCATAGACTAATTAGTTTATTTTGAGCTAGTTTGGGGCCCCAAAATAGCTATTCCTTGTCCCCGCCCATTCCCAAGAGGCTGTTCCTCACTACACTGGAGTCTCCAGCTCTGCCTCTCTTCATTGTACACACATTCCTCAGTTTCTTTCTCTCCATCTCTCTACCACTCACTTGCTCATCCTTGTGGCTCCCAGGGCCTCTGGGTGTCTGGGGTCATCTCAGGAGTTCTACACCATGTGGCGCCAGGCTGGGGTCATCTGGACATGTCCCCAGCCATTTAGTTTAAAATAGCCTTGATTTATGACTTTGATACTGTGAAACTGCTTCTGCATTGACACTGAATCTGGGATAGTGCAGTTCTGTGTTCCTGGGCTGTGATCACCCATAATTTTTACTCCAGAATAAAAGCCATCTCTTACTCTCTTTGAGGTGAGCGTTGTGGTTTTTTGTGAAGACACTGGAGGCTTTGACCCACAGCACCATGGAAAACTGGGTATGGAGGCACATGCGGTAACCCCAGCACTCAGCAAGAAGATGGGAGTTCGAAAACAGTCTCAGTTACAGAGTCGGTTTAAGACCAGCCTGGTATAGTACACACCACTCTGTCTCAAAAGACAAGTGTCCCCATTTATTTAAGTCTTCCTTGCTGTCCCTTAAGCCAAACCGCTGGTTTCCTTAGACAGGTAAGCATCACTCGTTACACATCTGGGAGATGACACCCAATGGAGAGAGACATTCGAGGTGCTGGTCAGGTGACCTGATTTCCATCCCACCCTACAGGGTGAAAAGAGAGAATCGACCACCAAGAGTTGTCTTCTGACCTTCCCGTATGCAACACACACACAAATAATAACTACAATAACAATTATTAGCAGAGCATGGTGGCACACACCTTTAATCCCAACACTCGGGAGGCAGAGGCAAGCAGATCTCTCTGAGTTCCGAGACAGCCTGATCTACAGAGGAACCCTACCTCAAAAAGCCAATAATAATAATTTTTTTAGAACTATTGAATTGGATATGATGGTATATCCTTACATTCCCAGTACTCAAAAAAGGCAAAAGCAGGAGGATTGCTACAAGTTTGAGAAGAGGCTAGCCTGTGCTACATGGCAACTTCCAGGTCTGCCAAGACGACACATAGTAACAACTCAAACTTCTAAAAAACAACTGCTGAACAACACATTTAAAATTCAAAAAGAACATCTAAAACAATCTTGAGCTACAAAATCAAAACTTGAGGACAACATTTCCTCACCTGAACATTTAGGTACTTATTATGGTGCTGCGGTAATAAAAACTGGCGTAACGCTTGCTTACGGAGTCACATACAGGCTGGAGGATGGCTGAGTGCTAAAAAGCGTTTGCTGCTCGAGTAGAGGACCTGAGTCTGACTCCCGTCACCCACGTGGTGACTCACAATCATCCATAACCCCAGTTCACACAGGTACAACAGGCACACGCGTGCTATCTATACATGCATGCCAGCAAAACATTTATACACAAAAAGTAAAATAAATAACTTTTTATTCTTTAAAAAATAATCCAGACGGTGGTGGTGCAAACCTTTAATTCTAGCACTTGAAAGATAGAGGCAGAGGCAAGTGGATCTCTGAGTCTGGGGACAGCCTGGTCTACAGAGTGAGTTCCAAGACAGCCATACACAGAGAAACCCCGTCTCAAAAAACAAAATAAACAAACAAGATTCACATACAGACTAAAGGAATACAACCAAGAGTCAAGAAGTGAATAAAATTTGGGCACTAGGCTCTAGCTGTTTCTGTAAGATATCACAAGTCACGAGGCTCCAGCTGTAGGTGACTGGGGGCTGACTACTGACCTGTGGACACTTCTGCCTTTTGTTTCTACGCCCATTTTTCTTCAAATCCTCTTAGAATAAAATATAGAGGAAAATCTCCTATCTAAATATTTGCCAAAAAATCTTAACAAATGACCCAAACACATGAACAACAAAAAGAAAATAAATGATTCATATTTTATAAAGATTTAAAATACTGCCAGGAGGTGGGGGCGCACACTTTTAATCTCAGCACTTAGGAGGCAGAGGCAGACAATCTCTGTGAGTTTGAGGCCAGCCTGGTCTACAGAGTTCCAGAATAGTCAGTGCCACACAGAGAAACCCTATCTAGAAAAAAAAATTAATATTTTATAACAATGGATATTTTCATGACAGCAAAAAACTATCAGTGGGTTGCAAGAAAATATTTACAAATTAAATATATGAAAGAAGTTTCACATCCATAGTATACAAAGAACTATGCAACTCCGGGTTGAAGAGAGAGCTCAGTGGCTATGAGCATTGGCTGCCCTTCCAAATGGCCTACATCCTGTTCCCAGCACCCACATGCTGTTTCACAACCCCAGGCTGTGTCATGTATCTGGGATTTCAACTCGCCTGTGGCAGGATAAGAGACAAGAGAAACCATCTAGAAGTACACGGGGCCAGCTAACCCCAAGTACACAGCTCAGCAGCAGAAAATACAAGAGAGCTTGCTTCACTGATGTGGAAAGAGAGGACTGACTCTCCAGAGTTGTCCTCTAACCTCCACACACATGCATGGAGAGAGAGAGAGAGAGAGAGAGAGAGAGAGAGAGAGAGAGAGAGAGAGAGAGAGAGAAGAAAGAAGGAACAAAGAAAGAAAGAAGCAAAGAAAGAAACAGAGAGATGCTTTAAAGCTAATAAACCTGGAAGCACACTGCTGGTGAGATAAGTCAGAAACAAAATGGAATTCATTGCATAATTGATTATTTATTATATATTTACTGCACACAATAAAATATCCAGACTCTACAAGTTCAAAGCTAGAAAGCAGATTCTAGGTTTGCAGGGGCCATCAGTCTTATGGTTTACTGGATGCAAGAAGCTTGCTATGGTGACAGTAAATTCTAGAAATAGTGATGATAGAGGTGCGACCTCCTAATGTAATTAATATTGATGAGTATTAAGTGGGTCTAACTACATTTCACATGATACATATTTTAGAGACACTTTGAAGTCTTTAGAGGAGATACATTCCTGTAAAACATTCACACTGCTCAGATAATCTTCAGACTGCCCATGATGGTCCAAGAATAAAGTCTCTGATGGCTAACTGCAGGGGCAGGCCCCAGGTTGAGGTCTTCTCCCTTAAGTCTCAAGAAACATGTCCCCAGACTGTCCTTTGAGAGGTACAAGTCCTCTGGCCGCTCTTCCTCTAGGCACACAGCTCTCCCCACTCTGGACTACACTCAAGAACAATACTGTCCTTTCTCTACACTCCCCATATCCAAAATCCAAGCCAGGCAGCCTTGGTCCACGTCAGGACTCAGAATGACGAGTCCTACTGTCAGATCTCACCTAGGCCAAGGTTGGGAGAACGCCCAGAACTGGGAGCTGGGCAGTGTTCCTGCTACAGTGAATGGACACAAGTCTCCTCAGTACCTCCAGCAGATGAAACACAAAGACACACACACACACACACACACACACACACGAGAGGGGGGCAGACAGAGACAGATACACACACACACACACACACACACACACACACCACGAGAGGGGGCAGAGAGAGACAGATACAGAGAAATAGAGACAGACACACACAGAGAGATAAAGAGAGACAGACAGACAGACAGAGAAAGACAGACAGACAGAGACAGAGGCAGAGACTACAGTAAATGAAAGCCTTGAAACATGAACTTGGGGCTGAGGGAGGAAACACAGCCCAGTTTTCATTCCTGGCCCTTCAGGCTGTGATGGTGTCTGAGTGCCTGCTCTACCCGGCCCCTCCCTCTGCACCGCCATTCCTTGTTCTGTCATGGACCGTGTGCTCTCCGCCTCCTTCAAGTGTTGCCCTCAGGAAGACAGTTACCAAGGAAGAGGACACCAAGTTGCTCAGAAATCCAGAGGGGACCTGAGCCGACCTGAGCTGCAGCTCCTACATACAACATACAGAGGGGGAAATGTCCCTGAACCTTCTCTAAACAGAAGAGCCAAGACCACCCAACTTCGCCCCACCAGATTCCTCCCTTCCCGTGTGGGTCACCTCCTCCTACACCGGACAAGTGCTGCTAAGTGTCTGTTCCTGGATGAGAGGCCAGGAGACACAGAAGACACACCCTCAAAGCACTAGCCAATCAGCTGGTTCTCATATGCCCCCCCCCCCAGAACCATCCTGTCAACTTCTTGCTGGGACAAAATTCCAGCATCCCAGGGCGTTTGGTTACACATTTGGGCCTAGGTTGTTGGGATTCAGACCCCAAACAGCTGAGGTGCATATTTTTTATACTAAAGTAGCCCTGGCCTCCAAGTTCTCCCAGCATCCCTCAGTCCCTACCTGGCAAACCTCATCCTCTATCCTGAACTTTCTGGCCCAGGGGCTGGGCTTTCCCTCCCTCCAGGGCTCTTCCTATATAATCCAGACATTTTGTCGCTCTCTTCTCTCTCTTCTCTCTCTCTCTCTCTCTCGTTGTATTGTTTTTTTCTTTCTCCCGTATGCTCTTTCTCTCCCCCCCCGTCTCCCTCCCCATGGTGACGTCTCTGGCCTCCTTCCATGGGACCAGTGAACCCACTCGACAGCAGCGTCCCAATAAGCTGCCTTTATACACTCTAATCTGCCTTGAATTGGCTCATTTTGCAGGTGGAGAAAAAACTTATCATGGGTGACCAGGGTGAATTTCTGTCTCCCAGAAGGAAGCATGCCTCTAAATCTGAGGAGGGGCCCCTCTGTGTGTTGCTGGCTGGTTCAAGGCCATGCTAGGGTGCTTCTGTTGTCCTCTCAAGGGTACAGGGTTTCCCATCAGCCTTTCTTCTCAAGTGTTGTCCCCTGTCTAGAAATTCACAAAGGAGCAAAGGGACAGGGACAGAAGGCAGGACAGAGAAGGGAGAGGAAAAGAAGTGAACGTATCAGACCCTGCCCCCAGCCTAGGTGACCCTGGGGGTTGCTCCTGTCTGGAAAGAGGCTCAGCTCAGAGACGGGAAAAGCAGTCAGCTGTGCTGACACCAGGGCATTGAGCCTGAGAGCAATGCTGGAGCTGAAGCCCTTCTCCACAGAGGCTGAACAGAGCCAGCAGCAAAAATCATGCAGCTCCTCTCGGCCCCTTCACAGGCCCAAGGTCCTGCGCACAGGTGAGGGGTCCACCCCTCCAAGTGGGCCAGAGGAGGAAAGCCCACGAGCACTACCAACAGTGCGCTAGACCCTCCCTTATCAATTAGCAGTCGGAGGGAGTGACCACAAGCCAGTGTGGTAGAGACAAGCCTCAGCTGAAGCTTCCTCCTCCCAGGAATGTCAAGGCCTCACTTTTAAATGTCCAGAATCTCCCTGCCACCACTCAAGTCGCTATTGAACAAGCGTCACCCAGTGATGCTGAAGGATCGGATGTTCTTGTACTTTTCCATGATGTGTCATGGAATCTTCAAGGCTTTCTCTGGGACAACGTGGGAAGGACAACGATCAGCCAGAGCCTGCATGCAGTCGGAGAGAGACAATACACCCAGAGGGATCCCTGCCGCTCTGGAACATTACCAAGAAGGACACGGGGTGCTACAACCTACTAACCTTAAGCAGGCTTTCTCAGAAATGAAGACAGTGACTCTCTGTGAGTGACTTCTGGGTGCTGTGTGGGACTAACCCACTTCACACACACAAGATAGGCAAGCGTGGACAGTGGCTATCGCCGCATGCATTATGTCCCCATGTCAAGGCCTGGTGGGAACTGCAGGACACACACAGAGACAAACTGCAGTTTATCTGCAAACTGGAATTCACCTGACTCCAGCCCCGATGGCTCCCTCTTAATGAACATGGCCTTCACCCGTCCCTTTAGGACTGAGTCAGGGACTGATGAGGGGGTCTCTTGGGATCTTCATAGAGAAGCCCATCCCAGAAGACCTAGCTACAGATTTCTATCACAGGTTTCTGACTCTGAGTGACCCTAGGGATCTGCTGGCCATGGTTGGAACTCGGCTTCCTTTAAGAGCTGATTCGATGGCTGCCTGAAGCTTGTGATGCCAAGATCTAGTCACCACCGGTGTACCACTCCTAGAGCCACATCTGAGCAGGGGTGTCTGGGTAGCTCGTGCTCTTGAGACTTCTGTGATGAGCAGACGGACAGATGCCCGGGCATTGGCTAATGCTCCATGGGCTCATGAGACATCACAGGAAAATCAGTGTCCCCAAGAGGAGGGGCTGAGGGAAAAGGAACTCCTAGTAGCTCCATGTCCTTGGGGGCCCTGCTGACATACAGTAGCAAACGTTGATCTAAGGCAGCTCTTCTATCCCAAGGTCAAATCAGTGAGGACGTTTCAAGGTTAATTTACGGACAACATGACAATCCAGCTATCATTTACTTGGGGAAACCGAGACACAAGGAATTACAGTGGCTGAATCAGAGTCACACAGGACATGAATGACAGACAGAGAATTCAAATGTGCATTTATAACCGCAGCCCATGTTCTGACTTGAGAGGCTTTTTTAGTATTAGGCATTTGTATAACAGAGACTAGCGTGCTAGTCATTTATTGTTGTCTTAGTTAGGGTTTTACTGCTGTGAACAGACCCCATGACCAAGACAACTCTTGTAAGGACAACATTTAATTGGAGCTAGCTTACAGGCTCAGATGCCTCTGAACCTGCATCATGGTGCAGGAGGAACTGAGAGTTCTACCATCTTCATCTGATGGCTACTAGCTGAAGACTGGCTTCCAGGCAGCTAGGATGAGGGTCTTAAAGCCCACACTCAGTGACACACCTACTCCAACAGGGTCACACCTTCTAATAGTGCCACGTCCCGGGCCGAGCACATACAAACTGTTACAATTACTTAACATGGAATTTCAGGAAATTGTTTTTCTTGGGGGAGGGAGATTCTGTTTATGTAGCCCAGGCTAGCGAGGAGCTCATTATGCATCCAGAGCGTTAGTGAGCCGGTGCTGCCACACCCAGCCAGGTCAGGTACTATAATCTTAGAAATGAGCACGTAGGAGTCTAGCCTGGGTAGTAAGACAGAATGGACGATCAGTTTTCATTCTATAACTAAGTCAATTGCCTCAAGAAAATGTCCCAGACTTCTCCTCCAGGTGGCCAACCCACATTCTTTTTAAAAATCGACTGTTTCCTGAGGGGGCCATTTCCCTGCAGTTAAAGAAAATGACTTTTCTTTACTTCCCCGCTACACCAGCATCCAACACAGGACTCCGTGTGCAGCTGATGCTCAAAGAAAAAGAGAAGAGAAAGAAGGACCAGTGAATGAATGAATGAATGAATGGTAATGAATGAATGAATGACCTAGAACTTCTCCAGAAAATAGAACCTGCCTTCACAGTCCCGGAGGTTTTGGCCACACCGTTCCCTATCTCTTCTGAAGGTTAAGAGCCTTGTTCCTTTCCTTACCTGTTACCTTCCTACTCTGACCCTGGACTAAGCACTCCCTCCCAAACACAAAGCTGCTGCCCCACAGTGGCTCCATCAGCAGAAAATGTCGCCCACTGGAATGACCCCCACAGTGTCTCTGATCAGATTTCCTCCCCCACCCCCCCACCCCACCCACCCCCGTGACACTGAAAGTTGGAATACAGATAAAGCCGTCCAGGTATGGTGGGGCTCTGTCTCTCTGCTTGTGTGTGTGTGTGTGTGTGTGTGTGTGTGTGTGGGAGAGAGAGGAGAGAGAGAGAGAGAGAGAGAGAGAGAGAGAGAGAGAGAAGAAGAAGAAGAAGAGGAGAGGAGGAGGAGGAGGAGGAGGAGGAGGAGGAGGAGGAGAGGAAGAGGAGAGGAGGGAGGGAGGGAGGGAGGGAGGGGAGGAAGGCCCTGCTCTTACTTCTCCTGAGGTGGTCCAGAGTGAGTGAAAAAGGTGCCCGAGAGGTCTGTGCTACATCGGGTTAAATCTGTCACTAGTGGGTCCTGGGCTTCCCTAGAGAAACAAACACAGTGAGCTCTCTGGGAAGACCTCTGAGCTGGGTCCTGCCTCTGGCGCCCCAACTGTGTGAGGCTGGAGACTCCATTCCAGCACATAGGACACTCCATGGAGAAAGGTGTGGGCATAATGTGTTTGTGCACCGTGTAGAGGTCAGTCCTGTGTTGTTCAAGTGCTGAATTCTCTGCTCTCCTATTTTTTTCAATATGGACACGGCATTATGTCTGGACATGCTACGTTTAGAATCACCAGTCTCGGTTTTGTATAAATAATTCTTACCATTATATTTTTGCCCTGTCAATAAATGCTCATCATCCAATGACTGGGCAGAAGAGAGAAGAGGGCAGGACTTCCAGCAGCCAGAGGAAAGAGGGAAAGAAGGAGGGAGGTTCAGATCAGCCAGTGTGATAGAAGCAAGACAGCCATGAGGAGAGGATGGAGGAAACAGCATGGGAAGAAGCGTATGGAGCAGACAGAACTGGGACAGTATTAAACTGCAAGTGTCATGGGGATGGGAGGCAGCCAGATTAGCATAGGAGGTTAAGGTAGGTCATTTAACTCTCCAAGTATAGCTTGAAAAAAAAAATCTTGGTTTCTCTGTGGTTGTTGGGAATAAAAAAGATAAAGAAATACATCAGGCTAATTAATTTACTACTAACATTTATATTAAACATGCCTGCAGAGGAAGGAAGGACAGGCCCAGCCATGCATGAGAGAGAAGCCTGGATGGCTAATCTTGTGTCGGCATGGGGACCACCTCTTTTTAGCTGTCATTTACCTTGATGGACCAGGAAGTCCATTTCCATGATATTCTCGAGTGTCTCAAACCGAGGCTGACTGCCCTCGTGCCCTAAAGGTTATTTAACAAGAAGCACATTGGCGGGCGGTGGTGGCGCACGCCTTTAATCCCAGCACTTGGGAGGTAGAGGCAGGGGATTTCTGAGTTCGAGGCCAGCCTGGTCTACAGAGTGAGTTCCAGGACAGCCAGGGCTACACAGAGAAACCCTGTCTCAAAAAAAAAAAAAAAAAAAAAACAAAAAAAAAAAAAACAAGAAGCACATGCTTTATGTAAATCTGTCCAGGCTGCAGGGGCAGCAAAAATGATCACCTTCTCTCCTGTATACAGAAGCATATACCAAAAAGAAACTAGGCTTTTATTTAAAAAAAAAAAAAAAAAAAAAAAAAAAAGCTGAGCTATCTCAGTGATCTCCGTGATTAAGAGCACTGGTGCTCTTCCAGGGACTGGTTTGCTTCCCAGAAACCACATGATGATTCAAAACAATCTGTAACTCCAGGTCCAGGGGATCCAGCACTCTCTTCTGGCCTCCCTGTGCTCCAGGCCCGCAGGGAGTGGAACTCATAGATAAAATAAAAATAAATCTTAAAATGAAAAATCTCCCGAAGAGCATGTGTTGCAAACTGAACCCCACGCGTCAGTTTTCCAAGGCGAGCTGTCTGAAGACTGGGATCCCAGGGCTCTGCTCTGGGAATGGAGTGGGGTAACTTTCGGGGAGTGGGTACCAGCCTCTCAAGTAAGGACAACTCAGCCCCTTCCCTTCGCCATCTCTTCTCCATCTCTTCCTATGGGAAACCTCCATGACCAAGCCAGCTCAGTCACCGGGGTCTCAAGGGAGGGATCGAGGATTAAAGAAAGAAAAGGCAGACAGCACGAGAACGTGACTCCAGCCAGTGCTGAAGCTGAAGAGGGTTCATTCTTTCCCCGTCTGCTTTTATACCATTCTGGGGACTTGCAGAGACTACAGTCAGGTCTTAGATCAAAGACAAAGTGGTCAAAGAACAAACAAAACATAGACAAAGTAGTCCAACAAGGCAATAAACAAAGTCCCGTGGTCACGTGGTCACTGTGTCTAGGGGTTTATCAGGATGAACCAAGTTACAAGGAATACAATACATTCCTCAGCTGTATTTATCTTGAGCCTCGTATTAGTCCAGTGTAAGTATTCTTATCTGAGCCTACTCCTTTGTCCCCTAGCCCAGTGTAAATATTCTTGCCAATATCCTTGAAGTGGCATCAAGGGCTCTCCACACCTCTGCTGTGTTAGGATGCAGCTTGGGGGTACAAGATGCACCCTCTTGATTGTGGATTTCCATGGCTACAGAACGTGAGAAATAAATCGCTATTGTTTAGAAAGTACCTAAGCCACTACCGTCCTTCACTGTAGCAGAACGAAACAGTAGAACTGTCACCAACTCTCGGGGGAGACGGGATCTAACACGGGCCCAGGAGAAAAATGAATCTAAATCCGTCTGATGAGGAGGATGCTAGAAATGTGACTAACAGAAAATGATTCCTGTATGCACTCAGAGATACATCCAGAGGGACCCGTCAGGGGCACACCCCGGTGACCTAGGACCAGAAGGAGAGGCAAACCTTTCTTTAGAGACAGTCATCTAAGACATGCAACCTCTGCACGGGGTCAGGACCCTCCTCCGCCTACCTCCCACAGCTCAGAGACCCTGAGAGCTGACATCACCTGGACACCAGGCTCAGGCTAAATCTGTCTCCTGTTTGTTCACGGAGATGGTGAGACAGGCTTCCATCAAGTCACCACGTCCCAGTCACAGGGCGTAGCTCTGCAGCTCTTACCTGCCTCTCAGATAACACTAGACTTCACTTGGTGGCTCTTCAGGGACTCACAGAGAGACTGACACTGTACCCCAGGCACAGAAACTAGCAGAAGGTGGGGGGTGGGGGGTGAGGGCCCAGCAATTAACAGTACTCACTGTTCTTGCAGAGAACCCAAGTTCAGTCCCCAGAAACCCACACGGCAGCTTACAGCCATCTGTAACTCCAGGTTACAGGGGATCCAACACCTTCTCTTTGCCTCTGTGGGCACCAGGTGATCTTTTATAAAGACAAAGATAAGTCTTATAGATCGAGGTATGGTGTGATGGAGGGGGTACCTCAGCCAGCCCATGTTGAAGCATATCCCCTACCCAAGGAGAGTTGAAAAGGGAGTAGAAGCAAAGAAATATAGGGGACAGAGGAGGGGGGGAAGAGAGTGGGGACAGAGAGAGAGAGAAAGAGAAGAGAGAGAGAGAGACAGAGAGAGGAGAGAGAGAGAGAGAGAGGAGGAGAGAATGTGAGGCTGGCCAGGAACACAGGGAGAGAGAAGGGGACAAAGAAGGGGAGAAAGGGAGAAAGTGGTTAGAAAGAAAAAAGAATCAGAGTCAGAGAGAGTAAGAGAAGCCCAACAGTCCCTTTTATAGCAAGCCAGCCTACCTAGGTAACAGTTGGACAGGTTTAGAAGGAATGCCAACACCAAGCATGTACGTTATAGACAGACATATGCAAGCAAAACACTTATACACATAAAACAAAAACAAATCAGAAACAGAGAGAGGCAGGCAGACAGACAAGCAATAAGGACAAGACATCTTCAGAGCTTGGTGAGAATGTGTGTAAAAACCAAAAGCCAGCCAGGCAGAGGTAACACACTCCTTCAGTCTTAGCACTCAGGAGGCAGAGGCAGGCAGATCTCTAAGTTCAGGACCAGCCTGGTCTACAAAGCAAGTTCCAGGACAGCCAGACCTACATAGAGAAATTCTATCTCAAAACACCCAAATAAAATAAAGCCAAAGGCCATGGTACCATGATCTGGTGTTTCTGATCTGTATCGGTGTTTGATCTTGCACAAAATAATCAATGTCTTGTACCTCAATTTCTTCATCTGTAAGTTATAACACAAAACCTGTGTGTTAAAGTGGTCACAGAACCAAGGCTCAATCTAGTGATCAAACAGAACCCTCCTCCATAAACTCCGTTGTCTGCTGTTGAGTGGAGCAGACCTGGGGAGGATTCCAGTGTATTGCTTGCCAGATCTACAAGCCTCACTCCTTTACTTAGCATCAGAGTCTAAGGCTGCACAGTGGCGTGGCACCACCTCTCTTCCTTTGCAATGTAGAGATGGAATGAGACAGAGGTGTGGTGTCCCATGGTATCTGGCACACAGACTCAAAACAAAAAGAAAGAAAAGAAAGAAAAAGAAAGAAAGAAAGAAAAAGAAAGAAGAAAGAAAGAAAGAAAGAAAGAAAGAAAAGAAAAAGAAAGAAAAAGAAGAAGAGAAAGAAGAAAGGAGAAGAGAAAAAGAAAGAAGAAAGAAGAAAGAAAGGAAAGAAGAAAGAAAAGTAATTACCATTCACTAGTAATGAGCCCAGGTCGTTTGATACACAGAATCTGAACTCTAGGAGTCTATAAGCTACAAAGAGGAAATGAAGAGGAAGAACCAAGAAAATGCATAGATGAATGTGGCACAGCTAACTAGACATCTAGATTTAGAGAGTTAATATATATTTTATTGATTACTAGCTCTTAAATATATTTGAGCACCATGTGTTTCGAACACTCAGGATTGGGCATCATCTCTTATGTGGTTACCACCATTTGGTTTGTTTTTTGTTGTTTTGTTGTTTGTTTTTTCAAGACAGGGTTTCTCTGTGTAGCCCTGGCTGTCCGGAACTCACTCTGTAGACCAGGCTGGCCTCGAACTCAGAAATCTGCCTGCTCTGCCTCCCAAGTGCTGGGATTAAAGGCGTGCGCCACCACCGCCCGGCTGAATTTTAGGATTTTAAATCAAGAAAAGATGCCACTGCCAACAGCAGCAGAGTGCAGAGGACGCCAAGAACAACTCACATGGGGACCCGGTACTCACTTTTCAACCCCGGCCAGTCCTCCCGTGAAGGCCCCTTGCGGTTTCCCTAGAGCCAACCTGTCCCTTTTCCCTCTTTCTCTTCTTACAGCAGAAGAAACCTCTCCAGTCCTCCTGTTGGTCCTCGTCTGCTTGACTCTGGTAGCCACCTGGTCTATTTCTTGTTCCTCACAACTCAGCATGATCCCACCATGGGCAGCCAGATCAGGAGGAAAGACCCATTATCTAGTCCTGGTCCTGCCTCCCCAAGCCTGACTTCCCAAGAATACATCCCACTCGTCCCACCAGAGCCTCCCTCAGGAACTGCTGACTGGGACAGCTTCCTCGGAGATAATTTAGGCACAACTAGGGACCCCCTGCTGGCCTCTGCCCTGTGTTCCACACGGCTTGCTTGAGAATGAGTGCTCAGCCCTGGTACTTCCCAGTGTTTACTTCAATCTACCTGCCCAGTGAGGGGTTGCACTTGCAGGGCCTGACTGACATCACTAAAGAAAATGGAGGCACCTGGCCTAGCTGGTGGGACCAGCACTTCCCAGAGCTGAGGCAGCATCCTGCTGTGTGAGATGCGAGTGCCAGGTACCAGTCAGGGCAGCAGGGTTGCTGTTTATGTCTTTTTCCAAGACAGGAAGCCAGGCAGCAGGACATGGACACATCCTACCTGAGCAAAGGGTCTGGCCAAAGCAGGGCCACCAAACTCAAGGAGAACTGAGATGCAGGAAGCTCCACCCAGGATCTTCCTACATGTGTCTGGCCCCTCCTTTCCTTTCAGGGTCTGGAACACTCCACGTGGTCAAACCTAAAGGGTTGATCTTTTCCTAATGGGTCCTCGGCCCTTAGTCTTAGGTCAGTGTTCCTCTGGCCCTGTGCTTGCTGAGAAGTGTCCCCTCTGGTCTAGCAAAGAAGAGTATTCTGAAAGCATCTACTTCCCTCCCTCTCCTGGGATCTCTTCCCATCATGAAAACTGATAGAGAAAAGTGGTCTCCGTGCCTCTCTTGGCTATAGAATCCTTAGCACACCTACCCCTCATCTGCCTTGAAAATTGGAACTTTCCTTACTCTATGGATATCTTTCACCTTTTCCCAAGGCCAGCACCATCATGACCTCAGACCAGCGTCCCCTTTGCCCTACTCCTAGTGAGTTCCACTTGACCCCATGCCTGTCCCACACTGTCCACTATAGCAGCCTAGCCCCCTGGATACAGTATCTCCCTGGAGCTTCAAGAAGGTGTCTCATAAACAGCACATGGGACCCCAAGTGCCAGGTCAGCCCAGACCTACTGGATACAAATCATGGTCACCTCTTCAACCTGGCCTGCTCATTTGAGCCTGAAAATTGCTGGATGGTCTCTAGTGGACGATCTGTCTCTCCTGAAGCTCTTGCTCCTGAAGGATATGTTAGACCTCTTCACATCCTCCTGTAACTCCTGTCTCTGCCTCTAGGACATGGGATCTCAGACAGCTCTGCGTCCCTGGTCAGCCTTTCTGTAGCAGGGTACTTACTCTGCTACATTGTATTCACAGTGGAGCTCCGTGATTAGGCAGTAGAAGAGGAGGTGGAGCTGAGAGAGAAAGAGAGGAAGGGAAAGGGGAGAAAAGAGAAAGGGGAGGGGAGAAAAAGAGGAAGGGGAGGGGAGAAAAAGAGGAAGGGAGGAGAAAAAGAGAAGAGAGGGGAGAAATAGAAGAAGGGGAGGAAAAGAAGGAGGCTATCAGCCATGGAGAACCACCGATGAGTTAAAAGCTGTCCTGGGAAGCAACTTCTATCAAAAGGTTAGATATTGGGTAACAACTAATTGTGTGGGCATCTTGTTGATTGAGCATTTCTAAATATATAAATCCTTTAGAAAATCATTAAGCTTTAAGAGTCTCATTTCTACCGGGTACTGCGAGGATGGCAGATATTGTCTGGAATTCAGCCGAGCGTTGTGGATGCAGCATGGGAGATAAGCAGAGCCATTCCCCATGCTGGCATCTCGTGAGTGCCAGGGCCTGAGCATCTAGCTAGCCTGAGCCCCAGTCAGAGCCGAGGAGCAGCGGGAACATGGTGGCTGCCCAGGAACAAGCCGGACCAGGCACTGTTTTCTAAATATCTCCCCTACACCTTTCTCCTCCTCTTCACAAAGGCTTGAATCAGGGCAGTGTCACTCCCATTACAGCAGACTCACCTCCCCAAAATGCCAAGAGAGGTTTACCCCAGCCCTCCCAGAATTAGGCTATTCTTTAAAGGGCAGTACCCCCCCCCACCCTGTCCTGAGGTTCCCCATCCATCTGGGAGATTGACAAACTCTAACACATACAGGACGGTGGAGGACCAGCCAGGGGTCTATCGTGAATTTGGCTCCCAACAGGTTGTCATGTGTGTATGCTGCACCTGTCCAAGAGCTCTCTGGATTCAAGAATGAAAGACACATGCCACACACACACACACACATGCACACGCACGCACCCACCAGCTAAGTTTGATTTTGAGTTAGGCCTTGATTGGGCACTTCTAAACCTCCCCGCATCTAGCAAACACCCACCTCCAGTATTCCTGAGTTAACTTCTTTTAAATTCTATATTTCATCTCCGCTACCCAGACCCAATCCACTTTCCCAGATTCTTACACGCTGACGGCCTTTAAGTTTCATCTTTCTGCTTCCCCATCATGGCAATTATCTCTCCCCTCTACGGAACTCCTTTGCCTGAGCAATCCAAAAGTCCCACCCTGTCTCCCTGCCCAGTCATTGACTGTGTGGCAGTTCTTTACTATCAGTCGAAGCCAGCTGAGGGCAGGGATCCTCCATCTGGAAGCACGGCTTTTGGGAGCCGAAATCAGACAGAGCATTACAACCAATTTCCAACAGGAGTCCCTGAGTAATGAGAGTGTGTGAGCTGGGCACGCCCAGGGAGCGTCCCGGTGTGAAAGCTGGCACTCCGGAAGCTGGCCACTCTAAAGGGAAATGGGGAAGTGGACACAGGGGAGGGAGGTCTGGCCTGTCAGAGACCAGAATCTTCCAAGCTCAAGCTGCTACCTGAGAGCTGTGGGATGCTGCTCTGAGAAGGACACAGGACCCAAAGGCCTCTTTACTTTTCTACAGAAATTACTAAGACCTGATACAGACATTTATGGCTGGGTCAACCACACAACAGATGTGGCTTCTTGGTGTTCTCCAGAAACAGCTGCATATGAGATGAAGGAGAGTACACTTGGCACCCAGACACCGGCAGCAGGACAAAGATGGAGCCTGAATGTACTCAGTGTCTCCACTCTGGAGGCTCAGTGCTAACTCAGCCCCACGACCATGGGAATGTTTTATCAATATGGTCCCCACTGCTTAACCATGAAATCACACCTATCATCCAGCTTGGAGCATCCCCTCAGTCCAGCAGCCTGCTCCCTGAATCCCAGCTGAACCCCACAGGAAATTAAACCAAACTTATGATTAGGTAAATAAATGCAGTGAATTGTTTTTTAGTTTTTTGTTTGTTTGTTTGTTTGTTTTGGTTTTGGTTTTTTCGAGACAGGGTTTCTCTGTATAGCCCTGGCTGTCCTGGAACTCACTCTGTAGACCAGGCTAGCCTCGAACTCAGAAATCTGCCTGCCTCTGCCTCCCAAGTGCTGGGAGTGCCTCCCACCACCCGGCAGTGAATTGTTTTTTCTATTAAAAGAAAATAAAAACTGTAGTAGCACATGCCTGCACTCTCAGTCCCCAGGAGGCTGTGGCAAGAGAACTTCTGTGAGTCTGAGACGAGCTTGAGATACATAGCAAGTATTAGACCAGCCAGGTCTATATAGCAAGACATTGTCTCATTGAAAGAAAAAAGATTAAGAGAAACAAAGAAACAGAGAAAAAGCAAACATGAGGAGGTGGCTCAGTGGGTACCAATGCTTGCCAAGCAAGCATGAGGACCTAAGCTCAAATCTCCAGCACCCACATTAAACCCAGGCAGGGTTCGATGCACCTGTCATGATAGCATTGGAGAGTGGAGATAGAGGATCCCAAGAGCTTGGATCAGCCAGCCTAGCCACACCTAGTGTCTTAGTTAGGGTTTTACTTCTGTGACAGACACCATGACCAAGGCAAGGCAACTCTTATAAAGAACATTTAATTGAGGCTGAATCTTCAGAGCTTCAGTCCACTATCATCAAGGTAGAAACATGGCAGCATCCAGGCAGACATGCGGCTGGAGGAGCTGAGAGTTCCACACCTTGTTCCAAAGACAGCTAGAAGACTGGCTTCGTAGCCATCAGGACTAGGGTCTTAAAGCCCATGCCCACAGTAACACACCTACTCTGACAAGGCCACACCTAATAGTGCCACCTCCTGGACCAAGCATATACTAACCATCGCACCTAGGTTAGAGAGACCCTGTTTCAAGGGACTCAAGCAGAGAATTAAAGGACATCCCACATCATCCTTTGGTGTTTGCATGCACATAGGTACACAGACCCACACACATACAAGTATACAACACACATACACACAAACATGCCATGGACACTCTCAACAAAAGAAATAACATATTGGTACACGCTACAACATCATACATTATCCTACACAAAAGAATCCATTCACACACAAAAAAAAAACTTATGATTTGATTATATATGAGTCAGTATCTCCACTATAGAGGGATATGCAGACATACAAATAGACTAATGGTGTCCCAGGGCTGTGGAGATTTGGGAACCTTGGAGAGTGGCTACTAAAGAATGCAGAGTTTCTTTTAGGATTGATTAAAAGTGTTTTAACGGTACACCTCTGTAGATATACTAATCACCAGTCAGACATTTGAAACAGATTACTTTTATGAGGTATAACCAAATAATATTGTAATTTTAAAAACATAAGAAAATGCTGATGGGCTCAGAGCCAGGGCAGATAGAGGGACTGGCTGATTGGACCCACTGACCATGACCACCAAGTATGCCAAGTGTCAAGACTGTGTACATAGCCAAGAAGGTAAACTCTCTGGGCAAGGAGGGCACAAGTTCTGTTTCTATTGTGAGCACTGCAAGAAGACAGCGACTCCCTGGGGGCCACACTGAGTGTAATGAGGAGCCCTTCTGCCATGTGCCCTGCTATGTCATACTGTTTGGCATGACTATCAGGGTTACCAGTTCCCATATCTATGAGAAGCCTCTGACCTAGGGCTTTCAGGTCACTCAGTGGTCCAAATGACGGCCAGAGGTTCACACACACACACACACACACACACACACACACACGGTTCCAACAAAGCCTCTAGTCTCTCCGTGTTTACTGAAGAGTCCAGCACATGTCCTCGATGGACCCAAATAGTGTGCTTTAGCATTTTTCTGAGAGGATGACCTGGGCAAGGACCAGCACCAGTGCCGTCTGGGCCATGAGTGCTGCTCCAAGACACTGACCCCAGTGGGCACTCTGGGCGTGATGGCCAGCCCTACTGCCACAGCCTAGTTATAGAATAGTCTTTGGACCTGAGGACTGAACACTGCCACTGTGAGCAGCCATATCTATGACGAGGACCCTGAAGGCACAAGGTCACCTACTTGGCTGTAAGGATGCTACCCCAGCCCTGCCTCAGTGTGTCTTGCCTATGAGCCCAGGACGTGAATGGTGAAGGAAGCCTCCTGGGTAGTCTCCAGAGCAGCCCAGAATTCCAGTCCTGTTGCTCAATGTGTCACCTAAGCATGTCTTATGTTACCTACTACCCCACCATTTGTCTCTGTGTGTCTCCATGGTCCCACATGTCCTGGGTCCCTGTGACCAATGTTCTCTGTATTTCATGTCTTCATGTCCCTGACGGCTCTCTGAAGTGGCTGTCCTACCTCATTCTTGTTGCCTATGCCTACCTGCCAGTATGATTTACACTGCTTGCCGGTAATGGCCTTAAGCTCACAGCATTCCCAGGGGGATGGCACCTCTGCCAAGAACCCTCTGTTGCCTCCCACACTGCCTTATCCCTCGTGTGGTTCACAGAGGCCAAGACTTTTGCTATCGATAAACGCTTTGACCTAAAGATTGAAAAACATAAAGAAGAAAAAAAGGAAGGAAGGAAGAGAGAGAGGGAGGGAGGGAAGGAGGGAAAGGAAGAAAGAGTGAGAAAGAAAGGGAGAGAGAAAGAGGGAGACAGAAAGAAAATGTTCACAAATAGAACTGTCTTGGGAATTTTCCTCTATGTACACTCCTTTTAATATTCTACCATGAAGGGCATGATTAAACTCCTGGAGTAATGACAGTGCATCATGTCAACTTCCATTCTCACTTGCTCCTGGAGGGCCAGTCTTCTTCCATCACCGTGTGGAAAGCTCCTTCAGCCACCCTCAAGCACAGCAAGCTCTCAGTCCTCCTTTGTAGGACTCATCATCTTTGTCCCAGAGCATCTGCACACGTCATTTAAGGGAGGAGAGACGGTTTTGCTCAAGGTTTTGGAGGGAATGACCCATGGCCTCTTGGCCTGCCCATGTGCTTGAGATCATCACGGTGACAAGGCCCTGAAGTGGTAGAACCTCTCTCTCTCAGCTCAAGGAAGTCAGGAAACAGAAAGGAAGGAGGAGCCACGGACAAAACACCCTCCAGGACCAGTGATAATCCTCTCCTTCCAGCAAGGCCTCACTTCCTGAAGTCACCACAACCTGTCAAAATAATCACCAAGTAGGGGCCAAGTGTGTGGTGTGTCACCGGTGTGTTGGGGGTGGGTGGGGAGGGGGGGGGTGTCTGTGTGTTTCTGCCTTTTTTTTTTTTTTTTTTTTAGTTCTGTGTATCAAATAACACAAACACACATAAAGTGGAGTGAGATTCCACTGGAAGGAAACATGTCCACCTAGCTGCAGGAGCTGAGAGGGGCCTAGGAAATTTCTCGGTGAGAAACCATTTGACTTGCCTGAGCCAGAGCTGACTTAAACCCCCAGCTCAAAGGGAAAGAAAAAGAGAGAGGGAGAAGGAAAGTTGGGTGGGGTGGAGCTAGAGCCAGAGGAAGGAAAGAGAGAGAAGGAAGAAGACACAGAGAGGTGAAGAAGGAAAGGAAGAGAGAGAGGAAAGATGGAAGCTAGCTGGTCAAAGTTGTGATTTTCCAAAGAAGGGGGTAGAGCCTAGATGACAGACTCCACTCAGCGAGCAGCCTTCCTGCCCCCTGCCTCCCCTCCCCACCAAAGCATCTCTCCAGACCTGAGTTCCACAAGACCAGGCTTTGAGGATGATGCACCTTCCTCCTTTCGTGCTGCCAGATCTTAAACTGCCTCCCTCCTACCCGAGTCTCGTCCCCTCAGTACTGGCTTCTGAGCAGGAAACAGCATCGATCTTGGAACCCAGCTTTCTTGGACTCTTTTGCTCCTCTGTCCCCCCTCCCTGTACATGCTGGGCCCCTCTACACTCTCACAGACCACAGGACAAAGCAGAAAGATAATCCCGAGATTTTATTTGATTATGCAAGGGGAGGGTCTGACATTTTTCCAGTCCTGCTTGGTGGTCAGTTTTTGAAGAGTGGAAGAAAGCATAGGAGAATGCCCCAGTGGGGACCCTGATTGCAGTGCCCTGCACCGACAGTCTCAGACTTCTCTAAGATGTTGACGACCTCAGTCACTCTGATGCTCCCAATGTGCTGAAAATCTGCTAAAAGCTTGTGTGATTCACGAGCGCAGCCCATGATAAGGAAGGTGGTATTAAGATTCCCTACAAGGAAGGAAGAGAAGATTCAGGGGTAGCTTCAAGGATCAAGACGTTCTGCTCCTTCCCAGAGGCCATCTCACCAGCCAGGACGCTGCTCTCATACCAGAGATTTGGATTCCAGGAACCATACCTGATCTGACTTGGAATTCATGTGTCTAGCCTCCTGTACTCAAATCTTACCTCCAGATCCCACCAGTCTCTCGGGTGTATCAAAGGCTCTGGAGACTACACACTGCCCACGGACAGCATTTGATAAAAGCTCTCACCTGCCTGAAACTGTAAGGTGGAACTGTAACACGAGGAAGCAGCAAAGGGGCAATTCTCAGTGGTGACAAAGTTTGGAAGACATTCCTCGTCGTGCTTGCCCAAGCAGGTTGGACAGCTTTTGGCAGAAGGTAGTGTGGACACGGGTTGGCTGGCCTTGAGTCTCACAAAAGGCTCCAGGTTGGTTAGATTGTTGCAGAGGTAGGACCTGCAGACGCGGCTGTACGACGCGATGGACACTCCGGGTGGAGACACGAGGTAGGAGATTTGGGGAGGGTAAGAAAAGGCGGAGCTGCAACCTTTGAAACTCAACACTCCCTTACTGGTCCCTGAAGAGCAGAGCAGAGAGCATACTGTCACTGGCCCAGCCCCTCTCAGGCTGCTCTCCTGCCTGGTCCCTACATTCCCTGTCCCCCCAGACCCCAAGACCAGCTTGTGTCTTTCCCGTGTCTGCAGACTGTAGCTGCATGGGTTGAGAAGCCCCGGGCTTTCTCTGTCTTCTATCCTTCTTGCTTCTTTCTCTCCTGTGACTGCACTCCCATACTACATTACATTATCTGAGACTTACCCCGTTCTTCCCAGTAATCCCTAGTCCTCACTCCCCTCCTTAATGTCTCCCAAAGCAGTTAAGCTGAAGTAACTGATGTGTCCCCTTTGACTTGTCCTGCCTTCAAGGCCCATGAAGTGTCTCACTGTCACACATTTTTATTGTGTGCATGTAGTAATGTTACTGTCTAAATGATCAGCATGATGTTTTTATGATCAATTTGTACACGTATGTGTATGTGTGATCTGTGTGTGTGTATAATCCCAGCGTGTGTGTCTGTGTGTAATCCCAGTGTGTATATATATGTGTATATATGATTTCAGTGCATATATAATCCCAGTGTGTGTGTATAATCCCAGGGTGTGTGTGTGTGTGTGTGAGTATAATCCCAGTGTGTGTGTGTGTGTGTGTATAATCCCAGTGTGTATATATAATCCCAGTGGTGTGTATATATAATCCCAGTGTGTGTGTATATATAATCCCAGTGTGTATATAAATCCCAGTGTGTTATATAATCCAGTGTGTGTGTGAGTGTAATCCCAGTGTGTGTGTGTGTATAAATCCCAGTGTGTGTGTGTGTGTGTGTGTGTGTGTGTATAATCCCAGTGTGTATATATAATCCCAGTGTGTGTGTATATATAATCCCAGTGTGTGTGTATATATAATCCAGTGTGTATATAAAATCCAGTGTGTATATATAATCCCAGTGTGTGTGTGTGTGTGTGTGTGTGTGTATAATCCCAGTGTGTGTGTGTGTGTGTGTGTGTATAATCCCAGTGTGTATATATAATCCCAGTGGTGTGTGTGTGTATAAACCCAATGTGTCTGTGTGTATAATTCCAATATATGTATATTTATAATCCCAGTGTGTGTTTGTGTGTGTGCACGCATGTGCATGTGCATGTGTGCATGTCCGTGTGTGTATGTAATCCTAGTTCCAGGTGCTGGGACTATAGCTAAGAAGATGGGCAAGCAGGAGGATGAGCAGAAGGAGGGTTGTGTCACCTGTCTCGATGAACACTACGGTCTCCTCACAGCCCTCTCTCTGACTGCACACCATGCTCCTCAACAGAAGCCACTTCCAGTTATGCAAGGACACAGCTCTGAAGGCCGAAGCTGTCGCCTCGTAGCACAGAAGAGCTTCAGTACCTAAAGACACAATGTTCTTCCAGTCATCTGTCTCCCATCTTCTCTTTTTGTTGATTGGTTCTTTAGGGTTTGGGGGAGGCATTGTTTTCAATTTTTGTTTTTGTTTTTGTTTTTTCGAGACAAGGTTTCTCTGTGCAGCCTGGCTGTCCTGGGATTTACTCTGTAGACCAGGGCTGGACTCAAACTCAGAAAACCACCTGCCTCTGCCTCTGCCTCCCAAGTGCTGGGACCAATGACCCATCATGGCTTTCCACGTCACCATCTTAACAACATCACGCAGAAAGCCTGACCCCTGAAGGGAGCAGATACACAGCCCACTTGCCACCAGAACACAGTGCAACCTCCCGCATGTGACCTTATAGCATCCAGCCCTGCAGGACATACAAGGCAGTAAAGAGATGGCTTCTAAGAGGCACAGCAGCTGCAGAGATCCTTGCAGTACCATGGTTCCGTGTCAGGGTCCTGGATGTGACAGGTCACTATGAAGCCAATTTCAGATAGAATCTCAAGTTTGGCTCTTGTCAGTCCCTGAATCCTCTGTCCACGTCCCTGTGGGTCACTGTTTCTAAGGAACAAAATTGACTGTGTCAGCTGCTGTGGTGTGGGCTCCCTTGAGACCTTCAACGACACAGGTTTCCCATCTCTGTGGTCTCCCCTTCAAAATAATTCCTACCCAGCATTGTCTGCATTTCAAAGGACACCTGTCACTCTCCAGCCTAGGCCCTCCCTCTGGCCGTGGTGCTGATTCGAAGACTCGCCATTACACGGGCTGTTCTCCAGCCAAACGCAATGAAATCAGAACAGCAAATTGAGAATTAATACTTCAGTGTGAAGCAAGCATGGTAGATCACACCTGCAGCTCCAGCACACAGGAGGCTGACCTACGTTTAAGGCAGGCCAGCCAGACCAAACGAACGAATTCACTGCAGGAGACCCCGTCTCAAATACAAAACAAACCTGGGAGAGAGTAGATACGAACATTTTCCTAAATCCCCCTTTTGGACTAAGGAAATTAAAAAGTATTTAGAACTGAAGAATAACAACCATAATTCATATCACTCATGGACAAGGATGCATGTAAAATCTGCAAGAAACTAAATAAGGTCTAGTTACAGTATTACACTATCAATTTCATGATGATATACCATGGTGCCATATGCCTACAACCCCAGCACTTGTAAGGGGAGGACTGGAAGATCAGAAGTTAAAGATCACCTTGAACTCCATAACAAGTTCAAGGCTAGCCCAGCCTACAAGAAACCCTGTGTCAAACATAAACAAAACAACACAAAACATGTAAACTTATTCAAAGCCCCAGTGGCATAAGAAAATATGTAATACTTTAAACTGACAAACCTAAGGATCTTCTTTACATCACCAAGAAAAAAGAGAGCGAAATTTGGCTAAGCCCATGAAGAAACTATCCTCTCAAGAGTCAAGACTAGGCATTTGAGGAGGTGTTCAAATCTAACCATAGCCTGTGAAGTGCAATTATCTTGCCAACTGTACCAATATACACCTCACAGGCTGACAGCAATCAGTGAGCTGGAAGAGGGCAAGTGTTGGCAGGCGTAAGATAATAAAGACACTTCTCCACACTGTTGTTTGTGGAGTGATTGAAGGATAGATGGAACCCCTGGGAAAAGAGGAATTGGGAGGTCCCATCAGTGTCTTTGACAATAGTCAAATTAGGTTTATAAATATCTACTACATAAATATAACGAAAATCTCCACCCTCCAATACATGAGGAGACATCATTGTGTGTGATGTGATAGGTAAGAGGTTCACCCCTCCTAAAACTAAGGGAGCGCACAACCTGCAGGGAGGCACACCTCAGAACATCACACCATAGGAGTACATTGATGTCCACATGCAGCTGGGCAGTTGTGGCGGCCCTTAATTTCAGCACTCGGAGTCAGAGGCAGGTGGATCTGTTAGTTTGAGGCCAGCCTGGTCTACAGATGATTTCTGAGACCTTGTCTCAAAAACAAAACAAAACAACAAACAAACAAAAAGAGCTAGAGAGGTGGCTCAGCGATTAAGAGCATCGACTGCTCTTCCAGAGGACCCAGGTTCAGTTCCCAGCACCTACACAAAGCTTACCACTTTCTTAACTTCAGTTTGAGGGATCCAATGGCTCACACCAAAGCACACGAAACAAAAATAAATAAATAGAAATAAGTAAAAAGGTATAGATGTACACGTGCACATGGATTAGCCATAAAAAGAACAGTGCTGTCATTCAATAAGACATTTACCACATCCACAAAATACTCGTGTACACAAGACACTATACATCTCTGGAGATCAGACACAAAATCAGAAGAAACACACTAACCACCTTAGCACCACTGCCTACCGGAAACTCAAGGAATGGGGACGCACAGGATTGCGAAATAATTAAAACCACGAGGCTACAATGTTGCCAGTCTTAGCGTTCTCCAAGCAAAAACGAAGTCATATTCTCCAAGTTCGGGAGAGCTTGTGCACGTTGACAAACTCTTCTTAAATTCACCAAAATCCATAGTGACTATTCATCCCTCAGGGTCAGAAGGCCAACTGCTTAAGCATTCACTTCTTTTGCGCTCCCCCGCCCCATCCCCCCGTGTGAGGCTCAGATTCTCTTCAACCCGCCATTTAGCAATCCACACCCCGTCGGCACAAACCTTCCAGCTCCAAGACACATCCTCTGCATAGCAGCAGTCCAGCTGGAAGTCACTTCTGCCACCTTCTTGAACCCAGATGTGTGCAGCAAAAGGCAGGCTAGAAAGCCTGCACTAAACACCAGGCATGGAAGGGGAAACGAAGGAGGCCTAAGCGCCAGGGCCAGGTTGTGCGCAAGCGCAGTGGGTCTGAGTCAACGCCTATGGTTCCTGCGGTGGGGCAGGGCGGGGTCGGGCCAGCCTCGCTCTGGCTGAGGTAATTCGACGCCCCATTGGCTGCCTACTTCCAGCGTGAAGAACAGGCAACGTGTGTGTGTGAGCTCAACTCGACGCGCTATTGGCTGGAGTGATTGTTGCCACGGAGAAGCGGATAGGAAGGAAAGGGGCGGGCCAACGGGGACGATCGCAAACCCTATTGGTTGCGCGCGCTGCGGGGCGCGCTGTGCTTGGAGCTCATTGGTCCTTGAGGGAAGGAGCGGAAAAGCCGCTCGAGCTGGCCGTTCCTCTTCGCCACTGTGTCGCCCTTTTCTTTGGGCCTTCTCCTGGCTGACTGTGATTCGGCTCGAGGCTGTGGTAACCACCCGCTGGCGGCATGAACATCATACCGCCCCTCCTTGCCCCCCCTCTCCTTAGCTGGGTCCCCACCATGGCCTCTCCTGGTCGCCCCCCTCGCGCTGCTCAGCTCTACCCCCCCACCCCCACCTCCTGAGCGCGGTCCTCGTGCCCAGCCCCCTCCCTGGGACCCTGGAACGGGAGGGGCCACAGGCCCAGCGTTTGGGGGTGATGGATGGCTGATGGAAGGGGGCACCCAAGTAATGGTTGCTTGGGAAGGGACGGTGCATGCCGTTAACATGGGGTACAGGGGCGTAAGCCCACACAGGCTGCAGTGGCTACATGGATTTTCAAGATGTCCATGCAGTTGGGTACAAGAAAGTGGTGTCCCGAGAACATCTTTGGCCTACATCAGGACTCCCCACTTAGCAGGGACGCAGTAACCATTTGGGAAGGGGGGGTGATTTTTTTTTTTTAATGGCAGGGTCTCATGTAGCTTGGGGCAATCTTTGTCTCCTAGCACCTTAAACTACTGATCCTCCTGCCACTACCCCACAAAACCTGTCATTTTAAGCATATGTCACCACACTCAGTCAGGTTTTGTTGTTGATTTTTTTTTTTTTTAAGATAGTCAGTTGCTCAGACTGGCCTAGAACTCACAATAACACCCCTGCCTTACACTCCCAACTGTCGGGATTACAGATGGGAGCTAGCATGCAGGGTTCAGTAAACATTTGTTACACTAATAGATGTCTGAGTGAAATATCTAGGAAGCAGGTGGTACAGGCCAGTAATGTAATCTGTTACCCGGGAGACTGAGGGAGGAGGATAGCAAGTTCAAGGCCATCAGGGACCACTTATCAAGACCTTGTCTCAAAACTGCTGGGGCGGGGGGGGGGGGGAGGTAACTCAGTGAGGAGCATTTAGCTAGCATGTATTTATAAGGCTAATTTAGGTTCAATGTCCATTTAAAAAAAAAAAGAAAGAAAGAAGAAAGAAACCTCCCCCCCCCCGGGGGAAAATGGGATAGAAAATTTCTTAAGGATAATATTGTTACTATAGAGTACAAAAACAAAAGCCAGGGTTTGGTGACAGACACCTCTAACCCCAGCACTCTGGAAGCAGAAGCAAACGGATCCCTGTGAGTTTAAGTCCAACTAGATCTTCTTAGAGCATTCCAGACCAGCCAGGGATACACATATAATAGTGAGATCTTGTCTCCAAAAATAATTAATTAAAAATAAAGCCAGGCGGTGGTGGCGCACACCTTTAATCCCAGCACTTGGGAGGCAGAGGCAGGTGGATTTCTGAGTTCGAGGCCAGCCTGGTCTACAGAGTGAGTTCCAGGACAGCCAGGGCTACACAGAGAAACCCTGTCTCGAAAAACCAAAAATAAATAAATAAATAAATAAAAATAAAACCACAGTGGCTGAGGAGGGGGCTCAGTTGGTAAAGCACCTTGACCACATTTGTGAGTAACTGAGTTCAGATCCCCATATTAAAAGGTGGGTGCAGTGACGTGCCTATGATCCCACTGGGGAGCTGAGACAGGTAGATCTCTGAAGCCCGTTGGCCAGCCAGTCTAGCTAAAGCCATGAGCTTAGATTCCGCAAGATGACCCTATCTCGAAAAAATAAATAAACTGGAGAACAATGGGGGAAACACATCTAATGTTAGCCACTAGGCTCCAGACATGCTTACACGCTGTTAAAACACACACCCCAAAGTCACAATGGTGGCATAAAGAGTGGATTGAATTAGATAGCTCGTGTGGGACTTAGAACTGAGGGGCCACATAAAAATGTAAGGATATGATGGCAGCTGTTGAAGAGGGTGCCTGAAAGCCCTGTTCGTAGAACAGAGTGTGAGCATGCTTCAGGGGTCTGGGAGGGTGAGCGTATATATGCCCAAGCATGACAGAGCGTGTAGGTGAGCAAAAGTGAAGGATCTTTGTGTTGACTGAATACTTAAGAAAGAAAAGAGAATCTATGAGAAAGGTGGTGGGGTGAAGAGAGGAGAATCCAAGGTGAAAGCTGGGTCCTGAGAGGGCCAAGATGGATGGCTACAGATGTGGCTTCCTTAAAACAGAAGGGCTGGGTAGGACAGAGCCCATGTAACTGTCCCGACCCACCACTCCTGCGCCTAGATCCATGGACCCCAGTGAAACGCCTGCTCTCCACCACTGTTCTGCTGACTCTTCCCCAGCGGATGAGGTCAGAGTGCCCCAGAGTACAGAGCTTATTCCCAGGAGACCAGTCAGTCGCTCTCCCACCTGCGCCCGCTGTCGCAACCATGGGGTCACAGCCCATCTCAAGGGGCACAAGCGCCTCTGCCTCTTTCAAGCTTGCGAGTGTCACAAATGTGTCCTCATCCTGTGAGTATATGGTTCAGGGAGAGGGGGGAGGGGACTCTCCTCCAAAAGGCTGAGTCTGACTGGCAACACCCCGTCGTAGGGAACGTCGGAGGGTCATGGCTGCCCAAGTGGCTTTGCGCAGGCAGCAGGAGGCACAGCTGAAAAGGCACCTGGCTCAGGGACTGATGAAAGGGGCAACCCCTCTGAAAACTCCCCTCCGTGTGAAGAAGGGAGCCATTCGGCCAGGGGTCCCTTGTGAGTGTCTCTGCTTAGGATTGGGACAGGGATTTGGATGTAGGAAGATAAGGACAAGCATCTCTGGCCTGGAACTGAATTAGTGCACACTTGGGCCCGTGTTTCCTCTCTCTGAGCCTCACCTTCTCCAGCTATAAGTGTGTTCAAGAGCTGGACAGTGGTGGTGCACGCCTTGACTTTTACCACTCTGGAGGCAGAGGCAGGCAGATCTCTGAGTCTGAGGCCAGCCTGGTCTACAAATGGAGCTTTAGGACAGCCAGGGCTACACAGAAAAACACCATTTTTGGGGTTTTTTTTTTTTTTTTTTTTTTTTTTTTCGAGACAGGGTTTCTCTGTGTAGCCCTGGCTGTCCTGGAACTCACTCTGTAGAACAGGCTGGCCTCGAACTCAGAAATCCACCTGCCTCTGCCTCCCAAGTGCTGGGATTAAAGGCGTGCGCCACCACCGCCCGGCTGAAAAACACCGTCTTGTAAAACAAAACAAACAAACTGTGTCAAGAGGGCTGGAAAGATGGGCCAGCAGTCCAGAGTGTTGTCTGACAAGGCAGCTCACAAGCAGCTCACTCCAAGCACTGCACACATGTGCTGCACAGACAGACATACATGGAGGCAAAACACTCATGCACATGAATAAGTCAAATTTTATTTTAAAATGTGGGCCAGGGTACAGTGACAGCTAAAGAGAAAACGGGATGGGGGCATGGCAGGGAGATGGGTCAGGGTCAAGGTTTGTGCTGTGCACACCTAGTGACCTGAACTCCATCCTCAGAGCCTACAGAAGGACAGAAGGGTAGAACTGACTGCCCACAGTTGCCCTTGGCCTCCATGTGCACACCACGGCACCCAAACACAATAATACTTCTTTTTAAAAGAAAGACAAGAGTGGGACATGGTGGACGCATCCATAACCCCAGCACTGGAGACGGAAGGTGAACTGGAAGCCAACCAAGCTAGACCCCTGTCTAGAGGAGGGCTGTGCGGGAGAAGCAAGCATCCGAACAGGCCTGGCCATGGTAGCATGTGGAGGTGGAAGCAGGAGACTCAGGGATTCAAAGCTAGCCTGGGCCTTATGAACAAAAGAATAAAGAAGGCAGAGGGAGATGAACCCTTCACTGAAATTGGGGTAGGAGAGGAGTCAGGAAACAGGCTCACTGGATCTCCCCCTGGTTCCTCACAGCTGGGAAGGAGAACATAGCACCCCAGCCTCAGAGCCCCCATGAAGCAGTCCCACTGGTACTAACACCACCTGGGAAGGTAAGAGTCCCGAGTCCTGAGGGAACCTCTCCTAGCCTGGCTTGTGCCCCGACTGCTTCCTCTGTGCTCTCTGGGTTCCAGCAGCAGCCTGACTTATGTTGTGCTCTCCTGCCAGTGGAAGAACTAGGTGGGACCTAAGTTGCAGGTCCCACCCCCATCCAGAGCATGCTCACTTCAGGCTTGCCCTCTGCCCTTACAGGAGAACTATGGGCCACTGCTGCTCAGCCGCCCCCCGGAAGCCTTGCCTTTGCCCTGGACTCCAATGCCTCCTGGACCTTGGGGCCCTGGACACTGGCTGCCCCCAGGCCTCTCAATGCCACCTCCAGTGGTGTGCCGCTTGCTGTGCCAAGAACCTGCTGTCCCTCTCCATCCTTTCCCTGGTAAGAAGCTAATTCACCTGGCCACCAACCAGGGAGCTGGACCTAGACCCCTACACACTTGTAGCAAACGTGCAGCTTGGTTTTCATGGAGGACCCCTGACAAGTGGAGTGGGGGCTATCTCTGACTCTGCTGCCTGCCATTGGATCCCCTTCCCCCCTATTTAGACTGCCCGGTTGGGCCTCAATGAGAGACGATGTGCATAGACCTGCTGGGACTAGATGCCCAAGGGTATGGGGGTACCCAAGGAGGCTCGCCTTCTCTGAGGAGAAGAGGAGGGGACAATGAGGGAGGGATTTGTAAGGGTAGGAATGGGAATAGAGGGGGAATGTGATCAGGATGTAAAGTGAATTAAAAAAAAAAAAAAAAAAAAAAAAAAACAAAGTTAATTCACCATTTATTCAACAGATATTTGAATGTTAAGTTGTCACTCTACCAGACAGAGGAAAGAAAAGGGACCTGGGTGGGTGGGGAGACAGAGCACAGTCATGTGACCCTGAGCCCTGTACATTCTGTGTTCTTTTGTCTCCTTAGGCTTTGACCCTGGCACCTCTCTTCGGCTGCCCACTCATGGGACCCTCCCGACCTGCCCAGGGTCTCGCTCAGTACTGACGGCTCCACTTTCTGGAGAGCCCCAAGGCCCCCCTAACCTGCCTCACACGTAAGTAGGAACACAAAAGGAAACGTGTTCATTTTGAGTTTCTCTTTGCGCTGCCGACCATAACAGCTGATATAGAAGGAAAGCTTCAGGCCAAGATACAATGGCGCACACCTGTGCCCTAGAGCTTGGCCGGGAGGACCAGCAAGGTCAGGGCTTCAGAGTCCTCTCTAGAAAACAGGAAAGGCTAGCCGACTGCAGGCAGGCACATGTCCTCTGTTCCCTAGCTGAGGCTTTGATGAGCTTTCCATCTCTCAGAACCTGTTCTAAACACCAGTGGTTTCCAGATGCCACTCACTATAGTAATCAACAACACCTAACACTGGCCTGACCTTGACTGAACAAGCAGTTCACTCTTCTGAAACACGTACAATAGGATAGGGCTGTCTGGTGACACGGAAAGCCACGGCGGTATGGCACAGGTATAGACCAGACATCATTAGAGCAAGCTTCTTGAAGGTGTTATTCCTTGGGGGACAGGAAGCTGGGCTAGAGAAGCAGGCCAGTGAGCAGACAGCAATCCCAGTCCCACTGGTCATCTTTTCTGCTTTTGAAAAACTAACACCAGTGACTCCCTGTAACCTTCACAGTAGCCCAGGAGGGAGAAGCTCACAGACATTCTCATCTTATAGAAAGTAAAGTGGCCTAGATAGGGAACAAGACTTACCCAAGCCCGCAGAATTCTCCAGTTCCCAGATCGGAGTGCCTCACCCACTTCTGTGTCTCTCTCCTTTTTCCAGATGTTCGACTCTGATACTCCAGTCCTGTGGCACCCCAGACTCTCTTCTGCTACAGCCACAGGTTTTGGGACAGAAGCGGCATCCAGGAGCCTGGGAGGAGGTTTAATCTGTAGAAGGGAAAAGCAGGGATTGAAGGAAGGAAGCACTCGCGGGGTGGACAGAAGTGAGATTCCCAGTGTGCTCCTCTCCCTGTCCTTTGCAGGCCCCTGGAGCCTCCTGCCTGGCCTGGACATCTGGCCCCTCAGAGCGGCAGCTGCAGAGGGAGGCAGCTGAGGCCCTTGTAGGTCTGAAAGACTCATCCCAGGCTCCCCGCCTGACCCCATCCGTCCCCCCTAACCCTGCCTGGATCTCTCTTCTCCACCCCTGTGGCCTACCAGGTAACCTTCCTGAGAAGAGAGGATGAGATAAGTTTGGTTTGGGAAATGGTAGCCATTAGAACAAGCAGGGACTAACCAAAATGGGACAGACACTAGTTGAATGTCCTCAGGCCTGGGGCCCAGAGTTTCTCAGCCAGGCCTGTGAAACCGCAGTTGGATGTTGCTCTGTGAGTCACTCCTTACCACTTTCGTTCTGAATGACAAAGGTCCAGTGCCCTGACTTCAGGAAGATGAGGCCCTGGGAAGTCAGAGACTTTCAGGGCTGGCATATAGCAAGCCCTGCAGAGACTGGATCCAGACCCCAGCTTCCTGCTCAAGTAAACAAGGGAGTGGAGTAGCCAGGATCTGGGCTAGAGGGACTGATGACTGTTTTCCAGGAGCTTCTATTCTGGTTGGGAACCTGGGAGCCCTCACAAGGCTCAGTGGCAAGACTGGACGAGATGTGAGGAAGGAGAGAGCTCAGTGGAGCAGAGATGAAGGCTGAGAAGGCCCTGTCCAATGCTGTGTTGGTCTAGAGCAGTGACTCTCAACCTGGGGGTCATAACCCCTTTGGAGATCAAATGATCCTTTCACACGGGTCACCTAAGACCATGGGGAAAACAGAGATTTGCATTATGATTCATAACAGTAGTAAAATTACAAGTTATGTAACAGCAACATTTATGGGGGTGGGGGGCGGGGTCACCACAGCACGAGGAACTGTATTAAAGGGTTGCAGTGTTAGGGAGGTTGAGAACCACCGCCCTAGAGGATCTGCTGGACCTGGGAGAGATGAGGCTGGAAGGCTTCTGATTATAAATGAAGCATGCGAGTCTGGAACAGCAACTGGACAGAGGGGATCTGGGGATGTCCTGAGCTGGACAGAGCATGGTAGCTTTGGTGGAGGAACTAGAGAAAGCAAGACTGGAGACAGGAACACCTGCAGAGAGTAAGAACACAGGCGGGGTGGGGTTAGGTCAGTAGGATACTGGAGGAGTGAGGGCTCAGTGCTGGATCTGACCTGGACCTGCCCCTTCCTGTGTGCCTTCAGCTCCTCCTGGGGGAAGAGGATTCCAGCCTGTTGGCCCACCTCTCCGGCCTAGTCCAGGTTCCTCTGTCTCCCTGCATATTGGACGTCTGGGATCCATCTCCCTCCTCAGCTAGAAAGCAGAGCTGGAGGCTGCCTCACTGGGACAAAGAGACGACAAACTGCAGGCACTGCATATTTGGTATTTTATTTATGAGTTTTGCATGGGATTTAATGTAATGCAAGCTTCAGCCTTTTTTATATATATAAGCTTTCAGGTTCCTTTTATAGTGTGAGTATTTCCTTGGTTGAAGGTGGGTATTCTCGTAGCCCGTTTGAATGCTAAGTCCCCCAATAAAGGCAGTTGGGCAGTTTAAGATGACCCATATCTAAATACATTTTTTCATGAGTTTATGCTCTATATATGCCTGTGTTCTTATGTCTGTCTCTGAATGTGAAAATACAAGAATATGTTCACTTTGTATGTAGGTTTCTGTAAGCAAGAAATAAACCTTTGCCATTTAAGCCAACAAGACTTTATTATCAGTGTGACTAGTCTATCCTGACTGACAGAAAGGACTGTCATCTACTTAAGAACTTCCACAAAGCTGAGTATGTTGGCTTATTCCTATCACGTGCTCTGTACCTGATATAACCTGTTTTCTGCTATCCAGAGAGCCACAAATTAAAATGCCTACACTGGGGTCAAGTAGACCATCAAAGGAGTGAAGATGGCCAGATAGGGACTGGGAAACAGATTGCATGCCTTACCTACGGGCAGCCTTCTTTAGCCTACTTGACTACTCCAAGAAGAAACATGGGCTCAGTGTTGCCACTTCCTCTGATTTTTCAAGAGAAATCTGGAAACTGGGTTTCTATGTTCAACATCTTATAATAATTTTCAAACATTGGTACAGCCTTCTTTAAATGTTTTATTGGCCAAATAACATAGCCTCAGATCAACTTTGGCCAATAGAACACTAATTTGATTCTAATCTAACATGACGTTTTCCAGATGGGAAGTCTTAAGTCAATCAGGACAAAAACCAAGTTCGTCTTTATCAGGAGTTTTTTCTAATGAAGAGGGTTCATTGTGTTTTTTAAAAAGTCTGTTAGAGGGTCTGGGGCTAATAGTGCAGTGGCACAATGCTTGCCTGGAATGCCAGGAGTCTAAGTTCAATACTCAGCATGCCACACAAAGTATAAACCAGAAAATACAAGACTCAATCAAGGATTAGAGAGAATATTTTCCATCTGTTAAGTACCGCCAGCCCCAACAGCAACTCTGTATGCAGTCTATGCTAAAAGAGGGAAAGTGGTTAGCCCAAAAGTTTATGGAAATTTCCTAGTAACCAATCAGAAGGATTCCTTCCTGTTGTCAAGCCTTCGTAAAACATGAAATGAACACATTGAGGCTACAGGAACACATCAGGCAGAAAGAAGCACTTCTCACACACGTCTCCCCTTTCCTACCAAGGTTGTTCTGTAATGGTTTTGGTTGGTGTTCTATTGCTGTGATAAACATCATGACCAAAACAACTTGAAGAGAAGAGGGTCTATTTGACTGACATGCCCCAACCACAGTCGGTCACTGGCGAGAGCAAGGCAGAACCCTAGAAGAAGGAGCCGATGCAGAGGCGCTGGAGGGCACTGCTTCCTGACTTGCTCATGATTTTCTCAGCCTGCTTTCTTACACAGCTTAGGACTATCTGCCCAGGGTTGGCATCAACACAGTGGGCTGGGCTCTCTCACTTCAATCATTAATCAAGAAATTGCTCCACAGACTTGCCTGCCGGCGAGCCTGATTAAAAACATCTTCTGAATTGAGGGCTTCTTCCCAGATGATTGGAGTTTGTGTCAAGTTGACAAACTAACCAGTACAATTGATACTTTGTCAACTTCACACACACACACAAACATATCCATACACACATTTACACACATATATTCACACACAAACACATACATATATAACACACATATACACATACATATACAGACACATACATACATACATACATACATACATACATACATACATACAAAAAAACAGACCACTATTTAACAATTTCCTTTCTTGTTTATCCTCAGGATCTCATGTTAATATTAGTATCACAATATAAAACACAGTCCTGTGTGTGTCGTGTGTGTGTGTGTTGTGTGTGTGTTTGGGGGGTGTTATTTTTGTTTTGTTTGTTTTGTTTTTGGTACAGGGTTTCTCTGTGTAGTCCTGGCTGTCCTAGAACTCAATCTGTATTTGTGTTTTGTTTTGTTTTTAGGTTTTTCGAGACAGGGTTTCTCTGTGTAGCCCTGGCTGTCCTGGAACTCACTCGGTAGACCAGGCTGGCCTCGAACTCAGAAATCCGCCTGCCTCTGCCTCCCAAGTGCTGGGATTAAAGGCGTGCGCCACCACCGCCCGGCAGAACTCAATCTGTAGACCAAGCTAATTTTGAACTCCAAGATCCACCTGCCTCTGCCTCCCAAGTGCTGGGATTAAAGGTATGCACCACCCCATACATTCACAGTGCAACTTTTTAAAGAGCTTTATTTTTTTTCTTGTTTATTGCATGGATCTTTTGCCTGCATGTATTTCTGTGTACTGTGTGCATACAGTGCCTACCAAGGCCAGAAAAGAGTATCAGCCCCTCTGGAATTGGAATTAGAGGAGAGTGTGATTGGCCATATGGGTGCTAGGAATTGAACCTAGGTCCTGTGGAATTGTAACCCACGTGCTTGACCACTGTGCTATCTCTCCAGGACCAAATGGTTTTGAGATGGAGTCTAACTCTAACCCATTTAGAACCCATTTTCAAATTCATTCTGTAAGCCAAGCCTTGAACTCATGGCACTCTTCCTACCCAAACTTACTAAGTGCTGAATTACAGGTTCTTATTAAGAGCCCCCAGGCCCAGCTAATAATGGAGCATATGTTTGTCACACTCCTGTACTGTCGAGTCAGTCCTCTTTAAGTTGCTGCACAGAGGACTCCTGGTGAGCTAATGCAATACGAGGAAGACCTGGAAAGCCCACCCTTCCCTGTGGGTGGGGGGACTCACAGTTCAGCAACATACCTGATAACTGACGGCTCTTCCTGACATTACCTGTGCCTGTCCCTCTTTTCACTCAAGAGGATGATGGCATCCAAAGATACCTTGTTCTCTTAACTCAAGGCCTTGAGAACTCGTGCTATTCCTACAGTCGTGCAGACGGCAGAATAACAGACCTGCAGCTCTCGTCTGAGGGCACTGTAAGAGACAAAAAGACTAAAGCCAGCCTCGTGCCTTCAGTCCCTCCCTGTTATAACTTAGATATACGGTTGCCCTTTAATAGACCTGCCTAAGCCTCGATAGAAGTGCCCTGTTCTTCCAGTGACAGATGACTGAGCACACACAGGCATAGGGCAGGGAAGCACTGCAAACTCAACTGAGCTAAGACTGCTGCTCGGGGCTAATTAAGGGTCCCCAGTGATCTAAAAAGGATGAAAGAAAAAGGCATACGAAAGGGAAGTGGGTGGGGAGCTACGAGAGAGCACTTGCCACTAAGCCCAAGCTGAGTTCCAGCCCAGAACCCACTGGAAGGTGGAAGGCTAGAACCAACTCTGGAGTGCTACCCTCTGACCTCCACACTGTGCTGCATGCATCCTGCCCACCCATCAACTAGTTAATTAAAAGAAAAAGAAGCTGTTTATGCTTGTGCAACTCAGCAGTTAGCTGGGTACACATCTTTTAAATAAAGGACAGGGGAGGAAACACAGAGGAGAACTTCTCACTTTTATGGAACCCTCCTCTTTTCCTGCCAGCCCGGCAAGGCTTTCCACACCATTAGCTAGCTAAGTCATCTTTCATATCATGTAGAGCCCCAAAGGGTCCCTGAGGGAGCGAACCCTCAGAGGTCAGCTTTGAGAACAGGGAAAACTTAAGAATTAAGCTTTCTATGGTGATACATGCTTAACCCTAACGCTCCCGAGTTCTGAGAGGAAGCAGATGAACTGATATCACTGCAAGGCCAGCCTGGTCTACACAGAGAATTCAACGCTAGCCAGGGTTATATAGAGACTCTACCCAAAACGGGGTACAATGGCGCATGCACTTACTCTCGAACACACACACACACACACACACACACACACACACACACTGCTCTGGCTTCCACATTGACACCTCTCTGAGTGGATCCCTTCTGCTGCTGCTGGGGAGCCCTGAGGCTTCACGAAGCCAGCGGACTGTGAACACCGCTTTCCTGGCCCACTCCCTGTGGCTGCCATCACAGAGCAGGGAAGGATGGTGCCTGATGTGAGTGTTGAGCCTCTAAGCTGCCTTGATGCTCTACAGAAATGACCAATAAGTTTCCAACCATGAAGTGCCCTCCTTGCTCCTCCCCAAAACAACCCAAGTTTTGTTTCAAGAGTACATTTTACATTCTGTCCTTTGAAAATCCACATTCTGGTCACTCCAGCCCTACAGGAACATGGCCCACTCCCGACCACACTTGGAGTCTAGGGACGGAAATGACTTTCTAACACCTCTTCATCCAGGCTACACTCGATTCCTCAGCCCTGACTCATGTAGGCTCACACTTGCCCCATCTCCTTGGATAGCTAGCTGTGCAACACTATGTTCATGCTCCACAGAGAGTGATCGTCCCCTGTGTAGACCTCATGGGGTCCAGAGCTTCCCCCACCCCCAAGCAGACTCTATCCTTTTATCCCACTCGGCATCTGTGTTAAGCTCTTCAGGCCTTTATGCTCCTTAGAGGTACAAATTTGATCACTCTAAGCCAGGCTGGTGTCAATCTGTGTCCCCGACCCCCAGAATAATTATTCAAAGAGGACAGGCCTGTTGTGCAGTTTCTCTCTGGGGGACTCAGAGTAAACGACTAAGTGACTCATTCTCACTCCTTAGGAGTGCTGTCCCTACCGAGTGAACTCCAGTGCCAGCTCCATCCACCGTAAAACAACTTCCTGCCTCAAGACCATTCATTCTGCTTACTTTTTAGTTTTATAGCAAGCAGTGTTTCCAATCACCAGAGTTTAAAAAAAAAAAAAAAAAAGGCTACAGGGCGTTGGTGGCGCACCCCTTTAATCCCAGCACTTGAGAGGCTGAGGCAGGTAAATCTCTGTGTTCGAGGCCAGCCCGGTCTACGGAGTGAGTTCCAGAGCAGCCAGGGCTACACAGAGAAACCCTGTCTCGAGACAAAACAAGAAGAGAAAGAAGAGGAAGAAGAGGAGGAAATGAAGTCATAACATTTCCAGGAAAAATGAACAGAACTGGAAACCATTATGTTAAGTGAAATTAGACTGAGAAAGACAAAAACTGTGTATGTACAGAACCTAGATTTAAAATCATGCTTTTGTACTCACATGGGAGAGAGGGGTCATGAAATTAGAAAGTGGGATCAAGAGAGGGGTGCAGGAGATCTTAAGGGAGGTAGGGAATATGGCAGTGGAGTCAGGAACCGAAAGGCAGAAGGGATTCACTAGCTGGAGGAAGGGAACCAGTAAGAGTGGCCAGGGACGTAAGTGAGAACAATGTAAAAAGACATGGGTGCCTGAAAATGCTGTGCCGCAACTCAGTGCTGTGTATGGTGACTTAGAAAATTAATGAAAAAAAAAAATGTTTCCACATAGTAACTCCTCAAATAGCCTCTCCCCCATCAGCCTTACACCAAAGTCATACATCTGTGACAAGGATGTGTCCTCACTGACACACGCTTGTCACTGTGACCAAATACCAGATAGGAAGAACCTAAGGATTGGCTCTTTTCTCAGTTTGGAGGGGAGCCACGTGGTCCCATGCCCTTGGGCAAATCACTGTGGTGCTGGGTGTGTCCTGCTGAGGGGCTAGGACTACCACACCGATAAGAGACCCCAGGCAAGATAAGAGGAGGTCCCAGTTAAAATGTTCCTCCAGCAAAGGCCATCGTCCTGGGTGTTAGGGCCACAGGTGTGCATCACCAGGCTATTTATATGTTTAAGATTTTTTTAAATGGCCGGGCAGTGGTGGCGCACGCCTTTAATCTCAACACTTGGGAGGCAGAGGCAGGCGGATTTCTGAGTTCAAGGCCAGCCTGGTCTACCGAGTGAGTTCCAGGACAGCCAGGGCTACTCAGAGAAATCCTGTCTTGAAAAACAAAAAAAGATTTTTAAAATGTACTTCTGTGTCTATGTGTATGCACATGCACATACATGCATGGAAGTGCCTGAGGAAGCCAGAAGAGGACCGTCTCATCCTCTGGAGGTGAACTTACAAGCTATCGTGAGCCACCAGTATAGGTGCGGGGAACTGAACTCAGGTTCTCTGAAAGAGCTGAGCCATCATCTCTCTCTCCAGCCCCTCAAAATAGCTTGACTTTTCTCTTTGTCTTATCTATTGATAATTCATTTCTTTTTTGTTTGTTTGTTTTTTGTTTTTGTTTTTTGTTTTGTTTTGTTTTTCAAGACAGGGTTTTCTCTGTGTAGCCCTGGCTGTCCTGGAACTCACTCTGTAGACCAGGCTGGCCTCGAACTCAGAAATCCGCCTGCCTCTGCCTCCCAAGTGCTGGGGTTAAAGGCGTGCGCCACCACCGCCCGGCCGATAATTCATTTCTTTGAGATATCTTTTTCTAATTTAAATTTTAGTGTGTATAGAGAGGTGGGATACATGTACATACATGTGTCTCCGGGTCCTGCCTGTGGAAATCAGAGGACAAAATTCTATAATTGGTTCCAAGAATCATATCAGGTAATCAAGTTTGCATGTCAAGAACTACCACGTGAGCCATCTCAATGGCCCTCGTCTCTTTTTTTTAATCTTGAATAACATTTAATCGCCTGGATGCAACACAGCCTCAAATATTTTATGCGCCGCGCTGTGAGGTGGAGGTAGTGGGTAATGCTAAGGAACAAACTAAGAGCCTGGCGTAGTGACACACTCCTGTAGCATGAAGAAAGAGGATCATGAGTTCAAGGACAGCCTTAGATAAATTAAAAAGTCCCAGGCGAGCCTTGGCTAAATAAATAAGACCTCGTCTCAAAACAACAAACGATAGACAGACAGACTGGTAGTTGGTAGGTAGGTAGGTAGGTAGGTAGGTAGGTAGGTAGGTAGTAGTAGGTAGGTAGGGTAGGTAGTAGTTACTAGGAGGTTTGGATGACTCAGAAGAGGCAAAGCCGAGGACTAACGGTCTGATCAGACTGACTCCGGCACTAGATGGCGGAGCTGAACCTCCACCAAGGTCCCGCCTCTGCCTTTGTCCCCGCCCTAATCTCCTCCCCTGCTTCCAATGCCTTTTTTCCGCTCCTCTAGCTTCTAAGGAGCTGAAGCTACTTCCGCCCAAAGAAGGGTGGGGCTTCCGTGCACATCTTGGTCTCGCGAATACTAATGCTAGCACAAAAGGTGGTGGTGGCCACATGTCCTATTGCCTGGGTTGCTGTCACGGTTCCGCCCTTACTACTCCCATTTCCGGCAAGGAAGCAGGGTCTTACGCTGAATCCCGCTTTCCTTTCGGGCGCCCTCAACTTCGCCCGCACTTCCGCCCTCAATAGTTTCCGCCTCTCCAGTTCCCGACAGACACGCAGGGCTCAAAGGAAGGCCAATAACTTCCAGCGCTCTCCGGTCACGCCCAAGGAAACGGAAAGAGGAAACGGACCCCTTATTCTCCTCCCCAGTCCCTTCTCTTAGGCTTCTCCACCCCTTCCTCCTACAGACCCTCCCATTTTAGGTGGCGACGAAGCCATATTCGCCCTCAGAGAGGCGGAGTCCTCTGGTTCAGCCGCTCTCGCGAGCACTCCGAAACCTCGCGAGACTCGACGCCCGACTTGTGCGCCCGGGAAACCCCGTCGTTCCCTTTCCCCTGGCTGGCAGCGCGGAGGCCGCACGGTAAGCGAGGGCTCTTGGTCGCGGCTGTGCGCGGGGCCACGGGGCCGTGCTATCTGTCCCCAAGAGCTCGTGCCGGGGACTGCGGGAAGCCCGGCGCGGGGTCGCTCCGCCCCCTGGAGCCGCGGCCACGTGCGAGCGGCAGGCCCGGACATGCCTGATCGCCACACTCCGGGAGCCCAGAGGGTTAGGTGGGCAGCGGAGGGGTGAGCGGAACGCCGGGAACGTGGGCTGCGGAGGGCTCTGCCACGCGGTCGCCACGCCGCGGGGTTGCGATCCGCGTGGCGTGGGCACCCGGCAACCCTGCTGGACCCGCAGGAGCCGAGCTGCAGACCAAGGGAAATGAGGCTGGGTGGATGGCGGAGGCGCGGGGCTCGTGCTGACCCGGACCCGCGTCGGTGGGTTGCATCCAGCCTGACATCGGCATGCTTGCTTGCCCTTTTCTCAGATGCCTGGAGTTACTGTAAAAGACGTTAACCAGCAGGAGTTCGTCAGAGCTCTGGCAGCCTTCCTCAAAAAGTGAGTGTTGGCCCTGAGGCCTGACCCCTGGGATCTGTGACCCGGGGGTGGGGGGGTCACTCGTGTTGCTGGCCACTTGTTGGGGTGCTTTTGTGGATCTAGGCCTACGGGGACCATGCTTCCTTTTTAAGCTTGTTCGTTCATATGCTAGTATCTGTCTTGCTTTTTTTTTTTTTTTTTTCTTTCCAACCTTGTTAAAGGGGAAAGGTTGGGAGATCTAAAATCTTTGGAAATTTTCTTAAGTGTGCTTTTCTCAATTCTCTTGGTCCTAGGTCCGGGAAGCTTAAAGTTCCCGAATGGGTGGACACAGTCAAGCTCGCCAAACATAAAGAGCTCGCCCCGTATGATGAGAACTGGTTCTACACACGAGCTGGTAAGAACTGGGGCCTTTGACTTGGAGTGGGAACCTTTGGACCCCAGTCAGGGACCCGGCCAACCCTCCCATCTGCATAGGAGGCAGACCTCATAAACTAATAGCTGTAGCTTTAAGCTAGGAAGGAAATCTGAGGGCAAACGGGTGTCCACGTTTTTGCTTGCTTGAGAGTCTTAGCTTTCTGTGTCTGTGGTGTGGCATTTAGATTTAATGTCTCTATACCATGTCCTGTCGTCTTAACTCAGGGGTGGGATCGATGCTGGGTTGTGCCAGGGTTGAGTCCATGTTCAGGCCTTTGCTAGGGGGCCCCCAGCCTGAGAGCCCCCCAGGTCGTGGGAAGTACGTTGCTCTTCACTTCAGCACGTGAAGCAGTTTGTAATATCTATTAAATGTCCACGGGATCCACTTTGTTTCAGGCTTTGGCATGGGCACAGGACCACCATGACTCAACACAGCCTCTGAAAACCAAAAGGTCAATGCCACAGTGTGGGAAAAGGTCGGTGCTTCCACCTGCCAACACATGTTTAATGTAGGGAAGGGGGGTGAGGCCTAGCCAAGAATGTACACTCACACTCCCTCTTGGAAGCAAGCATGCAGTAAGCTGACAGTGCTCCAGCGGTAGGTTAGGGCAGCTGGAGCTAGAACAGCAAGAGGCAAGATACTGGATTTCTCTGGGGAGAGTGGCATACATGTGTGGTCCTACCCACAGGACAACTGGTTGTCTAGTTTTCGCAGTTGGTATGGGGGGGGGGCGCTGTCATGTCCAGGGTCCACCAGCTAGTGATAAGACTACCGTCACTGGCTGGTTTGTGATTTTGAGAGTCTCCGCTGTGTACGTGCTGTTTGGCTTGGAATTTGCCAAGTGGACCCGCCTGGCTTCTCCTCCACCTCCTGAGTGCTGAGGATTGACTTGAGCTCTGTGTGTTCTAGATACACTGAGCTGTATCCTAAGCAGGATGGGGAGATGGCCAGAAGGGGGCACATCCCTTGAGTAGGGACAGACCGATGGTGGGCTTATGTTCCCAACACCTTCTACTAGCTGCTGGTCTTCTTTCCTGAACTCCAGGAGTCCTTTTTCCTTTTCTCCTTTTTTAAACTTTTCCTGGCTACTCTGTGTTTGGGTTCTAGACCTTCCTGTTCTGGAGTCTGATGGTTCCTGTCTGGTTTGGTCTCGAAAGCTTTATGCTCTTACAGATTGTAGCCATTGTCATAACAACAGTGAAGAACAGGGTACAGAGGTGCCATTGCTTTCTTCCAAGATAGGCTAGTTCTGTTCAGAATTGTTTTTCAGGCTATGTTTGTGGTTTTCTCTGGATATTTAGGAGCTGGCCTGTTCTTGCTGCTACTTACATTTGGGGCTAGAGTGCAGTGGGTCAGCAGGCTTGTTTGTCTGAGGTCGTGAGAAAGGCTCTGGCAGAAGGATGGGCCTCCTGGGTTGATGTGTATATGGGCCAGGCTGTGGGCATGGATCCTGGGTATTGAGAGTTCAGTGAAACCAGTTCCATTGGAGAACCAATGGGTGGGAGAATAGATTTTCCTTAGAAGTTTAACATGAGAGGGTTGAGGGGAATGTACAAGGATTTTCATTGCACACTTGGTCAGGATGGGGTTACCACCCTGCACTTAGCACAAGCTCTTCTGTTGTTGCTAAGCTGCAGTGCGGAGTGCCTCATGAAACCTTGGTCTGCAGTAAGTTCAAATCCAAGGTGCCAGCCCCTCCTGGACAGCTCCCCAGTGATGAGAGGCCATGGGACCAAAGCCTTGGCTGGGCAGCCCTCTGAAATGCTGACAGCAATTCTGTGGCTTTACCTAAAGTTCTACCTTTAAAAGGTACTAGAGCCAGGTTTGTTGAGAGTAATAATAAAGAAGTAGACTTGCTGCTTACCGCCTCTAAATAGTTCTTTCTTCAGTCAAAGAAAGGGAATGCACGCAAGTTCTGGAGTGGCAGGTCCGTGCCTTGTAATTAGCTGACAGGTGCTTCTCCACTCGATGGCCTTTCTGTGGTGCTGAAAAGGATGGCTAAAGTCATTGCAGAAGCTGGCTAGCCTTGTTGCAATTCCCTCCCTGTTTGTCCACTGTGCTTGCAGTTGGCTACCTTTGGTGCTGTGCTGAGATTCAAGCACCCACTGTGTCATAAGCAGCCTAGTGAGACCAAGGTTCCCTACCCTATGGTAGAACACATCACTCAGCAGACAGGTTATGGCATGAGAGGTGGAGCATTTGAATGGGTCTTCAAGATTGGGGTTCTCTGGCAGTGTCACCTTACAAGAAGATGGGAAATGACTCTTAATCCTTAAGGGGCTGTAGCTTTAAAAAAAAAAAAAAAAATAGAAGCAAGATGAACAGAGGCAGGCTATGGGAGCGATGTCTTGGGTGCCAGTCCGTTGCTAATTGGAACCTGGGTAGTAGTGGGTGGGTTGAGTCTTTGATAGGACTGCTCCTCCATAGGATGGAGTGCATTGCCTGGGCCCGGCCCCGTGTGGCTCTTGGCTGTTGTGTTGCTTGGGAATGAAGAGTGCATGGCACTCTTCAGCTCAGTGCCTTGGGTTTGGCTGAAACTGGTTTGATGGGCCAGAAGGATGCCCACAGGATAATCTGCCTGCCCATGGTTGAGCCAATGCACAGTACAAGTTGGAGGTACCCACCACAGAAAGTGGCTGCCCTGCCATATCCTGCCTCAAGCACATGGATATGGTTGCATTTAATGAGGCTTCTCTAGAGCACAGGGCCAGCCTTGGCGAGGGGCAGGCAAGGAACCAGGGGTGTCAAGCCCCAGTTTTGGTACATGGTCTCAGTTTCCCCTGTAAAATGAGAAGTTGTCTCATTTCACACAGTGAATGACAAGCACATGACCTCAGGCTCCCTCTTGCCCCAACGCTAGCTTCCACAGCGAGACACCTGTACCTCCGTGGTGGTGCAGGAGTTGGTTCCATGACCAAGATCTATCGGAGGACGGCAGAGAAACGGTGTCAGGCCCAGCCACTTCAGCAGAGGCTCTAAGAGTGTGGCCCGCCGGGTTCTCCAAGCCCTGGAGGGGCTGAAAATGGTGGAAAAGGACCAAGATGGGTATGTAGGGTTGTGGCTGGGCCAGGGTAGTCATTGCCTGCTGGCGGCATGTGGTGGGGTTTGTGGACCTCCCTACAAATGAAGGTACAGGGCCTTCAGAAAGCAACAGTGAGGGCCTTACTCAGACCTCTCTGGCTGACTTCCTCTGGCTCTGGGAAGGTAATTTAGTGACTGTCCGCTTTCATTAGCCTGCTCGTTAACTTTTCCCAATTGATTTTTCGAGTCTTTTGATCTAATGCACAAACGACACCCCATCAGCTCCCAAGGGTCTCCCTCTCCTGCCCCCAGCTCGTTAGGATGCGGCTGGCTTGGGCACACGTGGGACTTGGCAAACACAATGCAGTTCCATCACTTTGTACTTTCTTCTCTACACCACCCCCAGGAGGTTGAGCTGTGCTCATTCAAGGGTTTTGTTTTTGCACAGGGGCCGCAAGCTAACACCTCAGGGACAGAGAGATCTGGACAGGATTGCTGGACAGGTGAGAGGTGCACTTTGTGCTAATGTTGGAGCATAGCCTGGGAAGGGGAGGACTAGAGATCATACTGGAAAGCGGGGTGGGGGGGGGATATGGTGTACTGTAATTGCTGGAGACTGGGCGCCCAAGGTGGTACGGGGCTATAAACTTAGACCTGTGGCCCCATAGAGATACTTGGTTAGGGGTTCTAGCCACTCCTTAGTACCTTTGTACTAGGTACCAGGTTCACACAGCTTGGAATGGGGTAGAGATGCGGTGGCGGGTAGGTTCAGGCCACATTGTAGAGAGTGATGTCTCACCCTGAAAAGCAGTGGTGTAAAGAGGAGATGTGGGATCTGATGGGAATTCCATGCCTAATTTTCTCAACAATAGACTCTACCACCTAAGGGTCTTGGAAGGCTTTAGCCCTTAACTTGGGGTCTTAGTAGAAAGGGCCTGACCCAAACATTTGCAACAGTGGGGCTGAGAGTATGAGTGTAGTGAGCTATGACAAACCTTGACCCCATACTGATCCCTCTGTCTTCCCACAGGTGGCAGCTGCCAACAAGAAGCATTAGAACAAAGGATGCTGGGTTAATAAATTGCCTCATTCATAATTCTGGTCTTGATCTGGTTTTGGTTTTCATAACGGTTTACCTGGGTGTCCCTGGCTATCCCGGTGATGAGGCTGGCCTTAAACTTAGATCACCTTGTCTTTGCGACCATCACCCAGCTCTGATCTGGTTCTCTCCTTGGCTTCATTAGGAGTAGAGGAATGGGCGTTGTGATTCTCAGAAGACACCAGTGGAGCTGCAGAATTAGTGGTAGGGTAGCACTCTGCATCTGTGATACAATTCCCAGAAGAGAGGACTTTAAAGAAAACAGTATAGTTGGCAAGTGACCTTGCCTTCTCCTAACTGTCCCCTCTGTGTGCTAAAGATGAAGTGGGTGCTATATTGCAATTGAGGTGTTCATCCTGTGTGTGGAGCGACCAAGTGTGAGTGACCAGATTAAATTAGTCCCTGTAACCAAGTAACTGGGATACGCTGGGCCTAAACCAGCTCAGTTGGTCATGGAAGCATCCCAGGTGTGAGATTTGTCAGCCAGGCCTATCTGGTCTGCCTTGAGGGAGGGCCCTGTCCCTTATTTCCCCATTGGTAACAGGTTGATTCTGGGTAAAACTGGCTCCCAGAAGAACCCTTGTTAGGTCCTTGCCGGAAGTGGCTGATGACACGGGTGTGTGTTGCCTCTCCCACTGTGAAGTGCATTCAGGATGTTTTCCGTGCCAATCCTCTGAAGCATTTGAAGAGAAGTCACCAGGTGGTTTGCTGAATGCTCTATGGCTGTATGGTTCTGTGGCCAATGTTGGCCATGCAGTCAACCTCAGGCACCTACCTTGTCTCGAAAAGAGAAGCCCTGGCTGGTCTAGTCTGATCCCATTCTGTGGTCATGTGAGCATGAGTGCATTTGGCTCAGCTGGGCCCATGACAAAGTGGATAAACTACCTGGCAAAGTAGGCCTAGCTGCTGCTTTGCTGTTCAACCACTAGGGGGCAGCTGCTAACCACTGCTGGACAAGATAAATTCCAGCTTTTTCATTTCTGAAGAACTGGGGAGCTCAAGATCAGCTGTCCTGTATGAACAGGCACCTACTCCACACTGCGGCAGAAGGGGAACTGATCTCTTCAGGAACTACCAACTACATTTAGTGATACTAACACCAAGCTCATAAAAGGTTCATGCCTGCAGAAGCTCATAGGACCAGTCAGCTGGACTGAGGCAGGAAGGATCTCCAATCTTGAAGCCATGTAATAGTTGCAACGTTTCTTACTGTGTATCCTAGAATGATCTTGAACTTCTGGACCCCCTGCCTCCACTTTCAGAGTGTTGGAATTACAATCAGCCACTACTAAGTCTAGCCACTTGCCCTATTTTTAAGTTACGAAATATTCCAGGCATGCAAAAGAGTACTTAAAGCAGCCTTGCAAAAGCTCTCCACCCATGCCTGGGAAGATGGCTCCAGGGTTTAAGAATACTTGCTCTTCCAGAAGAACTGAGTTCAGTTCGCAGTATTCATGTGATTCAGCTGTAACTCCAGATCTAGGGAATGCGATCCCTCTGGGCTGGGACACTTCACTCAGATGCACATACCCATGTGCAGGCCCACACATCTATCCACAATTTAGTAGTAACAGTAAATTTTTAAAACGCCCAGCTTAAGGAATAATACAGGGAAATCCGGGATGGCAGAATATACCTACAATATGGGAAGCAAAAGAGTCAGGAGAATCACAAGTTCAAGGCCAGTCTGGTCTACATAGGGAGATCCAGGCCAGCCAGAACTCTTATGTCAAAAAAGATGGGGGGGGGGGGGGCGAGTTTTATGCAAAAAAAAAAAAAATCTATTGTAACTCAGTAGCAGACCTCTTGTCTGGCACAGGAGAAGCCCAGAGTTCCATCCTCAGCACAGAACCAAACATAAAAAGGAATAAAGACACACACACAACCACTACAAAGTCAAAATAAGGGCCTGGGGAGATGGCTCCACTGTCAAGAACACCTGCCACAATGGGCAGTGGTAACACGCGCCTTTAATCCCAGCACTTGGAGGCAGACACAGGCTGACCTCTGAGTTTTAGGCCAGCCTAGTCTACCAAGTGAGTTCCAGGACTACACAGGGAAACAATGTCTCAAAACACAAAAACCCATCTGCTGCTCTTCCAGAGGTCCCTGGTACTATTCTCTTCATCTATATGGTGTCTATAAGTCCAGAGGGATCTGATGGCATGTGTGCAGGTAAAACACACAGGTACAGCCGGGCGGTGGTGGCGCACGCCTTTAATCCCAGCACTTGGGAGGCAGAGGCAGGCGGATTTCTGAGTTCGAGGCCAGCCTGGTCTACAGAGTGAGTTCCAGGACAGCCAGGACTACACAGAGAAACCCTGTCTCGAAAAAACCAAAAAAAAAAAAAAAAAAAAAAAAAAAAAACACACAGGTACATAAAATGAAAATGAAACTTTTTGTTTGTTTTGTTTTGTTTTGAGACAGTTTCTCTGTGTAGCCATGGCTGTCCTGGAATTCACTCTGTAGACCAGGCTGGCCTCAAATTCTGCCTGCCTGCTGGATTTTAAAGCACACATCAACACTACCCAGCCTTTTTTTTTTTTTTTTAAGGTGGGTGAATCCAGCTGTGCCCTTCCCCACCCAGTCCTCTTCCCCAGGAGATAAGCATGATGTGGTGTGTGCACACTGGTCTTTACTACAGGCCTTTGTCCCCAAACAGCAACAGTGACATTTTGCCTTTGGAAAACAAGTCAACTTCCAGGCATAGTGGCACACACACCTTTAATCTCAGCACTCGGGAGGCAGAGGCAGGCAGATCTCTGTGAGTTCAAGGCTAGCCTGGTCTACACAGTGAGTTCCAAGACAGCCAGGGCTACACAGAGAAACCCTGTCTCGAAAACCCCAAAAAAAGAAGAGAAAAATCAGTCAACTGTAACATCCACACCAGTTTTTTTTTTTTCTCCTCCCCACATCTCCACTGACTTCCTTACTCTGACTTTCAGCCAGCCTGTCGTTACTACAAAGGCTGTCCTTCCTCCTACAGATGTACCTTGGAATTCCTTTGCCATTTTTCCTACCAAAAATATCCTGTGATTTTTTTTTTTGTTTGTTTGTTTTCTTGATGACTCTGCTAAAGCCTCTTTCATGTTTTTTCATTTATTTTTTTTCTTTGGAGGAGGTACTTTGTGTGTGTGGTGTGTGTGTGTGTGTGTGCGTGCACTACATGTGTGCGTGAGCCCATGTACTTCTGGAGTCCGATTATCTGATATGGAATTACAAACAGTTGTCACCCACCACGGTGAGTTCGGGGCATGAATCCCTGTCCTCTGCAAGAACAATACACGCTCTTGACAGCTGAACTGTCTCTGATCTGTCTAGCCCTTATTTTTGGAGTTGGTCTGTCTGTCTGTCTGTTTGTATTAGGATAGCTCTGGCTATCCTGGAACTCATGACAGTCCTCCTGCCTGTTTCCCTTTTGTTGTTTTGATCTGATTTGGTTTTTTGTTTTTTGGGGTTTTTTTCTGTCCAAGGCAAAGTCTGCAGAACAAACTGACTTTGAATTTGCCTTTATCTTGTCTCAAACTCTGGAATTATAGGTATATGCCAATACACTTTTTTTTTTTTTTATAAAGAGACTGAATCTCTCTTTTTTAATTTATTTATTTATTTCATGAATGTGAGTACACTGTCACTGTCTTCAGATGCACAAGAGGGCATTGGATCCCATTACAGATGGTTGTGAAGTCACTATGTGGTTGCTGGGAATTGAACTCAGGACCTCTGGAAGAGCAGTCAGTGCTCTTAATCGCTGAGCCATCTCTCCAGCCCCACTTAATTTTAATAAATGTATTTTTGCCACGTCTTTACATATGTGAAAATCACCTAACTACTCACAGTATCTCAAAAGCTCACTTCCCATTCAGACCTCATTTCTCTGGATATAAATCAGACTCTTGTTACCATTTTAAACGTATTTATTTTCTGTGTATGGTTGCTTTGTCTGCATGTCTGCACCGTGTGCATGCCTGGTGCCACAGAGGCAAGAAAAGGGTGTCAGAACCACTGGACCTGGAAGTAGCTGGGAGCTGCTATAACGGGTGCTGGTGATCAAACAAGGCTCATCTGGAGATTACAGGAGCAGGCCACCACACCCATCTGATGTTTTCTTTTTATTTACTTGTGTGTGCACATGCCTGTGTGTGCTTGCTCTCACCAGTATACAGAACATGTACAGGCTGAAGGCAAACCTCAAATGTCTTCCTCATTCTTCTCACCCCCACCCTGTCACTTCCCTCCTTTCTTGTTTTTGTTTGTTTTATTTTTCAAGACAAGATTTTTCTTTGTAGCCTTGGCTGTCCGGGAATTCCCTCCGTAGACCACCAGGCTGGCCTTGAACTCACAGAGATCCCCCTGCCTCTGCCTCTGAGTGCTGGTGCTGGGATAAAAGATGTGTGCCACCACTGTCTGGCTTTAAAGAAATGTTTAGAAATGCTTGTAGTTTGTTTTTTTAGATTTATTTCATGTTTATATGTATGTTTGTGAACCACCATGTGAATGATAAGACTTAAGCCTAGTTCCTCATCAAGAAAAACAAGTGGTTCTAACCACTGAGCTATCCAATTCCTCATCGCCCTCGCCCCCGCCCACCGCCCCCACCCCGCCCCCTTTTTTTCTTTCTGTGAAGTCTAAACTTCTAGTTCTTTGGAAAGTTAGTTATGTCAAATGGTGTTTTATTGGGGCACACAGGTGAAAGGATGTCTTTCTAAAGCAAACACGTGAAAGGCTGTTTTCCTGAAGCAGACACAAGGTGAAAGGACGTTTGGATATAACAAACATGGAAGGACCTGTGATGAAGGAGTATAAATATGACCCCCCAGACAGTGGGAGACGAGTACTGAGCATTGGTTTGGTTTGTTCTAAACCTCCCTATTCTTCACTAACTACACACCTGTATTAGTTCGCCTTACATAGCGTTGTTGAGCTCAACTTGTGGTAACACCGCCATTGAGAGAAACTTGCCCAAGGACTGCTCGTGAGGCTCCTGTGACAACTTGCCCCTTCCACTGCCTTGCCTTAGAGGCCTGTTGGTTAGCTTGCCAGTTTCTTCAGGATTGAACTATGGCTGCCCGGTGTCTGCTTGCTGAAAGGACTGGACTGTGACTGCTGGTTCGTGCCTGCTGTCTCTCTGCCTAGAGGACTGCAGCCTCTGAGTCGTATTTGGTGTTTGTTAGGGGACTTAACTGCTGCCAAAGAAGATCAAGCTCAGCCCCAAAGAACTAATCCTGAACAGGTCCCCCACATCCTAGTAACTTTTCTCTTCCACTACCTCTGCAGGGTGGTGGGTTGAACCCTTATTAAAAGTAGGTTGCAAAAAATTTATGCCAGCATTTTTGAAACAGGGTTTTCCTTATGTAGCCCTGGCTGTCTGTCTTGGAAATAGCTCTGAAGACCAGGCTAGCCTCAAACTCAGATCTGCCTGTGTCTGCCTCTGGAGTGCTGGGATTAAAGTCATGTACCACCACTGGCCAGCAAATTCCTCACCTCTAAAAGAAAACAAAAAACAGGCTCTCCTCACTGAACTCAGAGCTTAAATACACTGGTCAAACTGGCTGGCCTGTGAGCTTACTGTCGTCGTCCCCTCCCCTTGCTCCATAACCTGCCAGTTTCTTATGAAGCCCAGGCTAGCCTCTTTTTTTTTTTTTTTTTTTTTTTTGTGGGTTTTTTTTTTTTTTTTTTTTTTTTTTTTTGGTTTTTTCAAGACAGGGTTTCTCTGTGTAGCCCTGGCTGTCCTGGAACTCACTCTGTAGACCAGGCTGGCCTCAAACTCAGAAATCCTCCTGCCTCTGCCTCCCAAGTGCTGGGATTAAAGGCGTGCGCCACCACTGCCCGGCTAGGCTAGCCTCTTGATTCATTATTCTGAGCCTCCCAAAATCTAGAATCAGAGGCATGAGCCACCACCACATGTCAGCCACATACAGCCACTGTACAGCACTGGGCAAGCGACCACTCCCCCTCACTCCACCTCAGTTTCTTTTCTATCAAGTGGAGGGTGGTCTCTGCCCTATTAAGAGGATTTAAAAGAACTTCAAGGTGAAAGTGACTCGTTGAGCAGCAGAGCAGTCACCTAGAACTCCTGAGACCCCGGGTGTCACCTCTTACACTGAAAGAAAAATTTTGCTAGGCATGGTGGAGTACATCTGTAATCACAATACGCAGAAGAAGGCAGAGACAAGAGGATCAGGACTTCAAGAGCATTTTCAGAGGCTGGGGGATTGACTCAGTAGTTAGGAGCACTGACTGCTCTTGCAGAGAACCAGGGTTTAATTCCCAGCACCCACATGACAACTTATGACTCTATTTCCTCGGGATCTGCAGCCAGTTCCCCACAAGTACCAGGCACACACGTACGGTACACATGCATACATGTAAGCAAATACTCATAGATGTTAAATAAAGCTTCACCGATTCAAAATAATAAAACAAAGTTGGCAATAAGCAAAGGGCTCTTTTCACCTGCATAGTAAATTCAGAGGCTATATGAAACCCTGTTTCAAAAGAAAAAAAAGAAAAAAAGAGAGAGAAAAGGGGTGGGGCTAGAAGGAAAAGAGCAGATGGGATGAAAAGTTTTGCCCGACATGAGTGAGAGCCCAAGCCAAAGTTGTCTCAGGCACCCAGAACCTTGGCTCGCCAGGATCCTTTCCCGGGTTCATGGGTGATGAGCCAGGCCTTGAACCAACCTCTCCCCGACCCCACGCACTAGAGACTCAAGGGAATTGTGGCCAGCCCAGGTGCAGGGCAGTTCCTCTCTCAGGGCCCACACCATATGGCAAATAAAGGGCCAGGAGTAAGGGCCACTGGAGCCCATCTCCGGCAGGGCCGAACAGGAAGTGAGGCGGAGTTTGGAGTGGAATTTGGTACCTCAAGGCTAGGGTCACCCAGACTAACCGACTCTCTGGGAGACGATGCCAGGGGGTCTAGAAGTCCTCCAAGCCCTGCCTCTCCTCCTCCTCCTCTTCTCCGAAGCCTGCCTGGGTAATGTGGCCAAAGGGAAGGTGCGGGGAGGGGAGAGGGGAAGCGGGGGGGGGGGGGGGTTTGCTGCTGACAGGAAAGATGCAGAGTGGAGTCAGAAATGGCCAGATAGGGTAATGCATAGCAACGCGTCTCTTAACGCCAGAAATCTAGGAAACTGAGGAGGGAGGAATACTGCGTTGGAGGCCAGCCTGGGCTACATAATGAGTCCTATCTAGGCCAACCTGGGCAATTTACTGATTACCTGTCCAAAAAGAAAAGGAGTAGGGGAAGGGAATCAGGGAAAGCCTTCTGTACCAAGCCACGGCTGGAGGAGGCTTGAGTGAGTCCACTGTTAGGACCAAAACTGCCTTGCCCCACGACACGACACACGACCTTAGCTCCACAAGTCAGAATGAGGAACTGAGGTAACTGTTGATTGAATGTCAGGACACCAAGGTACCAAAGGGTGTCAGTGAGGAAAAATGGTGTTTGTTTTTCCCTCGGCCTACATCTGGAGGGCATGCTTCCTCAGGCGCTCCATTCCCCTCCCCCACCCAAGTGTGACCACATTGACCTAGGTTTTCAGAGGGGAAGGTCTTAGGACCAGGGGTTGTAGTCCTGCTGTCTGAGTCTTAAGCCCGTGACCAGGAACTTGCTGGGGCCTCTTTCCCCTCTCTTTCTTCCTCACTTCCGACCTTCCGCTTTCCTGGTATATCCACAAAGGGAGCTACAAGCCAGTGTGGTGCTTGGGGGAGGCTGAGAACAGAGGTGGGAGGGGGGAGTGGTTCAAGATAAACGCAAGAGCAGACACCATAGCTGCCAGTCTACCCTCCTCTCTCTGAGCCTCCTCCGATACCCTAGACAGAACTCAGTCCCAGTGCCAGAAACACTGGCTTCTTTATTTTGTTGTTTTGATTTTCCAGACGGTGTTTCTCTGTGCCACCCTGGCTGCCCTGGTTAGACCAGGCAGGCCTCAAACTCACAGAGATCTGCCTGACTCTCTCTCCCGAGTGCTGGGATTAAAGGGGTGTACCACTACTGCCTGGCAGGTCGCCACACTTAAATTACAGAGATGAGAAACAGCCTAGGCACAAAAAAACAAGCCAAGGCCAGTAAAGGGCAGATTCGGGGAAGTGGGAACTGGGCTTTAGTACCTTTTCCAATAGGCTGGGTACTGCTGAGACCCGCCCACTCTGGGCCTAAGGTGTGCCCCACCTTCACACCCCTAAGAGTTGTGAGGAATGGAGGGGACCAGTGGGAAGGCCATCATGAGAGTCCCTGGACTGGTTGCGGGGAGCATCAAAATGCAAAGGGGAAACGGAAGAAAGAGGCCATAGGGTGTGCCTCCTGGCATCAACTCTTTTTCTAGGTACCATTACCATCAGTACAGCTCCACTCCTGAGGGTTCTGGTGGAAAGGGGTCTGAGCTGAGGCAATCATCTCCATCTCCAGGCTCTGACCCATTTGTCTCCTCTCATCTCTCCACAGGTCCCGGATGCCAGGCCCTGCGGGTAGAAAGGGGTCCACCATCCCTGACGGTGAACTTTGGCGAGGAGGCCCGCCTCATCTGTGAAAACAACGGCAAGAACCCTAATATCACATGGTGGGTCAGCCTCCAGTCCAACAGCTCATGGCCCCCAGTGTCACTGGGTCCTGGCTTGGGTCGCACAGGCGAGTTGATCTTCTCTGAAGTAAACAAGAGCCACAGGGGCTTGTACTGGTGCCAAGTGACAGAATACAACGTATCAAAACATTCCTGTGGTACTTACCTCCGAGTGCGCAGTGAGTAGGGAGAGGCGCAGACCCTTTGGGTTCCCTGTTCCCCATTTCATCCAGAACAATGGGAGCACAGCTAGGTCCTCCCTCCTGGACCTGCAACCAGCAACGCAAGGGCTCCCTGACTTCACAAGGGGCAGGGCTGGGAGAGGAAGGGATACCAGAACTCTAAACAGCACCCTGTCTTCACAGAGCCAGTCCCTAGGCCCTTCCTGGACATGGGGGAAGGTACCAAGAACCGAATCATCACGGCAGAAGGGATCATCTTGCTGTTCTGTGCAGTGGTGCCAGGGACGCTGCTGCTATTCAGGGTGAGTCTTCCCAGAGTGACACCCTCAAGTCATCTTGGCTTACATGGACCTGGACTGTGACTCCCAGTGTCCAGCTGGTCCTCTGACTTCCAAGGTCCTTCCTTCAAAGTTTGGGAGGAGTGGGAATAACCACCGAAAGGATTTCCAGTGGGACTGAGCTTGAGGAGGGTCAGCATGTCCCCACTAGCCCTCATAGATACCCTCTCACTGTCCTCCTGGCCCACCAAAGGGAGTCCCCTGCAAATGCAGCCAAGACAGGGAAAGAAGGTGTGTCCTCCTAGAGGCCTCACTTCTCCTTAGCCTGGGATTAAAGGTGTATGCCACCATGCCGGCCTTCTGCCTTTCTTTTTCTTTTTCTTTTTTCTCCCCGAGACCGGGTTTCTCTGTGTAGAACTGGCTGTCCTGGAACTCACTCTGTAGACCAGGCTAGCCTCAAACTCACAGAGATCCACCTGCCCCTGTCTCTCAAGGGCTGGGATCAAAGGTGTGTGCCAACAGCACAATGGTGTATTTATATCTTATCAGTGAGTATGTGGGCATGTGAGTGTGGAAGTCAGAGGACACCTTTCCGGAGCTGATTCTTTCCTTACACTCTGGGATTACCCCAGACCAAATTCATGTACTTTACCAGTTTGAGCTATCTCCTGGACTTTCTTTGCTTTCACTTTTTTTTTTTTTTTTTACTAGATTTTAGTCTAGGCTAGCCTCAAACTTGCTATATCTCCATGGCTGGTCTGATTTGCCTTTATCTTCCAAGCACTGAAATCACAGGCATGTGTCACCACCAGTTTTGTTTTGGTTTGTTTTTTGTTTGTTGTTTTGTCTTTCTGTGGGGAGGGTAAGACAGCCTCTTGCTATGTAGTCCAGGCTGGGCCGGAACTCACTATATAGATCATATTGGTCTGGAATTCACAATCCTCCTGCTCAGGAGGAATTGCACAGGAATTAAAGATGTTGAGCACTCCTCCCTCCTCGCTGTTCTACTTGTCATTGAATAGTAGCGAGTCAGCATGGCGGTGCCCAGCTCTGAGTCTAGCAGCACGCGGGAGGCAGAGGCAGGCAGATCTCTCTGGAGTTCAAGGCCAGCCTGGTCTACACTGAGTTCCCAGGTAGTTCTTGCTAGAGAGAAATCCTGAGTGCCAGTGGAGTGTAATGGCAAGTCCACTTGAAGGTGAGGCAGGAAGATTGCTCAAAGTGTGAGGCCCATAAGAAGAAAGAGAGGGGGCTGGGGAGATGGCTCGGCAGTTTGAGAGCACTGACAGCTCTTCCAGAGGTCCTGAGTTCAGTTCCCAGCAACCACATGGTAGCTCACAACCATCTGTAGTGGGATCTGATGCCCTCTTCTGGTGTGTCTGAAGACAGCTGTAATTGAACATATATACATAAAATAAATACATCTTTAAAAAAAAGAAAGAGACGAGAGAGGGGTGGAGAATAGAATCTGCCAAGATCCCAGTACGTGGAGGGGGTGGGGGGTTGTCCCTTGCTTTGTCTGATAAAGCACTTACTAGTTGGAGAGGGTCTAAAAACCTTTCACCTCCCTCCTTGCTAAACGCCCCTTCTACCTCATCCCCTTCTGTAGAAGCGGTGGCAAAATGAAAAGTTTGGGGTGGACATGCCAGATGACTACGAAGATGAAAATCTGTATGAGGTAAGCACTGAATGCATCCGGCTTCGGTGCATGGGTGGGGGGTGTGTGTCTGCATTGGGTCCCGCCCTGGGGTGGACTGGGGGCAGGGGCCGCAGCTGTCAGGATACTGATGTCTCCTCTCTCTGTCCCCTGCAGGGCCTGAACCTTGATGACTGCTCTATGTATGAGGACATCTCCAGGGGACTCCAGGGCACCTACCAGGACGTGGGCAGCCTCCACATTGGTGATGTCCAGCTGGAGAAGCCATGACTGACACCTGTGCTGTGCCCTGCCTGCCAAATGCCTAACTCAGCATCCCTGCTCTCCAATCTTCCCTGGAGTCCCCCCTTCCCAGTGCCTTGTCCCTCTGGAGTGTCCCACCCTTGCCTCCAGGCTGCCCCGCCCTATCCTCCCACCTAATCTTGTCCTTCCCCACGTAGGGTTCCCTCTCTAGTGGGTAATGAGCCCTTAATCGCTGCCTCTAGGGGAGCTGATTACAGCAGCCTCGTTAGTGTCACCCCCCTCCTCCCAGATCTGTCATGGCCACTTAAGTGATAATAAATCCTTCCCAAAGCAGCCCTTGGCAGGAGTCATGGATCTCATGTAGACTGCTGCTCAACACTGCCAGGAACCAGGGGCAAAAAACCCAAGTCCCCTCCTCCCTCAGACCCAGGATTCTGGACCCAAGTTCTCACCTGCCCACTTCTGTGATCTGGGACCAGACAGTCCTTGCTGTCTGTCCTCCCCAACCCCCACCCCAAAATAACAGGAAGTCTCTTGGGGAAGTCCCCACCCCAATTGAAATGCTGGTTTATCTCCTTTATAGGGCCTCACCCTCTGAATATCCTAAGCAAAGAGGGAACCAGCCCCGGGTGTTACCAAATTTTTACCCATATTTAAGCTCTGAGGACACACGGTATTATTTCCTGGAGTGGGGCCTAATTCCCTAATGGGTTCACTTGCATAAGCAGATTTAGCCAGTTTCTATCAAGAACCTGGGGGTGACAGAGAGCTCTAGAGTGTCCTGACAATTACTGGGATGAGAAGAGCCGACGCAGAAAGGTTGTTAAAGGGCAGGTGGCAAGGAGGAGACTCGGGAATCCCCAGAGACAAGGATGCAGAGATAGAAGTCAAAGGAAGAAACAGACACAAACTGGCTGGCCTGAGCCCGGGAGATAACAACAGTTGGGGAAAGGACAAAGACTGAAATCTCTCTGCCAGCAGAGGCAGAGCCAGCAGCAAGAAAAGGACTCAAAGTGATGGAGGCACAGAGGAGCTGCAACAGGGTGCAGCTGCAGAGGCCAGAGAGCAAAGAGTGCTGAATGGGCCTGACATTGTAGACAAAACCAGGACTCGTTGGCCGGCGAGCTTTGCAAAAGAGAGCAGGGTGGTGGTGCACACCTTTAACTTTAGTCTCTGTACTCCCGAGGCAGAGGAAGACGCATCTCTGTGAGTTCGAGGCCAGCTTGCTCTACACTGCGAGTTCGAGGCTAGCCAGGACTACAAACTAAGAGAAAGCGAGAGGAAGGGCCAGGCAGGAGCTGGGCAGCAGCAGGGGGCCGGCAGAGGCGGACAAAGGCGAAGGGGAGCCGGGCGGGGTCGGGTGGGGCCGCGCCCGCGGGGAAAGGAGGAGCCGCGCGGGCGGCGAGAAAGGGAAGGAAGCCGAGGTGCCGGGCGGGCATGGGGCGCGGGCAGGAAGCGGGGAGGGGCGGCGGGCGGGGGCTCCGGAAAAAACGCCCCGACTTCCTGCCCGCCGGAGCCAGGAAGCCGGAGTCGGGACACCGGGCCCGGGATCGCCGAGCCCGACCTCGGGCGCCCCGCCGGTCACCTCCCCGCTCGGACACCAGGTACACTGTCCCTGGCCCCGCCCGGCCTCCTCCCCCTCCGCCGCCAGGGGAGGAGCAGGGAGGGGACCGGGCGCTGAAGGCCTCCGGGGAGCGCCTGCAGTCGCCTTTCTCTGGCCTCGGTCTTCTCATCTGTCAAAGAGAGCAAAGAGAAAACCCGGTGTGGTGGCACACCCCTGTCATCCCAGAAGTTGGGAAGCAGAGACAGGAGGACTGCCATGAGTTCGAGGTCAGCTTGGGCGACCTAGCGTGACCCTGCCTCAAAAGGAAAAACAAAACAGAGAAGAGAGAGTGAGGAGGAGAGAGAGAGAGAGAGAGAGAGAGAGAGAGAGAGAGAGAGAGAAGAATTTGTCGAGTACACAGTAGGTAGAGATGAACCTAGGCTGGGATCCAGGTTCCCAAAACTGTTCAGCGCAGAACGATAACACCCATTTATCAGCAGGGAAACTGAGGCCCAGGGAGTCGGACTGCCTTGTAGGGACATAGCTGGGACTTGAACTCGAAGCTGTTTCCTGTAAAGCACTGTCCCTGCAATCATGGATGCTTGATTAGAGCTCCTTAAAATAAACAAGAATCTCTGCAGAGTATTCTGAAGCCGAGAGTTACAGAGCGTTAAAAAACGTCTCAGGAAGCTCTTTTTTTACCCCCCCCCCCCCGTGTGTTATTAATTATACTCTGGGAGATGGCTGTAGGGGAGAGAACCGGAAACATATCCGCAATGAACAGATGGGAAGACTGAGGCCTAAAGGGAAGTCATTGCTTTTTTGCAGGTTAGTCTGTCAGGAGAAAAATACATGCTCAAGAGCATGGGTGTTTGATGTTATGGTTTGATTTTTTGTGTCCATGTGGGGGTTTCTGGTTTTGTTTTTTCTTTCCAATTACAGCGGGAGGAGTTGACAGTGGTGACAGAGGGAGTCGGTATACAAGCATTTGGAATTTAATAGGTCTGAGTTAGGGAGGTAGACAAGGTGGGAAGAGCCCATGCGAGGTCCTGATAAGTATTTAGGACCTGAGCGACTTGAAGTTTCTCCTAAGTTGAGCCTTAACCAGGCGCTGGAACCATCAACCACTCCTGCAAAGTGGGCGGGGCCCGGGAGAGTGACAGGGGCAGTCGAAATACGGAAACGAGAGTCCTCCAAGGCAGACCAGAGCGGCCCTATCGGGCCAGCGTGGCGCCGTGTAGTGATAGACCAGCGGGCCGGAGGAGTGGAGTTGCCGAGGCCGGAGAGTGGTAGGAGGCGGGCTAGAGCGGCCGGAGGGAGGAGTGGAGCTGGACGCAAAGGCGGCCTCTGGCTCGGCTAGAGCGACTCTGCGGCGCGGGTGGGGGAACCTGGAGCTCGAGCGCGGAGGCTTCGGTTCCTGAGGCTGCAGTGGCTTGCTTGCTTGCTTCTCTTCCCATCCGACAGGTGAGATAGGCAGCCTTTGGCTGCCGTGAAACCTGACCCCACATGTCTTCCCTGCCACCCACACTGCCACAGTTGCAGAATTATTGAGCGCCCGTGTAGATCAGCCACGTCCCGTGTAAGATTTAGGGCTCGTGAAGACCCGCCACGTTACATAGGTCAATAAGATCGTACATACCTTCCAGGTTTCAGGAAGCCTTTCACGGAGACCCGGCTTTTAACATAAACATAGGCTTCTCATAGATCAAGGCAGAACCCTACAGAACTCACCACACACCACTATGGAGGTCCCATAAACCATTTAGTTTTCCCTTTAGAATCACCATCTCTCTGGATTCTTGAGGCCCACTATGTATCAAATAGAATGTGGGGTTGCATACATTCCAGGGCCCTCTTGTAGTTTTTTTCAAGGCTCCTAGAAGTTCATGGAGACCTGAATAATCCAGTCCAAAGGCCTGTTGAACGTGAGCCCTTAGGACCCAGGCGTCTTTATGTGCTTACTTCTACAGGACCCCTCCACTGCATAAACCTAAACCTGCCCTGACTTCCCCCATCACCCCACCTCCAGAGCCTCAAGTGCAAAATGCTCCTCTGCCGGACAGTAGTGGACTTTGTCGGTTGCTTCATTTTGCCAGCTTTACCTGTACTAATTTTCAAATCCTCTTTGAGCCCAGGTTTTCTGGAGCTGCTGGGTCCATCCTGGGTGATGGCTGAGGTCACAGCAGCCACATCACTTTTCCAGGCACCGTCAGACCTGATGTATCTCAGAGCATAGATGCACATTTTAGTGTCCTAAGGTCAACGTGTTGGGGAGTAGGGGTGGGGGTGGGGGTGGAGTGCCTGAAAGCATTGTTGTGTGCTGAATGTTTAAACTGTGGAGCCAGACTGCCTGAACCTGAATCCTGGCTCTGACTCTTATAAGCCATGCCTCAATTTCCCCTCTGTAAAACTGCAACAAGAATAATACAAACAAACCACCCCTAAAACCAACCCAGATAATGCTGGCCTCATTGGATCAGTAAGAGGATTAAATTTGTTAACATCTACAGACAGACAGACCCTGAACCCTGCGTAGAACCTAACATGTGTGTGCCATCTTTGCTATGTCTGGCACATAGTGAAAACATGTGAAGTGTCAGCCGTGATTCCTTATTATTGTGATAGGGAATACAGAGGAAATGCATGTTAACTGTGTATAAGAACCAGGGTCCTCTGGTGAACATTTGTTCAAATTTCATACCTTCCTTGGGTTCTCTTTTTTTTGGGGGGGGGCAGGGGGTTGAGTTAATAAAGACTTAAGCATGAGAGTTAAGGGGGCCATTTTGAATGATGTGTCTGGTGGCACTTGCTTTGATCCCAGCACTGGGGAGGAGGAGGCAAGCGGTTCTCTTTGAGTTCAAGGCTGGCCTGTTCTACACAGTTCCTGGATAGCCAGGACTACACAGATAAACTGCGTCTCCTGTCTCAAAAAGAAAGAAGATGGGTGTGGGTCTAAGAGAAATGTTTTCTCTTTTTGAGTTAATCTGATTGCTTTGTTTGGTACTGCTCAAGATAACAGGCCTCTTACATGACAGACAAGCATTCTGTCATTGAGCTACACCCCCAAGCTTGGCTCCTTTGGGGTCTCCCAGATGAACATATTTACTGCTTAACTGACAGGAGCATGGGAGTTCCTGATCTGTGGTCATGGCTTCTAGCCTAGAAGGTCTGGCTGTAACATGTGGTCTTTGAAGGCCTCACGTTTCTCAGGGAATGAGTGAGTGTACATGAGTGCTTGTGGTGGGGCAGGTAACGGAGTTGATAGGACTAGGCACAGTGCTTCCCTCCTATAATACCAGAACTTGAGAGACCAAGACAGGAGGATGGCTTCAAGCTTGAGGCCAGAGATCTACAGAGTGAGATCCTGACTAGAGAAAAGAAAAGCAAAAACTCAGTTGATATACCCAGAACAACTCTTAAGTACGACATGGCTTTATCTCTCATAATAACCACTATTACTTTACTGTGTTGGTTTGCAAGTTTATTTATTAAACATTCAACAATCTTCATATCTTGAAATTACCTGAGCTTTTATGGTGGACGGATACAGCTTCTGAGAAAGAATACAAATGGTGCCTGCTTGGGGGAAACCCCACCCATGACTTCTGGACACTCCAGAAAGCATCTTGGTTCAGAGATCAGATTCATAGCGACGGCTCTTTGAGTGCCAGGGAGGAGGCTCATGGAAGAGGGAGAAGGGCGGGTCTCAGGCAACCAGAGTTATAAATAGCTTTGGGGTGTGGGACCCGCCCCCTACTGGTCCACCCCACGCTCTTTCCACCATTCCTTCCCTCCTGACACTGATCCGCACAGCGTTAGTCAGACTAATTAGGGTCTGGAAGATGCTGCTGAAAGGGGAGAGTAGAGGGAAGATGGGATGGGGAGAGAGGAGACACAGCTGTGAAGGACAGCTGTCCGAGATGGGGGAGGAGAGATAGGGATGCAGAGGAGGGGCCAGCAGAAGGGATAGGAAGGTGATGGGTCTGGGAGGAGAGGTGGAGTCGCAGGCTCCAGGGACCACAACCGCTTCAGATTGAAGGGGGATGGCACACACCTGAGAGTGGGCTGTTGAGCCCCACCCTATCCATCATTTTTCTGGGACCATAGCTACAAAAGCTGGGAACTGTAGGGAACCACCAGGCCCAAGAGCTCAAGGTGCCTGACTGAGAGGTTTTGTTTTCTCGTGTAGAGGGAGCTGGAGGTTGGGGGTTCACCATTGACATTTCCTGTGACAGGAAATGGGGCTGTGGGTTCAAAGGCACATCCTGGCCCAGGCCTGCCACAGATCAGAGTGCATTGCCCTCCCCAACCCCAATATTCTTCCTACCTCCTCCTTAAGGACTGTTCTTGTAATTTTGCTTGTTCCAAAGTCCTTCCCCCTTGAGGACCAGCCAGCCCTCTGGGCCCCTGGTCCTTCCTTCTTTAGTGACCCAAATTAGTGGTTTTACCCACAGCCACCCAGCCCACCCGGACCCATGCTCCTGGGCTCCAGCCCACCCACCCCACCCCTTGGTCACTCCGCCTCAGCTGGGCTGTGAAGAGCTCTTTGTCGCCACACAGAGGCTCCATTGAGCTTAGAGGCTGGGGGTTGGGGGTGTTTACTCACCTTCCACACCTGGGCCAGGAATCTGTGAGTAACTGCCCAGCCTCGGGCACTTCCTCCCCGCCCCTAACCACTCCTCCTCTCCGCAGCCCGGCGGAGTCCTGGAGATGGGAGAAGTCCCCGGAGGGGCGGTGAGTGCGGTTGCTGGGAGAAGATCTGAGCCAAGGTGAGGGAGCTCTGGTGCTCTGTGAGGTAGGGAGCCTTGTGGATTGAAGTCACATCTCCCCTTGCAGGCCCCAGGGCCTCCCCGGTCTGGCCTGGTCTCCATCATCATTGGAGCTGAGGACGAGGACTTTGAGAATGAGCTGGAAGCGGTGAGGAGGGTGGGGTGGTAAAGTGTTCACCAGGGCCCAGTTCTCCCTCCTGGGATGTGTTCTCTCTGCTCACATTGTCATCTCCCATCCCGTACCGAGTGTCACCGTCCACCATAGACTCCCACCTGTCTCATTCTAACCCAGCTTATCACTACCCCTCCCCCATTTGACTCACATCCCTTCTCAGTGACATCAAGTTCATCCCTTCTTCCCAACTACTTGCCCTTACTGTCTGGGTTGTAGCATAGGCACATCCACTCCCATTTCCCTGTCATGAAACCATGGAGAGGTGCAAGAGACTGGGTAGGACAAGCCCAGGATGTCCCATCTTTTCCCATGGCACTCAGCCCTCTTGTCCCCGCCCTCCAGAACTCAGAAGATCAAAACAGCCAGTTCCAGAGCCTGGAGCAAGTGAAGCGCCGCCCGGCCCACCTCATGGCCCTCCTGCAGCATGTGGCCCTGCAGTTCGAGCCAGGACCACTGGTGAGGATACAAAGCGGGGGGCAGAGGCTGAGTGAGGCTGGGCAGCTAAGAGGTCTGGAAAATCCAGAACACAGCATGAGTTTTAGGACTAGGACCCCCAGACAAGATATAAAAAGCAGGCATATGATCTAGACAGGCTTGCAGATGCCCAGGTGAGCCTCGTAAGCAGGGAGCCCAGGCCTGAGTACATACAACAGAACCCAGCATCCTCACAGATGTCATGTCCTGCCCTTTTTCCTAGCATCTCCAACTGGTAACACTGTCCCTCACCTAGCTGTCCTTCCTGGTGGGAAGGGTTGGGGGTGGCAGCAAGGTCTTCTCAGCAGGTGTCGCCAGTCAAGAACTTGGTTCCCTTAGCTGGCTCAGACTTAGAGAGCTCTCAGACCTTGATCCAAATAACGGAGACAAACTCCATGTGGTTGCTAACCTAGAAACTTCCTGAGCCTGGCATAATACACACCTGTGATCCTAGCACATTAGAGCCTGAGGCAGGAGGATAGCTACATCTTATAGTCAGCTAAGGCTACATGGCAAGTCTTGACCTCAAACAAAAGAAACTTCCAGGGCCAGGCAGGAGACACCTGGGAGACACAGATATAGAACTGTGTGGTCCAGAAACACCTATAGAGTAAAAACCCCAATAGAGTAGAAGCCCCAGTCCCTGACTTAGCAAGAAGCCACAGCACTGGTTGGGGAGGGTGGGTGGGTAGGTGGTGTGGGAAAGGGGGGTTATTAGGTCAGAGCATGGGGATTAGGCCTCTTCCTAAGGAGACTCGATACCACCCAGCACAAGCTACTTGACAGGGGATGTCCAAGGGTCTTACACTGCTTGAAAATGCACAGAGGGTCCCCCTGACCCAGAAATCTAGGAGACTAAAAGAATCATGGGCAGGGACACCCAGGGGTGAAGACAGATGGACACAGAAGGGCTGGGGCTATAGCTCAGTCGGTAGAAGAGATGCCTAGCAAGTCCAGGAGCGTAGTGCTCCAGGCTTGTGATCCCAGCATCCAGCAGGAGAGGAGGATCCAGGAGCATAGTGCTCCAGGCTTGTCATCCCAGCAGAAGAGGAGGAGCCTCAGCTACTTAGCAAGTTTGAGGCCAGCCTGGGCTACATGAGACCTTATCTCAAGAACAAAAGCATGAACTGGAAGGCTGAGGCTAGTTGTTCTGACATCACACTTTAGGAACTCGTGGAGAATGGAGAAATGGATACAATCTCTCCATCTGTATTCTTGGGAAAAGCAGCCGTCCCTCCCCAGGTAGAGAAATGCTGCCCTTGCCTAACTGTTGGAGCTCAGAAGTTTCCCATCCTAGCCCTTACTTGACTCAAGGACTACTGGAAGCGCTCTGCTTGACCAGATGGCTTCTGGTGTTGGGGGAGTTGCCCTTGATGCAGCTCCTCATCTGCCATATTGTGGAAATGGGGAATGGGAAGCTAGCCTGGTCTACACAGCAAGTTCTAGGACAGTGAGTGCTACATAATAGAGAGACTCTGTCTCTAATCAATCAATCAATAAATAAATAAAATTAAGAATAAAATTTAAAAAGGAGAAAGAAAATAAGGTAGAAAGATGGGCACAGAAGGGCTGAGACAGGCAGAGGATGGAAGAACTGACATACATGGATGTGCTGAAACCAGTAAATATAAAATGTTCTGCCGCCAGTCAGTGGTGGAGCACACTGTTAGTCCCAGCACTCGGGAGGCAGAGGCCAGCCTGGTCTACAGAGTGAGTTCCAGACAACCACTGCTACACAGAGGAACCCTGTCTCGAAAAACCAAAGACCAAAAGAAAAAGAGAAAAAAAAAAAAAAGCTCTGCCTGCAGGGAGTGTCCTCAAGCACAAGTAAGGACATGTCACTTGCCAGGCAGCAGCTGTGGGAGTCACTCAGTGTCCCCGTGCATTTCCAGTGTCACCCACCAAAGGCTGGCACACAGGCAACCTCAGGAGACGCCTGTCAAGAATGAGTGAGCCCCACTTGCCCGCCCATCTATTGTCCCTCACTGCTCCGTGTCCTAGGCAGATTGCTCATGGTGTTTATGGCTAGCCAGAGACGGCTGCCTACGTTTGAGCCTGGCTTTACCATGTGACATTGAGCAGGCATATTTATTCATTGTTGGTACTGAGGATTGAACTCAGGGCCTTAGCCATGCTAGGCGACACTCCACCACTGAGCTGCCTCCCAAACCCTCATTCTTTTTATTGTGTGTGTATTATGTGGTGTATGTGTGTTCATTTGGGCATATGAATGTATGTGTACATATGCATTGTGTGTGTAAGTCAGCGGTCAACATTGGGTATCTGCTTTGATCTCCTTCTACCTTATTTTCTTTCTCCTTTTAAATTTTTTCCTTCCCTCCCTCCCTCCCTCCCTCCCTCCCTCCCTCCCTCCCTCCCTCCCTCCCTCCCTCCCTCCCTCTCTTTCTTTCTTCTTTCTTTCTTTCTTTCTTTCTTTCTTTCTTAGAGATAGGGTCTCTATAATGTAGTACTCACTGGCTGTCCTGGAACTCACTGTGTAGACCAGGCTAGCTTTGAGCTTATAGAGATCACCTGCTTCTGACTCCCAAATGTTAGAATTAAAGTCATGCACCACTACACCCCAGCTCTTTTTAAAACTGTTCTTACTAAATTTTAATTTATTTTGTGTACATGTGTGTGGGTGCCCGTGTGTGCATGCATGCATGCCATAGCATATGTGTGAAGGTCAGGACACCCCCTAGGAGTCAGTTCTCTCTTTCCATCATGTAGTTCCCAGGGATTGAACTCCCGTTGTCAGGCCTGGTAGTAGGCAGAGCTAAGCAACTGGTCCATCTTATTTTTGACACAGGGGCTCACGATCAGGGAGCTCATCTGATTGGCAAGTCTGCCGAGTGTGAGCTCCAGGAACACACCCCCAAGGTCCACAGGCACAGGCTGCCCGGCTTGGTTTTTACATCCGAGCTAGAGATGCAACTGCTGCTCGTCACTCGTAGCCTCTGCTTCCCTTCTCAGTTATCCTTGTAACCTATCCTCTGGCTTTTCTAAAGATGGTCTTATATGGAGCCATGAACTTGCAGTGGTCCTCCTACTTCCCCTTCGAGCAAGCGTTGGGAGGTGCCGGCAATGCTGGCTTTACCTTGTATTTTGAGATAAGCTCTCTAAGTTACCCAGGGCTTCCTTGAACCTGCGATCCTTTGACCGTGCAACTTAAATGGTTTTCTGTCTTTCCTTTTGATGATGTTTTGTTTTTTGAGACAAGGACTTTGAACTCCTCCCTGGTCTTCCTGCCTGCAGTCCCAGGGCCGGGACTGCAGGCCGGTGCCAAGGCACTCAGCTTTGAACTCCCAATTCCATGCCCTTGTTTTTAGAAATAGGCAGGGTCTCATATAGCCTCGCTTGGCCTCACACTCACAAGTATTCAAAGCTGATCTGAACTTCTGATCCTCCTGCTTCTACCTGGAAAGTGATGGCATCACAGTCATGCACCACTGTGCCTGGGTTCAAGGTTCACACCTACAAAATGGTGGTAATGGTGGTCTCAGCGATGGGACAGGTTCCTAAATTGCCTCTGGTGTGCCCTGAATCCTCAGAATAGCTAGTAGAGATAGCTAGTAGTAAAATTGTAAAGGAGGAAGAAACTGTCAGAGCAGTGACCCTGGGGAGTCTCGGGAGAGCAACCTAGACCACTGGGCTAGAGGTCAGAGTGTGCTTCATGGAGGAAGTCATGTCTGAACCCCACAGACACACAGTGGTCACAGAGCCGCTGAGGCTATCCAAAGAGGGAATGTGGCGATTGGGGCCCAGAGAAAGAGTCCTGCCCTGTGTGTCCCCAGCTCTGCTGCCTGCATGCAGACATGCTAAGCTCACTGGGCCCCAAAGAAGCCAAGAAGGCCTTCCTCGACTTCTATCACAGTTTCCTGGAGAAGACTGCGGTGAGACACACTTCTCACTACCCCTGTCCCTCTCCCAGTATCCACCTGTGGAGGTGCCTGGGTCCTCCCTCAGACCCGTCCCACCAAGGCCTCTGGGGGTACATCTCTTGCCACCTCACTCCTGTCTCCCCTGAGCAGGTTCTGCGGGTGCCGGTCCCTCCCAGTGTTGCTTTTGAACTTGGTAAGAAGAGAAGGGGTCTGGGGATAGGGAGGGGCAAGCCTCTTGGGATGGAAGCCATGATTCAGTCATTCATTCTTGGTGGTGGCAGCCCAGGGAAATACTGGAACTCGTGGATGGGGACAGTGACTGGTAGGTTGGGAGCCAGGCCCCTGGGATGTGGCGCCTAGCCCTTGCATGCACGTCTGTAGATCGCACGCGGCCTGATCTCATCTCTGAGGATGTCCAGAGGCGGTTCATACAAGAGGTGGTACAGAGCCAGCAGGCAGCCGTGAGCCGTCAGCTCGAGGACTTCCGCTCCAAGCGGCTCATGGGCATGACGCCCTGGGAGCAGGAGCTAAGTCTGCTAGAGCCCTGGATTGGAAAGACCGAGGCAACTATGAGGCCGGGAGCGGCATGTTGCGGAGCGGCTGCTCTCCCACCTAGAGGAAACCAGTGAGTGGGTCATGGGAATCAGGCTCCAGTTGTGGGGTCCCCCCAGTGTTGGTCTTAGTGTTTGTGTTCTTGTCCCATCATGAGTTGAACTCCGCCTAACTCCAACAACTTTGGGGTCCCATTGAAGTTTCTGGGTCTTGTCCGTGGTCGTGTGTTTGGATCTGGCACTTGTGTCCTCTGGAATGGACCTTCTGAGGCCTCTTTTTCTTCTGCTTGCCTTGCTTACTGAGAGATCACAACCCGGAAGTGAGCCTCAGTGGACAGGGAAGCCAGCTTCTGTGGTTTCAATGTGAATTTCTTTCTTTCAGACATACCATCTCTACAGATGAAGAGAAAAGGTGATGGCCGTGGGGAGGGCTGTGAGGGAAAGGCATAGTCTGGGCCCGAGGAGGCTGTGGCCTCCCCGGAGTGGCACCTCGCTCCTGGCTCGGGAGCCACCCTTCCCTCTAACCACAGGAAGTGGTTGAGGGGTTGGGGGGGGACTGTGTCTGCCCTAGGTGGGCCCTCACTTCATTGTCCCCTCCCTCAGTGCTGCCGTGGTCACCGCCATCAGCCTGTATATGCGCCACCTTGGGGTCCGGACCAAGAGTGGGGACAAGAAGTCGGGGAGGAATTTCTTCGGAAAAAGGTGCTGAGGTCAAGCCTGGCCCTGTCTTCTCTGATAATCCCTGGGGAGGCCGAGAGCCCAGGTCCTGCAGTCACTCCCTGCATTATGTCATTTTGAAAACGATAGCCTTCCTTTTCATCATCTTCCCACAGGTGATGGGGAATCGGCGGTCAGACGAACCCCCCAAGACAAAGAAAGGGCTGAGCAGTATCCTAGATCCTGCCCGTTGGAACCGGGGAGAGCCATCTGGTAAGAGGGCTAGCCTCAGCCTTGCCCACTCTGTGGGTCCCAGGCCACCCAAGATCACTGTCACACTCTTTTGTTTCAGCTCCAGATTGTCGACATCTGAAGGTCGAGGCTGATGGTAATGAACCCGTAGCTAGGGTATCCATCCAGGTCTGAGGGAGGAGGGCTGGGGTCTGGTCCCCTGGGTCTGAGGGAGGAGGGCTGGGGTCTGGTCCCCTGGGTCTGAGGGAGGAGGGCTGGGGTCTGGTCCCTTGGTCTGAGGGAGGAGGACTGGGGTCTGGTCCCTGGGTCTGAGGGAGAAGTAAACAGTATGTAGAGAACTGAGCATGGAGGAGGGTCTGGTGTGGAAGAAGACTAAGAGCACAGTATCGTAGTTCCCTGGATGCAGTAGCAGATAAGACTAGAAGCCTCTGTTTTATTTCCCATTTTCCCGCTCTTCCTTGTCTTTCCAGCAGAGAAGCCAGGCCCTGCAGACCGGAAGGGAGGCCTGGGTATGTCTTCTCGGGACAGGACTGTTGGGACTCCCGGGCAGGACAACCCAGGAGTCTCCCTGCACCCTCTGTCTACAGACAACGTTGACTCCCGGGAACCAGGTAAGCATTTCTGAGTTGGGACAGGAACACCACGAGCCCCTCAGCCCCTACTCAGATGAAAGCGCCTGTCTCAACGAGATCTCTCCTTTGCACTTAGCATTTTCTTTAGCTCCTGGTCAGGAATAGTAATTGCCTCCTGCCTTAGTTTACCCTTTGAGCTCTGACCTCTTTGTTGGTGTCATGTCTCCTCATCCCTGAACTAGGTTTCTTGTGTTGTTTTTGTCTGGGGCTTTGGTTTTAGCACTGGGGGTTGGAACTCTCCTCTTCACACTTGGTAGGCGAGCTCTCTGCCACCAAGCTACCCCGTAACCCCCACTGCTGCACTTTAGGCCAACGCCGTACTGATGGGCTTATCCCTCCTGACCTATAATCCAACTGCTTCCCACAGTCCCTGGGGCTCATTTCCTGGAATCTCAGTGAGGAATGTCCACATGACATTCTTATGTCATCTTGAATAGTGAACCCCAAAGCCCCATGAGTTGACTGTGTCATTCTCCTTAGAGCTTCAGGTCTCTTCTCTTAGCCCTTAGATCCCGGAAGCTTGTGTAAGCTGGGTTCAGGTCCCTCCTGCAGCTTACTTGTGCTGTGCTCTGGAAGCCATGTCCCTTTCTGGACTCACTCACCTCTCAGTGGGTCTGTCTGGTTCCCTTAAGGCTATGGGGACAGAGGACTGTCGGCCTCCACTCTCCTCCTGTCTTGGGCGGGAGGACTCCATTAGTTCTGTGACAACACCCCCTCCTTCTGGTGTTCCCCCTCCAGTGCTCTGAGGTCTGAACACGTTTCTGTCCCCGGACACTGAATCCTGAGTGAGTTGGTGGCTGACAGGCACTGAGTGTCTTCCAGCCCTCCCTCTCTGCACAGGTCAGGGGAACTGAGACAGCTACAGAGTACAACTCCACATCAGAGGCCGTCCAACCAGCTCTCTTCCCCTCACCCACACCCCTCTGTCCATAGGTGTAGATACCCCGCAGGAGCCAGGGGATACACCTCAACAGGGCCCTACAAGCCTGGAGCCCCTGGTGCCTCCAGAGAGCACGGAGGACAAACGGCGAGACTGAGAGGTGTCTGCTGTGGTGCTGGGAGGGCCTGGGCAGACAGGGCAGCATAGAGGGCCCGGGGAGGGTGCTTGGGATTGCTGCTGCAGTCTGCACCTGCCTGTCCAGTCGTCTCTGCTGCTGGATCTCCTTTTCTGCCTGTGTCTGGGCTTCTTCTGTCCTCTTCCCTTCCCCCTCCCCCTCCTCTTCTTCCTCCTCCTTTTCTTCCTCTCCCCCTCTTCCTCCTCTTCCTCTTCCTCTCCCCCATCTTCCTCCTCTTCCTCTTCCTCTCCCTCTTCCTCCTCTTCCTCCTCTTCTTCCTCTCCCACACCTCCTCCATCTCCTCCCTTGTTCTCTTCACCCTCTGTTTCCAGCCTTCTCTGGCCAGGTTCTCTCCGGCTCCTCCCCTCCCCACTCAGCTTCCTTCACCTCTCATTCTCACCCCTCTCCCTCTTCTCAGTAAGCTCTGCCTCCCTCGGGACCCTGCTCCTGGTGTCCCTTGCCCCTCTGTGCTCCAAGCTGCTGTGTCCTGGGGGCCTTGTCCCCCTCACAGTTGGGGGGCATGCTCTGCCCCCTGCCCGTCCTTGTGCTGCTGCTTTGGGGAACCCTTGGTGGGTATGGGGAGCTGGGTTGGGCATACCTGGTCCACCTCTGACCCTGTTGCCCTCTCTCCCCAGAAGGTGGAAGAGGTGGGTGCCTGGGCCCTGGGTGGGGGGAGGGCCAGCCCTCCCCCATCTCTCCCAGCCCCTCCCCCTCCCTATGGCCACCTCCTCCCCTTCACCCCCTGTGAGGGGAGGGGTGGGTAGGTACGTCACCCTCCCGATTGAGCTAAGTATGAAAATCCCTTCTCCTTGTCCCTTTCCCTGACCCCAACCTCAGGGAAGGGAGGGGGGCTGGTCCTTTGGCCATAGTGGGTTTCAATCAGCGCACCAAATCTCAGTACCCTTGGGGCCACTCCCAGCCCCAGGTACCTCCCAAGTCCATCACTTCTGACCCTCTCTTCTCTCTTCTGTTGCTTGTTTCATCCCTGACCCGGTCTCCCCTGTTCCTGTCCTGGTCTGTCCGGTCTGTCTTGTCTGTCCTGGTCTGTCCTGTCTCTGTTCCTGCCTGGTCTCCCCTGTTGGCTGTCCCTGCCCTGCCCTGGTCTGTCCTGTTCGTCCTGGTCTGTCCTGTCCCTGTCCTGTCTCTGTTCTGGTCTCCCCTGCCCCTGCCTGGTCTCCCCTGTTGGCTGTCCCTGTCCTGGTCTTTCCTTGTCTCTGTCCTGACCTCTGCCTGACTCTGTCCTTGGCCTCGGGGTCCAGGCTATCAGGGCGTCTGGGGCGCTCAGAGAGCCTGCGGGTGAGTGACCGCCGCCGGCCTTCCCGGGGTAGCCTCGGGGCTAAGGGCCGGGGTGGGGGCCGTTCCCGGAGCGACGTGGACATGGACCCGAGCTCCGCCACGGCCGTGCTTGGCCCTACCGACGAGCCACGTACGTCACTTCCCCCTCATAAGCTGAGGAAGCCTAGAGAGTTGGGAGGTGGTGGGTTGATGCTAGACTCTGAAAGAAATAGACAGCCAGTGTCTGAGGTTGCTAGGGCCAGCCGTGGACAGCACAGGCCATTGAGGGGTTGGGAGGTGGGACACTGCTATCTAGAGATCTGGGGATTGGTCTGTATCATGGCCACAGAGGGGTTGTAACTAAAGAAGAGCAAGAGGCTCCCCTGGGCGACTCCAGGATACAGCCTAACAGTGCCTCTGTCCACAGCCCGAGCCCGGAGATGGTGGGGAGCCAGGACGGTCAGGCCTGGAACTGGAACCAGAAGAACCCCCGGGTGGAGGGAACTGCTGCCCCCAGACACCCTGCTCAGCCTGCCCAAGAGCCAGGTGAAGCGGCAGGAGGTCATCAGCGGTGAGTGCTCCCCTGGAGTCCTCACAGCACACAGGGATGCTAGCCAGTGCTGGCTGAGGCAGAATCCCAGAGCGCATGAGAGCCGCTGCTTCCCAACAGAGGCAGCGGGTGCATGGGCTGTGGAACAGACAGTGTAAGCCGAGTGCCACTGTCGGCCGTGCTTCAGCGCTAGCAGCTCTGAGCTTCCAGATCAGTGTGGCTGCCTGGGCTGAGGTCAGGAGCCAGATACAGCAACGCCTGTCATCCCAGCCACATGCCTGGGGAATCAGGCGGCCAAAGGGAAAGAGGATCAGACGTTCAAGGCCAGGGCCCAGGAGGTGCCTTGCTGGGTAAAAGGGACCTGCGGCAAAGCCTGACAGCTGTCAGGACCCACATGCTGGGAGAGAGCCACCTCCACAAGCTGTTCTCTGACCGCCACATGGGTGCTATGGTATGCCCGAATGGGTGTGCATGCGTGTGTGTGTGTGTGTGTGTGTGTGTGTGTGTGTGTGTGTGTGTGATTTTTTTTTTTTTTAAGGAGGAAATCCACATTACCCTCAGCCTTTGGAGTCAGTAGCAGGTGGATCTCTGTGAGTTCCAGGCTGAACTGGACTACACACAAGTTCCAAGACTGTATCAAGAGAGACTGTCTCTAAACACTAACATTGCAGTAGCAATGAAGCAGTTGTATGCTTGGGGGTCGCCACAGCATGAGGAGCTGTGTTAAAGGGTCTTCACGATGGGAAGGTGGAGACCCGCTGCTCCAGAACCTGTTCCCTCCCTAGTGATGCTTCCTGTTTTGGGCCTGCAGAGCTGCTGGTGACCGAGGCAGCGCACGTGCGTATGTTACGGGTACTACATGACCTTTTCTACCAGCCCATGGCGGATGGCGGCTTCTTCCCTTGGAGGAACTGCAGAACATCTTCCCCAGCCTGGATGAACTCATCGAGGTGCACTGTGAGTGCCAGCCGCCGCCCCCTCTCCTCCCCATCCCACCCAGCTCCCTCCTGCCAGGCCTCATACAGCCAGCACCCACCCCTCCTCTGAGTCCCCCCCCAGGCGGCCTGGCCTACTCTGGGGTCACACATTCCTGTCCACCACAGCATACACCCAGAGGTACATACACACTAAACAAGCACATGAAATGTGTATAACAGCCCACCAGCCCCAAGGAGCAAACCCACAACTGCAGCCTGAGCCAGCAGCAGCCCAAACCAGGCATCTCAGTCTCTTGGGTGCCAATAAAGCACCTCCTTTCCTGCCCCCACAGCCCTGTTCCTGATTGCTTGATGAAGCGGAGACAAGAGAGTGGCTACCTCATTGAGGAGATTGGCGATGTGCTACTGGCCCGGGTGAGGTGGCCCCACATGGCCCTGGACACTGACTCTCCATCCTGCATACCCCAGGGATCTGGGGCCCAGGCGTGTCCTACCTTAGGCTTCCTTTCTGAATGTTTTGACAACCTCACCTGAGGCCTCCCCTTCCTGAATCTTCCTGCAGTTCGATGGTGCTGAGGGCTCATGGTTCCAGAAGATCTCCTCCCGCTTCTGCAGCCGCCAGTCATTCGCGCTCGAGCAGCTCAAAGCCAAACAGCGCAAGGAGCCTCGATTCCTTGCCTTTGTGCAGGTGAGGTGGGACACGAGCCGGGTGTGATGAGGACACGGTGTGGTGTCCCGGTGTGAGGGATGAGGGCTCGAACTAAACTCTGGGTCTTACAAGAGAAGGGCTATGGGCATGACCCTGGGCTACCCCTGTGCTGCCTGCTTGCTCCTCAGGAAGCTGAGAGCCGCCCACGATGCCGGCGCCTGCAGTTAAAGGACATGATCCCCACTGAGATGCAGCGACTGACCAAGTACCCACTGCTGCTGCAGAGCATCGGACAGAACACAGGTACCCTCCCTCTAGCCTTCCCTGACCATGGCTGCTGGGTGAGGACATGCCAGCTGGGGCTTCACACCACGCCCTTTGCCTGCAGAAGAGCCCGCAGAGCGGGAGAAAGTGGAGCTTGCGGCCGAGTGCTGCCGTGAGATTCTGCACCACGTCAATCAAGCCGTCCGTGACATGGAGGACCTGCTGGTGAGCCGGGGCATGGCTCCACCTGGGACAGGCCACGGTGGGGAAGGGACATGCACCTGGCTCACAGGTCAGTGTCCAGGAGTCAGTTGGCCTTTGGTGTCTTCCTCTCAGGACTTCTGGAGGTCAGTCATGGACCTCAGCTTGTCCCCCGAAGTTGGCCTTGTTTTACTGCTTACCCATCCACCTCGGAGTCGCTGAGGGTCAGCCCTGGGCCTGGTTTAGCTCCCTGTAACCCTCCTGTCTCTGTCCTAGCGGCTCAAGGATTACCAGCGGCGCCTGGACCTGACTCACCTACGGCAGAGCAGTGACCCATGCTGAGCGAGTTCAAGGTGAACCCTGTAGTCTTCCTTCAACTCTCCTTGGCCCTGTGCCCAAGGGGGGTCTTATGTACAGTGCAGCCGAGAATGTGTCCAGGGAGTCTCCATCCCCACCTCCTTCCAGAGGGTGTCCATGGTGACCCCTGACCTCAGTCCCTGGTCCTTGGCTGTTCAGCTTGCTGCCCTCCCCTCCCTTCATCACCTTAGCTGACCATGGCCCCTTCCTGCCTCAGAACCTGGACATCACTAAGAAGAAGTTGGTCCATGAAGGCCCCCTCACGTGGCGAGTAACCAAAGACAAGGCCGTAGGTGAGTGCACGCACAGGTGTGGGGGCCGGGCATAGAGGTCAGCTGTGACCCTGCTGCCTCCCCCCAGAGGTGCATGTGCTCCTGCTGGACGACCTGCTGCTCTTGCTCCAGCGCCAGGATGAGAGGCTGCTCCTCAAGTCCCACAGCCGGACGCTGACACCCACGCCTGACGGCAAGACCATGCTGCGGCCTGTGCTCCGGCTCACCTCTGCCATGGACCGAGAGGTGGCCACCGGTGAGCTGGGGCAGGTCGTCTGAGCACAGTCACCTTGTGACGGGGAGGGGAAGTCTCTAAGAGCCACAGAGCCCACTCTGGGAAGGCACAGAGACTGAGAAGGGTCCGAGTGAGGCAGAAGTGGGCAGGACTAAGTAAGGATGGCAGAGTCGAGGCGTAGACTGTCATCGCAGGACCCGGGAGGCTGAGGCCAGAGGATCTTGAGTGTCAGGTGCTTGGACTACAAAGGACCACCCTGTCTCAAGAAACTAAAAATAGCCATGCTTGGTGGCACACACCTTTAATCCCAGCACTCAAGAGGACAGAGGCAGGCAGAGTTCTGAGTTTGAGGACAGCCTGGTCTACAGAGTGAGTTCTGGGACAGCCAGGGCCACACAGAAAAACCTTGTCTGGAAAAACAGCAAAATACAAAACTAAAAATAAATAAAAATATAGGGAACTGCCTACATTTACAGAGAAGCATAGTCTGCCCAACGGGTTTTGGTTGTTGTTGTTTGTTTTCCCACAATGCTGGCCTCCCTTTTAGGAATTGTGGGTACTTAGAGCATAAGCCCAGGACAGAGAGTTTTGCAAGCATTGCTGAGGGGTTGTGCTAGAGCCACTGATGGTGGAGGACAGCCTAGGCTCTGTGGCCCGATGTGATCAGGGCTGTGGAGGAGGACCTCAGTATTAGCAGGACAGTGAGTGTGAACTGTATCACATGAGGGGGGAATAGCAGACAGCGCCCAGAAGGGGGACACACACTAGGAACTCAGCTCCAAGCCACATCTCTCCCCTCCCTGTGCAGATCACAAAGCTTTCTACGTCATTTTTACCTGGGACCAGGAGGCCCAGATATATGAACTGGTGGCACAGACATCGTCAGAACGCAAGAAGTGAGTCCCCAAGGATGGTGTGAAGGTGTGTGTCCTGAACAGAGTGGGGTTTAGGTGTGCTGACCACCTCTGGTCTTGTCCTGTCTCCCCAGCTGGTGTGCCCTCATCACCGAGACTGCTGGATCCCTCAAGGTCCCTGCCCCTGCCTCCCGCCCCAAACCCCGGCCCAGCCCAAGCAGGTAAGGGGTCAAGGAGAGAGCTGGAGAAGGGAGTGTGGAGATTGTGTCCCTGTGCATCTACAGAACTTAAGCCCCAGCGCATGTACAAATGCGTGTGCTGAGTCCAGCACAGCCTGCCTCCGGCTTGTGTACCCCAACCTGCCAGTCTCTGGACCAGGGATATGGGGTCACTCGTCGCTTTCCTCCCCAGCACCCGAGAACCCCTGCTCAGCAGCTCTGAGAACGGCACTGGAGGCGCAGAGATCGCTCCAGCTGATAGTAAGTCTCAAGGTCATTGGCTAGGGGAGGGCATGAAACCAGACAGGATCTGAGTGCCCTCTCGTCTGCCCACCCAGCCCGGACAGAGCGGATCCTCAGCGACCTCCTGCCTTCTGCAGACCAGGCCAGAGGGCCAGCTTGCTGCCACAGCCCTTGAGAAAGGTAGGCCAGCCCTGCACCCCTGGGTCTGGTATCTAGTCAAATGGTGCCTCTAGTTGAACTAGAGGAAGGCTCCATCTTTCAGATTTATGTCCACGAATCGAGAAACCCTCCCAAATCCCTTCTTTAGCAACTCTCCTACCTGGATGCTAAGTTCAGCTTCTCCAGCCTCAGGCCCTGCCCCATCCTAACCCTTTTGACTGATAGCCGCCTCGTCCCTCAGCTGTCAGCTGGCCCTCAGCCCCCTGTCCCTGGTGACCCTGTTCCTCTTGCCTTGCCCAGTACTGTCCCTGAAACAGATCCTGTTACGCACTGAGGAAGACAGTGGAGCGGGGGCTCCCCGAGATGGGGATGGAGTGCCTGGTGGTGGTGGTGCCCAGGGCCCCGAGCACACCCAGGAGATTGAGGAAAACCTGCTTAGCCTAGAAGTGGCCATCAGACAACTGGAGGTATGCCTGAGGGCTGGGGACTTGGGCAGGCTGTGGAGGGAAAGGTATCCCTCATCTGTGATCCCCTCCAGGAGTTAGAAGAGGAATTTTGTCGCCTAAGACCCCTCCTGTCTCAGCTTGGGGGGACTCTGTCCCCCAACCTGACTGCACCTGAACGCTCTCCTCAGACAGGTGAATGGGGAACTGGGGTCAGGGTGCTGTTCTAAGGATGGAAGTGGTACCCTTGTCCCACCCTTTTCCCTCCCTCTCTCGTGTTTGTTACCCTTAGGCCTTTCATGAAGAGAAGAGTGGGGGAGAGGATGCGAGGGGCCCCCACCCCCACAGCTGCCACAGCATCTCACACCCCAGAGGCCTTGAGCAGAGGGAGATTGGCTGAACTTGATAGCGGACCTGCTCCGGTCCCTGCCTCCCACCCTGGCCTCTGCCTTTCTCCCGCCTGCCTTCTGCTTGGGGGACTCAGGGATTCACTCCCAGAGTACCCCACAATCCCCATTTTCAGGCCATCTCAGTATTGCCTATGGGGGGGTAACCCCTCCATCCCCTACCCCAAGTGCCTTTGCTCTGTTTTTATATCCTGGATTGGAGGTTTATTTTTAATATATATTATCTAAGGAGAGATCTGTGTGTGTGAGGGCGTCGGGCAGTGGGCCTCATGTCTGGGCCTGTCCTTGACTGATTGGGTCTGACCCGTGTCACCTCCATGACTCTTGCCTCCTTTCAAGCTCTCTATCCATCCATCCATCCATCCATCCATCCATCCGCTTGTCTTACAGTTTTATTTAGTATATTATGGGTGGGGTGCACATGTGTGCCACATCAGGGGACAGCTTGTGGGAGTTGGTTCTCCTTCCGCCATCTGAGTCCCAGAGCTCAAACTCAGGTCGCCAGGCTCGATGACAAACCCCTGTACCAGGGCGTCCACACGCGTGCGCGCTGCGTGTGAGGTGTGTCCTTGGTCATCAGAATGAGGCACCCACATCGCACTCTCTTCTTTTATTTTTGTAGTAAACTCTGAAAGTGGCTGTGGGATTTCCAAGGGAGCCAGTGGGGAGAGGCCCCTCCTGGGTGGGGCTGGGCGGGGTTATTGCTCTGAGCTCACTGTCCCCAGGGGGACCTGTGTGGGAGGATTTCAAAAGAGGGGCTGCCACTGGATTGGGGACACTGCCACACGAACACGCAGGTCACAGCACATAGGAGGTCAGGGGAGGCTGGGCGCCGTATTGCACTTTGAGAGTGGGGCTGGGCGGTTACCCCCTCAAATCTGAACCTGGGAGGAGACTAGAGGCCAGCCTGTTCCTCTCCACTGTGTGGAGAAGGCGTGGCCTCCGCTCGGGGCTTGGAAGTGGCCAGGAGGGTGCCAAGGGCTGGTCCTGGGCCTTGGACTGGTGTTAAGGGCAGACCAAGTAGAAGAAGCTTCATGGGTGACTGCCCTGGTCACCAGCAGGATCCACCCCACACCTGCTCAGCTGCCGCTACCCCCTTTGCCTGACTTGGTTTTGGGGGACACTGGTAGACCCTCATCGCCCTCGCTGTCAGAGCTGCAGCCGCTGACATCCGTGATCTCCAGCTCAGAGTCACTGTCCTCCTTCCCAGCCAGTGTGGTCTCTGGACCTCCAGTCCCCGGCAGTGCCAGGCGAGGGGCCACTGCCAGCCCTGAGGGGCGCTCAGGGCCCAGGCCCTCCCCTGTTGCAGCAAGCAGGGGTGCAGCCATGGGCCCTCCCCCTGTTCCTGCAGCGGGCAAGTGGCCCAAGGAACCCAAAGGGCTGGGGTAGAAGTGAGGTGGGTAGAGAGAGGGGGGCAGCTTGGGGAAGGGGCCCGTGAGGTATGGGTTAAAGTTCCAGGGTACTCAGGGAAGGCGCGGCCATAAGGACCCAGCAGGCTGGGTGGCTTGGAGTAGCCGGTGGCACCTGGAGGGGCACAGGGAACAGATCAGGCTGGCCCACTCTCTTTTGGGAGCCTGCTTGCATGGTGTGTGTGCCTCCTCCATGGTCTTCCTACTCTTCCCAGTGATTCCACTAAGGGTCTCCCACCTTCCACTTCACCCCCCACTTCTCCCCCTATTCCTTTAGCCTGCCTTCCCCCAAAACCTTCCTGCCAAGTAGCCAACTCCCTCCCATTAAGTTGCTCTGCAGCAGAGCATTCTGTGCCTTGATTGGTTGTCTTAGAAATGTTCCCATTATGTAATCCAAGTTGGCTTCCAACTTGTAATCAACCTGCCTCGGCCTCCCAAGTGCTGGGTCTCGTGGAGCCCAGCTTGACACTGCACTGGTCTGTAGTTCAGAGCAAGCCTGGGCTCGGTTCTCCAGCCTCTGTCCCTGTGCTGGGATCGCTGGTGTGTGCCCACACCCAGCTGCTGCAGTGTGGATTGTAACCCGCTTCCTCCGAGCCACTCTGACTCCGCCCTCCGTGGCTTGTAAACATATGTACCCACACACAGACTATAGACACATCTCTGCCTGGATCTCCCCCACTATCTTGTCTCCTGGAGTCCTCTCTCTACCTGTGCAGATCCCCTCCCCCAACCCCAGGCCCTTACCAGAACCCAGGAATGGGAAGGGGCTGTCCAGACGTAGTTTATCCGTCTCTGGGGTGAATAGGGGTGTCCGACCCCCTGGCTCTCCTAGGCGTGGGGTAGAGAACAGGTTCTGCAGGGTCTGGAGAGGGAGGTAGGGAGGTGGTACTGCTTAGCCCCCTCTGGAGAGGATCCTGATTCAGGGACACTAAACACCCCTTTCCAGCACTAAGATTCCAGTATCCAGACTCACCTCGGGGGTCAGGGGTGGAGCATCTGGCCCAGGTGCCCCAGCAAAGGGCCCAGGGGTCAGCAAGAGTGGGGAGCCAGTGGCGGCGGCAGCCACATCCAGCAGTGGGTAATTAACAAGTACAACTTTGCTGAAGTTGAACTTGTAGGTGAACCTCTTCCCTTTGGTCTTGTGGAGAATGCGCTTGTTGTAGTAGTAACTGTGGGAGAGAGGACGGGGTACTGGGGAGGGGCAAGCAAGGGGTGGGGGAGGGCAAGGGAGGGGCAAACGAGGGGTGAGGCAGCAGCTGGGCTCAGGTTCCTCTTGTCGCCACCCCCACCACTTTCCACTCACAAATACTGAGATCCACTGGAATTTAGTCCTAGGATACAGAGGGAACGCCCCCACCTTGGGGGGGGGTGGCCCAGAAGGGACAGTGAAGGGAGAAGAGAGCAGGAGCGGGGAGGGGGGTCTGGCCCACAGCCCCTCCTCACCGCAGGGCCCGGCTCAGCTTGTCATAATTCATGTGGGGCTTGCACTTTCGAATGCCCCATAGGCGGGCCACTTCATCAGGGTCCTTGATGACGAATTCCCCGTAGTCCCCCTGCCAGGCGATGACGCCCTGGTACTCCTCCTTCTGCAGCAGCTCCAGGATAAAGTGCCACAGCTGGATCTGCCTCGAGCCAGGGGATGACTCCGGCTTGTAGGCCCAATCTGGGAAGGCAAACCCTAAGGCCAGGAGACACGGAGGCCTTAAGGTTAGGAACTGTTGGGGGCTCCAGGTATTCTGAGGCTTGAGATGTCTAGCCTCTGAGGAGCATCTTATGGGTGCATGAGCTACTCTTCAGACTCACTGCTTGAATCTGCTCCTAAGTTACCTAAACAGCTGGAAAGAGCCCCTAGGTTTGTGCCTCCGCTTGCCTCCGTGCAGTCTCCTGCCATTCTCCGACCCCCCAAGTTCAGCAAGGGAGAGATTGTGGAATTGAGACACATTCACAACTGTCTTGGGCTGTGCCTGAAGAGGGCCAGCTCTGAGCAGTGATCACCCTGTCAGGAAGCCTAAGGTGTTTCCTGTGACGTGATCTGCCCCTTACCTAAGGCCCCCACTGGCACACACACTGAGCCTGTATGCATCTGTGTATCTACCTCTAGTCTGTCCCTTCCCATGTGCTCCCATCTTCAAGCTGTCCAGTAGAAGGCTGTGTCTGATGCAGGCACAGCCCTGTAGGTGCCCATGGCAGATAGCACATCACGCAGACATCCACTTGCCATGTTAGTCCATGGGACACAATCACACCCAAGTGCCATACACTCCTGCTTGGGGCCACTAAAGCAAACAGATGTAGGCTGCCTACGCTATATGGACGCAACAACCCAGCACCGAACATCCATTGCAACATGCACAATTATAGACACACGAGCCCAACAGCCCAGCTAATATCTGGTGTGATAGAAATAATGAGACCATGACACTGAAGTCCCCAGATAGGCAGACGGGCACATGCATAGTAACAGCGACAACCAAACAACCTCGCAGGTCTACACTCAGGCGTGTGTATGTCTGCAATTGCACGGTCCAGTTGGCATTCCTTCACCCTGGGAGGAGCATCCTGGTTCCCATCATCTGTATGTACTTAGAGGCCAGGAGCAGAGATCCTACCTACCCCTCTTTCCGGTCTAGAAGGCTCTGGATCCCAGTGTCCACACCACCCCCTATGTCATCCTCTATCTCCTCCTGCCCAGAGATTGGCATGATCCAGACGTAAACATATGCTTAAATCTGGTCTCTAGCAAACAGCTGTACAAGAGACGGAAGGCTAGGGAAGCCATCAAAGACTGGGATGTGGGAGGGACTATGCTGAGCTGGGAGACCTTGATCCCTGTATCCAGTTGCTGTGTAGCCAGGGGGTAGTTCCTCGACCTCTCTGGATTGAGCTTCTAGAAGCAGGAGGCAGGGAGGAACAGAATCTCACCCAGGCTGCCCTGTGGTATAAACAGGTGCAGGTGAGGCCCTAACTGCCAAAGGACAAGCAGTTGTCGCCACTCCCCGTGGAAGGGGAGTTTTAATCTCTGAGCCACCTCAGCTCAGATGCCATGAGCAGTCAGTCTAGATGGACCCTGGCCTACCCATGGCACACTCCCCTGGAAAAGCCACTGCGTCACAAACATGTTTGCACAACCAAGAGACCAGAAGGGATCCGCTGGAGAGAGGACTGCTACAGCAGGCAGATATAGACAACCCCAAAACCTAGCAGTGGGAGAGATACAGAGACACAGTCTGGAAACCAAGCCCAGATCCTGATATACAGGCCCAGGGCCATCTACACACAGCCTGCAAAATATACCTCGGATACCCACTGAGACTGCCACAGACTACCAGAGACGGGCACATCCTCCTTACCCCACCAAAGCAGGAGCATAGCACACAAGCTGGTAGACGCCGAAAGTGTACATGCACAAGTCTGAGAGGTAGAGTCTGGAATCAGTCCTGTGGCCTCTGTGGTCCAATCTGTGTATGAGCAGGCACGCATTCACACAAAAATGCCCCCCCCCCGCAGACACTTGTCGTCTGTGACCCCTCCATGAACACTGAAGTGTCATGCATGCCTACACTTCACAACTCAGAGCAGACGGATGGACAAGCAGACAGACAGACGACGGTCTCAAAGATCCCTTCTTATTAGTGACCCATTCATGCCCAAGCAGGTCCTCTCCCCCTGACTTAAGCACCACATGACCCTCCGTTCTTCTCTTTAGGCTGTGCCCTCTCCTTGTGCCTAGCCTAGAACTCTGGGCTCTGCACCTAAAGACCCAGGTACCCAGGTAGGTGCAGCCTCGATGGACGGCGGAGAGATCCTACATCTCAGCCCCTTCTGTCCTCATCCCTCCTGACACCTCATTCATCCTCCAAAAGACCCTCGACCTTTGTGTCCCAGCAAGCAGGTGTCAGGGAGAGCAGACCGTGAAGAAGTTTCTGGTCAAGTTTCTCATGAAAGGGTTTGTAGCCAGGGAACTGCTGGAGACCAAGATGATAGACAGGTTCACAGGTGCATGAGAGAGACAAGGGAAGAGGAAAGATAAGGAATGGGGCGCAGCCCCTAGGAAGGGCTGTGAGGATGGACAGGACAGTTACCAGGGGTCCAGAGAGCCGGCAGGGCAGGCGGGGCGAAGAGAAGGTCCGAGACACAGCTACAGTCCATGGTAGAGCGAGCCCTGCAGAAGCCGGGACAGAGACAGGACAGCGGGAGAGAACCAGGTCAGCCAATGGGGTTCTGTGGGGCTCCTCCCTCCCAGGACCTCAACCTGATGCCAGCCCACCCAATTGCCTTCAGTCCTCAACCCCTTCCGGTCCACTCTCTCCCCTCCCGCAGTCCGGGTGTCCCTAACTGAAGCCGCTGTCCTTCCCTGCTGCCCTGCAGCCTCCTCTCTGTGGTCCTCTTCACCAAAGTCTGGCAATTCGCCACCAGCAGACCCTCAACACCCTCCACCCGCCCGATGCCCCCCCCCCACAGTCTCTGGCTATTCTGCCTCCTGCCTGACCTCTGGGGGAGTAAGGGATCGGTCCCTGGGTTTTTGGGTCTTCCTGCCTCCCTCTGCATGTGGCTCTTTCCAGCTACTTCAGATTTATCACACTCAAAAACACAAATTCGCCCCCACCTGGCTGACCCCGGCAACTCCCTCTGTGGCTCACACTGCAGCAGTGGCCAGCTCAAAACTGGCAGAGCTGGGTACCTGCTAGCTAGGCTGGAGGAGGAGCAGGCCCAGCCCTCGCCTTTCCTTCCTAGTAGATATTCCCCCCCCACCCCCGCAATCCCCAGTCTGCCCTCTGAGCCCACAGACCACCGCTCCCCACCCCACTGCTCTCTCAAACCTGCCACTCACCAAAGGTTCTCTATCTCTTCACCTTAGACTGGCCTCCCCACCTCTCAGGCACCCCTTCTAGGAGCTGCACTCCTCCACCCACACACAGGGTCCTTTCCCTTTCCCTCAAGGTAGAGCCACCCAAGCCTGCTGCCCAAAGGAACCCATGGACCCCTGCCTCAAACCTGCTGCTCAACCAAGATTCTCCATTCCTTCTAAGATCAGCCGGCTTCCCCTCTCAGAAACTCCCTCCCCGCAGACAGTCTCCCCACTCAAACACCTGTCTGCTTAGATTGGCATTACCCCTCAAATAGCCTTCCCCTCAGAGTGGCACCCCCACTTAGAGACCCCTTCCTTGACTAGTCTGTGTCCTCTGACACCGCTTCCTGCTTCCCGTGACATCCACCTCCCCCTTAGGGACATTCTTTCCCCTTGGATCTGCCTCCTCCCTGCGCGCCGCCGACTCCCTCAAATCCCCACTCCCCCAGAGAACCTTCTTTGTAGATACCTCACCCTTTTCCTGGCACCTTTGCCCTCTGTGAGCCCAGCCCCTCAGACACCCTCATCTACAGCCTCCTGCCTCACTCACCCTCACTGCAGCTACCCTTAGACAAGACATCCTTTAGCTGTCCTGCCTACACTCAGGGATCCACGCACCCTTTCCCTCAGATACCCCACCCATTAGATCTTCTACAGACACTCCACACACCTCTCCCATACCATACAACCATCAACCCCTCCTCACTCCTGGATACGCCTGTCCTCTCTCTGTATCTAGCTCCCCACAGCTCCCTCAACACTTCCTTGGCCCCCTGGAGTCACCCCTACCTAGGGCCACCCCTCCCATTCTCCACGTCTCTGGGAGCCCTTCCTCATCTCTCTTCCCTGCTCATTTCCATCTCTCCCTGCACTCGGCCTCTCTTCTCACCACCTCTCCTCTTTCCTTCTTTCCTCCACCTAGAACGGTCCCCCCATCTCTCCTCAACTCTCTCCTCCCAGCCCTCAGTCCCGTCTCCCATTTCTCTGTCTCTGCCCACCCGCTTCCCACAGCTGTCTCCCAGTCCCTACCCCTATTTCCTTCTCCATCCCTCACTGATCCACCTCCCCGCGTCTCTCTGTTTTCCCTATCTCTGTCTCTCCATCTCTCTCCCTCATCTGCCTACCTCTCCCTCCTCCTCCCGGCCCCCTTCCTCTCAGCCCCGCCCATCCCGTCTCTCTCTACCGAGCGTCTCCATCACCTCACCATCTCTTTCCCCACACTCACCCCCGTCTAACTCCCCCCTCCTGCTCTCTCTGCCTCTCTGGGTCCCCCCCTCCTCCCTCCCCCACCCCCCATTGGCCCCTCTCATTTCCGTGTTGGTTTTGATTTCTCTTCCCAACGCTTTCAACTCCCCGCCGCCTCCTCCGGACACGTTATAACGAGGAGCCGTGGGATCGGCGCTCCGGGCCCTGCTCCCACGCTCCCCCCGTCGTCTCTCACACACATCTCTGCCTTCTTGCAGTCTCTGCTGCCACTTTTTTCCATCTCTCCCGTGTCTGGTGTCTGTCCTATGTGTATCACCCCCCCCCCCGGCCCTGAGGACCTGGTTCTGGCCCCTCCAGCTGGCTCGGTCTCCACCTAGCCCAGCATTTCTCCCATGTCTGGATGCTAGCATCTCCGGGTCTCATCTCTCGATCTCTGTGTCCCTGGGCCTTTAGTCTCCGCATGGTTCCTTTCTCCATTTCTGGGTCTCCACATCTCTGCCTCGCTCTCTGAGTCTCTCTTTCTTGCAAAGTCTCTATCTCTGTCTCTAGGTCTCTCTTTCAGTCCCAGTGTCCCTCTCTTGGGACTCCTTTGATCTCGCCGTGCCCCTGGCACCCCCCTGGCCCCATTGATTGCTGATCGACCCATGGAGGAAGTAGGGCCTTCGGCCTGGGGCTATAGGGCCAGGCAGCAGCTTTGGCAGAGCCACTGGACAGATGGACAGACAGCCCCAGCCCCAGTGGCTGAGGAGGGGGAGCAGCCGCATCACAAGCCCCTCCCCGCCGGCCGGCACGTTGCGGATGGGGACTCCGGGCAAGCTTTAATTTTTAATTTTATTTTGCTTCCTTCACCCCCCCTCACCCCCATCTCTAGCGCCCGAAGCCATGGCACCGAATGTGTGCTCGAGTGAGGCAGCCGTTTGGAGAGGGGCTGGGCGGGAAGAGGCTGCCTCCCTCTGCTCCTTGCCAAGCACAATTACACAGACCCACACCTCCTGCAAGCACACAGCCCACATCACACAGGCCAACAAAGTCACATACACCACCGCATTCCCTACACACCATCACACACACTCAAAAAACACACACCGGTCTAGACCCACAGAATCATGCACATCCCCACAGTCACACACAACCCACGCAGCACAGCCCACACATCAGTGAAGTCACAGGCAGCAACACTGTCATGTCCAACAGTACAGACACACGGTCTGCCTGGACTGATGCCTAGTAACACAGGCACAGGGCCCCACGCCAGTGCTCACAAATCCACAAGCACAGGCCTTCAATCACAGAGGCACACAATCACACTGAGAGACAATGCCGTTCAGAAACAGAGGCACACACACGCACAACCCAGACACACAGCAGCACAGCCAAGTCAGCAGCAGGCACACAGTCACCCAGACAGGCACCAGAGACCTTCCATCAAACACACACATTGGATCACAGGCAGACACACAAACACCCCACAAACACAGGCTGCCACAGCCAGATGGCACACATGAGGCCACACTCATCACAGACATAGAGGCACAGAGTCCTCAATATGATCGGCACAGTGGGGAAACCCCACAGCAGCCCCCACCCTCAGAGAGAGGAGTCATTCTCACTTAGACATAAGGGCTAAGTTCGACTGGGTGGGGGTGCTCACTTTGAGGTAACTGGCACCCCAGCAACCTCAATGTCCCTACCACCATGGGTTTGTCCATCCATCATCTGTGGCTCTCTTTAGTCTCTCTCTCTCTCTCTCTCTCTCTCTCTCTCTCTCTCTCTCTCTCTCTCTCTCTCTGTGTGTGTGTGTGTGTGTATGTGTGTGTTCAAAACATGTGCTTGCCTCATAGTCTCTTCGGTCCCCTTCTTTGTCTGTGTCTGTCTGTCTGTCACTAAGGGTCTTTATATTGCTCATCTCTGTGTGCCTCTCTCTAGATGTTTCTGAGTATCTCTCATTCTGTCTCTGGATGCCTCCCCCTGTCCCCTTGGCCTCTGGGCCTCTCTGCCTCTGTCTCCTCACCCCATCACCCCAGCCCCCTGGGCTGGGGTTTAACCAGTTGTTTTGATTTCTCTAAGCTGTGCTGGCCGCCTCGGGAGCCGCCTCAGGCCTCACACCGCCCCCAGCCCCTTCATCCCTCACCCAGGCCCCCCCATCCCCACCTCCCCTTAACACAATCTGCACAAGTGGAATGAAAATTGATTTTTTTTTAAATTTCATATCTTCTCCGGGGCTCTGTCTAAAGAGGAGAGAGACTCGGCCCAAGACCCCTCTCCCACCACTGCCCCTGCATACACCACACACACACACACACACACACTGCTCTCCCCCCCACACGCACAAGCACATACACACACTGCTCACACACACATACACACTGCTCTCCCCCCACGCACACACACACATACACACACACACACACACATGCACACCCTGGAGCCTGCATGTCCCCTTCCTCACACCACATGCCAATGTGGACACATCTGTGCACATAGCAGAGAAGATGCTTGGCCGTGGGCACACAGACCATCCACACTCCGGGACCACGGGCATGCTGCCAGTCAGTAAGAGCCCCTATGGCTGTACTGGCAAAGAAGAGGTCTCGAGGGAGCTGTCATACCAATACCTGTCACACCTTACCTCAAATGTCACCTAGTTCTCATCCCAGTCACATCAACCATACTCTCTGGCCTGGCCCCTAGGAGGGGAGACTTTGTGCCAACACTTCATACTTCACATCCTATGTACCACATACACCATATACATACTACACACGTGACACACACACCACACACACACACTAGACATACTATACACACACCACACACCTTGTACAGCAGATAAACCATATATACTCCACATACCTGCTGTACACACACCACACACTCATATCACAAATATACCACACCCCACGAACAAAAGTGAACACTCCTATATCATACACATACCGTGTGACATACACTCCATATACCACACTACACACTCATACAACATATATACAAACACCACATACCACATGTCACATATCTACCACATACCCTATGTACGAGTACTCATGACACACCCATATATGCATCACACACATACCATACACGAAGACGACATAGAAACCATATACCACCAAAGACACCAAACCACATACATACCACATCCCTGCTCCCGCCATACTGCATACAAACACCACATTTCGCACATGGCACACAGACACCAAACACACGAAATGCAAAAACTGAAACCCCCTGCGACATAGGGTCACTCATGACACACAGATCCACACGCAGGCAGACATGGTGACGCAGACAGACTTCCTCACATGCCATCATAGACACGGCCTCACACCCAGAACTGGGCACAAGTTCACGTTGTGTCTGCAGGCAGCACCCAACAACCACACAGGAATACACAATCACAAGGTCACACGTGTGCATGCATACACAGAGCTGTTAGCATTCGTCAAGGCTGGTCATGCAGGCTCTCTGCTGCAAGCCAACATCCAATCCAGCCTGCTGCATCTCGCTTCCCAAATGACTGTATGTGCATGCACACACAGAGAGAACACCAGAGGCATCCAAAGCCAGAGTCAGACACAGGCTCAGAGATGCAGTAGCCACCAAAAACAGTCTGCCGCATGGCCGGGATCTGACACCCTACTGTTCTTCCTGACAGTGGCCCCTCAGCACTCCCCCCTGCCTCTCCCACCCCACTTCTGGACTCAGATTCCTTACCTCCTCACCCTCAGGGATGGGCTGTCCTGCCTTGGTCACTTAGCCCTGCACAGATACAGAAACACCAAGCACAGCACAACCCGGAGTTCTGGAGTCACACCAGACACGCACAGCTGATGGCCACACGTGGCCCACTGTCACGTCCATAGATGTGTGTGGCTTTGGGCAGCCTCCACGACCTTGCACAAACACACCTAATCCTCTGTGCCTGGGGACATGCACAACAATTGACACATGCCATATTTACATGTGCTACAACACATGGACACACACAAGGGGACCTCTGATAAGGCTTCACTGCAGGACAGGGACAAGGCCTGGATGAGATCTAACTGCTACCAGATTTGGGACAGTTAGGAAAAGGAGAGAAGAGTCCAGTGCCTGGAAGAACAGGAATGGAGGCCCACACCCCACCTAGTCCTCTCTCTCTCTCTCTCTCTCTCTCTCTCTCTCTCTCTCTCTCTCTCTCTCACGGTATCTCTGTCTGGGGCCATGCTTGTCTCTTTGGGTCTTTGACTCTCTCCTGGAGTCCCAGTCTTAGCACGAATGTCCCTGGGGCTGCAGCCAGCCAGCCTGCAGAGCGATGTCAGTGGGGGTAGTGGTGAGGGAGAGTCCCCAGGGAGGTGGGAGCCGCAGTGCCACGCACCCCGCCTACAAAACAGTGCTGGGGGAGGGGACGGAGGTGGAGGCAGCAAGCAGCCCCAGTCCAGGCTGCTCCTCTTGAGACCCTGAGAGATGGAAGAGGCCGGGGTGAGGGGAGACAACCAGAGTCTCAGAGAGAGGGAGAGGTTGGGAGAGAGGAAGAGCCAACAGGGCAGTGGGACCAGAGGCAGGGAGAGAGAGCAGCAGAGTAGACTTCCCACAGTCTGAAAGAGGAAGCTAGACCCACGGAGACAGAGCCGGGCAGACGGTGGGGGCGGGGAGAAGAGACAGAGACAGAGAGACAAGGAGAGACTGAATCAGGGGGGGGACACTGGAAGAGGGATGCCTGGAGAGGGGCTGAAAGGAAGTAAATTAGAGAGCTGGGAGCCAGGGCACCAGAGAACCTGGGTCAGAGAGAACGCAGGGGAGGGGGCAGAGATGCGGAAAATTGAGGGATTAGGACAGAGGCGAGAGAGTGGATGGGGGAGACAAGAGCTGAGACAGCCAGAGGGCTACCCCCCTTCTGTGATGAGCGCCCTACCCTCACCCCATGTCTTTCACACCCCCCTTCTGTGGATTCATGACTCCCTCTTTAGTGCCTTACCCCAGCTTCAGTCCTGGGGCTCTGGTGTTCCCTACACTAAAACCCATGGTTCCTCAATTCCACACGGTCTATCCCAGACTCAGCTTGGACATTCCGACTACATCAGTAATGTGTGTGGTCCCTGTCCTGGCGCCCACCTACATCTTTACCCTAGCTGCCAGAAGTCCTGCCTGAGTGGTCCTCCTAGCTCCCCAAAGCTGACCTGCTGATGATCAAGCCATCCCTCACAGACAGGGCCCTAGACATGGAACAAGACAACTGTATTTGATGTTGTCAGAGTGTGTCAGAGAGAGTGGCTGAATTGAGAGTCTTCTAGAGTGTTCCCTGGGCCCTGGTGGTTCTGTGGGTTCCCCTGTAGGGTTTGGCAAAGACTGGTCATTTTAGTGGAGTTCGTATAAACACACACACACACACACACACACACACACACACACACACACACACACACACTGCAGGGAACCAGAGAGATAGAGGTGAGTGGAGGGGACGTGTCAGGAGAGGACCCTAGATGGGGCAGTGGGACACAGCAGAAGAGCTACAGGAATGAACAACAGAACCCAGAGACAAGGAGACTGGGACAAAATGGGAGACACAGGGGTGGGGGGAGACCTGAAAGTTAGGAACAGAGAAATGGAGTTGAGGACCCAGGAGGACAGACAGGGAGCAAGAGAAAACTCAGACAAGGAGAAGGGGCAGGGCCAAAAGTGCCCCTGGGCCAGCAGAGGGGCCTGGGCTGGTCAGAGCTGGGCCCTGGGAGCTGGGCTGCTGTGGGGATCCCATAAGGGGCAGAGTCCGGCCAAGCTGGGGGAGGCTCGGGGCTCCAGGGGTATCAGGCACGGTGCTAATTCAGCGCCATCGATCAGACAGGATGAGAGCAATAAATTATTGTGACAAGATGCAATCCTGGCCCTAGCACTGCCGCCGAGGCGGATCGATCCCTGTCCCCAGCCCCACACCAGTCCCATGCCCAGGCCTTGCTGGCTGGGACTCTTCTGCCCACCTCATGATCTTCTCTCCCCACAGAACACACCGTCCCAACTGTGGACCAGGCCGTTTGGTAGCCTTGGAGAAGAGACAGGACCAGAAGAGGAGACAGAGAAAGAAATCTAACCCCTAGATGACTCTAGCCCTGTAGATTCCCTCAGCACCAGTCTTACCTCCACCTGTAGGGTAAGAACTGCTATGGTGCCCATTTCACAGATGTGAAAACTGAGACGTGACCAGGGAACATTAACTTGGACATAGTCCGACAAGGATGAGTGATGAAGCCCGGACTTGGATGCAGACCAGGATGCTTTCAAGACCCAGTATCTCTACTGCCAGAGGGGAGCACAGGGCACAAAGATGAAAAGATGAGGAAAGACAGCTAGTAGAAGACAGAGAAATAGAGAGTCTCAGATATATAAAGAGACATGGAGCTAAGGCAGATGTTATACATCTGTAGTTCGAGATACTTGAAGGATTGAGGCAGAGGACAAGTTGGAGGCCGGCCTGGGCTACAGAGTGAGCTCAAAGCCAGCTTGAACAACTGAGCGAGGCCCTGCCTCAAAACCGGGAAAAGGGCCGGAAGCCAGGCCTGCTCCTGTTCCCCTGTGACCCCAACAACTTGGAGGTGGAGGCTACCCACATCTAAGTTCAAGGCCAGCCTTGTCTCAAAGAAGGGGCACCGACGAGGATACAGCTCAGCCTCAACGGTAGAGGGTTTTTTGTGTCCTGCATTCAGGACCTGGGTTACAGTCTCAGAATCACAGTAGGAAAAAGGAGGGGTAAGGAGAATCACCAAAGGACACGCAAGGACAGACTCAGAAGCTGGCAAAAGGGAGGTGGTGGCAGAGGCCAAAGCAGGTGAAGAGAAGGGGACCAGAGGAGACCAGGCTGGGTGTCTGGCAAGGAGGCTGTGTGTTAGGAGGTGAAAGGAAAGGACATGAGGTGGAGCTTGGGTCCCAGAGGTCAACATCTGTAAGAGCGAGTGTGACGTGTGACATACCCTCAGGGCAAGACAGGGAAGGCTGGGAAGTTCTGGGTGATGGAGAAGCAAGGGTTGCTAAGGAGATGAGGTGGACAGGTTGCTTGACGGCAACTGTGGGAGGCAAGCAAGCCTGCTGGGCTGGGAAGGCCATCTCTGAAGTCACATGACCTCGGTTAGACTCAGTTCTTCCACAGCCCAGTTTCAGGGACCTCAGAAAAAAAAAGAATTTCTTCTCTTGGAGTTCAGTTTATTTTTCTGTAAAATGGGGACACAGGTCAAGCACCCGCTTTATGAGGGTCCCATGAGGATGAGTGTGACCTTGTCACAGAGGTGGTTTTAGAATCCACTGCCATGAGCATCACCACGAAGATGGGGGAGGGCACGTTCCCTCTGTGTGAGTGTGTGTGTGTGTGTGTGTGTGTGTGCTATCCAGCAGTGGCAGCAGCAGCACCTGGACTCTTAGAATATCCCAGCCTTCGGCAGGGAGGTGGTGACACACGCCTTTAATCCTAGCACTCAGGAGGCAGAAGCAGGTTGATCTCTGTGAGTTCAAGGTCACGCTGGTCTACGGAGTGAATATGTGTGCATTCGTGCATGTGTGTGTGTGCATATACATACATACATATATACACATACATATCCCTAGTGCCTGCCTGGAGTTGAACCTAGGGTTTTATTCCTTCCTATAAGGCAATATTCTCCCACCATGCTATACCCCCAAACCCTGAGAGCCTCACAAAATTTCTCTGGTAGGTTGAACTCTGACCTTCCTGCCTTACTTAGCCTTTGAAGCAGCTGGGATGGCAGGCCTATGTCACTAGGCCGGGCTTAAGGGGAGGTCTCTATGATGCAGGGAGCAGCTATGCAGATGTCTGGCCACAGGTCTCACATGTGTTTAGGAAATACTCCAGGCACTGCTCACAAGCAGCAAGAACACCCTAAGGAGGTGAGCGTTCCCAAGGAGCTAGCTGGGTGGAGATGGGCGATGAGGAGGGACTGGTGCTTCTGAGATGGAGCGACTGGAGACAAGACAGGATCTGAAGGATTGGTCCTTAAGGTGTGAGCAACAGGTTGAGAGGGCAGATAGTGAAGATGAGGGGCGGGTTAGAGTGTCAGCGGGTTCACAGATGCTCACAACAAGGAGTGACGATTATTAAACGTGTAGGAATAAACAGAGAGAGGTAGAGGCAGCGCAAGGAGCCAATGCATGCCTCGGGGGGGTACTAGGTTTGTCCAGAAGTCTGTGTCTCTCTTGGAGGATGTTGAGGAAGACAGACTTGTGACAGACACCAGCTTAAAGAGACATAAGGCAGAGAGAGATGGAGGGCCTGGGATAGACAGGCAAGGACCACATGTCAGTGTGGAGGGGCAGGTGTGACCTTGTGCAACCTGGAAAGGTGAAGTGAGAAACACGGGTGCTTAGTATGTAGAAGAGAAGGGACATCTAGTATCTGAGGCACAGATGTGAGGAGATGTGTACACGTGAGGCGGAGCTCATGGCCAAAAGCCATGTGTTGTAGAGACAGGGTGGTAGAGATGGGGAGTTGCCAACACCAGGCATGCAGATGTAACTGGAGGGGTTCTCAGTGGACAAAGCCCTGCACTGGATTGGCAGAGCTATCAGGAAAGATACCCGTGATAGCAGGGGATGTGTGTGAGCTGTTGGGGACCTGGGGCTGGAGGACAGGTGGCAGAGGATAGTGTCTCTGTCTCTGGATCAGTGGGGAAGGCAGGTTTAAAAAAAAAAAAAGATGGCAGAAAGTATGTTTGGTTTGGTTTTGGAAACAGGCAGGGTCTTACATAGCCCTGGCTAGTTTCAAACTCACTATGTAGCCAAGGATGACCTTGAACTTCCGAGCTTCCTTCTTCTATCTCCTGAGTGCTGGGTTTATGGGTCTATGCCACTACTCCTGGTTTATGGGGTGCTGAGGATAGAACCCAGTGCTCTGCGGTGCTCTGTAAATGGAGCTACAGCCCCAGGGAGTTTATTTATGTAAAGGATGGCAGGTAGAGAGAGTGTGGGGGAGGGCCACGCAGGCAAAGAGAGTATGGGGTCACATGAGTGTGGTTTTGGAAGGACGGGTGTAAGGGTGAATGAGGAAGGTGGGTGAGGTCACGCTGTAATGAAGGCTATGTGCAAAGGAAGGTGTGTGTGTGTGTGCACGTGCGTGAGTGTGAAACAGGTATTACTGGAGGCGAGGCATAAGTTACATATAAAGCCGTGTGAGAATCAAGTTCTCTGAGAGAACTGAGGTAGAGGTTTGGAGTGTCACAGGGGACTGTGTGACTTGAAAAATGGAATTGGTGACAGGTACAGATAGAGGTTCAGATTTGGGAAAGCAGGTGTAACCTGGAAGTGTAAGTAAGAGGAGGCGTGGGTTTAAGTGAGAGACTTTATGCTAAAGAGCCTCTCTAGGGCCAGCTAGAAGGGGACAAGGGCTTCCTGGAGGACCGCCTGTGCCGCTGCCCTGTGAGCCCCAGAAGCATATGAGGGGAACAGAGGGCAGTTACAAGCATACCGTGTTACCTTAGGTCCAGATGGGGAGAACATGGAAGCACAGGTGAGTTGGATGTGGGGTGCGGGTGGAGGGTGGAGGGTGTTACCTGAAGCACAGGTGTGCTGTCTTCCCAGGAGCCAGTTCAAGCTGTCAGGTTCCTCCCGTGGCTCTAGCTCTGGGCTTGGGGAGGCCTGGGCCTGCCGGGCAGCTCGGGCTCCTGAGGCTGTTTGGCGATGCGGAGCGCGTCTGGGCCTCGGCGGGCGGCGGGGCGGGGGGAGCGGGAGGGGGGGCCGTTTAGCCGTGATAGATCCGCGCGCCGCTTGTCTCTTAATCTCCGGAGCGACCGATCGATTCGCTATTTCCCTTTGTTGCCAGAAAATTCGATCCTGGGCCTGGAATTAGGTCCCCGGCTTAATCTGAGCGGAAACCAGCGAGGGGGAGACAGAGACAGAGATACTGGGGAAGACAGAGACGGAGAGATAGTGAGAGGCAGAGAGATGCTGCGGGAGAGAGACATAGGCGCGGGGATTCTGGGAGGGGTAGTCTAAGGGTTAGTGCCACCGAGGTAAGAGTGGTGTTGTGAGAGACAGATCCTGGGACTTAGTTGCTCCTGGTTCCTGGGAGAGCTGGAAGGAGACGCAGAGATGCTGACAGAGACAGAGAGACAGTGAGGAAAGACTTAGGCAGTGGAGAAATGGCAGAGGTGGTCCTATGATGAACACACAGGGGGTCCAAGACATTCCTACACCAAAGTTCAAGTCTAGGCACTCCTTGCTCCCAAATGGGCTGACCCCAGGTCTGGCTCCAGTATCCTTCCCACAGACCCTGTGATCTCTCACACCAAATACGCAGATACGATTTTGTAGACTCTCATCTTGAACTCCAGCCCCAATCCAGACCTCCCCTCTCTCTCCTAAACCCAAACCCTCAGCATTGATCCCCAGCCTCAAACATCCACAACCCCAGTCCTGACCTTCATCCCCGACGAGTCAACTCCATCCTCAAATAGCTGGGGCTTCAGCACCAAATATCCCGACTCGAATCTCTGAGTCCCAGCGTTGACCTTTAAACCCATGGTACTCTGGTCTGAATGTCCAGACTCCTCAGGCTCAAATACCCAGACCCAAGCTCAAGTCAGCCTTCAACCCCGTTCCCAAATAGTCACACTCTGGTATGTCCTGTTCCCATTTCCGAGGCTCCCACACTCACATCCTTCTCCCCCATACCTTATACCCTAGTCTCCAGGTCCTACCTCCTGCGCTCATCCCTCCCACCTCGCACCCCTGTCTAGGAGATGCTCAGGCAGGATTCCCTCCCAACTCCCCACAGTTAGGCGCAGCCGCACCCCGCTGCCGACCCCTAAGCTGCCCCGCCTCGGGCACCCCCACAAGCTGCCCCGGGGTCTCTGGGGACCACCTCCCGAGCCCCGGGCCCCCCGCCCCGGGCAGCAATCCCCGCCCCTCATCCCCGCCCCTGAGACGGCCCGCGGCGCTCACTCACTTTCCGCGCCTTGCGCATCCGCTCCGGTCCGGGGAGAAGTGTTTAAAGTTCGGATCCCGCAGCCATGGCCCCGCGGCGTCCTGGGGAAGGAGACCCCGGCGCGAGGGACTCGGGATGCCCCAGTCCCGCGAAGACTGAGACCGAGAGGATGGGGTCTGGAGTCCCTGAGACAGCGTGACAGAGACAGGGAGACAGAAACGAGGGGCACGAGCAGAGACGGGGAGATGCAGAGAAAAGACACCCCAAAAGAGACGCGCTCAGAGGACGGACGCGGGAAGCTGGGAACCCAGCTCTGGGCCAGGGAGCGGGGTGACAGTGTCTCTGCGCCCCCTCCTCTCCTGCAGTTTCTCTTCCTCCTCCTCCCTCGCTCCTCCGCGGCGCGGCGCGCTCTCCCGCCCTCGCGGCCGCCCGGCCCGGCTCGGCGCGCAGATATATGGAGGCGGCGGCGGCGGCTGTGCGGGGGAGGGGGCGGGCGCGCGATCGATGGAATATAATTTTCCTCAAACTCGGAAAATAAAGTTCAGAGCTGATCAAATTTGAAAACAGATGTCGAATTGCGACTCTAAATAAGGTTCGATCCCGGGACTGAGAGAGTGGGGGTGGGGTGGGTGCAGAGAGACACCCCCAACACCTTTCCCCTTTCCTCCTCACCTCCTCCTTGTCCTACACAGACGGGGAAGACTCGCAGACAGACGGACAGGCGGTAGAGGCGCTGCCGCGCATAGGCAAAGCTGGGCTTGGCCTATGCAAAGACACACACACACACACACACACACACCGCGGCACAGCACACACACCACGCAGAGCCTTGACTGGACAGCTGACACGCGGACATAGGGACATATAGAAACAGTGACATAGACCATGCAACACACACACACAGGACACAGATACACCACAAAACACAGACAGGGCACATCACGGACATGACCTGTATTCTAGACACACACTTAGCACACAAACCGATCCCAACCCCCAATTGGCTCCTTCCTGATCCATTTACACGGGGGGGGGGGGGTGCACAGACACGGGGTGTCACGGTGACACATACCCATCTCCAGGGTCCAGACCCACATTGGACAATCACAGACAGAGCCCAGGGTGGACACCCTAAGATGCTTCCCTTCACACACGCCTGCGGGGGAAAGGCCAGTTTGCTCTCAGTGAAATATAATATCAACCACCTCACCAGGACCCCCAAAGCACTTCATCATCCACGGACCTTCTGCTACAGCTTGACCTTGCTTCTGATTACCTTCCCTTTCCCTTCGCAACTCCACCCTTTTGGGGCCTCCCTTCCCCAGTTTGTACTCTCCCCCCACTTCCCAGGTCAGGCGTCTCCCCACTTCCAAGCCCCAAAACTCATTGTGTTTTGTTTGGATTGTGAGACTTGGTCTCCTGTAGCCCAGGTTGGACTCAACATATACTATGTAGCTGAGGCTGACCTTGACTTTTGCTCTTCCTGCCCTTCCTCCACTTTCCAAATGCTGGAGTTATCAGCATATGCCACCACAGCCTGACCCCTAAGCCTCATTATTTAGGGGGAAGAGCCGCTTCTCCCTGGAGAGGCAACTACATTTCAAGGCAAGATTGGCATGCCCAAATAGATACTTTGTATCCAGAACCCTTATGTGGCAGTCCCCACTACAGCCTTCAAGAGCAGACATCACCCATTTTGGCTAAGTCACTGGGTCTTAATTTCTCTATCTAAGAATGAGGTAATATGACAAGTACCCCTTAGAGTAGTGGGTGGTCAAACACAGTTATAAGCATTGACTCTCCCAGGTAATCTACTTAAACTTGTGCAAAGCTAGGTTTGGCTGACCTGGTTCCACCTTGTTCGAACCCAGGGAGTTTAGCAGGAAATCCCGCTCCCTTCTCCACCCCCACCTCCAACCCGCACTGGCAGCCTTGGTTCCAAAGCTGTACTTAAGCCCTCAGGAAGTAAAGGGTGTGACCTAGGACTAATGTCCTTAGTTGCCTGGTGACATTCCCCAAAGGTAGAGAGTACAGCCTCCATTAGGGCAAGACTTCCAGTGTCCTGGAGGAAGTTCCAGGACATTCTCTGTCAAAACAAAGTTCCCTCAGGTATGTGAGACATCCTTTGGTGTCTACTCTGTGGGTAGATGTGGCTCCTTAAGAACGCTAGCTGGGAGCCAGACTTGGTGGCGCACGCCTTTGATCTCAGCACTCATGAGGCAGAGCCAGGAGGATCTCTGCGAATTCCAGGTCTACAGAGTGAGTTCCAGGACAGCCAGGGCTACACAGAGAAACCCTGTCTAGAAAATTCAATCAATCAGTCAAGCAAGCAAACAAAAACCCCACTATCTAGAAAGGGGGGGGGGTAATCACTTATCTTTCCTGCACCCCAGAGGCTAAATAAGGCAGGAGGAAGTGGAGTTCAAGGTGAGCCTTGGCAGTCTCAGGGGGAGGTCAATGCTGTTGCATTTATGATCACGAAAAAGTGCTATGGTAGGATACCTATGAAGGGGAACATCCTCAGGACTGTAAGTAAGACCCAGATTACACACTGGATCGCACTGTACCCTGCACCCTTCCTGCACGTAGACTGTTCGGAATCTTTGCAACACCAGAAAGACTGCTCAGGGCCTATGTCCAAAGGGCCTCCTCACACTTTCTAAACCTTCTGCTCCAGGACAGGTGAAGACAACCCCTCAGGGGGTCAGTCAGAAATCCCAGAGATTCTAACACCTTTAAGTAGCTTACAGTGTCCAGTCCGGGGTATCTAATACTCCCCCTCCTCTAAGGAGAGATCAGATGCCCTTGGTTACTAGACCAACGCATATCTGATTGTTCAGAACTCTCTTGGTCCCACACCAAGTGCCTCTCGGATCTCTATAGCACTTTCTACGCGGAGCGCCTTTGAGACATTTGCATTCCATCTCTGGAGCCCTGGAGGATGGAGAGGATTCCTGTAAAGGCAGCTACTGGTGTGTGCAGCTCCTGGTAAGACACACAGTAGGTGTACAGGTAAAGCTAGAGCTTTCTCTGCGGGTGAGGTATTCCTATGCAGAGGTGTCACACCCCCTGGGTCTGTGTATTCCCTGTTTAGCAGTGTCGCCAACACCCACTTGCCCGTAGGAAGCATCTCACAGGAGGAGGATCATTAAGCTGTAGTTAAGTTCCCTAGGGGGGGCTGCAGGAACACAAAACTGTAGTTAATACCCTGTAGAGAAAGGACGCCCTCGGGGTGTGTAATGTCCTCTAAGAGAGTGTGGAGAGAGGCTGGGGTGGGGACATCTTCATCAGTCTTAGACACCCAGAGGCTGAGTTTTTGCCCACAGGCGGGAGAGGGCATCTAGAAGCTGTGATGAGCATCAAACTCAAAGCCCCTAAGGGGCGAGCGAGCGAGGAGCCTTCCTGGGAGCGGACCCTCCCTGAAGGTTGCCTCCAGGAGCAGCTAACACTGACGAGACATCTCACCTCTGAAAACCTATTGTCCAGCCCCTCCCCCACACCAGCCCAAGGCCACTGGAGCAAAAGCAAGGCTTGTTGGATACCGAATGAGGTCTGGTCCTTCCACACCAGACAGTAGTCACTGTAGTGAACACTTTTATGGGTCCCCTTCACACTACACACTGTGTGCCATTAACCCAGTTCTCACAACTGTGAGGTACGGATATGCTGTCATCTGCACTATCTCCATTTTACCAATGGGGAAACTGAGGCACAGACATCTCTTGCCCACCATTCCACAGCTAGTGGTGTCGGAAGTGGGTTTGGAGTCCATGGACTCAAGGGCATGGGGTATGTGTTCTTAACTACCCAGCTAGTCCACCTGGACCTGTGGGCAGTGCAGCTGCATCAGCACCCCAGCTTTGGACCCCCCCCATATTAATTACCAGAGCACACTCCATCCCCATCAACCCAAATTCCGCAGAGGATCTTGGTCACAACATCCTTGGAGGCTCCGGGTTCCCTGAAGGCAGGACATATGTGTGATTGTCAGTACCTCCGGGGGCCAAGCACAGTGTACCTCACCGGCTAGGGAAGGAGGCTGGAGGGAACCCGGGACTCCCAAGAGGCAGAGGAATGATTAGGAGGAATGGGGAAACTGGAATTAAGGCAGGTTGACCTGAATGTCGGACTCGGGGACTGAGTCTGATGGGGGAGGGAATTGCAGGCCGTGGCACCCCCCCCAAAAAAAAAACCCACAACCGACATCCACCCTGACCTAAGAGCTCCAGAGGGACCATGGAAGGTGGCGGGAGGTGCAAGAAGGGGCAGAAGGAGTCACCACAAAGCTCAAGGAGTCGGGGTGGGGGGCGGGTGTGTGTCAGACAGACAGATGGGGCGGGAAGGCATTCCGAAGTCAGAAAGAGATGCGGAGGGGGAAGCCTAGGGAAGGACAGACAGACAGATTAGGGCCAGGGTGGGGCAGGGAGGATGGAATGAAGGCAAGGGAGAGTGGCCTCTAGTGAGGTAGGACAGAAAAAGGGCATCCTGGGAATCCGTGGACAGATGGACCGAGGGACTCGGTGTTGGAGCGGCACGGCCGCGAGGCCAGGGCCAGGCCGAGGGCGCGCGCGGCGGTGGCTAGCGCGGGAGGTGGAGGCTGAGCGAGAGCGCGGTGTTTGTGGAGCTGTCGGCTGCGGTGGAATTATGAAAAATAGCAGGCATCGGAGCCGGCCTTCAGCTTCGATTAGGGAGATGGGACATGACAGGTGCGATCAATACGCAGCCGTTCTATAAAGTGTCAAGTAATGAATCAATTTCGACTAAATTTTCCATTTTTCAGAGGCCGTTCTCCGAGAGAAGAATATCCTCTTTTGTAAAGATATTATTATCGATTTCGGCGGCAATTTGACATCAGGGGTAGTTAATTCCACTCAGAATAAAATTGAAAACACTTGAGAGAGAAAAGAGAGAGGCGAAGAGTGAGACAGAGAGGGAGAGAGGGGGAGGGAGGGAGGGGCTGGGAGGGCGAGAGAGATGGATGGACAGAGCGACAGGGATGGGAGATAGAGGGACAGGCTATGAGATGGGGAGGCACAGGAGGGGGCAGAGAAACTTGGGAGCCAGGAGTCTAGTTAGGTGGAGACAGGGGCTCAGAGATACAGGCAAGATAAGGTACAGACAGACAGACAGACAGAGGAACAGAAAGATAAACAGACAATAAGAAAGTACAGCAAGAGACATCAAGAGGACATCCCAGGTGTTAGCAACTTGCTCTTGCGACTCAGAGAAATGGGGACAAAGGCCAGATCAAAGAAAGCAGCAAGAGAAGCATCAAGAAAGGACAGAGACAGAGAGATGGGGCTGGGACTGCGGGTGGGGGGGGGGGGCGGGGCCGGGGTGAGACTGAGAATGAGGGAAATTTAGGGAGTTGGAGCAAGAAATTGAGCAGGGTAGGAGAGGAGGGAACCAAGGCTGTTACAGGAATGGTTCCCGGAGGGAGAGAAGGGGTGGGAGTAAAAGCTGAAGGGATAGGGGGAGTGGGTGCAGAGGCAGAGTTGTGGGTCTGCGTTGGACTGGGGACAACACTCATGCTAGGGGTGTACTGCTCTCCCAAGTTGCTCTGATGAGCAGAAGCTCCGTGGATGGGGTGGGGTGGGGAAGGTGCTGTGGTTGGGGTGGGTGGTGTCTCTGCATGTGTGTCCCTGGGTCCTGGCATCTGTGTGAACATTCCAGTCTGGTTTACTGGACTCCCATTTGTGTGTGTTTCAAGCCCTGTGCCTGCGCACACTATGGGGCCCTGGCCTGGCAGTCCCCATGGGTCTCAGTCACAGGCAGTAGTGACAACATTTCTGGTTAGAGCCTGTCAGTCCCCCAGCTGAAATTTCCATTTATCCCCGAGCTGGTCAAAGGCTGCCTGGATGGAGGAGTTGGGGGAGGGGGATTCCAGTAAAACGCTGTGGATCTGAGGGAGGAGGGCCGGAGTCTGGACCTCCTGGTTTGAGGGAGGAGGCTAGATCTGAACTTCAGAGTCTGGGGGAGGAGCCCTGGAGCCAGGACACCACTTGATCAGTATGGAAGCCCCTCAGCCTCCAAGGTCTTCTCCAGCAGTAAAGCCTGGGCCTGCTGCCCCCTAGTGGACGTAAAAATTGGGTCCCTGAAGGGACGGCTGCTGACCATGGTAGCTCAAGAGGGGAGCCAGAGAGATGCTAGCACCAGCAAACACAGAATAGAGAAGGAAGGGGCAGGGCAAGGGGGAGATGGATGGAGAGATAGGGACCGAGATGAACTGGGACAGATGAGCAAGGTCAGACAGAGGACTGACAGACTAGTTTCCGAAGAGGAAAGGACAAGAGTGGGTAGGGGAGTCATGGAAGAGGGAGAAGTCCGGGAGAGGAAGACTTGGCCCAGGTGTCCATCGGGAGCAGTAGACAGAGACTGAGAGTATCAAAGCTGTCAGTCAGGGGGTGAGATGCAAGATCTGTAGGGATACCGTGAGGCAGAGAGCCATGGGGCTGAGACAGGGTGAAGGAACACTGGGGAAGGGTCCTGCCAGAGAAGCAAGAAGGAAGCTACAGGAAATAGTCAGAGAGGATCAGACAGAAGGGTAGACACTCACAGAGAGAGACACATGGACTGAAGCAGAAACAGGCACGTACGCCCAGAAGGACAGGAAAGAAGTGGACAAAGATGGGGGGAAATATGAATGCGACACTAGCTGCCAAAGCCAAGTGGAGAGCCTGAGATGGAGCAGAGGGTGGTGTGGGAGGAGCAAAGGACGCCTGGGTTCTGAGACCCTGCAGTCTGGTGTGACCATCCAAATGGAGGGGCTCTGGTGGCAAATCCTAGGAGAAGAGCTGGGAACAGGGGCTCCCTCGGCCTGGGGTCCCTGCCTGCCACCCCCTCCCAATCCCCCCCACCCGGCGGGCTGCCCGGCGGAGGCGACAGATTGAGCGATGAGACGCATTACGCACTTAATCCGCCTGATTGAATGTTTTGCTTTCGCCCAAATTGAAACATTAAACAACACGGGACGAGAAGAGGCGGCTGCAAATCACTCATGAAGGATTCATCTTCTCCCCGGCAGCCGCGACCGCCCGCCTCTGCTGCCGCCCACCCCGGCTAGGAAGCTTCAGGGTGGGGGTGGGGACTGGGGCAACACCCCTGCCTACCCTGAGTTTCCCCTTCTTCCAAACCCTCATGGCCCAGAAAGTCCTTCTTAGTGTCTGGCCTTCATCCCACAGGTGGTATCAGGGACAGAGGCCTAGCTTCTTGGCCAGTTGGACAGGGTGACCTTGGTGCTGTCCTTGCCTCTGTCCGTGGGGATCTCTCTCCTCATTTATGAGGGTTCAGATGGAGGACTGACAGTCTTCGCTGTCTACCTACACCAGCCCCAGTCCTTGGGGATATTGTAAGGCTGAGGTGCAGGAGTCCCTCCCTTGTACAGGGGACCTTTGTGGGTTTTAGACTCAGATTGAGGGTGTTTGATTGTCTAGGGTAGGAAGTGAAAAGATGACTGGCAAGGGGGTGCAAGGTTCGTCTGTGTCTTCTGTCACTCAATGTGTCTGTCTGCATGGACACTTTATGAGTTCTGATTCTATCTCTGTCTGTATAGCTTACATGAATGTCTATGTGACCACCCCATGCCTGTGTGACCTTGTGTGTGTCTAAACTGTTGGCTTGTAGGTGTCTGCTGGCCTATGTTGGAGCGTCACTGCCACTGTGAGCAGGACTTTCATGAGGCATATCGTATAGCATTGGTATGGCTCAGGGAGTGACTTGCAGTGGGTGCCTATGTCTATCAGTCTGCATCTGTCAGTGTGTCTGCTCTCTGGTCAGCCCGTCTGTCAGTGTTTAACCATTTCTGTGGACCTGTTTGTCCATCCTTATGTCTCATGGCTCTCTTTCTGATTCTGTCAGTGGCTGACAGAACAGATGCTGGAACCAAAGAAGAGTGACCAGAAGGCCAGGGGCAGGGGAAGGGAGAAGAAAACGGGCAAGAAAGACAGAGAGAAAGACGGTGAAGGCAGGCGACGCTGAGTGCTGGGAGCAAGGAGCAAGTGTGAGGCAGATGGGGGGGGGTCGTGGGCGCCACGGCCGGAGCGGGTGATCAATATTCGATTTAGGTTTTAATTCCGGGGCTTTCGGAGCCTGTCAGCCCTGATGTATGAGCTCACACCGGGGCCGCCCAGCCAGCCACCCCACCGGTGCCCATGGCCTGGTGGCCTGTCCTGGCCCCAGCTTCCTTGCCCCTCTGGCAGTGGCAGACCAAGAAGGAGGTAGACAAGTGAACTTGAGCCGGGTTGCTCAGTCACCAGCCTTTCCCTGGCCCTAGATTCCTGCCTTCCCCAGGGAGACAGCTGGGGCCCCAAGGTCCTTATTGTCTAGGGACACCAGACTGCTAGACATCACTGATCACACACCACATGCTCACACAGGGAGGTATGTACACACACATCCTGCACGTGCACCAACACACACACAACCCAGCATACTGGTGCCCATGTACACCAGGACCCAAAACATCTGTGCATACACAAACCCTGACACACACGATCCAAACATACATGTGTCCACACACACACCTGGTCTCAAATTCACATCCATACTTAAACTCCAAAACAGGCATACAACTCCAATACACACACACACACACACACACACACACACACACACACATGTCCACACACTCAGGGATATATACACACATCTCTACACACACGACTGACACACAGTCTCTGACAAGTGTGTCCACAGGCAGACTCTGACACCAAAGCACACTCAAGGCACATATAAGTTCCATGTTAATGAGGCTTTGATGGGAGACACAGCCAGACACACAGACTCCGAGACAGACCGACATATGACACTCAGAAAGTAGGACCAGTTGCAGAAACAATGAAGGCTGGGCAGACACCAAGAACCCCTAGCGGGCAGAATTCAGCTGGGGGATGGGGAGCCCCCTTTCTCCACAGGCCCCCCCAAACCCTGTCTCTCTCTCAGGAAGATGGATCCACCGCCCTCCCTGATGACAATGCTGTCTGCGCAAACTTTAATTAACACTTTGAGTTAATTAGTTCGAGATCATTTAGGAGTAAAATGTTTTTATTAGGGAGGCTTCGAGCCTGTTGATGGATGGGGCGCGATTCGCTCTTCCGCCTGCGGGGACAGCCGGTAAACAGAAATCAATCAGGGGCCTCCCAACCCAGCCCCCCCCCAAGCCCCCAGTGCCAAGCTCCCAGCCTGTGGCCCAGGAGTCCCACCTCCCAGCCTTCTGCTCCCCAAGACTCCAAGAGTCCCAACTTTGAGTTTCTGCTCCCTCAGACAAAAGAGGCTATGCCAGTTAGACTCATGGCCCTTCTTAGTTAGACTCAAGGGTCTAGGCCCCAGATCTCCTCGATTAGACTGAAAGGTCCTGATTCCAGCCCTCCTACCTCAGACCTAGGGGTGCAGACTCCAGTACTCCTCTTTTAGGCCTAGGAGTTCACACCCAGCCCTCCTTCCTCAGATCCAGGAGTCCAGGTCCCAGTCCTCCTCCCTTAGACTCAGGCGTCCAAACCCCAGTCTTCCTCCCTCAGGTCTAAGAGCCTAGGCCCCAGCTCTCCTCCCTCAATCTCAGGGCTCCAGACCCCAGCCCACCTCCCTCAGACTCAGGGCTCCAAACCCCAGCCCTCCTCCCTCAGACTCAGGGGTTCAAATCTCACTCCTCCTCCCTCAGACTCAGGGCTCCAGACCCCAGCCCTCCTCCTCCTGCAGATTCAGGAATCCAGGCCCCAGCCTTCCTCCCTCATTTATTCCCAGGGGTCTTCCCTTAGCCCCAGGATCCAGGCCCAGCCCTCATTCAGACCAAGGGGTCCGGTTGACTGTTGGGCTCCCTAGTCATCGGGTCTCCGGGTCTCCGGGTCTCTGGCTCTTAGAACTCTGGCGGCCCGGTAGGGTCTCGGGCTAGCCGTGGTCGAGGTCGCAGGCTGCCCCTCCCGCCGCGGTGACGGCTTCATCAGGTGTCCGCGGCGGGCGGGCGGCGGGGGCCGGGGGCAGGCGAGGCCGGGCCGGGGGCGGGGGCTCCGGGGCCGATAAATCTTCATCAGGCGGCGGCGGGGGGGCCATTAGGCGCTAATGGGAAGATGGAGGGGCCTGTCGGCCGCGCGGGCCGGGCCTCATTTGTCCTGCTTCCCGCTCCATTGGCCGCCGCCCCCGCCCCGCCCCTCCCCCCGCCGCCGCCGTCGCCGTGCGCTCACCATTTCCGCTTGCAAGCCTGGCAAGGGACTTGGGGGGCACCGAGGGGTACCTGGGGGACTGGAGAAAGAGGAAGTTGGATTGCAGGGGCAGAGTTAGAAAAAGGGAGGCGGCCTAGGGCAGGCGGGGAAAGGGGGTGATGGAACCCAGACAGCTCAGAACCTGGGCAACTCAGGATGTAGAGCGGATTAGAACTCGATCCGAATGACTAGATCGCATAGCAGAAGGGTTCGAAGTCAGGCGTGGGGTGGGGTGGGGGGCGCTAGCGTGCAGGTGGGAGATCTACAACGCGGGCAAGAGGGGTTCGAACGTAGGCAAGGCAGAATAGAAGGTTGGTGGAGTGGGGAATTAGCATGAAGCCGGGAGAACTAGAACGCAGGCGTGGGGGGGGGGGGGAGGGAGAGAGGAGAGAGAGAGAGAGAGAGAGAGAGAGAGACCTGGAGAGAAAAGCTGTAACGCGGGAGGAGGGATTAGAACACCGGCGAGGGGGACTAGACCTCCGACAAGGAGTCTAGAACGCAGGGGGGGGGGGGGGAGAACATGGGGAGAAGGGCTACAACTTGGGGGAGAGGGTTAGAACATAGAAGGGGGTCTGTGTGCACACCAGAGGGGACCTGCACCGCGCGGTCGGGGCCCTGGAGGGGGTGCGCTGGAGAGAGTTAGGGGAGAGGGTCGGATCGCTGGGGAGAGGGTCGGATCGCTGGATGTGGCCTCCAGGGCGGGGACCCGACAGGCGAGCTGGCGGCATCCCTGGAGGCCGAGGCGCGGCCCCCACCCGCAGCCGTCGCCGCCACCCGCTCCCGGACTCGCGCCCCCAGCGCGTCCACTCTGATTTCTCGGCCCATTTTTCTTCCTCTGCTGTCACTCCAGCGCTCGCCCTCCCGCCGCCGGCTGCCCCGCTGCGCTCCGCTTCCCGCGGGAAGCCCTGCTTGCAGCCCGCTCCCTCCGCAGCGTCCCACCTCACCTCATCCCTGGCATGTATTCTAGGCATGTGACCCCCAAGAAAGGCACCCCCAACTGGCCTGTCTTCCTGAATGTTTCGAGGATATAGAACCCTAATGTTAGATTTCCATCAATGACGCATTAGATATCCACAAAACCAGGCCTGTGAACCCCCTCCTTTTCTGAGAAGACACGGGCCCAGGTCTCCAGATGGGTTATCTCAGGTGGGTTATCTCAGGTCACCTGAATAAACATCCACTTCTTTGTTTGTAACCCAGCCTCAGACACCACAGAGAGAGGATTTGGGGCTCTGGACCGTTTCATCCCCAAACAAAGGCTCCAGGCCAAGAGGCACCTAAGGATAAGGGAAATGGTCTTAGCTCAGTCTTCCCAAAATCGATACCAGTAAACGTTATGAGTCACCCCCAAACTGACAGTCACCCCCAAATTAGAACCGAGGGTCCTGTAATGGGCAAACAAATTAGGGTTTCCTCAGCGAACCTTCACAGACATCAAGGCCCCAGAGTCTCTGGCCAAACGGGCTTCAGGGCTCCACTCCTCATGTGACCCCCATTCTTAGCACATTCAAACTACAATATCAGATTGAAACTCCCCAAACTGTCTAACAGAATCTCCAATGTTGATTCTAAACTGTAATTTCAGTAAGTCTCCCCAAGGTATGCCCCCCCCCCCCCCCCCCGCCCATAGAGATCAGGGCCTGATCACTGATACCCTAAAAGACATTTGGCTTTTGTTTGGTTTCTTCTGTTTTGAGACAGGCTTTATATAATGATGTTTTAGTCCACAGGCTAGTGCTGACAGGGCAATCCTCCTGCCTCAGCCTCCTGGTGCTGGGATTATAGGTGTGCACCACCATCTGGACAGTGCCTTAACACCTCAGCGCTCCCGCGCCCTGGTTTCTGGAACTTTAAGCATCAGCTGTTCTTAGTACACACCCCAGAGTTTTCACCTCAGTCACCTCAACTCATGGGAAAGCACTGCCACAAGTCTCCCAACCTTCCAACCTCAGACATCCCCAAAGCTCAATGAAAAAACTAAATTTACCCCATACACTGTTAAAACCCCACTCAACACCATTTTGCCCGTAAATAAGCAAGTCAACATTCTCCCCCCCTTTTAGGTGCCCACAGTTCTCTCTCAAGGTCAGTCACCCTTCATCCAAACCCCAGGATGTTTGGAACATAACAAGAGGAACACTCCCTGTGACTCGGAATGCTTGCTTCAGACTCCCTCAGAGCAGTCTGAATGCTGGTCCCCTCAGGAGATACATCCATGCCTAAATCCTGGAACCTACGAAGGAGACCTATTAGAACAGTGGCTCTCAACCTTCCGAATGCTGCGACCCTTTAACGCAGTTCCTCATGTTATGGTGTCCTTAACCATGAAACTACTTTTGTTACTACCCCATAACTCTAATTTCGCTACTGATATGAATCATAATGTACACATCTGTGTTTTCCCCATCCTCTTAGGTGACTCCTGTGGAAGGGTCATTCCACTCCAGAAGGGTCGAGACCCACAGGTGGAGAACCACCCGCTAGAAGGTAGGCTTTTGAGGTGAGTTCATCTTACACCCTCCCTTGCGAAGACTTCACATAAGGGACAGGGGGCAGACAAGGATGGAGAGAAGAGTTGAGGCCATGTGAAGGTGGGGCCAGACTGCTGCAGTTACAGACAGGAACAGCCAAGGCTGCCCTCCAACTTGAGGCAATCCTCCTGCCTCAGCCTTCTAAATGCTGGGATTGCAGTTTTGTGCTAGCACACCCAGCTAGGGAGAGAATCCATTTCTGTTAGTCTAACCAGGGCAGTGACTGGTGTCCTATAGGTTCTAAGATCATTACAGTAGCCCAAGAAGTAGATGTCCCCCAAGCCAAGCCTCAGTACCCTTAGGCGAACTGGTAGAACCTCCTAAAACTAGAACTGTGGACTCCCACAGTTCTGTGCCCTAAACTGATCTCAGTTCTTCAGACTGGGCTCTGGGTCTCAGTTCAGTGACCCACCACGGTGGCATCAGGGACTCATATTACTCGTCTAATGGGTTAGCTATGTCCAGAGGTGTACACGGCCCCTGGGAACACGGGTGATAAAACCACTTTCACTACTAAATAAACACCAGGAGCTAGTGAGCCAGCTCAGAGAGGAAAGGGACCTGCCACCAAACCTGCCTACCTGCCTGTCATCTCTGGGGTTCACTCATGTGACAGAAAAAAAATATGTATTTTTAAAAAGATTCTATTAATGTATCATGTATATAACATTCTGCCTGCATGTACACCTGCAGGCCAGAAGAGGGCACCAGACCCCCCATTACAGATGGTTGTGAGTCACCATGTGGTTGCTGGGAATTGAACTCAGGACCTCTGGAAGGGCAGTCAGTGCTCTTAACCTTTGAACCATCTCTCCAGTCCATTAAGTATTTTTAAAAAATTGAAAAACAGTAAAATAGCACTAGACTCCTCACCCCTCAGTATGCACTAATGGCATCACCTGAGCTCCAAGGTCAGGTGGCCTCTGAACTAGGTATCAAAGCCCTCAAACTAAACCACCCCTAATCCAGATACATAGAACCTTTAAGATTTGAATGTTCATGTCACTCTCCCTAATTAAGCACCAATGTGATTAGCCTCGGCTCTCTGGACAACCCACTCCAAACAACACCTCCATTGAGTAGATACAAGGAGCCATGGCAGCTAATTTGAAATCTTACCTACTGGGTTTTCTTTTTTTTTTCTTATTTATTTATAGATATTTTTAGGTTTATTATTTACTTTATTTTATGTGTTTGAGTGTTTTGCCTGCATGCATATATGTGCTGTGTACCTGCCTGGTTCCCTCAGAGGTTAGAAGAGGGTGTCTTATGCCCTAGAACTGGAGTTACAGATGGCTATGAGCCACCATGTGGGTTGGGTACTGGGAGTGGGACCCAGGTCCTCTCCAAGAGCAACAAGTGCCCTTGACCACTGAGCCATCTCTCCAATTCCACAACCAGGTCTTTTTGAAAAAGAGTCACTTTTGGAGCTGGAGACATAGCTCAGTGATCAAGAACACTGGCTGCTCTTCCAGAGGTCCTGAGTTCAGTTCCCAGCAACCACATGGTGGCTCACAACGTCTGTAATGAGATCTGGTGCCCTCTTCTGGCTGCAGGCATACATCAGATAGAATCTCACTATGTGACCTTGGCTGACCTAGAACTTGCTAAGTAAACCAGGCTGGCCTTGAACTCACAGAGATCTGTCTGCCTTTGCCTCCTGAGTGATGGGATTAAAAGCTTGTACTAACACATCCAGTCTCTTTTTTTTTCCCCAGAAAGGCCTCTGTGTTGTCCAGACTAGAAACTCACAGCAATCCTCCTGCCACAGACTCTTAAGCGCCATGATTGTGGGTGCACACTGCCAACACCCCTTGATCTGGATACTGAGGTCTCCAACTGTCATTACTAATGATAGCATTGATTCATTCTCCTCAGCAGCCCCAGAACTTGCTGGGAAGTACTGCAGTTACAACGAACTTACTATTTTGTTTTTTTTTCCGGCTCTATTTTAATCGAGTCTATGTTGCCAAGGCTAGCCCCAAACTCCTAGGCCTAAGCCGTCCTCTTGCTCCAGCCTCTAATTGGTTGGGACTACAGGCATCTACTTCCTCAGGGCCCCATATTTATGTTTTATTTTGTTATGAGTGTGTGTTTGTGTGTGCACAGGTAAAAGAAGACAGTCTGCTGGGTGTAGTGGCCCACGTCTTTAATCCCAGCACTCAAGAGGCTGAAGCAGGCTGTGAGTTTGAGGCCAACCTGGTCTACAGAGTGAGTTCCAGGACAGCCAGGGCTACATAGTAAGACCCTGACTGGAAAAACAAACAACACAGAGAGAGGGAGAGAGAGAGAGAGAAAGAGAGAGAAAGAGAAGAAAGAGAGGAGAGGGAGAGAAAAGAGAGAGAAGAGAGATTGGGGGGAAGGTAGGTGCTGGTAAGAGACACTCTTAGATGTAGCTCTGGCCTGGAACTCAGAGAGATTGATCTGCTTCTGACTCCCCAGTGCTGGGATTAAAGGTGTGTGCACACAGCTAGCTGGGTGTTAGTTTTTAAAATTTTGTAATATTTATGTACAGAAAGCTCAGTGTACTTTTAACCCAGTTCAGTGGCAAGTTCTTTAGCCTTTGCCTTTTCCAGCTTGGCAATACGATGGGTGTCATTCTTCAAGAGTCATCCATCTTGGATTTTGAGACAGGGCCTTTCACTGGCCAGAGAACCCAAGACATGCCCCGTCTTCATCAACCCAGCACGGGGATTATAACCATGCACCGCCAAACTCCACCGTGCTCCACCATGCTCCACTGTGCTCCACCATACTCCATCATGCTCCACCATGCTCCACTGTGCTCCACCATACTCCACCGTGCTCCACCATGCTCCACCAAACTCTACCATGCTCCACCATACTCCACCGTGCTCCACCATGATCCACTATGCTCCACCATGCTCCACCATACTCCACCGTGCTCCACCAAACTCCACCATGCTCCACCATACTCCACTGTGCTCCACCATGCTCCACCATGCTCCACCGTGCCCCACCATACTCCATCGTGCTCCACCGTGCTCCACCATACTCCACCGTGCCCCACCATGCTCCACCATACTCCACCATGCTCCACCGTACTCCACCATACTCCACCGTGCCCCACCGTGCCCCACCGTGCTCCACCATACTCCACCGTGCCCCACCGTGCCCCACTGTGCTCCACTATACTCCACTGTGCTCCACCATGCTCCACCATGCTCCACCATACTCCACTGTGCTCCACCATACTCCACCGTACCCCATCATGCTCCACCATGCTCCACCATGCTCCACCATACTCCACTGTGCTCCACCATACTTCACCGTGCTCCACCATGCTTCACCGTGCTCCACCATGCTTCACCGTGCTCCACCATACTCCATCATACTCCACCATGTTCCACCGTGCTCTACTATGCTCCACCATGTTCCACTATGTTCTACCATGTGGGCTTTTGCATGGATGTTGGGGATCAAGCTCAGGCTCATATACTTACAAGGTGAGCATTTTACAAATTGAGCTATCTCCCCACCTCAAGATCTGCATTTGCCTAGGGCCTTTGTGGCTTGCCGTCTCTTCTCTAGAATTGCTCAAATAACAGTGCTCTCAGACTCAGCAATACTGATATGCCTAGCACGGGACCCAGTATGCCCCTGAAAGACATCCCCTGCCCCAGAAACGAAGGGACTGGAGTGACAACCTTCACCACTCTAGGCTGAAAATACATCCGCTTCCATGTCTCCATCTGTTTTCACCTGGAACTGGGAGACTGTCCCCCTCCGTGCTACTCCTAAAGCAGGGCTAGGGATGTGACATAGCCGATAAAGACCTTCATTCAAGTCCACGGCAGCTATCTAAAACGTCAGAGGTGGCAGTGCATGAATGTGTGCCTACAATCCCAGCACCGGGTCTGGGGTTCAGTGCACGGGTACATGCCTAGAGTCCTGGTAGCAGGGAGGCAGAGACAGGAGGATCTCGGGGTGCCCAGTCACTCTAGCCTAATTGGTAAGCTCCAGGCCAGTAAAGCCTTTGTCTCAAAGGTGAGGTCCAGGTCAAGGGAGACCGTGTCTGAAAGGGGGTGGGTGACATTTTTTGAGGTTACCCTCTATCCCTGTCCCATACACAAAAGAAAGAAAAAGGAGGGTATGTGGGGGATTTCAAACGACCTGAAAACCCAGATTCATGTCAGTTTTCAGTTGCCTGTTTTCCTGGAAAAACAGATGCCTACCCCCTCCTGCCAATCGGAACAAAAATCCTGTATGGCACCCGAAATGGATGTTAGGACCACTTTCATTTCACTCCAAACTGGACAACTGATTCTAGTTATAAAATAACACTGGGGGCACACACCTTTATTCCTAGCACTCTGGAGGCAGAGGCAGGCAGATCTCTGAGATCGAGGCTAGCCTGGTCTACAGAGAGAGTTCTAGGACAGCGAGGGCTACACAGAGAAATGCTGTCTGGAAAAAACAAAATAGATGATAGATAGATGATAGATAGATAGATGATAGATAGATAGATAGATGATAGATGATAGATGATAGATAGATGATAGATAGATAGATGATAGATAGATAGATGATAGATAGATGATAGATAGATGATAGATAGATGATAGATAGATAGATAGATGATAGATGATAGATAGATAGATGATAGATAGATAGATGATAGATAGATAGATGATAGATAGATAGATGATAGATAGATAGATAGATAGATAGATGATAGATAGATAGATGATAGATGATAGATAGATAGATAGATAGATAGATAGATAGATAGATAGATGATAGATAGATAGATAGATAACCGAGTTCTGGTTTCTCCTACTCCATACTAAACAAATGAGCCCCAGCTTGAGATACCCTACACCTGGTTGGATCCCTGTTTCAAGTTCATGCCAGTCAGAGAACATCCGCAGTTTCTGAAATCTCCATCCTAATAATGGTGCTCCGGTTGTCTCTAGAAACCAGGTGCAATTGTGCACACCTGTAATCCCAGAACATAACGGTAGGAGGATCAGGAATTTAAGGCCAGCCTGGGCTACATAGAGAGCTGCAGGCCAGCCTGGGATACCTGAATTTCTATCTTGAGAAAATACAAACAGGGACTAGAGAGATGACTCAGTGGTTAAGAGCACTGGTTGCTCTTCCAGAGAACCCCAGTTCAATGCTCTACATCTACATGGTGGCTCATAATGGTCTGTAACTCCAGTTCCAAGGGACCTGTGGCCAGCAGGTCTGCCACCTAAAGTCCCCAGCCAAATCTTTGGCGTCTGTACCCTTAAACTGTCCAAACCCAAGGTATTTCATCCCCAACTAAATCTTCAGTTCCAGGACCCCTAATAGTACTCACCCCAAACTAGACAATCTTTGTCACAGACTATGAGACAAGGAGTCACAGAGGTCAAAGGATTGCTTATCTCTTTTTGCTTATCTTACGTTATTGGTAGTCAAGATCTTACACACTAGTATACTTTGAATTGGACTCCCATCACCCCAAGACAAATAGGAATTCAAATCTCCTGACCCTTCAAACAATTCTGATGCCTGTCACTTTCAGCCAGAGAAGACTCCAAATAGGCCAGATGTGGTGGCACAGGCCTTTGGTCCCAGCACTCTGTGAGTTTGAGACCAGCCTGGTCTATATAGTGAGTGCCAGGCCAGCCAAAGCTACAAATTGAGACCCTGTCTCATAAAACCAACAATGAAAAACAAAAAAGAGTTTCCTAATCTGTCAATTGAGACTTCGGGACTAACCCCAAGGCAGGAAAGCAGGCATTGGCAAAGGCAATATGCTGCCCCAGTCCCAAGACACCATTGCTCTCTGGGAAGGACGAGAGTCTCTCCCCAGCTGTTATCACAATGTATGCAGTAGGACGCTCAGGGTCTGTCACCACCAGTCAGGCCCTCAGGCCTACGTCTAACCAAAGGTACATCTCTACCTTGACCACCAAAGCTAGAGCCTGAGAACTCTCAGGGTCACCTGGCCCCACCCTCAATCACCACTTAGATACCCAGGCTGAGGAATCCCTGTCTTTAAGGTGACTTTGGTTTCTGTCTTTCTTCCTTTTCAGATTACATTTATTTAGGTGTGTTCGTATGCACAGCGGTCAGAGGACAACTTTGAGGGATCGGTTCCGTTCCAGTTCTCTCCTTTCACCAGGTGAGGCCCAGGGTTAGAACCGAGTCTGTCTCTGTCTGGGAAAACCAAAGCCAAAACCAAAACCAAAAACAACAAACAAAAAACAACAAAGTAGCAAAGTAGACCCACACAGAGTACAGCGTGTGAACTCACTGGGAACATTTTGTCTTTTAAAGGACTTTTCTTGCTCTCTTTGATTCTCTCTGGCTCTGCCTCCCTCTCTCCTCTCCCCCCTACTTTTCTCTGTAGCTGAGGGGTGCCCTTAAACCCCAGAGGGAGATCCTTCATCTCCCTGGGGGTTACAGGTGTGAATGACCATACACAGTCTATGCAGCTCTTAGGATGGAGCCCAGGGCTTTACACGTGGGTGCCTGGCAAACAGTCTGCCGGCTGAGCCACATCGTCAGCCACAGATCCTTAGTCTGTCAGTCCCAGCCGGTCAATTGGACCCCATATAGTCACATCTTTGTTTTCTGACTCCTTAGTGCATCCCGGAGCCCTCCAGAATCAAGTCTTTCACCCTCAAGTACACTGGGAAGGGGGAAATGGGCCCCTTTTCTTGACCATCTCTAGTAGAGGTTGCTGTTCTTGACGTCTGGGTGACTCAACACCAGACATCTGTAGAGACAGATGTCGTCATAGGACAGGCCTGTGACCTTAGAATTGGGAAGGTGGACATAGGAGGAACAGAAGTCCCAGGCCATCCAGAGCTACACAGTGAGGCCCTGTGTTTTTTTTTTTTTTTTACTTTGTTTGTTTTACTTTAAAATATTCATTTATTTTGTGTGTGTGTGTGTGTGTGTGTGTGTGTGGTTTATGTGTGGGGGTGGGTGCATCTACGGCACACAAATGGAGGTCAGAGAACAACTTGCTAGAGTCTGTTCTCTCCTTCGGCCACGTGGTTTATGAGAATGACTGGCAGTCTTGGCAACAAGTGCTTTTGCCCTCGGAGTTACCTCACCGACAGCCCCTTCCCCAACAGACTTTTATCTGAAGCAAAGTGGGGGGAGGGGAGAGACAGGGAAGGGGAAGGAGGGAGACAGAGAGAGGGAGAGGAGAGGAAAGAGAAGGTGGAAGGAAGAGGGAAAGAGAAGAGACGGAGGGATGGAAGGAGGAGGAGGGGACAGGAAAAGAGAATGAACTAGTCAGCCTCCGATTAAACTCCAGGTCTGTCTCAATTTCTGTCTGCCACCAGCAAACGCAGCCCAGCCACTTGATGGAGTGCTCAGCCCATCACCTCCAATCAAGGCATCTAGAACACTCTGTCCGGACTCCCTCATCTGGGTGTCAACTGGCCATCATGTCTATCCACTCAGATAGACCACGAGTTTCAGCCTCTCCTGGAGGACTAGCATTGAATTCAAGAAATAAAAGACCTTCTGCCATCAAAACATTGGGTTAGAGATCCCGACCTCTGTACATCCCCAGGTAACTTAGCCTCCGGTCCCCAACCAGCTCTGGTCTCTGGAGAAAGGCAAGGGGAGGCACATGTCTGCCCTCTGGTGGCCAATCCTGGAAGAATGGACTCAGAAGCTGGGCAGATTCCTGTCTACCTACACAAGGTAAAAGCTTGAAGTCTGGGAGGAAAGTGGGGGTGCGGGGGGTGCGGGGGGTGCGGGATGTTCACCTGGTCCCTTCCACACAGAAACTGTGGAATTGGTCTTCCTTGTCTCTCTTTTCACCCCACGTCTCTATTATCTTTTCTGGCTAAGATTATTTTCCCTGATCTTATGCCCTGCAGCCGTCTCCCACGGGATCCCACAAGACCCCAGGCTTGGTTGGTTTGAGGCTGAAACCTGAGATCACAGAGCCAGCACTGCCAGCATTCTGCTCCTGAGCTAAATTTATTCTCCTAGGATTTTTGTTTAGAGTCACGGTCTCCCCTGTGGGCTAGGCTAGCTTTGTTGTTGTTAGGTGTTTGTTGGTTTGTTTGTTTGTTTTGAGACAGGGTTTCTCTGTGTGGTCCTGGCTGTCCTGGAACTCATGGAGATCTGCCTGCCTCGGCCTCCTCAGTGCTGAGATTAACGGTGTGCAGCACTATGCTTGGATTCACATAGGAGACTTTCTGTTCTCAATCACATATTGAAGATATCTATCTATCTATCTATCTATCTATCTATCTATCTATCTATATCTATATCTATCTATTTTCTTGAGACAGGGTCTCACTATGTATCCCAGGCTGGCCTCAAGATTTTGTTGTTGTTAAATATGATTTATGTGTGTGGGTGTTTTTCCTGGTGTCAGAGGAAGCCAGAAGAGGGTGACCGATCCCTGGGAATGGAATTACAGACAGTCATGAGCCATCCCTCAAGTCCCATGTGGCTGCTGGAAGCTGAATCTGGGTCCTCTGGAAGAGTGACCAGTGCACTGAGCCACCTCTTGAGGCCCTCAGATTTTTTTTTTTTTTTGGTTTTTTTCGAGACAGGGTTTCTCTGTGTAGTCCGGGCTGTCCTGGAACTCGCTCGGTAGACCAGGCTGGCCTCGAACTCAGAAATCCGCCTGCCTCTGCCTCCCAAGTGCTGGGATTAAAGGCGTGCGCCACCACCGCCCGGCTGCCCTCAGATTTTTTAAAAGTGAAATTTTGGAGCTGGCCATGGTTTGGTCCTGGCACTCAGGAGACAGAGGAAGGAAGATTTCTATGAGTTCCAAAACAGCCAGGGCTATCTATTATTTTGAGATCCTGTCTCAAAAAAATTTTTTTAAAGTGAAAATTAGGGCTGGGGAGATGACTCAGTTAGTCGGGTGCTTGCAGCACAAGCCGGAAGACCTGAATTCAGATCCCTGGACCCGTGCAAAAAGCCAGCTATGCTGACATGGTCTGTAATCCTAGTGTTGGACAGGCAGACACAGGAAGACCCCTGGTCTTGCTAGTCTTGCCAAATAAGTGAGATCCAGGTTCCATGAGGGATCCTGTTACAAAAAGCAAAGTGGGGATTGGCCAGGCATGATGGCCCCAGCACTGGGGAGGCAGAGGCAGGCAGACCTCCATTAGTTTGAGATCACCCTGGTGTATAGAGTGATTTCCAGGACAGCCAAAGCTACACAGAGAGACTCTGTCTTGAGAAACAAATAAGAAACTAAGTGGAGTGCAACAGGCAAAGATACCTGACTCTGACCTCTGGCCTCCACAGGCATGCACAAACATTTCTTCCGATATACATTATCAAGACCTGGGGTGGTAGCTCCTGTCTGTAAACCTAACACTTGGAAGGCTAAGGCATAGGGCCGTCACAAAGCTGAGGCCAACCTGAGCTACACTGTGAAGTCCAAGCCAGCCTGGGCTAGACAATAAGACCCTGTTTCACACACACACACACACACACACACACACACACACACACACTCTCTGATTAATATTAAAACAAGGGACTCTGATTATACCCCGGGTAGTAGAGTGCTCACCTAGCATGTATAAAGTCCTGGGTTCAATTCCCCAGCACGACAGAAACCAGGCCTGGTGGGCGGCACAAGCCCATAGTCCATCTTAGAACCCAGGAGCAAGAGGCATGCGGATCAGAAGTTCAAGGCCATCCTCAGCTACATAGAAAGGTCAGCCTGGCCTTCCCACCTCTTTGCATATGTGGATATGTATATGTACATATGTGCATAGATATGTACATATATCTAGCCCTGGCTGTCTTGGAGCTTGCCATATAGACCAGGCTGGCCTCTGCCTCTTGAGTGCTGAGATTAGGGACATGTGACATGCCACCTGCCATATATCATATATATAAACAAGTAATGAGTGTCATATACCTCCTTCATATGGAGTCTCTGAAGTCTACTGTGTTTTCCATTCAGAGTTCATGTTTCTCAGTTGTGTGTGTGCATGTGTGTGCATGCACATGTGCATGTGGATACCTGTGAAGGCCAGAAGAGACCGTCAGATCCCCTGGAGTGCAGTTATAGGCAGTCAGGAGACACTCAAGAGTGGGAGCTTGGAGCCGAGCTTGGGCCCTGGAAGTGCTCTTCGCCGCTGAGCCATCCCTCCAGTCCTTGGGTTTTCCATTTAGTATATAGTACCTTATACCAGCTTTGCTTCAGGCACGTGGCTGTCACGATGTGCCAGTGGCTTGCATGAGAGGGCGATTGTTGTGGACACATAGGAGATGGGAGAGGTGTGTGCATGGTAAGGTTGGGAGACCCCACTCCCTGCTCTCCTGCTGCCCAGCTGTGTCCCTCGGGGCTTCCAGAAATGTGACTTCTCTGGCTTCCAGAAATGTCACCATCACCTCAGACAAGTTCAAGGCCATCCCAATCTCTGGGCTTCCCTTTGCTCATTTTATCAGTCTGTGCCTCCCTGAAACCTGAATCTCTGTCATCAGGGTCTCTGTACAGCCAAATCTGCAAGTTCTACTAACAAGCCAGCTTAACCGGTGGCATGCTTGCCTAGCATGTACTCACTGGCACCATGGAATGTCAGTAATCCCAGCACCTGGGAGGTGGAGACAGAAAGATCAGGAGTTCAAGGCCAGCCTTGGCTACATAGTGAGTTTGAGGCCAACCTGGGCTACATGGAACCTGTCTCAAAAAAAAAAAAAAAAAAAACCAAAACAATTACCAACTCTCTCATGTTCTTCAAGACAACAATCGAAGCTTTCTGCAACCTCCAGCCTCCCTCACCAAGCTTCTCCAGGTCACTCACAGGTCTGCTGTACCGCCTCCTCACTGCCTTCTGGCACTGCTGCCTGGGGTCTGTGTAACTGCTGCCTTGTCTGCCCAGAACGTTCTCCTTACAGGACCTGCAGCTGCTCCCTAACTGTTGAGGTTCACTCCCACTGGGAGGACTTCTCTGGCCATAGTCCTTCTCTTCCCTCCCTCCCTCTCACTATATAGCTACGCCTGGCCTTGAAGTGGCTCTGTAGACCAGGGTAGCCTTAGAGATCCACCTCTGTCTCCTGAGTGCTTCGATTAAAGGCTTGTATGTGCCGTCACCACCCAGTTAGCTTTTATTATTTTTAATTATGTGTAGGTGTGTGTGTCTGTGTGCATGTGTGCGGGTCGCGAGAGCACATGTGCATTACAAGTGGCTAAAAAGGCCAGAGACCTTTGGATCCCCTGCAGCTGGAGTTACAGATTTCCAGGTGGATGCTGGGAACTCAACACAGGTCTTCTGGAAGAGCAGCCAGTATTTTGTTGTTATTGTTTTGTTTTGTTGGGTTTTTTTTTTTTTTTTTCGAGACAGGGTTTCTCTGTATAGCCCTGGCTGTCCTGAAACTTACTCTGTAGACCAGGCTGGCCTCGAACTCAGAAATTCGCCTGCCTCTGCCTCCCAAGTGCTGGGATTAAAGGAGTGCGCCACCACCGCCCAGCGCTTTTTTTTTTTTAAGATTAATTAATTTATTTAATGTACATGAGTACACTGTCACACTCTTCAGACACATCAAAAGAGGGCATCAGATCCCATTGCAGATGGTTGTGAGCCACCATGTGGTTGCTGGAATTGAACTCTGGAAGAGCAGCCAGAGCTCTGATCCCCTCAGCCATCTCTCAGCCCCAGACTTTTGTTTCTTGTAAACCCCTCCTTAACCTATAAAAGGAAAACACCAGGAACGTATTGGCCAAGTAGCAATTGTAACAGCTTTATTTCCAAAGACAAAGCCTCCCTGGGTTCAAGGCTTCAGGTGGAAGGTTCAGAGCTGAGCAGCCAGGCCAGTAGGACAAGAACAGACAGGGATGGGACAGCGGGCGGCAGTTCCTGGAGGACAGTTTACACGGGTTCCATCTGCAGCTCCTCACCATCTGCAGGCTCCACTTGGTGGAAGGCGGCGTGGGAGCCTATGAGTACCAGGGTGGCTCCTGTGGGGGAGGGGTGGTTCAGGAGCTGCTCTCTCACCTGGCTCCCAGTCTCACCCTACAGACCCTTGTACTCACCCAGGACCCAGAAGACAGCAGAGCCAGCACCCGCCAGCCAGAAGAAGGGGAAAGAGACACCGCCAGCCAAGGCGTACTGATGTGCTGGGCTCACCTCCCGGCCTGGGGACAGATGGTACAAGCAGCCATTCCTACCTGAGCCTTTCCCAGAGGTAACCGGGGCCACCTTCCACCCATCTAGTGTCAGGGACTCTGGAACCTTCCATGTAATAATACAGACTCCTCATATCAGGGCCTCCCAACCTTGGCCCTACCCTCAGCTCCACCTCTCCTCTCTAATTCCATCTCCCTCAGGAACCCCCAGGTCACTTCAGTCTAGGGCCTGATGTTCCAGCCTGGTCACCAGGAGTCTCGGGCAGGTGGCTCCAGAGCCAAATCTGACCTAAGGATTTGTGTCCCCCTTTAAAATACTTTTAAAAGATTTATTATTTTGAATTATGTTATGTGCCCTGTGTGGGCATACATGCATGGGGGTTTGGTGCCCAAGGAGGTGGCTATGGGGCACCCTCCTGACTTGGGTGCTAGGAACCAAATCACATCCTTTGCAGGAACAGTATTCAATTATAACCGCTGAGCCATCTCTCTAGACACTTATTTTGATTATTTTTTTAAAGATTCCGAAGACCAGGCTTATTTTGAACTTGTAGCAATCTTCCTGCTTCAGCTTCCCAAGTGCTGGGATTCCAGGCACAGGGCAACTTCTGGTTTTGAGGATGTATTCTTTGATTTTGAACTTGTAGCAACTTCCTGCTTCAGCTTCCAAGTGCTGGGATTCAGGCACAGGGCAACTTCTGGTTTTGAGGATGTATCTTTGATTTTGAACTTGTAGCAATCTTCCTGCTTCAGCTTCCAAGTGCTGGATTCCAGGACAGGGCAACTTCTGGTTTTGAGGATGTATTCTTTGATGCGCTTCACAAGATTTGGTTTGTGGGGCTGGAGAAGGTGACCATCAGTTAAAAGGGCCTGTTCTTCCAGAGGGCCTGCATTATACATTTTTAGGCTAGGCATGTCAGCACCTCTTTTACCTGTACTCAGAATAACATATACAATAATTCATCCCTCCTCACGCTCTCCTACGCTGACTAGTGTGACTACTGCAGAAGCCAAGTCTGACTGCTTCAGGTACTCCTTGCACCAAGCCATCTTTATCTGGTACTTAACTGCTGGCCATAAAAGACTTGTTTAATCCCTTGGATTTCCCTCAGTGGGTCTTCCCTGACACCTTTCCTCCCAGTGGGACCTGGTGACAGTCTGGGGCCATCGGATTTAATAGATCTCAGCCTTCCCCTCTGAGAATCATGGGGCAAAGGCTTCGGAAGGAACACGGATCTAGGCCTGCATAAGGTCGCCACCTGGTGCCCAGTGTGGGTATCTGCAGCTCATGCTTTCCGTCATTGACTTAATCCAAATTAAGCTTTGGGGTCTGTCTAGGTTTGGGAAGCTGGGTCTGGAGGGGAGAACTTGGTATTTCTAAGCCCTCAAGGACCAGGTTAAGGGACTCTAGTGTACATCTCGGTGGGGGCCGACTTGAGTCCCAAATATTCGGAGATTTGCATTCCGTGAGACCCAATCAGAAAGGCCTGGGAGCCATTTGGGCAGGGAATATCTCACCAAAAAGCACAAGCTTAGACTGCAACGTGCGCAGATAGAGAATGTAACAGGCGCCAAAGAAGACAGCCAGAGCCACCAGCAGCATGGGGATGTCACCCTGGAAGAGTGTGGGGGACAGGAGTTAGGTAACTGAGGCTGCGTCAGCAGGCACCTCTAGCTTTGGACACAGAGGTTACATCCTTCTAGGCCAGCGAAGGCCGCATCACATGTGGTCACACTACTGACCTGGGTCTTGTGGTGACAAAGGGGGCTAACTGGCCTGGGCGGGGCCTGGCAGCCGGGGGCGGGGTCTGACTATCGAGGGCGGGGCCGCGGAGGCACTCACACGCAGTACAGGATGAGGCCCAGAAACACGAACACGTAGTTGCTTTGATAATACTCCACGTTGCGTACCAGGCGCTGGCAAAGCTCGCCCACGTTGCGGGGTCGCGAGAAACGTTGCTGGTCCACGAAGGTGCCCCAGGGCCGGATGGTCGCGCGGCGCCGCTCCAGCCACTCTCGGCCTGCGCCAGAGGGAATCAGCTTGGGCAGCAGGGTCCTGAAGGGCGGGGCAGAGCAGCTTGAAGGCAGAAATGGGGTACCGGACCCCAGATTCTAGCACACATGGTCCCAAGGATGACCTTGAACCTCTGGGGGAAGGGTCCTGGGAGGAAGCTAACGCAACTGAATCCCTCCTAGGGGATGAGGGGCTGAGATGTCTCTGAAGGGGAGAACTCTATGCTGGGGGTGGGGGGCAGGGACTCCTGTATCTCGGATCTGGGGATAACACCCTGCTTGCTCACGTGGCGCTCAGCCCTTCCACTTCGGCATCCTTCTGCTGGTCCTTCTGGGCCGCCATGTCTGCGCTGCAGTAGATAGAACCGCTGTAAATAGCCCCGAGCCCCGCAGCACCTAGGCGGCCCCACCCGAGCGGGGACTCTCTGGAAGTGGCGCCGCTGGGAGCTCTAGGAGGCGGTAGTTGTGCCCGAGCATTGTGGGTGTTGTAGTCATCATGGCGTCAAGAGGCAGGTTTGCCTGGCAAGACATCTTGGGAGATGTATGCTAAGAGCTCTCGGAGCCTCTAGGCATTGTGGGAATTGTAGTTTCAGGAGGTACGGCGTGGACTACAGCAGGTGGGCTGTCAGGACAGAGGATTTTATGGAAGTTCGAATAGCAGAAACAGGCGTTTTGCATGCTTCTGTGGACCATGCAGAGCTGTCGTTCTGGCTCCAGAAAGCTTAATAAAACATTGGGCGCAAACTCAGACATTTTGTTTCTGATTGAGCAAATCTGGGAAGGAGTTAATTTACTTTTCCTCTCCTTAAAAGAAAAGTATTTACTTTGGGAATGGGGCTTGAGAGATGGCTTGTTTCTCTTTCAAAGGATCGTAGCTTGGTGCCCAGCACCCACACCCAGTGGTTCACAACTGCCTGTAACTCCAGCTCTAGTCCACCAGACATACTCATGTGCACATACCCACACTCAGATACACATAATTTAAAAATATATGTTTTTATTTTAAAAGAAAAGATTTACTTTGATATATTTATATGTATGTGCCACCAGAAGAGGGTTTTAGATCTCCTGGAACTGGAGTTACAGGCGATCATGAGCTGTCCAAAACATGGGTGCTGGGAACGGAACTCCTCGGGTGTTGGGATTCCAGTATGGGCCACACAGCAGGAAACTGTGTTTGGGTTTCCTACTGGGGGCTCCAGCATTGCTTCATAAAGTCAGTGGAGGACTGCAAATGTACAGTTAGCCTAAAGACTAATGAGGGACACCACAAGGCCAGGGTACTGACTGGAAAAGACAGAGAACCGGTTTGAGGGCAAAAGTCAGCTGGGTTTGACTGTTGCTATGGGAACCAATTCAGTTTCTTTATGAGAACTAAGCAAAAGTCTTTCTATTTCATGGCCCTCAAGTCTCTGCTCCTCAGACTACTGCAAACATGGAGAGCTGCCGTGGTGGGAGGCGGGGCTTCGGGAGAAGGCAGTGGGATCCAGAGGCAAGGATGTGGCAGAAAGTGACAAGTTAGTTGGGAGAATGTAGGACTCTGGGGATTTTTAGGATTGGCGTCTGGGGATGTTGGGAAAGGAGTCCTTTGGGACAGTGGAAGCGGGGACCCCGAAGTAGAGATGGGGAGGGGGGAGTAATCAGGTTCCTGAGGAGGCTCCTGGTAGATGGGTTTTGAGTCAGTAGGTAGTAGAGGATGAACATCCGAGAAGTTTGTGGGAGATGGCTCTGAGCTCTGTCCTGTGCTTCCCAGAGCAAGAGGCACTGGGAAACCAGGAAGATATTAACAGGAACTCGAGACCTTGTTCACAATGCTTACTGCATGACTTCAAGGAGCCTCCCCAACTCCTGTCCTGTGCTGAGTCCCTCTATCAAAGCGGGTGCTCCTTCCTGGCACTAGATGATTGAAGCAGAACTTGTGGGTGTCCCAAGAGAGGTCTTGGCTCATGCCACCTCTTCCGGGATCATTTTGTCCTGAGACTACCAAGGTCACAGGACAAAGAGCTCCAACTATAGCCTTGAACTCCTGATCCTCCTTGCTCTGCCTCCCAAGTGCTGGGATTACAGGTGTGTAATAGCCAGCTTTATCATTTTTTTTTTCTTTCTTTACCATGACTATACAGCCAAAGATAGTATGACCTTGAACTTCTGATTTTTGTCTCCATTTCAAGAATTCTGTAGGATCTCAGATGTGGCCAGGTACATGCCTTTAAACCTATTACTCAGGGGACAGAAGCAGGTGGATCTTGGTGAGTTCAAGGCCAGTTTGATCTACAAAGAGAGTTTCAGGATAGCTAGGGCTACACAGTGAAACCCTGTCTTAAAAACAAACAACAATGAAAGGATCACAGACATCTGTGTCACCTTATTTATGCAGGACTCAGATCAAACCCAGAGCTTTGGTAGGCAAGTAGTCTATACCAGAGTCCACACCCAGGTAATTGATTACTTTAAAAGCTTTATATTATCATTGGAGAGAGAGAGAGAGAGAGAGAGAGAGAGAGAGAGAGAGCAGAGAGAGCAGGTGCAGGGTGTGTGGAGGGTCAGGAGACAGCCTTCAGGAGTTGGTTCTCTCCTTCCACTGTTTATTCTGGGGCCAGACTTGGGTTGCCAGGCTGGGTTGGTGGCCAGTACTGTAACCTGATGAGCCCCACACCGGCCTTTTTTGTTTTGCTTTTGGTAGGGTCTTACTATGTAGCCCCAAGCTGACCTCAAACTCAGATCCTTCACCTACCACCTCTGGAAAACTGGGATTAAAGGCATATGCACCACACATAGCATCAGTGTGGTGGTTGGGATATTCTTGGCACCATTAGGAGGTGTGGCCTTGTTGGAGTGGGTGTGGCCTTGTTGGAGTGGGTGTGGCCTTGTTGGAGGAAGTGTGTCGCTGCACGGGTGGGCAATGAGATTCACCTCTTAGCTGCCTGGGAGATAATCTCTCCTAGATGCAGTCAGATCAAGAAGCAGACACAATTCTCAGCTCCGTCTCTAGCACCGTGTCTGCCTGGATGCTGCCATGCTCCCTGCCATGATGATAATGGACCTCTGAACCTGTAAGCCAGCCCAGTTAAATGTTGTTCTTTATAAGAGTTGCCTTGGGGCCGGGCAGTGATGGCACATGCCTTTAATCCCAGCACTTGGGAGGCAGAGGCAGGCGAATTTCTGAGTTCGAGGCCAGCCTGGTCTACAGAGTGAGTTCCAGGACAGCCAGGGCTACATAGAGAAACCCTGTCTCGAAAAACAAAAAAACAAAAACAAAAACAAGAGTTGCCTCGGTCATGGTGTCTCTCTCTTCACGACAGTGGAAACCCTAACTAAGACAATCAATTTAGCTCTGGTGTGTTGGCATGTGACACACTCACTCATAGGGGCCCATAGCATCCCTGAGCCGGGAGGCTGACAGACCTGCTACCTTCCTTCAACTGGAATGCTGGGCGGCTCAACTCCTGGGAAGAAGTTTAACTGTCCAATTGGAATGGCTAAAATTAAAAGAATTGCTGCTGCCACCTAGTGGCGGTGAAGTGGAATAGATGGGACTTTTCCGCCACTGTTGGGTACAAAATACCCAATGTATGCTTTGGAAAAAGGTTCTGGGTTTCTATTATAATTAAACAGCCTAAGAAGTATGAGTGGTGGTATATGCCTGTAAACCTAACACTTGGGAAGCAGAGGTATGAGGATCACTGTAAATATGAGGCCAGCCTGGTCTACATTGCAAGGTCCTATTTAAAAAATTAAATTAAAAAAAAAATTAAAACTCTAAAATCCATGCCGTGGCGATGGTGGTGCCGTCCTTTAATTCCAGCACTCGGGAGGCAGAGGCAGATAGATCTCTGAGTTCAAAGCTAGCCTGATCTATATAGTGAGTTCCAAATACCCAGGGCTACACAGAGAAAAATCTATCTTTAAAAGAAAAAACAAAACACCAAGGGCCAGGTGGTGGTGACACACTCTTTTAATTCGAGCTCAGGAGGCAAAGGCAGTCAGATCTCTGTAAATTTAAGGACAACCAGTGTTACACTGAAAAACCTTGTTTCAAAAATTCAACAAACAAACAAAACAACAACACCCCAAAACAACAAACCCCTGGCCCCCACTCCCAAACAACCCAAAAGCAGGTATGGTATCTTATGCTTAGGAAGCTGAGATAGGATGATTGCCATAAATTTGAGGCCAGTAAGAGTTATATACGATCACCCTGCCTCAAACAAATGTCAAACAAATAAACAAACAAAAGAGAATAAATTATAAAAGACGACTAGCTATTTCTTCCTATCACCCCTAACATGGGCACAATTCAAATGTGGATCAACACAGGACTCAATTAAAAACAAAACAAACAAGCAAAAACAAAAAACAAAAAACAAAAACGGGGTTAGAGTCACAGCATGGACAGAGCAGAGATAATGCATACCTCCTTGTTGAGATGCTTATACATGTATCTCAGAGGAGGGGCTGGGGGCGTGGCTCAGTGGTAGAGCCCCTGCCTAGAATCCCCCAGAGGGGCTGGGGGCGTGGCTCAGTGGTAGAGCCCCTGCCTAGAATCCCCCAGAGGGGCTGGGGGCGTGGCTCAGTGCTAGAGCCCCTGCCTAGAATCCCCCATGAGGGGCTGGGGGCGTGGCTCAGTGGTAGAGCCCCTGCCTAGGATCCTCCAATGAGGGGGCGTGGCATGGCTCTGTGGTAAAGGCCCTGCCTAGAATCTCCCAGTGAGGTGCTGGGGGCGTGGCTCAATGGTAGAACCCCTGCCTAAAATCTATCAGGAAGAGGTAGGGGTGTGGTTCAGAGAATCGGCAGTCACCTGTTCCACCTCTCCAGTTTTGGTATTACAGATGCACACTGGAACACACCCTTAAATTTTTTTCTTTTAAATTTTAAATTAAAAACAATTTTTAAAAGACATAGTCTCACTATGAGACCTTATAGCTGGCCTAATACTGTTATGACTACCAGGCTGCTGCAAACGCGTAGATTGGCCTGTCTGCTAGAATTGAAGGAGTGGGCCTTTAACCGTGCCTGGCTTAAGTTCAGTTTTATGTATGTGTATTTTGTTTGCATGTATTTCTGTGCACTGCGTGCATACCTGCTGCCTGCAACGGCCAGAAAAGGGCATCAGATTCCCTGGGACCGGACCAGCAGGTCATTGTAAGCCACCATGTGGGTGCTGGGAATTGAACCTGAGTCCTGGGCAAGAGCACTGAGCGGTTCCTCTGTCCCCAAAGTTTCTTGTTCTTTTCGTGCACTTGATGGTGTGAAGGCATGAGGCTGACCTCAGTACCAGAGATGAGCGCGGTGACTCAGCGCTGAGATGGCCTCAGTACAGAGCTTGGATTTGTCACTTTTTCCGTAGCGGCCATCAGTGAGTTACTTCCCTCCCTGTCTCTCACAGTGATGACTGTGCTTAGGGGAGCTTCAGTTCTCAACACCACCGTCAGGCTATGGCCTCCCTCAGGGCCCCTTTCCACAGGAGGCAGGACCTTTCTACCATCCAGTCCCTGCCTCCTCTTTCCCATAATCCAACTGGGTTGACAATTCTAACTCCTTAGAATCCAAAATGCACGACTCTGTACTACCCAAGATCTTGTGGCACTGGAACTAGCTAAACTGGGCTCATGTGAGTCACCTGGCACCGGGCACTGGCAGAGGGCACCCCATCCACCCACGGCTCCGTTGGCAAGCACAACACGCACACGCCCTTTCTCTCCCCACTGATATATTTGATAATTGTTCAGAATTAGAACCCGAGATGGCATCAGCCAGGAGATGGGGCCCAGGGGAGTAAAAAAGAGCCCAGGGAGGAAATGAAGGGTGGGGTTGCAAGGGAGAGAGGGAGAGAGACACAGAAAAGGGAGGGAGAAGAGAGGCAGGGGCTGTGGGGGGTAGAGAAGCCAGCCAGAGGAAGAAGTGAGGGAAAGTGGGAGGTAACCGAGGTGTGGGGGAGGAGGCTGGGCCAACGAGGAGAGAGGCGGCCATGGGGAGAGAAGGCCCCTCCCCCAGAGTACAAAATGGGGGGACCGGAGAGGGCTGTCCTGGGCTGGGGGCAGGGAAGACACGGGCGACGTGGTGGCTGAGGTCAATAGTAGGTCTCTTTCTCCACCCAACCTGGAATGACAGAAGAGAGTCAAAGTGAGAGGCAGGCAGACACGAAAAGCCATACGAGCCAGGGGCAGGGACACAGAAAGAAAGATTGAGGCAAACACAAGGTGTGGTGACAGGCCTGTCATCCCAGCACCGAGAACTCAGGGAAAGAGGGACACAAGTTCAAGGGCAGCCTGAGCTGCCTCAGGAGAACCTATTCCCAGAGGCACAAGTTGCACTTGGAAAGAGAGTGAAAGTCGAGACAGAGAGAGAGGAAAGAGAACTAGAAAGGACAGGACGCAGGGAGAAGGAGCCGCCACCCTCTGCCTCCCTCTCCTCCCAGCCTTTTACATCCCCACCCCATCCCCCGGCCATGCAGCCCTCACCCCCGGGGTTCCTGCGCAGGATGAGTTTGCGAATCTCATCATAGACAAAGATGAGGAAACTGTACGGGAAGGCGCAGAACCACCAGCTGGGCCTGCAGAGATGAAAGAGAAGAGGGGACATGAGGGACAAATACTGGCTTTGTGTGCCTGTGTGTGGGGGTGTTGGATAGACCAGATGGCCAGTTTCTCAGAATCTTTAATGCCCTGGATCCTGAATAGGACTGGAGTCTGCAGTGTCCCTCTGTGAGGATGGCAAGGAGACAGGGGACAGGGGATGGGACAGCTAGAGAAACACCAGGGTGAGTGGGCTACGTTAAGGCTGAGGCCAAGGCTGTTGAGGTATGGGAGTGTGGAGATCCCAGGCAGACCAGGTACTCACTTGAGAGGGTACATGCGAAGGGCCACATCCATTCCTGGGCAGTAGGACAGGAAGGCAGCGAGGGCCGTCTCCTCAAACAAGCCGAAGATCAAGATCTTATTCCTGGAGGCACAGGCGAGGAGAGGCTTGACCTGGAGCACCCCCACATCAGGCTCCCCCGACCCACAGAGACAGAGGCAGATAGACACCCAGACAGAAATGGACACAGATGGACCAAGACACTGAGTCACCAGCCGACGATGACGCACACGCAGGGGACAGGAATAGAGGCAGTGGGCTCTAGGAGAAGCAGGTAGGGGTGGGGAGAGCTGAGAGATGCAGAGAAAATGAGGGGTAAGAAGTAGAGACTAAAGAGACAGCCAGGCATGGTGATACTTGGGAGGCTGAGGCAGGAAGATTGCCATGAGTTTGAGGCTGGCTTGGGCTAAATACCCAGAGGTTGTCTCAAGGAGAGTAAATAAAAGAGGGAGGGAGAAAGAAAAGGAAGAGAAGGAAGAAGGAGGGGGAGAGGAAGAGAGGGGGGAGAGAAAGAGAATCAGGGACAGGTTCATGGAAGCAATGGCAAAGAAGGGAAATCTGGGGGCCCAGGGCACCCCACCTTCACCCAGACGGAGAGTCACGCTTAGAATCTAAAACACAGGACCCTCAAGAGGAAATCAATGCAGAGGCAAAACAGAAAGTGCAGTGAGGGAGAGGAGAGATTCAGGCAACCCCCAGACCAAAGAAGGGGCGCAGCCGGAGGCCCTCACTTCATGCCCTGCTGGAAGACGGAGTTCCTCCTGGTCTTGCAGATGATCAGATCAGCCCACTGGACCACCACGATGCTCACAAAGAAGGCCGTGTGGCACGTGAACTCCACCACCTTCCTCTGCTCATAAGTCTACAAAAAAAAAAAAAAAATATGAGGGCGGGCTTCTATCCTGTGACCACACCCCAGGCTCCTCTGCCCCGCCCCCTGTGCTGGGTTCCCAGGACCTCAGATGTGCCCTCTTTCTTGGATTTGTAACCTCTTGGGACCAATGAAAGAGGCAGGTGTTTCAAGCAGAAGAAATAATTAGATAGCCTTAATCATTTCCCTGTGGGTCTCCAAGAAGGATAGACAGAAGCCAGGCTTTGGAGGGATGGACAGGGTTATGAAAGAAGGCCTGAGCTATGCAGGGAGTTCTGGAGGTCCCTTATTCAGGGAGAGCAGTTAGCGTAGGACTGGGGGTAGATGCTGGTCTGCTCCTTAGGCTCAGTGCCCAGTCCCCACTCACCCACTGCTGCCCATAACTGTCTTCCAGGTCGTTGACAGTGCGGTCATCCCAGTTGAGCCGGATGCCCACCAGGTTACCGGGCAAGAAGCCATTTTCTGCCAGGATGACAAAGTAGGAGAAGAAACCACCGAGGGCCTGGATCATCCCTGGGGGGGAAGAGAGCCGAGGGGAAGGTGAGGCAGGAGCATGCTCCGTGCTCCCCCAATGCCAGTTGAGACTATCACAGTAGCCTGTGGACTGCTGGGTTATCTTGCCTAAGCCACGTCATCTCCAGCCCCTGGTGGTAGGGTCCTGAGATGGCCACTCCGTCCCCTTGGGGAGGGAGCTATGCATATGGGTGACCCTCAGGTCCAATGCTACCTGACTCAGGTACCGTGGCAGAATGATTGCCTAGCATGGAATGAAACCCTAGGTTTAATCCACAGTTAGTAATACATTGGATATTATTACATGCCTGTAATCCCAGCACTTGGGCAGTAGAGGCAGGGGATCAGAAGTTCAGGGCTATCCTGCCCACATAGTGAGTTGGAAGCCAATGAATTGGTTGCTTGAGACACTTAACAGCAAGGCACCCAAGAGGAGTCTAGACTCCTTCGGCCTCACGGGCTTTGCTTTCTTAGACACACTTTCTAGGGCTCTGCCTATATGCGGCCCCTAGAGGTAGAGGAAGGGGACGTAGGTCTCTTGTCCCATGCTTTTAGCCCTCCAACCAGGTACACTTCCGCTCTGCTGGACTGGCGCTTGGTTCTGAGCCCTGGCGGTCCTCACCAATCTGCCCATAGGCCATGCTGATGAGCCTTTCGTTGACCAGCTTGTCTGTGCGTGGGTTCCTGGGCTGTCTCTTCATGATGTCACTCTCGGCAGCCTCGTAGGCCAAGGAGATTGCAGGGACCTGGATGGGAGAGAGGCAGGCCATGTGAGTGGAGAGAGAGACAGTGCAAGCGTGTGACGGTGTGCTGTAAGCAGCAACCAGGCTTACCATGTCGGTACCCAGGTCGATGCAGAGGATGGTGATGGTGCCAAGGGGCAGTGGGATGTTGGCCATGATGAAGAGCAGGAAGGGTGTGATCTCAGGGATGTTGCTGGTCAGAGTGTAGGCAATGGATTTCTTCAGGTTGTCGAAGATCAGGCGGCCTGCAGAGGGAGGAGGGAGAAGCAGGCTTAGAACTTGGGGTCTACTGGAGCCCCATCTCCTTTCCTATCTAGTACTTGCCTTTTTTATATATAGATACTAGAGATGAAACCTAGGCTTCCTGCATGACAAACAAGGCTCTACCACTGAGCCCCGCCCCAGCCCCTCACTGGGGGATTCTAGGCAGGGGCTCTACCACTGAGCCCCGCCCCCAGCCCCTCACTGGGGGATTCTAGGCAGGGCTCTACCACTGAGCCACGCCCCCAGCCCCTTATTGGGGGATTCTAGGCAGGGGCTCTACCACTGAGCCATGCCCCCTAGCCCCTCACTGGGGGATTCTAGGCAGAGGCTCTACCACTGAGCCCCGCCCCCAGCCCCTCACTGGGGGATTCTAGGCAGGGGCTCTACCACTGAGCCACGCCCCCAGCCCCTCACTGGGGGATTCTAGGCAGGGGCTCTACCACTGAGCCACGCCCCCAGCCCCTCACTGATAGGGGCTCACAATAGGGGCTCTATCAATGAGAACCCACATCCAGACCTTTGCATGCTCTCTGATTCACCCTCATCCACCCACATTTACGTCTACACCTCTGACCACAGGGCACCCCGGGGTGGGGGGGAGTCTGTTTGGTAGTTTCTCTCAAGGTCAAACATCCTTAACCCCAAAACTCTACTTCCAGGTTCACACCCAAAAGAAACGATTGCTTACGTTCAGAAAGCCAAGTTCACAAAGGTTTATCACAGCAGTATTCATAATAGCCTCAAACCAGAGCCAACTTAAAAGTTCATGCCGGGTGAGCAGATGCTAAACTGTGGAGCTTTACAGGAAGGATACGGGAGGAGCCACGAACACAGGAACCCACAGGAGAATCTGAGGTATCACACTGAGTGATAAGGTCAGACCCAGGGCTGGGGCCGTAGCTCAGTTGGCAGACTGCTGAGCATGAGCGAGACCCTGGGTTCAAACCCCTAGCACCACCGAACAAACGAACAAAAGGTGGATACTGAACCTGGTGGCACAGGCCTTTAATCCCAGGGCTACATAATAAGACCTGTCTCAAATTAATATTAACAAATATTAACAATAAAAAAAAAAAAACAAGAATTGGGAGGCAGAGGCAGGCGGATTGAGTTCGAGACCAGCCTGGTCTACAGAGTGAGTTCCAGGACAGCCGGCTACATAGAGAAACCCTGTCTCGAAAAAAAAAACAAACAAACAAACAAAAAAAAATTATCCCACTTATATAGAAGACAACAAGCAAGACAGTGATACTGTGCAGGTGGTCAGACCAGGAACGGATTTTAATGGAGCAGGGTGTCTGTCTCTGTCTGTCTGTCTGTCTGTTTCTTATTTCTACAGTGTTGTGAATCCAACTCAAGACCTTATATATGCCGGGCAAGCCCTCTATCAATGTTATTTCTATTGATTAGAATCTGGGGAGTGTATGGTGTCCCTATATGCAAAAACCTATCAAGTTAACGTGTGGTGCACACACTTGATCACACACATGCAGTCAGTATGGTGCATACCAGCCAAAACCTAAGAATTAGCATAGCAGCTGACCCAGTGTCTTCCACATGTGTCCAGCTGTAGAAAAATCATTAAAAAATAAAATAACCCAAGTTTATTTTTTTTTATAACCCACTTTTAAAATGTCAGGTGCAGTAGTGCATGTGGAGACAGGAGAATCAGGAGTTCAAGGTCACCCTCAGCTACATAGTGAGGTCGAAGTAGGCCTGGGCTACATGAAATACCATCTCAAAAAAAAAAAAAAAAAAAAGGCAGTAGACTAAAATAGGCATTTCTCAGAAGAGAATACACAAATAGGCCAGGCATAGCGGCACATGCTGTGATTCTAGCACTCAGGAGGCAAAGGCAGTAAGGTCAGAGGAACTCTGAGACCAGCCTGGTCTAGATAGCAAGTTCCAGGCCAGCCAGGATTATACCGACAGCCTGTTTCAACCATAAAAATCAGCGCTGAGTATGCTGGTGCGTGTCTCTAGTGAGATGCGATTGAAGGTCTCTGTGCTGGGCATAGGGGCCCAAGAACCACATGATCTCTCTCCCATATGGAATAAGAGTTAATCTTATTCAGGTGTGGTGTTACACACCTGTATGCAGGAGGCTGAGGCAGGGAGAATGCTATGAGTTCAAGACCAGCCTGAACTACATAGTGAGCTCTCATCTCAAAAAATCCCCCACCCTCTAAAACGGGGTGCTCAAGAGCGGTCTCCATGGTTAAGGGTAGATGCTGCTTTTGCTGAGGACCCAAGCTTTGTTCCCAGCATCCATGTAAGATGGCTCACAACTGCTTCTAACTCCAGCTCTAGGGCATCCAGCACTCCTCTGACCTCTCCAGGTACCTGCTCAGGTAATAGCTGGTCTAAGGTATGATGCGGAGGAAGAGGCTATGATGTAACTTAGCCGTAGCACGTGCTTCAAAAGCACAAGAACCTGGGCTGTACCTCCAACACCATAAAAAAGAAAAAAAAAACAACCCACAGATGTCGGAAACTCTGGTATGCCGCTAAGCGTAACTCGTTCAGCACAGATTACACATAGCAAATGTCTCAAAAGCTAGGAGAAGGGCACTGAATATTTCCTCCCATAGGAAATGTTAACTGGGGGCTGGAGAGATGGCTCAGAGGTTAAGAGCACTGACTGCTCTTCCAAAGGACCTGAGTTCAATTCCCAGCAACCACATGGTGTCTCACAACCATCTGTAATGGGATCTGATGCCCTCTTCTGGTGTGTCTGAAAAACAGCACTGTGTGCTCATATACAGTAAATAAATTAATTAATTAAAAAAAAAGAAATGCTAACTGGGGAGACAGATATGCTTAAGCCTATTTAACCAGTAACCAACACATGTATATCAAAATATCACATGGCAAACCATTAGGAGCTGTAAGTTTCTATAGTCTCATGTAGTCAAGATTGGACTCGAACTTCTGATCTCCGTACCTTTATCTCCTAAGTGCTAGGATTCCAGGCATATGCAAACCAAGCAGCTGGAGTTCCATTTGCTTTGTTTGTTTGAAGACAGGGTCTTAGTACGTTATGTACCCTGGCTATCCTGGAACTCAATATGTAGACCAGGCTGGTTTTGAACTCAGAGATCCACTTGTTTCTGTCTCCTGGGTGTTAGGATCAAGGGCATGTGTCACTACAGAGCCCGGCTAGCTGCTTTTTTAAATTATGTGTATATGAATTTGTATGGGGCTGAGTGGGTGGGTTGCTTTGCAAATGAGTGTAGTGCCTGTGGGGGCCAGAAGAGGGCACTGAAGCCCCGGAGCTAGAATTAAAGACATTAGTGGGCTGCCTGGTGTGGACGCTAGGAACCAAACTTGGGTCCTCTTACCTGTTCACTCTTAACTGTGGAGCCATCTTTCCAGACCCCTTGTTTTTTATTTGAGGTGGATCTTGCTGAGTAGTACCAGCTGTCCCGGAACTAAATCTTTTTTGTCTAAGCCTCCCAAGTACACAGATTACCTACGTATCCCAGCATGCCTGGTTAATATGTACACTATTTATGTTTTTATGTATCTGTTAAAACAAATCCAGCCAGCTGTTGTGGCTCACACCTGTAATTCCAGCACTCAGAAGGCTGAGCAGGAGGATTGCTGTGAGTTCAAGACCAGTCTGGGCTATGTAGTGAATTGCAGGCCAGCCTGGGCTTCAAACTGAGACCCTGTCAAAACAAAACGAAACAAAGGTTTTGGTACAGTGGTCACTGTACCAAAGACCTCTGGCCTCATGGTGTCCTCATGAGACAATCATTTTCCTCCCAAGAAGCTATGTGCATCGCATTCTAAAATGTTCCTAAGTAAAAAGAAGAATTAGGGATGCTTCAACGTACACCCGCATGTGGTAGTGTGGAGAGAAGAAACTGGCTCTCTTGGAGCTGGACGACAAAGACAAGAGATGCCATTCATTGTATTTTCTGTATCTGGAATTTTCCTTTGGGGAAGTTAAAACCCCTACAAACACCACCCCCAGTGTCTTGCCCTTGAGGCTTATCTCTCCATCTCTCCCTCTCCCCTCCCTTGCTCCTCCCCTCCTCACACTCCTCCCTCCCAGTGCTTTCCGGCTGCTGAGCCACGCCCCCAGCTCTCTTTGTAACTTATTTGGAGATAGTAAGTTTGTTTCAGTCAATTGCACAGGTTTGTAAATCCTGTTCAGCCTCCGGAGTAGCTTGGGCTATAAGCCTGAGTCACTAAATCGGGTTCTGTGGGTTTCCTAGCACCTCCCCCCAATTTGTTATTTATTATGTGTTTATTGACTGTTTTAGACAACTTGTTTCATAGCCTTGAGAGCAAGGACCAATCTACAGTGCACCCATCAGCCTGCATGATGCCAAGGGCGGAGGCCTCCTAGGCAGAGATGTCGGGAGCAGGAGAGGTAGCTGCGATTTTCTCTGGGATATTGGAGGCAAGGGCTCACGGCATCTAGCCTGTCACAGTGGGCTTGACTTTATTGACTATACTCTGGATTTTGTTTCTGTTGAGACAGTCTTACCATATAGCCCTGGCTAATCCAGAACTCACTTTGTATGTAGACTAGGCTGGCCTTACACTCACAGAAATCCTCCTGCCTCTGCCTCCAGAGTTTAAAAATGTGGAACTATCACATCTGGTTGACTGTGCTTTTTATTCTCCCCAAGACAGAGACTCACTATGTATCTCTGGCTGTCCTGGAACTCACTGTAGACCAGACTGGCCTTGAACTCACAGAGATCCACCTGTCTCTGCCTCTTGAGTGCTGGGATTAAAGGCGTGCAATACCATAGCCCTGCTCATCATGAGATTTTTTTTTTTTTTTTTTTTTTACTTTTTCTTTCCGTGCTAAGGATGAAACTCGAATCCTGCACATGTTAGGTGACCCCTGTGACTTACAGCTTTAGTCTGTTATAGTACTGACCTCTTCCTCCCTCCTCCCTTCTCATGTGTGTGTGTGTGTGTGTGTGTAACATGGTCTCACTCATAGCCTAGGCTGGCCTAGAACTCACAGCAATTCACCTGCCTCAGTCTCCTGAGCCCTGGGATTATGAGCCATCACACACTCCCAGCAAAAGTCATTCTCAGCAAGGAGTGACATTTCAGATGGGGGCTAGACCCAGGGAGAAAAAACTGATACAAGCGTAAATAGTTACTCTTCCATAGTGAGATTATCCTGTCTCCAACAGTTTTAGACATTTTCTGCAATTATCAATGTAATTATCGATAATTAGGTAAAATAAAACATGAACTAGCCTCTTTCAGGCCCACTCTAGACCCTCCAGGAGGTGGGGCTGTTGTCAGTCAGCTCTGCAGTGGGACTTCCCTGCCATACCATCCCAGTCCCACACCAGGCTCCCGTACCTCACCTCATAGAAACTGACATTTATCTGTCTGTGACCCTCCCCCAACAATCCTTTCAAGTGAGTGTCTCAGTGTCCACTCTGGAAGATGACTGAACCACAGTCCATGTCAGGAGAGGGGGCCTTCCAAACCTCCCAGGACCCTTTGTTTCACAGTGACTACATTTCCAGGACTTTGGGATGCTACCAAACTTCCTCATCCACCAGACCCCACGATGGTGATGCAGGAACGCTGAAGCCAATCCTGCCCTGTGGTCCTCATGCAGCCTTGGTCTGCTCCCCTGCCCTTCCTAAAGCTTCTAGCAGTGACTCAGTCTCTACACCCCACCCCCACCCCTGCAAACCACTCACCTTCCTCCACACCAGTGACAATGGAAGCAAAATTGTCATCCAGCAGGATCATGTCGGCAGCCTGCTTGGAGACATCAGAGCCAGCAATGCCCATGGCCACCCCGATATCAGCCTTCTTCAGAGCGGGGGAGTCATTCACACCATCGCCAGTCACAGCCACAATTGCTCCCTGGAAGGAGGAAGGGTGAGGGTGAGAACCAACTCTTCTGACCCAGCCCTCCTCCCTCAGACCCTCCTCCCTCAGACCCTCCTCCCTCAGACCCTCCTCCCTCAGACCCTCCTCCCTCAGACCCTCCTCCCTCAGACCAGGGATCCAGACCCAGCCCTCCTCCCTCAGACCCTCCTTCCTCAGACCCTCCTCCCTCAAACCAGGAATCCAAGCTCAGCCCTACCTCCCTCAATCCCAGAGGTCCGGGCCTCTCCTCTCTTAGACCAGGTGGGAGCTCACCTGTCTCTGACAGCCCTCCACAATGATGAGCTTCTGCTGAGGGGAGGTTCGGGCAAAGACAATCTCAGTGTGGTTCTGTAGGATCTCGTCAATCTGCTCGGAGGTGAAGTCCTTGAGGTCGGTGCCGTGAATCACACAGGCTTTGGCATCCCTGAGAAGAGCAGAAAGTGGTTAAGGCCAAAGTGAGGAGTCAGGGAGATTTGATAGGCAGAGAGACAGACAGGACAGACCACGGACAAGGGAGACAGAGGAGAAGGTCTGAGGGAGAGACATGATAAGGTTAGAGAGAGCCTGAAGGACCAGAACAGGCACACGGGTGTGTAGAGCAACAGGAAGAGAGGCAGAGACAGGTACAAGGACGGAAAAGCTGGAAGTCCAAAAAAACCAAACACAAATATATAGGGGTATAGGGGAGCAAAGGAAAGAAATACAGGGTTTCCTTTAATCCTTGGAGAGCAAGTGTTTATAATTCTCTAATTTGAGCACTAGGCAGGGGGATGCATGCCTTTAATCCCAACACTTGGGAGGTAGAGGGAAGCAGAGGTTTGAGTTCAAGACCATTCTGGTCTACATAACAGGTTCTAGACCAGCCAGGGCTACACAGTGAGAGCTTGTCTCAAAAGAAATACTTATATATATAATTATTTGTAACCTGCCCCCGCCCCCAACATCATTTTGGGTGGTGCTGGAGATGGAACCCAGGGCATTTATTATTAGGCAAACATTCACCTCTGAGCCACGCCCCCAGCCCCTCACTGGGGGATTCTAGGCAGGGGCTCTACCACTGAGCCACGCCCCCAGCCCCTCACTGGGGGATTCTAGGCAGGGCTCTACCACTGAGCCACGCCCCCAGCCACTCACTGGGGGATTCTAGGCAGGGCTCTACCACTGAGCCACGCCCCCAGCCCCTCACTGAAGGATTCTAGAATAGCACTGTCTCTGAACTACATTCCTAGTCCTTAGTGTTTGGAAGCATGATCTTGCTGTGCAGCTCAGGCTGGCCTCAAATTAATGATCCTCCTGTCTCCTTTTTTGAGTGCTGGGCTACACAGACAACATACCTGGTTTTACTTTATTTTGTATTTACATTGCGTAGGGCAGTACTGAGGCTGAAGCCCAGGGCCTCGTGCATTCATTTCCCACAAGCACATTCTCCCTACCCTGAACTCCATCCTCACCTGTAGAATGGTTATGTTTGCTTGGTTTGGTTTGATTTTTTTTTTGTGTGTTGTTTTTGTTTTGTTGAGAAAGGGTCTCACTGTGTCACTGTGGCTAGCCTGGAACTCACTTATATAAACCAGGCTAGCCTCAAACTCAAAGAGATCTGCCTACCTCTGCTTCCCTAGTGTTGGGATTAAATGTGTGAATCACTTCACCCAGTTCCTGTAGAAGAAGGACTCAGAAAGGGTGACTGACTTGCTTATGGTTGCACAGCGATAAGGAGCAACGAGGAGGGAAATGCAACCTCTCCAAACCCCTGTGGCTGTTGCCCTTACTCTGGGAGAATGATGGGTCCAGGCTCTGAGCAGACAGAAGGGTCCCAGAGAGGAAGAGGGGAGCTGGAGGAGGTGTGGTACTCACCTGGGGTTGACCTGGCTGACGGGAATGTTGAGCCGGGCAGCAATGTCCTCCACAGTCTCGTTGCCCTCGGAGATGATGCCCACACCTTTGGCAATGGCCTTGGCAGTGATGGGGTGATCGCCAGTGACCATGATGACCTGTAAGCATTGTGTTTTAGGGACGGTCCCAGGTTCCTGCATACAGCTCCTGACACCACACCCTCCGGGCTGCCCCAGGACCCACCTTGATGCCCGCGCTGCGGCACTTGCCCACAGCATCAGGGACGGCTGCCCGGGGAGGGTCAATCATGGACATGAGACCCACGAAGCAGAGGTTGTCTGTGGTGAAGTTTACGTCATCACAGTCAAAGGCAAAGCCCTTGGGGAACTGTTCCTCGGGCAGGTAGTAATGGCAGAAACCTGGTGGTGGGGACACAGAAGGGCTCTCAGCAATGGGATGGGGTCTGGATTCTCTGCAGTCTCCCCACACAGCCAACCAGCATTTGTTTCTCAGCAAGGGCCTCATTCATCTGTTTATTCATTCATTCATTCATTCATTCATTCATTCATTCATGGTGTATTCTGACCCAACAGACCCTTAGAGCTCAATGTGTTCCTGCCCTACCCATAATACACACCCAGCACACGCTCGCCCAGGCCACCAAGCTCGAGGTAGGCATTCTGGAAGGCTTCCTTCATTTCCTCATCCAGAGGCTGCTCCTTGCCCTGCAGGAGGATGGTGGCACAGCGGTCCAGAATGCGTTCGGGGGCGCCCTTCATCACTAGCAGGTACCGGTTGTCATTGGGGTCCTCGGTTTCATGGATGGATAGCTGTAACAGAGCAGAGGGCACGCGTAAGCCATGCAGGGACAGAGAGGCCACCTGCACCCCGCTGGGGAGAGCACCGTCCCAGTGCCAGGATAGGACAGCTGGCTAAGAGCACTGCCATACCTCTGCAGGCCTTGTCCTATTTCTCAAGTTTCCTAGAGCTCTCTGCTCGATTCTTTTCTATCTTTCCACCTCCATCCATCTATCCCACAGAGATTCCAGCTGTCCTTGGATCACAAACTTTCCTTCTGTCTTGTCAGGAGTCGATATTCAGCTAAACCCAAATCAAGCAGTTAGCTTGCCTCTGAAGCAGATCTAGAACTCTGTCTCCTCTCACTCTTCTCTGCTGCCCTTGCCCCCCCCAGTCCAGCAATCATCTACCCTCACTTGAATTTATCCATCTACTTCCACTACGTCAGCCAGTCTGGGCCAACAGTCGATAGCAGAACAATGGCCTAGCATCTCCCAGTGAGAGGTTAGGGGTGTGTGGTTCAGTGATAGAGCCCCTGCCTAGAATCCCCCAGTGAGGGGCTGGGGGCGTGGCTCAGTGGTAGAGCCCCTGCCTAGAATCCCCCAGTGAGGGGCTGGGGGCGTGGCTCAGTGGTAGAGCCCCTGCCTAGAATCCATCAAGAATAGGTAGGGTGTGGTTCAGAGGCAAAGCACTTGCTAATATAAGGTCCTGTTTCCATCCCTAGTCCCAACAAAGATTAAAACCTAAAGAAAACCCTAAGTCAGTCCGTGAGAAACCGCCGCAGCCGCACTGATAAAGAGCTCAGCAGTTTCCCAAAAGGTGGCATCAGCCCAACTGTCCATCAACAGATGGACAGACCAACAAGATGTGACATTCACACAACAGAATGTATTTTTCTTTTCCTCTTACAACAGCTGGGCACGGTGGCTCACATCTGTAATCCCCGAACTTGTGAGGCCTAGGCAGAGAATCACTATGATTTTGAGTCTTGCCAGGGCTATACAGGGAGCTCCAGGTCACACAGCTTACAGTGTCTCAAAAGATAGAAAAAAAAGATTACAAAGCCAAGAGAACTTGCCCTGCAGGAGGCAAGGTGTGGTGGCACACACCTTTAAGCCCAGTGCTCCGGAGGTAGAGGCAGGTGGATCTCTGTGAGTTTGAGGTCAGCTTAGTCTACATAGCAAGTTCCAGGACAGCCAGGTCTACATAGAAAAACCCTGTCTTGAAGGGGGGAAAAATTCAGGAGGAAGCTGGTGGGATGGCTCAGTGGGTAGGGCTGTTTGCAGTGTAAGCCTGCAGACCTGAGATCAATCCCTGGATCTTCCATACAGGTAGGAGAGAACCAACTCTCTCTGACTCCACACAACCCCACCATCACATCACACAGTAATAAATGTTTTAAAAAGAGAATGAGGCTCTGGTGGGTGGACGTGTGGATGGATCTCAGAAAAAAACGATTTTTAAAAAGGCCAAATGTTACACAATTCCATTTTTTTCCTTTTTTTTTTTTTTTTTTTTTTTTTAATGAAATGTCCAGAACAAGTGACTCCTCAGAGACAGAAAGTAGGTTAGTGTTTTTGTGAGGCTGGGGGCAGGGTGTGCAGGCGAAGGGATGGGCGGGGTCTGAGAGCTTGCGGTGGGGAGGGCAGGGGTTCTCTCTGAGGCAATAAAGATGATCTAAAACTGACCCGGGAGGCGTTGTCTAAGTCAGAGCACACGAGCACAGGCGCTCGCAGTACGTGAGTTGTACGTGTTTGATTGAAAGGATCTGCAACAAGCTCGGTCTGCCCACCTGTTTCCTGTCATGGTTGTTGCTCCCTCAGAATCATGGCCGTGTCTCCCCACCGCCCTCAGACCCCACAGATCTGTATGCCTTGCCCTCACCATATGGTTCATGCAGGTTGTACTCCTTCCTCAGGACCTTTGCACGTGCCGCCCCACTGTCTGAACCCTCTTTCCTTTATACGCAGGGCCCCTCCCCTCATCTTTTGATTGTGTGCCTCCAAGGACTAGTGTGTCAGAAAGCAAGAGCCTTGTTGTTAACCTTACCACCCCATGGACCCCAGTACCAACATTTCTGGTTTAAAAACATTTCTGGAAAATGTGTGGAAAGTGCTACCCTTAGGCTTGAGATGGTGGTCAGGACCCACCCTCTACTGTCGGGTTCTCTTGGCTCCTGCGTCTCCCATTTCAACCTCTCCTATAGAACTTGCTGCTTCGGCAGCTTCCCCTCCCCCACTCTGGCTATCATCATCCTCAATCTTACAGATGGGAACTGAAGCACTAACTAATAAAAAAATTAGTGTCTTGCCCCAAAGGTGTAAGGGAGTGGGACAGAGATGGCTACATCCAGGAATTATGGAGAAACCATTGGGCCTGCTGGCTGTCCCAATGCTACCAGTAATGGAACTATTTCCTCCAGACAGGACCAGTGCCATCATGAAACAGAGTTCCAGAGGCCTTTACCCATGAAATATGCAGAAAATGGTACAGTGATGGCTAGGGCTGTGCTAACGGTGGCAGTTGCTAATGGTCCTTCACGGAAGGGTGGGAAAGGGAGAGTCACTCGCCCGCCCACCCCACTCCTGCCTGTCTCCACAGCTGGCCGGGAGCTGGGACTCCAGCAACTCAGCATTCATGAGTCACTCCCCACTCTGGGTGGAGCAGCTGTTTTTGAGTCACTCAACGATCCTGTAAGTAACTTCCGGCCCCTGTTCCTATAATTAACTCTAATCATCCTATTCTTCACCAAGCTGGACCAGCATCGATCATTTCCTTGGTCTGTTAGTGTTCTACCTATCTGGACTGATAGATACTTTATTTATTTATTTTTCCTGTTTGAGATAGAGTCTTGTATAGCCCAGGCTGGCCAGGAACTTGCTGGGTACCTGAGGATAGCTCTGATGCACTTACCTCCACCACCTCCTTGGTGCTACGATTACAACCCGTACCATTATGCTTGACTTTTTCCCTCCGTTTTAAGACAGGCTCTTATGTAGCCCAGGCTGGCCTCAAATTCACTATACAGCTGAGGATAACCATGAACTCCTGATCCTCTTGCCTCTACCTTTCAAGTGTTGGGATCACAGATGTGCAGGAACACATCCAGTTCAAATAGATATATTTTATTACTATTATTATTATATTTTTCTTTTTTGAGATAGGGTTTCTCTGTGTAGCCCTGGCTGTCCTGAAAGTTTCTCTGTACAGTGGCCTTGAACTTACAGAGATCTGCCTGCCTCTGTCTCCCAAGTGCTGAAGTTAAAAGTGCGTGTCACCATAGTCCAGCTAAACAGACATTTCTTTATATCACGCAGCGCCCGGAGCCGGAGCGCCCTCGTACCTGGTATTTGTTGGTGGAGTTGAAGGGAATCTCGGCCACTTTCTTGTTTCGTTCACGCATCAGTTTTACGGACCCGGAGGACAGCTCAATGCACTTAAGCAGGGCAGACTCAGAGGCATCACCGGCCACGTCCCTCTGCGGCATGAGAGAGCCAAGTCAGTCAGCAGTGCAGAGTGCGGAGGTGGGGCGCAGGGATGGGGTGGGCAGGCAGCTGGACCCACCTTGAGTACAGGGATGTTGTCCTGCCCGCCCTTGAAGACAGCACGGTTACAGAGCCCGGCGATGTGGGACAGGGCCACCCAGGTGTGTGAGCTCTTGTCGAAAGAGGTCCCTGTAAGGGAGTCACGTGTGAGGCTAAGAGGTCTCTGGGACAGAGTGCCCCAGTCTGCGCCCAGAGCCACCACTGACCGGACTGATCTTCAGTGGTGTCGGCCTCGTGGATCTGGTTGTCAAACCACATGTGGGCGACGGTCATGCGGTTCTGAGTGAGGGTGCCGGTCTTGTCGGAGCAGATGGTGGATGTGGAGCCCAGAGTCTCCACCGCCTCCAGGTTCTTCACCAGACAGTTCTTGCGAGCCATGCGCTTGGCAGTCAGGGTCAGACACACCTGAAGGAAGGGAAAGGACAGGGGAACTGCACAGATGTCCACAGCTCACCTGCCTGGCCTCGGCACAAATCTCGGGGAGCACCCAGGGCTGGGGAATGACTGTTCAATAGCATTGTTGTTGGCTTAGGGGTTAAACGATAGTCAGACTCAGATGTGGCCCCCAAACACACGGTAGAATGTTCTCGGAGGCTCAGTGATTAAGAGCATATACTATTCTTTCAGAGGACCTGAGTTTGATTCCCAGCACCAAACCAGGCATTTCCGGGGGGTCTGATACCTCTCTAACCCCACCCCCAAATAAGTAACAATTAACATTAAGAAAATAAAATGGTTTAAAAAAAAAAAAAAAAAAAGAGTCGGGCGGTGGTGGCACACGCCTTTAATCCCAGCACTTCGGAGGCAGAGGCAGGTGAATTTCTGAGTTCAAGGCCAGCCTGATCTACAGAGTGAGTTCCAGGACAGCCAGGGCTATACAGAGAAACCTTGTCTCGAAAAACCAAAAAACAAAACAAAAGATTAATGTCTTTAAAAGAAAAGAAAAAAAAAAGAAAAAAGAAAAAACAGCAGTGTCTACCACAGCAGGAAGAGTAAACTGGGGACTCATGTGGAATATTATCTACTGATGAAAAAGAGTAAGTTATTGCTGTCTACAAGCCCACGAATGGAACTCAGTAAAACAACATTCAGTTAAAAAGAGCCAGATATGGGGCTGGAGAGATGACTCAGCGGTTAAGAGCACTAACTGCTCTTCATTGAGTTCAGTTCCCAGCAACCACATGGTGGCTCACAACCTTCTGCAATGGGATCCGATGCCCTCTTCTGGTGTGTCTGAAGACAGCTACAGTGTACTCATAGACATAAAACAAATAATTCTTTAAAAAAAAAAAAAAAGAGTCAGATAAACAGGGTGGTGGTGGCTCACACTCGAGAGACAGAGGCAAGCAGATCTCTGTGAGTTTGAGGCCAGCCTGGTCTACAGAATGAGTTCCGGGACAGCCAGGGGTGTAGAGAAACCCCTGTATGAGACTATGGTGAGACCTTGTCTCAAAACCACAAATGACCTCCGCAGTTGAGGCTTTTAAGGCAAGTGAGGGTAGCCGGGGGAGGGAGGGCCGTTTCCTGCAGGGATCGGTCTACTAACCTCCAGAGGACGGCCCCGCACCTGTGCATGTACAGGCCACACCAATTGGATTCAGTGAGTTATTAAAAACAGATATGAAGCTGGAGGAGGAGTGGGGGTGGACCAGGAAGGAATTATGGGGAAGAATTAGGGTGACTATTGTCAAAATACACAGTATGGGATTCTTAAAGAATTAATAAAATATTATATTTAAACAAAGCACTCACTACGTGTGTCTGGGGTGGAGATGATGATTGGGTATGGGAGGGTGGGGGATGGAGCATTACTTTATTCTAAAAAATGGAACAAATGGGCTGGTGAGATGGCTCAGTGACTAAGAGTGCTTGCTGCCAAGCCTGGTGACCAGAGCCCAAGACCCACATGGTGGAAGGAGACAAAGTTGTCTGCTGACCTCCACACGGGGACCATGGTGGGCACGCACAAACATACACCACGTGCCGCCACGCCCAGCCACACAAATGTAACAAAGAAAAGAAAAGCTTATCATTTCCCTTTGCCCTGAGTGGGTGCATCCTAACTTTGTGGGTTGAATTAAAAGGCACTGGGGCAGAGGCTGGGCAGCCAGCTCAGTGGGGAAGAACACTCACTGCTCTGCAGAGGACACAGGTTCGGTTCTCCACACCCATGTGGTGGCTCACAACTGTCTGTAACTCCAGTTCTAGGGGATCCAGTACCCTCTTCTGACCTCCAGGGGCATCAGGTGTTTGCATGGTGTACATACACACATGCCAGCAAATCACTCATACACATAAAATAAAGTGATTTTTTAAAATAAATACATAAAGTGCTGGTCAAGGTGGTGCATGCCTTTAATCCCAGCACTTGGAAGGCAGGTGGATCTCTGAGAGTTCGAGGCCAGGTTGTTCTACAAAGAGAGTTCCAGGATAGCCAAAGCTACACTGAGAAACCCTGTCTTGAAGAACCAAAATAGCTGGGCAGTGGTGGCGCACGCCTTTAACCCCAGCACTTGGGAGGCAGAGGCAGGCAGATTTCTGAGTTCGAGGCCAGCCTGGTCTACAGAGTTCTAGGACACCAGGGCTACACAGAGAAACCCTGTCTCCAAATAAATAAATAAATAAATAAATAAATAAATAAATAAATAAATAAATAAATAAAATAGAAAAACCAAAATAAAATAAAAATAAGAAGCTAAAATAATGATGGCGGCAAGGAGCTGGAGAGATTTCTCAGCAGGAAGAGAGTTTGTGAAGATTGTTGTCTTACGGAGCACCTGGGTTCTGTTCCTAACATCTACATGGTGATTCAACGTTTGTAAACTCCAGTTCCACGGCATCTGACACACACACAGACCCAGGGACCAGACCCCCATCTCCCTCCCTCAGACCTGGGGGTGACCCCCAGTTCCTCTCCCTTGGGGTTCAGCCTTACCGTGACGGTAGCCAGCAGCCCCTCTGGGACATTAGCCACAATGATGCCAATGAGGAAGATGACAGCCTCGAGCCAGGTGTATCCCAGGATGAGGGAGAGGATGAAGAAGGAGACGCCCAGGAACACGGCCACGCCAGTGATGAGCTGGATGAAATGCTCGATCTCAATGGCGATGGGCGTCTTGCCCACCTCCAGGCCGGAAGCCAGGGTGGCAATGCGGCCCATGACGGTGCGGTCACCTGTGGCTACCACCACACCCCGAGCGGTGCCTGCAGGACCAAAGAGAGAGGCTCGGGTCTGCTGGGACTCAGGAGGCTTCGGGTACCCCACCTCCTGAGCCACATCTCTGTTTTTGTGGCCTTGGGGTCCCCTCCCCGTTCACCTTCCACGCAGTTGGTGGAAAAGAAGGTGATGTTCCGAGTCTCCAGGGGGTTGTCGTGTGTGCAGTCCGGGGAGCGGGTCTGGGGCTCAGACTCGCCAGTCAGGGAGGAGTTATCCACCTGCGGATGGCGCAGCAAGTTATATTCAGCACAAGGCCAGGATCAGAGAGCAAGGAAACGGGTGGGGTGGGGTGCTTGGAGTCAAGCCTGTCTTAGGAAGTTAGGGGAAAAAAAGGGCAGGGGAGCCCTGTTTGGCCTGAGGCATCTGGGAAATTGGAGGCAGGGTGTTGAAAGAGAGTAGGCAGGAACAGGACCTTTGGCCCAGGTCAAAAATCCCTCAGAATTTATGTGGGATGGGCCTGGGCTTAGACTACTAGATCTAAAGGAAGACTGGACCCCTCAGTCTGAAGGAAAAGGCCTGGGCCTGAACCCCTGGATCTGAGGGAGGAAGGCAGGTCCTGGACTCCAGGGTCTGAGGGAGGGGGACTGGGCCTGAACCCTTGGGTCTGAGGAAGGAGAACCTGCCTGAACCCCTAGGTCTGAGGGAGGAGGACTGGGCTTGAACCCCTGGATCTGAGGAAGGCAGGTCCTGGACCCCTGGGTCTGAGAGAGGAGGACTGGCCTGGACCCCTGGTATGAGGAGGAGGACCTGGCCTGAACCCCTAGGTCTGAGGGAGTAGGACTGGGCCTGAACCCCTAGGTCTGAGGGAGTAGGACTGGCCTGAACCCCTAGGTCTGAGGGAGGAAGGCAGGTCCTGGACCCCTGGTCTGAGGGAGGAGGGCTGGGCCTGAACCCCTAGGTCTGAGGGAGGAGGACTGGGCCTGAACCCCTAGGTCTGAGGGAGGAGGACTGGCCTGAGCCCCTAGGTCTGAGGGAAGGAGGATGACCTGAACCCCTAGGTCTGAGGGAGGAGGACTGGCCTGAACCCCTAGTCTGAGGGAGGAGGACTGGGCCTGAACCCCTAGGTCTGAGGAGGAAGGCAGGTCCTGGACCCTGGGTCTGAGGGAGGAGGGCTGGGCCTGAACCCCTGATCTGAGGGAGGAGGACTGGGCCTGAGCCCCTGGATCTAGGGAGGGGGCTGGGCCTGGACCCCTGGATCTGAGGGAGGAGGCTGGGCCTGGACCCCTGGGTCCAAGGGAAGAGACTGGGCCTGGACCCTGGTCTGAGGGAGAAGGACTGGGCCTGGACCCCTGGATCCAAGGGAGAGAGGCTGGGCCTGGACCCCTGATCTGAGGGAGGAGGACTGGGCCTGGACCCTGGATCTGAGGAAGGCAGGTCCTGGACCCCTGGGTCTGAGAGAGGAGGACTGGGCCTGGACCCCTGGAATCTGAGGGAAGAGGCTGGGCCTGGACCCCTGGGTCTGAGGGAGGAGGGCTGGGCCTGGACCCCTGGGTCTGAGGGAGGAGGGCTGGGCCTGGGCCCCTGGATCTAAGGAAGGAGGACTGGGCCTGGACCGGGTCTGAGGGAGTAAGGTTGGTGCCTAGAACTCTGGGTCTGTCTATAGGAGACATTCAGGGCTTTTTTTTTTCCCTCCTTATTCTTCAGAGGAGAAAAGCAGAACTGGAAGCAGAGGCATTGCCTCACCTTGCAGCCATGGCCGAGATGATACGCAGGTCAGCTGGCACCCGGTCGCCACCCTTGATCTCTACCAGGTCCCCGACCACCACCTCCTCTGCGTTCACCTGCATCTTCTCACCTTCCCGGATCACAAGGGCTTGCTGTGTGGGGACACAGAACAGTCACCTCTCAAACTCCCTCTGCCTAGGAGGGAGTCCCTGGGCACAGCCCACCTGGCCACTTCCTTCTGTCCTTTGTCGAGCCGCCTTTACCTGGGGAACCATGTTCTTGAAGGACTCCATGATCTTAGAACTCTTGGCTTCTTGGTAGTAGGAGAAGCAGCCTGTGATGATCACCACAGCAGCCAGCACTATGCCCAGGTACAGCTGTGGGGACACGCCAGGACAGGGCATTACAGCGGCCATCCACACTCCCCTCCTGCCTCCGTCCCGGGGTTACTGGAGTCTGCGAGGGAGCTTTGTGAATAGGTCTGTGTCCTTGTTCAGTGTGCACCTATCTGCCTGCTTGTATGCCGTAAGGCCTTGCCTTGCGTTTATAAGTATGTGTTTGAGGATATTTGTTAGCCTGTCTTTTTGTTTTATTTGTATTTTAATTAATTTATTTATATACTGATTTATTTCGAGATAGGGTTTCTCTGGTAATCCTGGCTGTTCTGGAACTCACTAAACCAGGATGACCTTGAACCCACAGAGATCTGTCTGCCTCTGCCTCCCAAGTGCTAGGATTAAAGGCAGGTGCCGCCACCACCACAGGGCTCTGACCTTAAACTTTTGATCCTCCTGGGTTAGCCTCCCTGACCCTGGCCTGACAGATGTGCACCATGCTTAGTTCTGTGGATGCTGTGTTTGTCCAGACTGCACCTGTGTGTGTGGTGCGTGGGTGTGTGTGTGTGTGTGGGGGTGTGTGTGGTGTGTGTGCGTGTGCGTGCGTGTGTGTATGTGTTTATATCTGTATGAGGTGAGTGTCAGAACCTGTATCCTCCTATTGTGGACTCGAGGCTCACTCCTTGTGTACACATGAAGACGTCTGTGTGGTCGTGTGAGGATCCGTGTCCACAAATGTGAGGATTGCCAGCCTTGTCTCGCACACACCTGTCTCCTCTGTGGGGCAGATGGTCACCCTCTCTGGTCATTTGTCAGGCTGTGACCACCTGGTGGCACCTGTCTCCAATGCTGCTGAGGTCAGAGAGCCTTAGACGGGAACTCCAACCTACTCTCTTTTAGTCAGGGTCTCATGTAGCTCAGCTGACCTTAAACTCTGATCCTCCTGCCTCAGCCTCCCCAGTGCTTGCACAACAGGCTTACACCACCAAGCCCAGGCAGTCTTGTCTGGTGCTGGGGAGCAAAGCCAGCTCTAGCATGTGAATGACAGTCTTTCTTTTTTTTTATAATTAAACATTAGGTGTACTTGCATTCTTTCGTGTAAACAAGGTTGTGTGCGTGTGCGTGTAGGCACGTGCATGTGTGCACACACCGTGGCACACTTGTGGAAGTCAGATGGTACTTGATATCGGTCTTCACCATCCACTTTGTTTGAGAGAGGGCCTTTTGGTTTTGTTTCTCTAAAGATCTATTTATCCATGTGTATGAGTGTTTTGCCTACATATACATTTGCACATCATGGCACCTGGTGCCATAGAGTCCAGAAGGGGGCACTGGACCTAACCCCTGGTTATGGATAGATAGATGGTTATGGATGGTGGCAAGTGACCATGTGGGTCTTGGGAACTGAACCCAGGTCCACTGGTAGGCAAGTTCTTTTAGTCACTGAGCCATCTCTCCAGCCCCATGGTTCTCTCTCTCTCTCTCTCTCTCTCTCTCTCTCTCTCTCTCTCTCTCTCTCAAGCAGGTTGACCTATGAGCTTCCAAGAATTCTCCTGTCTTTGCGTGTCTTCCCACAGAAGCCCTGGTATTACAGATACAGGCCAGCGTGTCCCACTTTGCGTGGGGACTGAGGATTTAAGCGCAGGCCCTCCTGGTTGTACAGCAAGTGCCTTATTGATTAAGCCATTTCTCTAGCTCACTTTTTTTGAGATAGCATTCTGTTATGTAGCCTAGGCTGGACTCGAACTCATGATCTTCCTGCCTCAGTTCCCTGTGTGCGGGGATAATAGTTGCGTGCCACCACACGTCCTCTATGAATGCAGAGAACTGAGCCTAGGTTCTCAAGAAAGCTTAAGAAATAAATACCCCACCGTTGAGCCACACCCAGCCAACACCAAACTACGGGGAGCTGCAGTTTATTTTTGACCTTGTTTTCTCAAAGGCAATTGTGACAGTTGGATGCTGGGAGGTGGGGAGTCTAGACAGAGCCCTAGGCTGTGGGTGTGTTCCTCAATGCGTGGGGCTTTCCACAGACAGGCCAGGGTAGTGGGGCACACTCACATTGTCACCGGAAGGGTCATCCTCAGTCCCTGCCTGGATGCCATAGGCCAGGAAGCAAAGGATTGCCCCGATCCACAGCAGGATGGAGAAGCCACCAAATAGCTGTCGGCAGAACTTGACCCATTCTGGGGTGGTGGGCGGTGGTGTGAGGGCGTTAGGCCCATCCCGGGCTAGGATCTCCTGGGCTTTACTGTGTGTCAGACCCTATAGAAGACATGGGGCTCATATAGAAACCTTCCCTGAGAAGCCCTCACACCCCAAATCAAAACCAGCACCCATGAGTACCCAGAAGCCTCCTCCCTCAGACCCAGCCCCCAACGTCAGCCCTGACTCCGCCCATCCTCACCTGCACGCAGTCCGTATTGTATTTCCGGCAGACCTCTTCTACTGACATCTTGTGCTCTGTCTGAAGAATGGTTTGGGGGAGATTGTGAGACACAGGTTCTCCAGGCAGGCGGGACTACTCTGGGATGGCACTAGCAAGGGGTGGCACTTACCATAGCCACTTCCTTCTTGAGGTCATCCAGGTCCCGGCGCTCTTTGGCCTTGCTCTTCTTGGGCGAGCTCTTGTCATCTTTTTTGTCCTGCGAGGTGGCGACACGGTAGCTGTCAGAACCACCAGACTGCGGGCGAGAAGGGGTTCCAGAGCGACACCGGCCCTGCGTGCCCCGGCTCTCATCTTGGCCTGGCCTCTGTATCTCTAGACTGGGGTTATCTCTATGTCTCTCAAGGCCTGCTGAGTCTGGTTCCAGGTATGTCTGGGACTCAGGGTCCCTGTCTGTCTCTCTTTCCTCATGTCTATGAGCCTCTCCCCTTTGCCATTTTATTTTCAAAAATATTTATTGGTTGATTGATTGTGTGTGTGTGTGCGTGTGTGTGCACGCGCACACACTATAGTGCATGTGTGGAGGTCAGAGGATAGCCTTTCACTGTGTGCTTGGAGTCAAGTGCAGGTCATCAGGCTAGGAAGGGAACCTTTGCTCACTGAGTCTACTCTCTGGCTCACGTATTATTATTATTATTATTATTATTATTTTTTTTTTTTTTTTTGGTTTTCGAGACAGGGTTTCTCTGTATAGCCCTGGCTGTCCTGGAACTCACTTTGTAGACCAGGCTGGCCTCGAACTCAGAATCCACCTGCCTCTGCCTCCAAGTGCTGGGATTAAAGGTGTGCGCCACACCGCCCGGCTTATTATTATTATTATTATTATTGGAAATGGGCTCTTAATTTTTGGCCAAAGGTCTCCCAGAAATCACTATGAATCCCAAATGAGAACTCATGACAATCCTCCTGCCTCAACCTCCCAAGTGCTGGGATTATGGCCTTGAATGACCATGCCTTGCTTGTGTGTGTGTGTGTGTGTTGTGTGTGTGTGTGTGGTGTGTGTGTGTATTCACCTTTGAGACAAAGTCCCATATAGTCTAAGTTGACCTTGACCTCCCTACGTAGTCAAGGCTAAAACTTGAATTTCTGATGCTCCTGCCTCCACCTCTGCAGGGCTGGGATGACAGGCCTGCATTGCCATGCACTGTTTACGCAGTGCTAGCGACTGTCTGACAGAACCCAGAGCTCTGTGTAAGGCAGGCAGGGACGCTGCCCACTGAGCTGCCCTGCCAGTATTCTGTGTATCTTCTCTCCTTGGGCCTCTTGAATGTTCCTGATTTTGTGGCTAACTCTCCTTCTCTTTTGCTTCTCCATCTCTCCAGGTCTATATTTCTTATTTGCCAGCTCGGCTCTGTCTCTTTCCCTCCGCACCTCGCCGAGGCCCTCTTCTTTATGTCTCCTCTCCTTTGATGCTGTCTCGTCTCTGTCTCTATGACTCTGCCTCGTCTCTCTTTAGTCCCTGACTCTCCCTGTCCCTGAGCCTCTGGGTTCCTCTCTTTCCCAGAGTCTTCTGGGATTGCAGATCCTTTCTAAGGGCCTGTGTTGTCTGTTGTCTAGCTCTGTCCGAGCGTTGCCGTTGTCATTCCTTAAGAGTATTTCCTGAGGTCACTGTCTGGTTCTCGCCTGTCCCTCTCTTCTCTGGGTTGTCTGTCTCGTTCTAGATCTTCCTCTGTGTCACTCAGTCTCTTTCTCTACTGCTATCTTGTTCTGGGGTCTTTCTCTTTCACTCCCTTTTATGCTTTATGTGTCTTTGTCTCACTCTAGAGTCTTCTCTCGTTCTCAGACAGTCTATCTATCTATCTATCTATCTATCTATCTATCTATCTATCTATCTATCTATTTTATATTGTCAATCTATCTGTCAATCTTCCATCTATCATCTATCTATCATCTAATCTCTAACAGCTGTCTCACCATGTAGAACAAGCTACTATTAAGTTCCTGATGTTCTTCCTTCTCCTGCCTCTTAAATGTCTTGCTGCCAGGCATGAATAGGACGCTCAGCTCTGTGTCTGTGTGTCTGTCTCTCCCTGTTCTACTTATTTCTCTCTCTTCCTGCCTTTGGTACCCGTCTTTCCAGCACAAGGTCTCCATGGAGGTCACTGTCTGTCTCTTTGTTTGACCTGTCTCCTACCCTGTGGATGTCTCAAAGGACTCAGCAGATCTTGGGAGACTCCCCTCCCCCCTACACACACAGGCAAGGCAATTCACAAATGGAGAGGGCACCCAGATGACAGTGGACAAAGGCTTTCTGGTGGGAGGCAGTGTGCCACCTATAAGTAGTCATTCCCAAGGGACTTCATGGACAAGATGTGAGCCTGACTTCTCTTCTGCAGACAGCTGTGTACTACAGACAGTCTCGAACAGTGGACCGGCATGCTCTGCCCTCGAGGAACAAGCAGGAAGTGGGAGGGGATAGATTTGTGGTACGGAAGAGCAAGAAAAAAAAGCCTTAGGCTTGGACTGAGTTTCCATTTCGTGGCCTGGGCAGACGGGGAGCATGGTGTCCGAGGCTGGCAGGAGGGTAGGCTGAGGCCGAATGCTGACAGGCCCAGGCCAAGCTGGGATCGGAGGCTCAGTGCAGCTCAGCGCTAATCTCCTTGTGACCTTGCAGCAGCCAGACTTGCCTGCTGTCTGCCCCCAGACCCAGGGCTGGCTTGGAGTCTAGGGAAGGACTGTAGCCCTAGAAGCCCGGGAACGCCAAGGAGTGGGCTGGAGAGCTGGGAGCTTGGCCCCAGGCCAGCCCTGCAGCAGTACCGCGTCTCAGACAAGGAGGCACAGAGACTTGGGGACGAGAGACTGACCCTCCATCCTGAACTACAGGGTGCCGTGTCAGCCCCTGCAGATGAGGCAGATATGTGGAGAGGTGTGATGGCAGCCAGTCTTGAGGTCAGGGGGAGAAGTGAGCAGAAGAGGCGGGGTGAGAGAGATAGGGTCTGACAGGAATAAGGGAATTAATTGGCTGCCCTGTCCCTGAATCACTGGGAGCTGCAATGTGGGTCTCTATGAGAAATAGTGAGCTGGACTTCTGACCCTGACACAGAAGTCTGGGGCCTAGACTCCTAGGTGTGTGAGGGAGGATGCTGGACCTGGCCTCCTGAGTCTGAGGGAATGGGTTGAGGGCCTGAACTCCCATATCTGAGAAGGGATGCCTCACATCTGATGGGAAGACAGTAGCACCTGTGTCCCCGGGGACCAAGCCTTAGCTCCTTCTTGCCCATGCCATGAACATTTGCCCTAGGGTGGCTTCTGTCAGTTGGCATGAGGAACTGAGGCTTTCCCAGGGAAGACAGGAAGCTCAGATGGGCACACTGCAGGGCGGGAGCACCTCTATGGGTGGGGGCTCTGCCTGTTTCATTGCAGCCTGCCTCTGTGGCTCCTAGCCATTTTCTGTGCCGTGCTGTCGGCTGCCTCTGCACCTCCCCACCCCATCTCGGGGTACCTGCAACTGTCTTTTCTAAACACCCCTACCTTGACCTCCTCCTCTGACCTCGGCCTCTTCTTTCCATCATTCAGGTGTATTTTGTTTGTTTGTTTGATTGTTTGTTTACTTGGTTTCTGGATAGAAGCGCCTTTCTTTCGGTTTCTTGTTTTGTCTCTGTGTCTTTCCACATCTGTCCCCCATCTCAGTCTCTCTTTGTCTTGATGTCTTGTCCCTTTCTTTGGTTTTCCAGTGTCTCTTTCTGTTTCTGCCTTGTCTGTCTCTCCCACATCTAAATTATTTCCTTCCCATCACTGTTTCTCTAAGACCCCCCCTTTCCCAAAGCACTGCGTCCTCTCTTCTCCCCCACCAACCGTCTGTATCCCCCACCTTCATTCCACTTACCTGAAAGCCATCACTGACTCTCACCTCCCCCTTTCTCCGCTAACCCTCCCCCATCTAGTTCTCCCTCCCATCCCCCCTCACCCACCCAACCACAGATCTGCAGTTCCATCCCCCATCTTCATCCGTAGGCCCTTCATCCGCCATCTTTCTCCCCATCGTTCATGTTCTCTTTGGTTTCCCATTCTGACCCTTTTCTCTTTACGGGGTTGGGGGGGGAAGTCCCCAATCCATCCACTTCCTTCCCTGACAGCCCTCCCCAAGTCCCACCCCCCCACACACAGGGAGGAATCCAGAGCTGCAGCAGGGGTCAAGTGGTCGGTCAAGGAGGGAGGCTGCATCTGCTGGAGAGATGCACAGACAGAGAAGGACACACGGACACGGAGGCAAGGACATAGCAGGCATGCAGGCTCCCCCCCCCACCCCCACACGACTGTGCTCGCACACCCTCAGCCAGGCACTTGTCTGTCAGCCATCTCTTGCTCCTCCCCCTCTTCACAGCCCTCATGTCTCTACCCCCCCCCCAGATTAGGGGCTGCGAAAACTCTGCAGCCCTAGGTCGGTCACTGCGGGTCACCCTTATCCAGGTCTGGAAGGAGAAAGAGAGGTCATCTTATGTCTATCCCATAACCTGTGTCTGTCTCCATTGGACCAAGGGAGGGGATGGGGTCTTGGTGCCCCCTAAACACACTGCCACAGCTCTCAGACACACCCAGACAGGTTGCGGGCTTTTAGATGGGGGGGGGATACAGATGGCTGCAGACCCTGCTGTTAGGGCTGCATGAAGCCAGAAGCACGCGCACGCGCATTCGCCCTCAAGCAATTGCACTCATGCCGCCACACTCACGCAAGGGGCACACGAGCAACCGCACAAGGTCAAACCGAGATGCTAAGGGCCAGCCCTCCGCCCCCGTGGACAAAGCCACCAACATGCGCCACAGATCCCCCTTCGATTCAGTAGCCCACTCTCTCAACTACATGAACTGGTGAGGTCACCCGGCTCCCGGGTCCCCGCAGACTGGGCCCCAGGGCTCAGGAGTGCAGGAGCCCTCCAATTCCCTCACACAACCAAAGTCACTGGACCCGCAATGTCACACACACAGCGTCCAGCCGACCCCTGCACCTACCCCCATCTTGGCGGCTCCGCGGGAAGAGCGGCGGACAGGCTGATGAGCGGTGGCCGCAGGACGGGCTCAGGCGCGGGCTCGGGCTGGGGGCCTCTGCAGCGCCCGCGCCGCGGTGGGAGCGTGCGTCTGTCGGTCCTTGGGTCCCACCGCACAGAGGCTGCGGCGGCCGGGGCCTCCGCCTCCTCATATGCCCGCGCCCGCGGGGGGAGGCGGCTCTGGCCAATCAGGAGCAGCACTGAGCAGACGGACAGCTTGAGGCCCGGCCCCCAGTACTGCAGCTGTACTCCCCTTCCCCCTCATCGCTCCAACCTTGTTTCTGCAAAGTGACAGCGCCACCGAGAAGCTGAGCACAGTGGGGGATGGGGATCCCGGACACCCCCAAAGGTGGGGACCCAGAGGCCCCCCCATATAAGGAGGGACCTTAGGGACCGAGGCTTTGTGGGTAGAAGCACCCTGGAATCTGCCTCCTAGGAGTGGGGTGGATACAGGGTGGGAGGAAAGCCCCAGTGAGCCACAGGATGCAGGGCCCCAGAGACCACCATCTTGCAGTAGGTAGAGGGGACCCCAGAAGTCTGTGTTTGACACTGTTCAGGAAGATAGTGTGTGATGGAGAGATTGGTGGAGTGGTGCTGTGGAGGTGGGAGGGGGGTCCTAGGGTCCTCTGCACTGTGTCCCCATGACTGAACTACCTAAGACATACCACCACACTCGGCACAAAGGAGACACAAGAAAGCCAGAAGAACACACCAGGAGGCCCTGGAAATGCCCCTACCACAGTTTGGTGCCGCTGTCACCTCCACATACACCGTCAAAGGCTCTGAACTGCATCCCAGTCACACACACACACCACACACACACACACACACACACACACGCCACAATCCTTCAACCAGAGGCTCAAACACCAGCAGAAGGGGAATCCATGAAGATCTCACACCCATCACATCACAACAGAACCCCAGTCACGATGCGGAAGTGCTGTGGAGAGCCCACGCCCTCAGAACACCACCTCACAGACTCCCATCACACACTGCACCACAACTGACCTTGCACCATCTCACACAGAGAGCCAAGAGATTGCTTCACTTAGCACCATTGCGCAAGCACAGAGCCCACATTTCCTCCAGACACCCACAGAGACCTCTGTGACCACTGGTGCACAAGCATACCATCAAACACACTTGCACAAACCCGGCGTGTCGGGCATGAGAAAAGGCTCACAGTACAAACAGGCCAAATGATTGCTGTGAATGACAAGCAAAAATGTGCACACACTCACACATAACAGTCATTCAGAATAATCGTCACACATCCTACATCACTGCACTGTCATGTATGAGTTTGTTGCACCTCCAAACATATCCCGACATCCCTACCCACACACCACACCCACATCCCCGTGTGTGTATAAAAGGCTGCGCTTGTGCCCCGCCTCCTGCTCTTCCATGCTCTCAGGCCTCACACACATAGCACCCACTAACCTCCATACCAGAGCCTGAGGAGTCATAGTCTCCCGTGCCCACCCTGACACCACTTTGCTCATGGGAACATTTCAGACTCTCCCCGGGGATGCTGGTAGAAGACAGGGGTGGGGAAAGAGAACTCTGGCCAGGATCAGGGAGCTGGGTGTGCAGGCTAGGTTTTGGTGCATGTTAGGATTAAGAATCTAATGGCTATGGTGGAACATGCTTTTAATCCCAACACCCAAGAAAGCACAAACTGGCAGATCTTTTTGAGTTCAAAGCCAGCCAGGTCTGCACAGCAAACACCAAGACAACCAGGAAATACAAAGTGAGACTTTGCTCAAAAGGGGGTTGGGGAATTAAGATGATCCTGACTTCAAGGGGACATGGGAAAGAAGGAGTAGAGACACAGAGCAATGGCCTTGGGCAGGAACAGAGATAGTATCAATTGGAAGGAGGAAGGGGGCTTCCCCCAGCACCTAGAGCTTCATCACAGTCCTGTTCTCTGGTCCGTTCCCATTCCTCCTGCTGTCCCTTGTTGCCATGGTGACAGGGAGGCTGACTCTGCAGCAAAGGAGGTTGGACAGATCAGGCTTGTTGCCATGGAGATGAGGAAAAGAGGAGGAGCCCACCTTTGAGCTCAGGTGTATGGCTCTCAGACACCCCTTCCTCAAGTCTGTTCCTTACCCCCGGGATGGAGGGATTTTTACCAACATTTATTTATTTATCCTTTCCTTCTCTCAAGATGGAATAAGCCTGAAGGTCTGTGCCTGGTCCACAGAGGACAGGTTAGAGATGTAGGTTAGGCTGGGTGTGTGTGGAGGGTCGTAGATCTCAGGAGATAGATGCTTCTCCTGCCTTCCAACTGGGTTGGAGGTCCTATCCCAGACACAGGCTCAGGTTCCTTCATGTAATTCTTCCTTAGACACCAGGCTGGCTAGACTGATGACTGGTGCATCATGCTCCCAGTGCGAGGCGCTGCAGAAGTGGGGGTGGGGTGGGGAAAGAAGACTTTGGAAGGTCACAGGGATGGAGGAGGGTGGAAGAGCTCAGTGAGAGGAGAAAGGAGAGACAGGAGAGATATGGACAGGAACCACCCCAGATAGAGAGAGAATTAGCATGACAGAGGATTTGCAAAGGCAGAGATGAAAAGCCAGAGAGACTGTAGCATGCATGTTCAGTCAGGGGGACAGAGACACGGGGCACCTTAGAGAGCTGGGCAGAGAATAGGTTTGCCATAAGTACAGAGAAAGAGGAGAAATTTGGTGCCTTCGAAAATAGAGAAGAGCACAAAGAGAGAGTGCAAACAGAAAAATCCGCAATGAAAGTCATTTCAACCGCATCCAGCCCCAGGACAGCGGGGTTAATCAGTCTCTCTGAGATATAGAGAGCAAAGACGCTGGGACTGGCCTGGGATGACACACACACCAAAAGTATGGAGATACAGAAGCGGCCAAGTGGAGACTGAGGACACCGCACGAAGCAGCCTGACACGGGGGGTGGTGCGGGGGGAACCTTGGGGCGTGTCCTTCTGCTGGGGGACCACGGAAGGCTGACCAGACGCTGGGTTTCTGTGCGCCAGGCAAGCACAGGCAGCGGGGTGCTGAACGGACAGCTCCCGAGTCCTTGTAAAGACTGAAGGGCGGGCTTCGCTAGCTGCCGGTTCTTAATCTGGTCTTCTTCATCCTTAGGGTCCCCTCGGGTCTTCCTTTAGCTTTCTATGACTTCTTGTCTGTCACCTTAACTCCCTGTGCCCTTTCCCTTCCCTGTTTCATTTGAGTCCTGGCCCCAGGAATGTGTCCCCTTCTGCAATCTCTTTGCCTCTCAGAGCCTCTCTGCCCGCCCTCTTCTCGCCTCTCACTCTTTCCAGCCCTCACCCATTCTGTCCGCATCAAGATCTTTTTCCTCTTCTCTACCCGTTTGCTTCTTCCCCACCCCCGTTGCATCTCTCTCCCTTTTCTGCTCGGCCTCGTTCTGGCTCCGGCTGTGTGACCTTCAGTCGTCCTTTCTCCACAGAAACCTCCAGAGTGGTGAGGAAGGCGGGGACAGAAGGCAGACCCACCCTTCTCTCTGCTTAACCGGCCCTCAATCCCCTTCCCTCCCTCTTTCCCCCTTCCTCACTTGAGGACTAGAGAGAGATATGACTTCAAGGGCTAGTCACTCTCGAAGGTGACTTCACAGGGGTCACACAGGCGACCCTCAAGTTGTCGATTCACTCTCCCAGTCCCACATGGTCACTATAGGTGCCACCTCAAGCTTCAACAGGATTGATTTCCAGGCTCTCCCATCCCCCAGCCCCATCTGGTTTTATTCTTCCGAGTCTTCCCTCCCAGTTACTCCGCCTGTCCAGATCCTGCATCTCTCCATCTGTCTCAGGGTCTCTGTCGCAGCCTCCTTCTGTCCTGAGAGAAGGTCAACGGAGAGGGGGCAGCTGCTGGAACCTGAGCTGATCTGCATGCAGCGGGCATGGCGCAAGGTGGCGAGTGTGCAAATCTCTTGCTATTCTAGCTCCAGAGTCTAAAACTGCCGTTGACCTCCCACCCCCAGAAAATAAAACCCAGGGATTCTCAGTTTGGGGTTTTGTTCTTTTTTTATTCCAACAGGGACTGAGATGTGGCAGGGGGAGGTATAGGGGCCCAAGAGACCCTCTCCCTGGGGTGTCTCATAGAAATTCTGAGGTTTCTCCCCCAAAAAAGAGAGAAAGAGAAGAGAGGGCACCAGGGGACACCCACATGTCCAGAGGCCCTCCCCACCTCCAGAAGTGTGGAGAGCTGTGTCAAGTCTTGGGGCATCTGGGCAGTCCCAGGTTGGGGTCCTCCCCGCGGACCGCTTTCCAACTCCGGGAGCGGCCCCCACAGTCCACGGCCCTTAAGAGTTCTGGTCTCTGCGCTCCTCCCGCCCGTGGGGCGGGATGGAATGCGGGCGTCCACGACACCCTCGCTCGAGTCCACTAGGAGGCGCAGGCCTGCTCTGGAGCCTGGCTCGGACTTCACCAGGAACTGAAGGCAAAATCGCGGCGTCCTGTCCGCCTGGGGCGCATTGCGTCCCTGCAGTCAGTCGGGGCGCACGCCCGGCCCCGTCCACGGTCATTCGTGCTCGGTCAGCTCGCGGGGTCCGGTGGGGCTGGTCGCGGCCGAGGCGGGCTGGTGGCTTCGGCTGGGGTGCCCAGACCACGTGGGGGCGCCCCGGCCCCCGAAGCTCGCAGCGCCTGAATACGCCTGCACTCCTGGCAGACGCGCACGTGCGTGCAGGGCGTGGGAACCTGGGGTCGGGGTCCCCCAGGAGGCCCGGGGTCGTCCAGGAGGCGCTGCGGACCCCCGTGCGCGCCCGCGTCCCCGCCCGCGCCGGCCGAGTAGAGCTTGCCGTTGCTGAGTCGCATCTCGCGGACTGCGCGCAGCGACAGCAGGGCCCGGCTCGGGCCGCCAGGGCGCCGGCGCCGGCGGGAACGCGAGGTCTTTCGGCAAGACACGGCGTGGCGCAGTTCCTGCAGCATCTCCTGGCACACCGAAACCTGGGGGCGCGGGACGGTCACTGCGAGGCCCGCTGCGTCCTTCCTTCCCGCCCCCACCTCCTTTCTGCACCTTCTGCACCTCTCCCCTCCACCCCTCCCAATTCTGTTCCTTCAGTCAAGGCTTTCGTTTCCTGTACCCCACCCCCCATCTCCTTGTATCCTCTCTCTCTCTCTCTCTCTCTCTCTCTCTCTCTCTCTCTCTCTCTCTCTCTCTCTCTCGGCTCCATCTTGGGTTTGTCCCTGAATCTGCCTTTTACTTTCTGACTCTTGTCTTTCCAAACAATATATTCTGACTGCCCATAACCACTCTACACACCATTTCTGCCCCATACTATTACAAGGCATATTTACTGAGTGCCAGGCACCCGAGTTACAGCAAAGAATAAAACAGAACTCTTAGGACTTGTGATATAGGTCAGTGGTAAGGGCTTGCCCAAATCATCTAAGGTTCTGCGTTCCATCCCCGGAATGAAGGGGGGGGGCACCAAAACAAAACCAACCAAACAACCAACCAACCAACCAACCAACCAACCAAAAGCAAAAACCTCTCAGTCCTCCACAAGTACGCAGAGACAGAAAATAACAAATATAACATAGACATTCTGTCAGATAAGTGCTGCGGAGAGAAGTAACAGAGGTAGAGTGTGGATGGGCAGGATGCTGTCTCTGAGGCAGGACAGGTGAGGATGTCCTAACTGAGACCTTCATGTAAAGGGTGAGCCCCATGATAAAAGACCTGGGAGAGAGTATTCTAGGTAGAAATCCAGTGCAAAGGTACTGAGGCGAAGCCTGGCTTGGGAGGAATGAAGAGACAAGGAAATGAGGCCAGAGGGGCGGAAGCAGCTGGGTAAGGCCATAGACCATCACAAGGTTTTTGGTTTACTCCAGGGTCCAACAGAAGCCACTGGAGAACTGAAGTAGAGGGCTGCTGGCTTTGGACGGATCGCTTGAGCTGTGCTGAGAACTGACTGGAGGGAGACTAAGGTGAGCAGGGAGCCTAGTGAGGAGGCTGCAGATACCATCCCTACTGCAGCGGGCTGGAGCTGAGGGTGTGAGCCGACTAGAGAGGAGGGATGTGTGTCTCTGGGTGATGCTGTGCAGGAGAGCCCACAGGGTTTGCTGAGAAATGGTGGAGTGGCTGAGAACAAAGGCCCACACTTGGCCTGAGCAACAGGAGACTTGGCTCTGACTCCCTCGGGGTTAGGGGTGAGTGTAAGCTGGGACACTTGGCAATACAGCACATGACTAGACATCCCAGGGGACTGCAGAGATGGGGCTGCATTTACCCTTTGGAGCTTGGGTGTGGTGACAGGTGCCTGAGATTCCAGAGCTTCAGAAGCTGAGTCAGGAGGATCACTGTAAGTTTCAAGCCAGCATGAGCTACATAGTGAGCTCCAGGCTTGTAGGGACTACACAAGAAGACCTTGTCTCAAAAATCCAAACCGCGGTAAGATGGCTCAGCCATGGAGGCTGATGACCTAGTGCCATCTCTGGAACCCACGTGGCGGAGGGAGAGAAGTGAGTCCCAGAAGCTGGCCTCTGACTGCCACACTTGCATCCAAACCCTGGGTTGTGCCATGCAGATGCCCATCCACACTCACAGGTTAATAAACAAAATAAAACAAAACCAAAAACCAAACCAACAATAAGACGTGGGCTGGGGAGAAATGCACATTTGGGTGATATGGCGTCTAGTCTCTAAGTCTCCCCTCAGTCCTCTCTGACATTCTTTCAGGGTTGCTCTGAGTGATGGGATGTGGCCAGAATGGCCCATTCTCCCCCTGCCCCCGGCCTTGCTCCCGCTTGGATCATTGCTGGCGGACATGAGCTCCAGAGGCAGGAGGGCACTTACGTAGCCCTCCCCCTACCCCCAGAAGAGGCCCTCCTGAGGAACTGAGAGGCCTGCTGCCAGCTGCCACTAAGTATGTGCATTATGTTTTTGATTCTTGACTCGGGGTGTTTGATGTCCCAGGATCTTACAGGAGGGTAAGGCCGTACCTCTCAGAATCAGCCGTGTTTTAGAGATCAAAGGGTTGAGCCACCTTTCACACACAAACCAAATAGTAGTCAATCTAGAGAGGCCTGGGGCTGCTGGCCTCTGATCCTAACTTCTTAGAAGGCTGAGGCAGGAGGATTCAAGGCCAAGGCCATCCTGAGCTGAGGGGTGAATTTAAGTCCAGACAGGACAATTTAGTGAGAGCCTGTCTTAACGAGTAAAACATACAGGTGAGGATACAGCCCAGGGGTAGAGGCTTCATGGTAGACACTCGCCTGGCACACACGAGCCCCTGGGGTCTATCTTCAGTACCATTCATCCCAAACAAACAGTCTCCATATTCCAAACCTACCAACGTGATTCAAAGCAGCTGGTCCCTCCTCTGTCCTTTCTCCTACCCTAGACACCCTGTTCCCTACTCTGTCATATTTATCCTCCGCCCTGCCTTTTCCAGGGAAACCATCAAGAAGACTGGCCCAGCTACTTCCTCCCCTGCTTCCCCCATTGGACGTATGCCACTCCTCTTGGAGACGATAAGCAATAAAAATGGCCTCTTGATGATGGTCTTCCATGGGTATGACATGGGGACAATGGGGTACTCCTACAGTGCTACCACTTGGGAGGCTGAGGCAAACTGGGCCAATCCTGCTTGTTCAGCTTCCCAAGCGGGGATGATGAAGCCTGTCTGCTTGTCTGTCTGCCTGTCTCTGCCTCTTTCACATAGAATCCTGAGTCGCTCGAGCTGGGCTTGAACTCATCGCTATGTAGATGAGACGTCTTGAACTGCTGATCCCTGGGATGCCTCTGCCTCCTGAGTGCACCCCACCAGCCATCTTTACTGCAGTATCCTGCTCTCAGCCTCTGGGTCCTCCCCGACTCTCCATCCCTCCTGTCCTTTCCCATATCCTAGATTCTTTGTCCCTTCTCTGACCTGCTACCTCCTTTATCTGACCAGGACTGTCTTAGCTCATCTCTCACCTCCCGGCTCTCCGACCCCTCCTCATCTCTTGCATACCCCCACCTCCTTCATCCAAGCCTCCACCACCCATCACTTTGGACCCTTAATGTCCCTAGGGGTCTCCCTGCTTCGCTTCCAAACCTTGGTCAATCTCCTCACCTCCTCGGACTCCGCTGACCTCCGCGTGGACCAGATGAATTCCATGACCGCCACGAAGACAGCAATAATGAGGCCACAGATCAGCACGACAAAAATACCGCCAATGTTCTCCATGCCCAAACCTGAGAGTGGACACAGCTAGAGCGTGGGCGTGGGCCCAAGGGGTTTCTGGGAAAGAGCAGGTACGGGAGGGGGTAGCTGACCTTTGGCCCTGTGGTCCTCCTCCTTGGGGCACCGGCCGCCTCCCACCACTTGCGCTTCAGGATCTCCAGCCTGTTGTTCTCCTGGAGCTGCAGGATGGCCAGCGTGATTTCATCCCGGAATGGGGAGCCTGGCAGGGCACATGAGGGGTTCACCATGGGCCCCACTACCCTAAGCCCCACCTGCCCCGCCACGTCTCCCAGCTCCTGTTGAACAGCCAGAGGGGGCGCTCTCTGAGCAGCAGGTCAGCCCTCTCCAACTGCAGCTAGAATGGGCTTCTCCTGTGGCGGGGCTGCCATTCCTAAGAACCTCCACCCAAGGCTCACCCAGCCCAGCCATACTGGCCTCCTGACAGTTCCCCATACCTGCTAGACAGAGCCCTACTTTAGGGCCTTCACTTCTGCCCGGAATGCCCTTTCCTGGAACCCCTCAGGTCTCTGCATACACACGGGTTCCTCTTTGGCTGCTTTACTCAAAATGGCAGCAAACCCTCCATTCCTGGCCAGTCTGCTACTACACTTGCTTTACAACACGTGACTGCACTAGGACACACTACAGCCTCATATGCCTGCCTGTCACCGGGAAGGGCCTTGGAGCAGTTGGCTGAGTGGCTCCTCATACAGGGTTTCTGTATCCACGCCCCTTCCCTGCATGTCCTCCCCTTGGACTCACCATGATCTCCAAAGATTATCAAAGTCTGGAAACAAATTAGTGTCTGTGTTTCTAGCACTGAGCTCCGGACAAGTGTGTCCTGAAATATAAACTATTCTGCCTCTCTCCTTCCTTCCTGAACTCGGTAAGTGCTGCTCTGAGCTAGGGTGTACACTCTGTGTAGACAGAACGACACTAGGAAAACCACCACCTAGCTGAGCACGCTAGTACATGTTCTGTATGTACTTGGGAGGTATAGGTAGGAGGATAGGAGGTTCAAGGCCATCCTCGTCTACAGCCTGACCTACTTGATGGCAAGACTTTGTTTTAAAGGAAAAAAAGTCAATCAGGGCTGGAGAGATGGCTCAGTGGTTAAGAGCAATGACTGCCTTCCAGAGGTCCTGAATTCAATTCCCAGCAACCACATGGTGGCTCACAACCATCTGTAATGGGGTCTGGTGCCCTCTTCTGGTGTGTCTGAAGACAGCAACCGTGTGCTCATATACATTAACACCCATGGAGGCCTTGCACCTCATAGCTCATGTTTTGCTGAGGTGTACATGTATAGTCATAGAATTCCCTTAATATCCTGAGGCTGGAGCTCACTGGCTTTTTGGCCGAGTTTTTGCATGCTCAAAGTGCAGAGGCTCAGGATGGTGACCGCACCCGCCAAGGGTCACACAGCACGCCCACTTTTCTCGCGGAGGGCACAGGCTGCTCCCAGGCTCATTCGCGCATCTTGGTTCGTATGTCCCCACGCCTCACCCCACATACCCAGCGGCATGCCGATGCCGTAGCCCTTGGTGTCGAGGAGGCCCCCGATCTGGGTGAGGTTGCAATTGAGGCGCCTGTGGTACTCGTTCATGGTGGACTCCAGCAGGAAGGCGTAGCGGGAGTTGAGGACGCGGGCGATTCCCTCTTCGGTGCTCTTGACGAACACGCTGGGCTGCTTTGACTGCATATAGTTCCACATCCGCTGGTACGTCTGGTACCGTGAGTTCTTGGCAGAGCGAGTAGGAAGACAGGTGAGGGCCGCTCTGAGCTTCCCCGTGAGCCCTGTAAATTCTTCTCACCTTCCTGCTTTCCCTCCTTCCTGATGACAACTCAGTACTTGGCCCAGCCCCCACAGGGGCCTTGACCTTATCCCTCCTGTGCTGTCCAGTACTCACACTAGAGTCCCATCCACCCTGAAAGTCAGGGTGTTCAGCCAGGTGGAGGTACCGCCCTCCCTCATACCCGGCCCGAGAGGTTTTAGGGAAGCCCCACCTGGAAGAAGGTCATGGTGGACCCGGCGTGGATGGTGCCGTACTCAATGTTGGTCTGATCCGCCAGGTCGTCCGCCGACTCCACCGGCACCTCCATGCGCTGCACCGTGAGGAAGGCAGCCAGGTTGGCCGTGTAGGAGGAGATGATGATCAAGGTGAAGGCCCACCTGAGGGGTGGGAAGTATGAGCCTCTTGCTGAACACCAGCTCGTGGGTGAATGAGGTGAGACTCCATGAAGACAGACAGGCAATGCTCTCAAACAAAGAGCAGTCCCGCGGGGTTCACACAGAGCTGAGGTTCTTCCAGGCGGAACCTTATATAGAGTCGATAACAAGCAATTTGGGGGGGGGGCGGGGCGCTGCAGAGATGGCTCAGCGGATGAGAGCACTGGTTGCTGTCTTCTAGAGGATCTAGGTTTGATTCCCTGCACCTACATGGCAGCTCATAACTGTAATTCCAGTTCCACGGAATCTGATACCCTTTTCTGCCTTCTCTGGGCACTACACACATATGGTATAGACACTCAGGCAGGCAAAATAGCCGTCCACATAAAATAATCAATTGAAATTTAACACACACACATACACACACACACACACACACACACACACACACCACACCCCGATTCACGTAGACTATAATAAAATGACGACGGGCAAGCAATATACCACATAAACACCAGGGGTCAGAAAGCTGCACTGCATCCCACTTTAAGAACAAGCAAGCAGCCAGGACTGAGACATGACCTGATGACAGAGGGGTCAGTCAGCTCAGGAGTACAGAACGGTCCCAGGCACTAGTGCATGTAATTATAGGGCTTCAAAACTCATAAAGCAAGGATGGTAAGAGACCACTAAGGAGGTGTGGTGGTTTGCATAGGTTTGGCCCCCACATACTCATGTGTGTGAACGCTTGGCCCATGCAGAGTGGCACCATTAGGTGTGGCCTTGCTAGATAGATGTGGCCTTGCTGAAGAAAGTATGTCACTGTGGGGGTGAGCTTTGAGGTCTCTTTGTTCCACCCAGTGTGGAATTCCACTTTCCTCCTGGCTACTTTCCAATGAAGATGTAGAACTCTCAGTTCCTTCTCCAGCACCATCTCTGACTGCAGGCTGCCATGTTTCCTGCCATAATACAATGGACTGAACCTCTGAAAATGTAAGCCAGCCCCAATTAAATGTAATCCTTATAAGAGTAGGCTTAGGGGCTGGAGAGATGGCTCAGCAGTTAAGAGTGCTGACTGCCTTTCAGAGGTCCTGAGTTCAATTCCCAGCAACCACATGGTGGCTCACAACCATCTGTAATGGGATCTGATGCCCTCTTCTGGTGTATCTAAAGACAGCAACAGTTAACTCACATACATGAAATAAATAAATAAATCTTAAAAAAAAAAAAAAAAGTTGGCTTGGTCCTGGTGTCTCTTCACAGTGACAAAACCCTAACTAAGACAGTGGGTCAAGGCATTTGCCACCAAACCTGATGACTTTTTGAACTTCAGGGTCCACATGGTGGAAGGAGAACAGACTGCCACAAGTTGTCCTCTGAGCTGCACCTGTGCTCTGTGGCATGCACATGCCCCCCATCCCCATAAATAAAGACAGTTTTTTAAAAGTTACAAAGCAAAAAACTGATTCTACAGTGGAATACTTGCCTAGAATTCCCCAGTGAGGGGCTATGGGCGTGGCTCAGTGGTAGAGCCCCTGCCTAGAATCCCCCAGTGAGGGGATGGGGGTGTGGCTCAGTGGTAGAGCCCCTGCCTAGAATTCCCCAGTCAGGGGCTATGGGCGTGGCTCAGTGGTAGAGCCCCTGCCTAGAATCCCCCAGTGAGGGGCTGGGGCATGGCTCAGTGGTAGAGCCCCTGCCTAGAATCCCCCAGTGAGGGGATGGGGGTGTGGCTCAGTGGTAGAGCCCCTGCCTAGAATTCCCCAGTCAGGGGCTATGGGCGTGGCTCAGTGGTAGAGCCCCTGCCTAGAATCCCCCATGAGGGGCTGGGGGCGTCTCAGTGGTAGAGCCCCTGCCTAGAATCCCCAGTGAGGGGCTGGAGTGTGTGGTTCAGTGGTAGAGCCCCAGCCTAGAATTCCCAGTAAGGACTGGGAATGGCTCAGTGGAGAGCCCTGCCTAGAATCCCCCAGTGAGGGGCTGGGGGCGTGGCTCAGTGGTAGAGCCCCTGCCTAGAATCCCCCAGTGAGGGGCTGGGGGTGTGGTTCAGTAGTAGAGCCCCGCCTAGAATTCCCCAGTAGGGACTGGGGACATGGCTCAGTGGTAGAGCCCCTGCCTAGAATCCCCCAGTGAGGGGCTGGGGGCGTGGCTCAGTGGTAGAGCCCCTGCCTAGAATCCCCAATGAGGGCTGGGGGCGTGGCTCAGTGGTAGAGCCCCTGCCTAGAATCCCCCAATGAGGGGCTGGGGGCGTGGCTCAGTGGTAGAGTCCCTGCCTAGAATCCCCCAGTGAGGGGCTAGGGATAGCTTAGCTATACAGAGTATAGGAGTTCAGCTCAGGGGTAAAGCATTTTTCCAATGTTCTGGGTTTCTAAAACCAACAAGGGAGAGAAAGAAAGAGAGGAGTGGAGAGGAGGAGAGAGTTTTATTTCTCCAAGACCACAGACAGAAAATCAGCGAGTGATGAGGCAAAAACTGAGGACAACACCAACCACTCGCCCTCAATGGCATTTCTAGAACATTCCCCCAACAGCAGAGTCTGTCTCCAGGGCATGGACAGAGACCATTTCCCCGGCAGACCATGCTGCAGGGCCATGACAGTCTCAATGAATGACACAGGCTGAAGACCTGCAGAGGGTGCTCTCTGACTGCAGTGGGAGTTAGAATCAATAATGGAAAGAACTGGAAAATCCCCAAGTCCTGGCTCCACCCAAGTCTAGCTGGATGACCTTGAGGCTGTGCTCTGGTGTCCCCACCTACGCAGGACACATCACTGCTGGCTCTTCCACACATGGTTTTGTGCAGAGTGGAATAGCCCACAACACAGAATGTGCTGGACAAGTGTTTCCAGTCACCATCTTAGTGACATGGCCTGACTTAGAAGGAGAAGAGGCAGCCAACCAGGGCAGCCATTTGTCCTGCTCTGGCTTCCTCTGGCCTTCTTCCTGGCAATAAGAGTGGCCCAGGCCCCTGCAGGCCACAGACCCGAGAGGTCTCCCGGACCCCACTGGCTTGCTATCAGGCAGTAATAAGAATGGGCAGCTGGCTTTAGGTTCTGGGTTGGGAGTGAATGGACAGAAGTGTGAATAAAACAGTTTCAGGTAGAAAAAACCTCTAACCCTGACACAAGGCTCATCACATCTGCTTATGGCCAATGTTACTCACTACAAAGACACGACCCAGTGCCTGCCCAGCACACATCACGTTCCTGGCTGGGACCTTGAGACTGTGACATGGCAGGTAGGTGGTGGTAATGGAGTACAGAATGATAGGACTGGTTGGCTCATTGATAGAGGGAATAGATAGATAGATAGATGTAGATAGGTGTGATAGCAAAAACTGAATGAGCTAGATTTGGAAGCAAAGAGATGAGTTATTTTGACAAGATGAATTTGGGGTAATCTACTAATGCACAAGAGAAGCACCCCAAGTTAGCTGGATATGTGAGGAGGCTCAGATGATTCTGGAAGTGACCAGCTCCAGCCCAGTACATACAGGAGTGGCCTTCAGTGGGACATGAATCTGGCTAGTGTTTTGTGTTGGGTTGAGTGTGGCTGTCCTGGTTCCTGACAGGGGGTAGGCTAACCATGCAAGGCCTGGCCTGAACAACACAGAACCTGAGGGCACAATTTGTAGAGCCTGATTCCTTGATGCAGGAACACACAGTATTTCTTGCACAGTCACGTATGAAGTGACATCAGCAGAGTGCAGTTCTCACTTAGCATGAGGACTGGGTCTGTCATGTAGCTGCTCACCTTTCTGAGGGGTCACGCTAAGACGGCAACTCCATGGGTGTTTGGTTCATTCAAGTTGCTCGGGCTGGCCGCCCAGGTCCTGGGACTCACCTGGCACCAGTTCCCTTGCCAACTATTTCCAAGTGTCAAACACACCAACGATGGAGCACCAACAATGATCCAGTCAACGGCCTCACTCCTCAGCTGCTAAAACTGACACTATAAATAGATGTCCCCTACCTTTTATGTCTCCTGACATATTCACACCATAAGCATTGGCTTATTGCTCCGATCTGATCACGAGTCACATCACCTAGCCAGGCGTGGCAGTGCCTGGATTAAGTCTGGTCTATAGAGTGAGTTCTAGAACAGCCAAGGCTACCAGTGAAACCCTCACTCAAAAAAACAAACAAAAATAAATCATATCTCCTTTTTCTCCTCATTACAACTAGAGCATTATACTAAAAGTTTTTTGATTTGTTTTTTTTTTAAATCTTGTTTGTGTCTGTGCATGTCAGTGCAGCACCATTGGAGCCCTTAAGGGGGTGTTGGACCCCCTGGAACTGCAGTTACAGGCAGCTGTGGGCCCACCGAGGTGAGTGGCAGAAACTGAGCTTAGGTCCCTGGCAAGAGCAGAATGTGCTCTTAATCTCTGAGCCCTAAAAATATTTCATTATGTGTGTATGTGGTGATTTGAACATGCTTGGCCCACAGGAAGTGGCACTATTAGGAGGTGTGGCCTTGTTGGAGGAAGATGTCACTGTGTAGGTGGGCTTTGAGGTCTCCTAGTGCTCAGGCTTGCCCAGTGTGGAAGAGTCTCCCCCTGGCTGCCTTTGACCAAGATGTAGAACTCCCAGCTCTTCCAGAACCATGTCTGACTGCACGCTGCCGTCCTTCCCACCATGATGATAATGGACTGAACCGCTGAAACCGGAAGCCAGCCCCATGAAATGTTTACCTTTATACAAGTTGCCTTGGTCGGTCATGGTGTCTCTACACAGCAATGAAACCCTAAGATAGTCTGCTGCTGGGATGAAAATGCATGAAAGCATATTAGTTATGAAAGGAGGGTCTGCAGACCCTGCTGTGTCTGTGGGCTCACCAGGGGTCAGTGTGCAGTGTCAAGCTGAGGACTGAAGGCCAGAGAACTGGAGAAGGGGTTAGCCTGCGGGACACACATGTGCTGCCTGCAGTAGGGTGCTGTCCTGGGATCATGGCTTAAGGAGTCACATGTGAAGTGAGGGCTGGGGAAGGGGGGAGAAACCTCACTGAACTAGATGAGGTTGAGGGGGTTCTAGTCAGAAATGTGTGATGACAGTTGCTGAGGGGATAACCTGGAGACCTACCTGGACACTGAGAGGTGAAGGCAGGCAGGGCTCAAGGAGAGAGAGGTCGGGGACTCACTTCCCAAACTTTGACCAAGGGAGACCCCGGGAGTGGGTAGGGGGACAGGAGCTGTGGTCCAAGACAGCCTATGGTGTGCTGATTTCTGAGGCAAACCTGCCTTTCAGTGATGAGCTGGCAGGTATAGCTGCAGAAGACTGCGAGCTGAGTGGCTGTTGCCCTGGAGGCATGTCCTGGCCAGGTGCTCACAGAATTCAAATGCAGCACTCGCCACGTCTAGAGCTGGCCTGTGGGCACCAGGATCCTAAATGTAGTCATGTGTATAGTCTTTGAAGACAATAACCGTGTCTTCACTGGTGGATGTGATGGACAGATAGCCTACTGATCGAGAAAGACCTTAGGTTGGAAGAGATCGTATTTTCAACCTGCATGGTAAAGGGACTTTGTAGATGAAATAAGGATTGAGAATGAGGAAGCAGGCCTGCGGGTGCTGGGTGCCTTTAATCCCAGCACTCGGAGCTAGAGGCAGGCAGATCTCTGAGTTTAAGGTCATCCTGGTCTACAGAGTTCCGGGACAGCCAGGGCTTCACAGAGAAACTCTTCCTTCAAAATGGAACAGGAACGATGAGGAAGTGACCCTGGAGACCCCAGCAGGCCTGGTGAATCACAAGAGCATGGGTATGAAAGGAATCAGTCTCCTGGGAAAGCACTGGGTCTTCAAAGGTTGAGGCAGGAGGACAGAAAGCTCAAGGTAAGCTGGAGGATGCAAGACTGAATTCAAGACAAGCCTAGGCAACCTGAGAACTTGTCTCAAAATACAAGAGCAAAAACTAGGCTGGGGGTATAGCTCAGTGGCAGAACTTTTATCTAGAATCCTCCAATGAGGGATGATGGACGTGGCATGTAGCCTCCTTCCGTAGGTGGTAGTAAGCCCCTGCCTAGAATCCCCCAGTGAGGGGCTGGGGGCGTGGCTCAGTGGTAGAGCCCCTGCCTAGAATCCCCCAGTGAGGAGAAGTAGCACTCTCCTTTTGCATGCACAAATCCCTAGGTTCAAGCTTTGCAAAAATAAATAACAAGTCAGAGAGAGATTTGATGTTATGCTGCTTCTTTGTAGAATCAGGCCATCGGTCAGAGAATGCAGGAGGCTTCTAAATGCAGGGAAAGATAAGGAAAAGGATCTTCGGGGTCTGCAGGAGGCAGGCTAGTTAATGACTTCTAGCCCTGTCAGATCTAGTTTGGGTTCTGACCTCCAGAACTGAAAGTCAGTACATGTGTGTCATCTGAAGCTATGAAATCAGGGCTGATCTTTGCAGCAGACACAGGAACAAACCCAGACGTGCCGTGTGAATTTGGGCTTTTCCAGCACTAGGTATTAAACTCAGGGCTCTCCATATTGAGTTATATTGCTAGCCCCCATCTTCTCCTTGAGACAAGGTCTTCTGTAGCCCAGGCTTCCCTCAAACTCAGCATGCAGGCAAGGATGACTGTGAACAGATCCTCCTGCCTTTAGCTCCCAGTGTTTAGAACACAGGATTATGTGTTTATGTGAAGCAAGTACTTCCCCACAGGAGAGCTTTATCTCCAGCCCCTCCCCTGAGTAGGCTGTGTATTGTTATTATGATTGTGTGTGCCATCGTGTGCCAGCTTCTCTCACAGGATTTTATGCACTGAATCGTCTCTTTGGACTTCCAGTTAAATTGGTGAGTTCTAGGTTCAGTGAGAGACCCTGCCTCACAAAAGAAAGTGGAGAGCAACTAGACAGACATTTCAGTGTCAGTCTCCACACACTCTTGCACTACTTGTGCACACCACTCACACCCAGCCATCACATAACACACGAAAACTTGAAGGGCCCCAACTTGACAGGCAGACTTCCATCTTGTAACCTGGCCTCCATTTTATACACTAGGCCCTGTCCTGTGATAAACTCTAATTACTGGAACAACCACAACCTGTTTCAGGAAGGAACCACCCTAGACACAGGCCACCAGCAGGAAAATACCTAACATTGCAGAGGCTGCAGATAGATACAGACAGATTGCTTAAGCCAACTGAAATCCCTGTTAGCCAATCATGTATCTGCCAAGTTGATGAGCTGTAACCACAATAAAAAAAGGTACTGGGCCTTCTGCGCTACCTTGTGTTGGAGGGTCCATGTCTGAGGTCAAGCTTCAATAAAGACTCTTTGCTTTTGCATATGAGTTTGACTCCTGATAGCTTTGAGGACACGTGGATCTGGGCATAACTCTCACATACATGTGTGCACCTGCCCTGTACACACACAAACACCCGAAAGCAGGCATCATGACCTGTAGCTGGCATGAGCTTCTTGGTGTACCAGGGGAAAATGCATCTTACTCATGAGATTTCAAGGACTCTAAGTGTCTGTAACAACCAGGGCAATGTCACATGATAGTAATGCTCCTCTTCTCATGTCTCCGCAGACTGCTCAGCTCACGTCACTTTTCCATAACCTTTCCTCATGTGCTTAGGACTGAACTTGGCTGCTTGTACCTGCCAGCCACATGCCCGGCCACAGAGCCATGCCCCAATCCTTGGGATTGTTTTGGGGGAGGGGACACAACATTGTCTTATTAGTAGCCCCGTGTGGCCTTGAGCTTGATGTTTAAGCTCAGGCTGATCTCAGGGAGAGGGGACACCCCAGCCAAGGCCACAGAGACAGTGGCTGCTTCGTTGAGGTTCAGCTCCTCACTGCACAGCCATGGCGGGGAACAGAAAGCTGCCTGGGAGAACACAGCAGCCCACATCCCAGAATGGAAGGCCTCCTAATGTAGATAAACAAGGCTCACCAGACTCCGCTGACACAGCGTGTGGACAGCGCCCGGGGCATGATCTCGGAGCCCTGCTGCATGAAGCCACCCACGGGAAACCAGAGGCTGTTACCCAGCGTGTACTGGTTCTCCAGGATATGGGGACGCGCCCGAAGACACGGGTGTGGGTTGTACCACTCATAAGGGCTCAGCCTGTGGAGAGATGGGGGGCGGGGATGAGGAAATGGAGGGAAGGCAAGAGGTAGTAAAGCCAGGGTGAGAAGGGAAGAGGTAGGGAAAGAGTGATGGACACATGCAAAGAGAAGTGGGGGGTGTGGGGAACAGAGATGCTGACACACCACAAGAATAGACTCTGCAGTGGAGGTAAGAAGACAGAAGCAGACAGAGGAAGGAGAGAGGCCCAAGTCAGATCCCCAGGGGGAAGATGAGAAACGGAGACAGGAGTCAGGGCAGGTTAGAGCCCCGTGGCCCCACAATGTTCGGCCAACAGAAGGTCAATGCAAGAGGCTTCTGGGGGGGGGAGGGTTGTGGGCTGGGCTCCTGCCTCTCCCCACTCCACTCACCAGTGGACTCACCTGGCAGCCAGGAACAAGACACAGCTGACAGCCAGGTAGGCAAGAAGCATGAAGAGCCACACGGCAGGGGAGAAGGGGTCCAGAAAGGAGAAGTAGCCAGGCTTGCGGCCCTAGGGGGCAAAGGACAAGTGAGAACAGCCAGCCCTGCCCCAAGCTGTGTGCTCTGCTCCTGTGTCCTCCAGGAATTCAGAAGCCACAGCAGCTAATCCACCCGCAGGTCCACTTCAGCCCAGCCCTGGGTCCCCCACCCGCGCTACAGTCACAGCTACTCCCATCCCCAGGGAAACATACCATGTGCACCCTGTAGAGGATGCTGATGCCCAGGGTCATGAAGGGCTTAGAGAAGTCAATGACCTTCTCCCTCTCGGCGGTGATGGTGAAGGCTGCCACAGCCAGGTCTGCCTTCTGCTGGAGGGGAAGCAGGTGGGGCAGAGGGAGGGGGGCACGAGACAAGAGGTGGGCAGTTAGAGACACTGCAGGCACCATCAAGAGAGTTAGAACTGAGACTGAACACAGCTCTGTTCCCGTCCCTCTAGACTCATGACTCCTAACCGCACTCCGGTCAAGTCTATCACAGCAACCATGTTTTTGTTTTATCTTGAGAGAGGATCTTCAGTTGCTCAGGCTAGCTCTGAACTAATTACATAGCCAAGGCTAGCACTGAACTCCTTCTCTACCTCTCGTTGCCTCCCTTGCCTTTAAAGGCCCGTATCTGTTGTTGTCTGCTCTGCATACCTGTGTCATGAGGAAGCAGGAGACTGGTGCCCAGACACCCAGACACTGGCTTGCTCTGGGATCTCAGGAATAGATGGCATTTATTAATTGCTTACCAGAATAGGTAGACATGTTTTGTTTACAGTATGTGTGAATGTGTGCACGTATGTTCCACACATGTGCATGTGTGTGGAGGGGGATATGTGTTATATGCACACATGAAGGCCAGAGGTCCAGGCTGGGTGCCTTCCTCGCCCGCTCTCTACTTGACTTTTGAGACAGGGTCTCTAGCAGAGCCTGGAGCTCACTGAGTCAGCAAGGTGGGCTGGAGAGAGAGAGCTACGGATGCCCCGTCTCTGCTTCCCTGGCACTGCTGCTATGCCCAGCTTTGTACGCGTGCCGAGTGAACTTGGGCCCTCACATTTGTGCAGAAAGCACTTTACCCCCAGATAGAACTTCTTATCAATCATCTTGTAGACCTCTCCCAAAGCTCTCGGAGTCATTTATAGCTAGGGAAACTGAGTCTCAGAGAGGCACCGATGAGAAAGGGCAGCAGCTGGGGACCATGTGCAGCTCGGGCCCATGAAGTGGGTGTAACCACGAGTCTTGTCCAGCAGACACAGGCGCTCTAGACAAGTGTCTGACGAACACGGGATCAGGGTACAGCTCAGCAGGGATGACCTCGGGAGAGAAGGCTGCATGCTTCCGGTGGTTACGGGTGCCAGAGGACAGGCCTGAAGTGGGGCAGAGAGAAGGTGTAGGCTGGGCTGCCTCATCTGCAGGGAACCCTTTCAGAATGAACTGAGATCCTATAGGAACATCTCATTTTGTAGCCGCTAGCCAGCTGTGAGCTGAGGGCTGACAGATATGCACATGCAGTACTGGACACGCAGTCCAGGCATTTCTACAACACAATGGGTTCCGAACACGATGCCTATGAGCGTGCGGAGACACTGGCCAACAGTGGACACACGTTTTTATGTGACTGCACACGCGTGTAGTAGGTTCATGCAGTGACATCTCTCAGGGGCCCAGTAAGTTCTGTGTGACACTCAATCTCACAGTTGAGAAACAGAGCAGGTAAAGTGGGTTAAGGAATGCAGAGTCCTGGTCACACACACACACACACACACACACACACACACCTGCATTAGTGGTGATGGTTCTCACATCAGTTTACATCGTAGTAGTAAATGTGACCAGTTTAAAAGAAGGGATGAGGGGGCTGGAGAGATGGCTCAGCAGTTCAGCAGTTCAGGGCACCGCACCGGCTGCTGCTCTTCCTGAGGTACAAGGGGTTCAATCCTAGCACCAACATAGCAGCTCACAACTGTCTACAAATCCAAGATCTGATACTGTCATACAGACATACATGCAGCCAAAACACTAATGCACATAAAACTAGACAATTTTTTTTTTAAAGGATGAGCCTTCCTCTCAGCCCCAGGAATCCCTGTGTGTGTCACCACATCCTCCTCCTCTGGTGCTGCCTCGGGGCTGAGTTGTCTCCTGCACCTAAGCTATATCAGGCTACTCCTCACTTACCCTGCACTCCTTGTGGAACCTGCACTGTGTCTCTTGGCTCTGGTTAGTCATCCGGTCCCTGACATTGAAGAGTAAGTTGTCTTGGAGACCTGCCTCCTCTCTTCCCTGCCCTGCACTTCACTGGGGAGCTATGCTCTTCCCTTGACCTTGGGTTCGTTTCTGGGTTTTTGTTTTTGATTTTTTTTTTTTGAGGTTGTTTTTTTGCTTTGTTTTTTAATAATGGGATCTCACTGTATAGCCCTGGCTGGTCTGGAACTCGATATATAGACCGGGCTGGCCTTGGTTTGAAGTCACACAGAACTGCCTGACTCTCCCCCTCCCCCACTCCCCTTCTATCTTGTCTGTGTGTGCATGCCAGAGAACCACCTTGGGTGTCATCCTCAGAAACGCTGTCCACCTCATCTGAGACAGGGTCTCTCACTGGCCTGGAACTCAGCAGGTACACTATGCTGGCTGACGGTGAGACCCGAGGCTCCCCCTGTCTCTGCCTGACTGACGCTGTAGTCTACAGTGAATTCAGCTGTGCCCAGCCTTTCCTCACGGGCTGCAGGGATCTAGCTCAGGTCCTTTGCTGGCCGGGAAAGCACTTTCAGGCTCAGCTCCGTCTCCATCGCTGGCGCTGACTTTTATCATTGTTATGGTTATCCTTTAGGTCTATGGCTTCTTTTACAAATTTTGGATTACATGTCCGCCTATTCTGGACTCTCGGGTTTAGACCGACTCTCCCTCATCCAGGGGCATGATCTGGCTCCTCACTGGACCAGGGGCTCTGTTCCTGGTTTGTGTCCTCCCTCCTCCATACAGACTGTTAGGGCTCTGAGCCTTGTCTCCCTGGTCCTAGGTTATTTTAGGACTGTATCCTCCCTGCTGCCTGGCTGTTGCTACCGCTTGTGTTCTCAGCCTTGGCCTCCAGGAGGAGCTCTCTTCCTAAATGTGGGTTTGGGTGTCCCCTTCTATTCCCAGCCCCTGATACGACAACCCTGGCTGACATCTAGGGGATGAAATGGAAGCGTAAGGAAGGGTACAAGCAGGAGCTGTGTCCCGATGGCCTAAATCCCCTTTACAGAACTGTAAACCAAGGCCCAGGCACATGAGCACCTCTGCCTGAGGTCATACAATAGTGTGTGTTTGTGTGTGTGTGTCCACAACAGTCCCTCCTTGGTGGTCAGGACCCTATGAAGACAGAAACATCAGCCTTACAGACATGCCCAAGGCTCTGTGGTCCTTGGGCTGACTGTTTGGGGATCCCCTCCTTCCCTGAAAGCCTGAGGGCTCCCTCTGTTCTCTGCCGTCCTCAGTGGCTTCTTCAGCCAGGCCTCAGGCCCCATACTTGCTGCTTTTCTCTCCAGCAGTAAGGGTCATTGCCCCTCTGCTCTGGAGCGCTCCCAGGCCTGCCCACTCCTCCTTCTCACCTTCAGCTGGCTCTGTGACACCCAGTGACACCCAGTGCTTTTCCTGACGGCCACATCTGTCTCCTCAGCACACCCCTGTAGCTTGTCTTTGGTTACTTTGTGGGTTCTTTCTCTCACCCTTCTCTTCCCCTTTCCTTACACCCTTTCAACCCCTCACACTAGATAGGAGAGAAAAAAGGATGGGGGGTGGGGGGGTGGGAAGAGATCCCTGAATAAGGTCGGGGTGTCGGAGAGGGGGGCAACAGTATCGTTAGGCTATTCCCTGCTGATTAGAGGGACTGAGTTCCTTGGAGCAAGTTTGATCTTTGCTGTCGGGACATCTAATTTCTTCTTATTGTTTTTTCTTTGTGCATGACTACTTAACAAACTGTGACCAACAACCAACAACCCACCATGCCTCTCAGGGCCCTAGCATTTATACACCCTCTGAAAAGTCCCCAGAATTCCAAATGTCACACAGTCATAGAAACTATCTGCAGCTGGCAAAATCACACCCCTGCTAGAGCAGGAGGCAAATCACAGTCAGCTGCTGTGGACAGTCTGAAGCAGCCCCATATCCCACACCTGGGATTAAAACGAAAACATATTCTTATAATGTTTCTGTGGGTTTTCTTTTTTTTAAAGAAACAAAAATTCCAAAATTGTCGCCCTCCCCCCATCTCTCACAAAGTCTACATCCACTCCCCACACATAAGTCAAAGGGAGGCTGGAGAGATGACTCAGTGGTTATGAGCACTGGGTGTTTTCCCAGAGGACTAGGGTTCAATTCCCAGCATCAACATGGCAGCTCACAAACATCTGTCTCTGTGGTTCCAGGGAATCCAATGCCCTCTTCCGACCTCTATAGACACCAGGCATCCACGTGGTACACATATTTTCATGCAGGCAAATACATTAAATAAATCTTAAAAACAAACGAACATATACTATGGCTTCCATGTCACCAAGTGGCAGCCTCCTGCCTCGCTGGCACGCCTGCATGCATGGGCCTCTATCTACTTTACTGTGGGCCCGCCTTTTGCTCTCAATCCCTTCCACAGGACCTCTGCACTTGTTCCTCTCTACCTCCTCCTCACCAGCACAGGCTGAAAACTCAAAACTCAAGGAGAATAAAGACAGGTCTCAAGGACAACTCACCTGCCAGTGTCAAGGAGTTAGGCCTCCCTAGAGCACCTCCCAGAGCCCACCTCACCTCCACCCCAGGGTCCTCTTTTCCTCCCAAGTGTCTGTTTAACAATGGACTAGGTGCGGTGGTGCACACCTTTGATCCAGACACCCAGGGGCTGAGGCGGGTAGAGCTCTGTGAGTGTCTAGTGATCTTGGTGAGCCTGGTCTGCATCTCTGGTTCCAGGCCAACCAAGGCTATATAGTAAAACTCTGTCTTTAAAAGGGGGTGGAGGTTGGGAGATGACCCCAGACATTCCTCCAAAGCCCTTCAAATAGCCTAGACATCCCCTGATCTCACCAGTTAGCTCAAACTATAAAATGTCTGTTCACTTCTGTGTCTCTATTACTAAACTACAGACCTCTGTGACAACTGCACAGAGACCAGATCAGGGCAGGGCCATAATGTCCCATAATCCTTTGTTGGGGCCTGGAACATCACCATTGTCTCCTGGGCCTCCAAATTGTCTTCTTCTTCCCTTGTACCACACCGGAACCCACTAAGTTTAAACACTTCCACATGCATGACACTGCCCCACATGGCCACTGTTCTGGGCGTTCCCCAGAGCAGTGTGTCTGAGCCCCAGATCCTTGATCTATGCAGAAAGACCTCCATACCTTCCACTTTACATGTGAAGAAATGGAAACATGGAGAGGGTAGATACTTTGATGTAGTTGGTTCTGGGATTGGGAACCACTTGCCCTCCATATGGGTTTTCCGTCTGCTGTTCCCACCACCCAAAGTTGGGGGCATCTGAAGTCAGTCCCAGACTTGACTCCTCTGTGTTTGCAGGCAGCTCAGCATACGAGTGCAGAGTGACTTTGGTTTATCTGTATAAGCGTTTTGCCTGCCTGCATGTGTGTGTGTACCACAAGATCAGATTAGGGCACTGGGATTCCCTGGAACTTGAGCTACAGATGGTTGTGAGTCACCATGAGGGTGCTGGGAACAGGACCCTGGTCCTTGGCAGGAATAGCCAGCGCTCTTAACTGCCGAGTCATCTCTCTAGCTCTGGGGAAGCTGCAGCAACTTCAGTGTCTTCTTGTGTCCCAGCAGTGCTCTGAGTCCTGTCTGCTTCACCCCTCCCCAAGAGCAGCCTGGAGGTCAGTCCCCACGCATCTGTCTCCCTCACCCTGGCTGCATCCACACTCAGCCTTCCTGACTCTGCCCCTAACACCTCAGGAATGACATCGTTGCCTTCTGCCTCGGGTGCTGTTCACTTTCATCTCCCAGACCACTCAGCCGGCAGCCTGAGGGACCCCGTGCTACAATCATCGCACCACCCCGCTGCTTAAATGTTGCAGTAACACTCATCCTTCAACTACTGACTAACATTCTCGGCTGGCTTGAGAAAGCTCTGAGCACATCTGTCTGCATCCCTAAGACCCTACCTTACACATATCCCATGAGGCCTTGATCCCCCTGCATTCCTCCCCCACCCCCACTCTCTAACCCCACACTGCAATCGCCTGCCCATTCTGCTCATTCATCCATCCAACAGATCTTTAAATATTTACGGAGCCTCCTTAGTTGGCCAAGCAGGTGGAGCAAAGGCTCATGGGAGAACAGTAAGCTGCTGAACCCTGAGGAGTGGTGTGGCGACTGTTTTCTTATGGTGAAATAAAATTCCATTGTGTGGATATAGAAAGAGGCTCATGGGGGAAAAGAAAAAGGGTTTTGGCTAGATTGTATGAAGCCCCAGGTTCAGTCCCCAGTTATGGGAGAAAAAAAAAAAAACTAAAATAAATAATAGATAGGTAAGATAGAATTTAAAGGGGGGCAGGGGGAGAGGTAGGGTAATAGAACACACATAATATGAGGGCAGAAAGAACTATTGGAAGTAAAAGGACACAAGGGTAGGGCAGGAAAACTGAAGAGGTAAGAAGGGGATCAATAAAAGTTAATTATGTATGAAAACACTATAATGTATATGTTTGACTGATAACAAAATAACAAAAAAATGATGGAGGAAAGGTCACTTGAATGTCCCAAAGCCAACGGAAGCCCTTGTGATTGTCCCTCTGATATGTTCAAACCCACACTCCAGATGGGAGAGGGAAGCCACCCTGAAACCCACGTTTGTTTTGCCAAATGTTCTACCAGGCTCCACCAGTAGGGGGCGCTAGAGGGAAGGCTTCCAGGCTGTAGCCCAAGTGAAGGCTTGTTCTGCCAGGCTCCTCTCCTAGGGGGCTCTAGAGCAGTGGTTCTCAACCTTCCTAATGCTGCAACCCTTTCAAACAGTTCCTCGTGTTGTGGTGACCCTCAACCAAAAAATCAATTTGCTGCTACTGTAATTTTGCCATTACAAAATTCATTCATTTGTAATGAATCATGATGTAAATGTCAGTTTCCCAATGCTCTTAGGCAACTCCTATGGAAGGGTTGTTCAACCCCTGAGAGGGTAGCAACCCACAGGCTGAGAACCCCTGCTCTAGGATGGAGGGCAACAGCCCAAGATGGATGTCCTAGCAACAACTGCAGGGCTGGCTTCGCCCAGTGCCAGCCTCGCGGGGGCCAAGTTGCTGCATCTTTGTGCTTCTGATAGGTAGCGCTAGCTTTCCCCTTTGCTGTCAGAACTGGAGGTGTGGCCACCTTCAGCACAGCACCAGAGAGGAAGGGTGGGCAAGAGCGGCCCTGCAGCCAGGCCTAGCTCAGGTGCCTTTGCAAAGCTGGAATACGGCTTCTCGTTTACTATTGTCTGACTGCATGTCCGAATGACAGAAAGGCTGAGTGCCAAAAGTATTTCCTGTGTGGCTCTTCACTGGAGGTCCTTTACTCTCTCACTCAGCAAGTCAATGATGTGAGAGAAATGACCCACAAGTCAGGCCACACAGTCCTCAGACAGACGATCAGGAGCTGGGTGTCCTGTCCTCCAGAAGCCAGGAGGGGTGTCTCTAAGGATAAGTCATCACAGAGACGTGGGTTTGCCTCCACATGTGTCACTTGCCACCGCCCCAGACAGCATCTCACAGGACACCAGCATTCCGCCAGTTTCTGGATTGTTGGGCTCAGGGGACTGACCAGCCTCCCTCCAAATGCAAAGCTGGATGGGTCCTTTGGTAGACAGGAGTATGGAAGTCACACTATCTAATGTGGTGAAAATTGCCATGAAATCCCAAACACCTGCCAAATGTCAACAGCGCCAAACAAACAGCGGTCCCCTGGGATGAGCTGCTGCGTCTGAATGCCCCAGGTTCAGGCAGGAGCTGTTGCCATGTGCTCGTACCTGCCACTGGGCTACACCCCAGACTTCTATGCAGGCCACGGTGCTCGTGTGTGAGCAGAGGACAATCTCTGCAGGAGTAGTCTCTCTCTTTACCGTGTGAGCTGCAGAGATTAAGCTCGAACCATCAGATTTGGGAGCAAGGGACCGTCCGCACTGAGCCATCTTGCTGGCCCCCCTTTCCTTTTTATTCCGGGACAGAGCCTCACAACGATGCCTAGGTAGGCTTACATTTGTAATCCTCTTGCCTCAGCCACGTGAGTGCTGGGATTTCAGTGGCCCTGCCGGGACTGGTTAGCTGGCAATTCTTTCTGGAGCCGGGGCGATGGCTCAGTGGAAAAAGTGCAAGCCTAGCACCCACACAAAAGCTGCGCATTGAGAGTCGTGCCACCCGTAACCTCAGTACTTGCAGGATGGAGAGCACACACATGAGTTCCTGGAGCTCACTGGCCAGCCAGTCTAGCTGGTAAGTTCCGTGAAGAGCCTCAAAATAAGATGGAGGCTCGGAGAGGCGGCTCATTGGTTAAGATAACCCAGGTTCAATTCCCAGCACCCACATGACGGTTTACAACCACCTGTAATCTCAGTTCCAGGGGATCCAACGCTCTCTTCTGTTATCCCCAGGCACCAAGCACACGTGTGCTACATATAAAAAATGTATATATCCATATACATACAGTAAAGTAGTGTGGAGAGGGGATAGAAGAGAATCCCGATGCTGGTGTGCACATGAGCTTTGCATGCACACACAGATGTGCACACACATACACTGTAAACATGCACACAATTCCTTCTGCTCAAATAACCACAAGGTAGGATGAGTGCACATGCCCAGCAATCCTAGCGCTTGGAAGACTGAGGGAGGAAGATCAAGAGTTTAAGGGCTGGGGCTACGGCTCAGTGCATGCATGATGCTTTAGCTTCAACCCCAGTCTACACACACACAAGACACACAGACACACACACACACACACACACACACAACTGCTGTGATTTTAGTGAGTTAAGTAGTTATTTTTATCTCTAGACTGGTCTTGGCTGACATCAGCAAGGACTGCTGCTAATCCCACTAATGAATGGGCTCCTAGCCATCCAAGCAGCCGGCAGCATGGGGCAGCGGGGATCCTGGAGACCAAGTTGTACGGCGCCCGTATCAGGGCAGAGTGTGGAAACATTGCTGCTATCCTGAGGCAAGGCTTTGAGGATGTGCCCTGGGCTCCCGGTGGTCCTTAGAAATCTGTGTGGCTGACAAGACGTCTGCCGGGTCACTCGTGTGAGCCGACAGCTGTCCTGATTGGCTCCGGTAAAGACACTTCATTTGGGACAGCAACTGCAGTTCAGACACCACTTGGTTAAAGACACAATAACCCACGACCACTTTCCAGGGTCCACCTGACTACGGAAAGCAATGTAGCCGGGGCTGCCCCAGAGGCTGAGACGAGAGAATCACTTGAGTCCAGGGAGTGGAGGTTTACATGGACAACATAGCAAGATCCCATCTCAAAGAAAGAAAGGATCAAAGGATGAAAGGAAGGCAGTGGTGGAATGAAAGGAAGGTGGCTCAGAGGTTAAGAGAGCACCTGCTGCACTTGTAGAGAACACAGGTTCAAGTCCCAGTACATACATGGCAGTTCCTGTCCATTTGTAACTCCAGTTTCAGAGGATCGAACACACAACAACAGGCACCAGGTACCACATACACACATGTAGGGAGGAACTCTTTATAGAAACATGTACATATACATATATATAGAGAGAGGGGGGAATTTTTTAAATCTATTTAAATGCTAAGTAGTGTATCTACTTGGGGGTTGCAGCTATGTAACTGTTTAGGTTAAAATAATCAGATACTATTTTGGGCCTTCCTCACTGGCACAGCCCCCACGCCCAGCTTGATAATATCCACTGTTGGCAAGCGCTCAGGAGACCTGACACTCTCCTCCGTTTTTTGTGGGGATACAAGTCGGCGGAACCTTTCTGAACAGCCATTTGGCAGTACACACTTCAAGACAATCCCTATTCTTTGACCCGGCTCTCCTACTTCTCAGAATGCATCCCTCAGGGACATTCCCACAAACCCACAGGCCAAGTTCAGAGGGGCATCGGCCAGCCGCGCCAGCGAAGACTGGAAGTCACCCAGCCTGCCTGTGATAGGATGAGCTTAATAATTCACGCCCCAGCCGTGAATGGAATTCCCCAGTCTCCCCTTTCCAGTCTCAGGCACTGCCATTCAAATGTAACTCTCCCTTCTCAATCTGACCACTGCACGGCGGCGGTGGAAACAGGACGCATCGCCCGTTCCGCTGGTCCAGCCCAACCTCACAGCCACCTGACTGCTTCCGTGCACACCCAGTCTGGGAGCACACCTGCCATGCCTGACGCTGCAGCCCAGGCAAGTCTTCCAGGTCTAAGCCTCCCCTCATCCAACAGTCTCCCACATGCGCCATCTGCTCCTCCTCTCCCATTGTAGCTGCTTCCCAAGAGAATATCCAGAGTACACACTTTCCCCCTAGTGATTTAAAAGATCCAAGTGGTATGTCTGTTCACTTAAATGCAGACAAATAAAAAGGGATGTCAAGATGGCAGCTTAGTGGTTAGTGACAGTGTTCACTGCCAAGCCTGCTGACCCGAGTTCGAGGCCTGGAACCTACACAGTGGAAAGACAGAACTGACTTCCACAGGTTACCCTCTGGCTTCCACTCAGTGCCATGGCACCCATGTGTGCGCACGCGCGCTCACACACATACACACACACACACACACACATACACACACACACACACACACACACACACACACACACGGTATTTTAAAAGGACTGTGGTACTGATATCTGAGGCTGGAGAGATGGCTCAGAGCGCTAAGAGCACCAGCTGCTCTTGTAACTCTGGTTCTAAGGGATCTGATGCCATCTTCTGACCTCCACAAGCATATGAAACACAGACATACATGCTGGCAAGTACTCACACTCTTGAATAAATAAAAATGTTAAAAAAAAAATCACACTGAGTGAAAAGAATCAGACTGAAAAGTCTGTACGTTGGATGATCTCACTTATCTGAAGTACCCATGATAGGTAACTAGTGAGACAGAAAGATCTTGGCCTCCAGAGACTGGAGTGGTAAAGACAGGAACAGGAAACATTCACTAATGAATCCAGGGGTGCGCGTGTGTGTGTGTGTGTTATAGGGTGTGTGTGTTGGGGGGTATGGAAATACTTTGCAATCAGATATAGGTGGTGGTTTCAGGGTTTGGGTCACGAAAGCTCAACCATCTGTCACTTCAGTGTCCAGGGATCTATCGCCCTCTTCTGGCCTCTGTGGGAACTGCATACATGGTGCACTTCCATACATGCAGGCAAAATGCTCAAATACGTAAAATAAAGTTAAACACATCTTCTAAAAAAATTTAAATGGTTACTTTTGATCTGGGCACTTGGGAGCCTGAAGCGGTTGTACCTGGTGTTCAGAGCAAACCTGGATATGAGATCCTGAAACCATCAAAACTAAGGGCCATGAGGCGGCTAGGTGACTAAAGATGCTTGCACAGGAACATGACAATGGGAACCCACATGGGGGAAGGAGCGAGCAGAGTCCCAGGAGAAAGAAAGCATCTGTGCTCCCCTCCCCCACCCACAATAAATAAGTGTTGAAAAAAAAACCAAGCAAATAGATAAAATATCTAACCTTATAATATATGAAGAAGAAAAGAGGATTTAGAAGAGGTGGTGTACATGTTTAATCTCAGCCCTAGGGAGGCAGCGGCAGGCGGATGTCTGTGAGTTTGAAGCCAGTTTGGTCTACACAGTGCGTTACAGGTCAGCCTGGACTCCATAGTAAGAAAGGGAGGCGGGATCATCTGACTACTCTTGGCCCTGCTTAAATCACACAGTGGCTTCACAATGCAATTCAAAAGCACTCCAGATCTCTGTGTTCCTGGTGAGCACCCGGGCTCTGTGCCTGGTGGACCACGCGGCTGCCTCCATCCCTTCACGCCATCGCCTTCACAGTGGTGCTTTCACTCCTTAGAGGCCGGTGAGCCCAGTCTCACCTGCAGGCGACCTCTGCTAGGGAATATTCTTCCCTCAGACCAGAACCTCCTTTCAGCTGGTATTATGAGAGCCTGCAAAGTATCAAAATGTTCTCGAATGCTAAGGATACAGACACGAGGTACATAGTACTTAGTCCCTGCAGTGCTGTCTTCCTCCTCTCATTGTGATTTCTTCCTACGCACATACACATGCATACACATGCGCACAACACACACACACACACACACACACACACAGGCATACATGCACACATTCACCGGTAGCTCCTTTAGCACCATCATGTTTTGCTTCTATCCACAATGCCTCCACTGCCTGTGATATATATTCACATTCAGTTTCCACACTAGAACAGCAACTTCAGAGGAACAGGAGGTCTCTCTGGTCTGTACAACATCCTGCTAGTGTCTGGAGCACAGAACGGTGGACAATAAAGAAATGAAGTAGGGTGTGGTGGTGCACACCTTTAATCCCAGTGCTCGGAAGACAGAGGTGGGCGATCTCTGTGAGTTCCAGGCCAGCCTGGTCTACAGAGTTCCAGGACAGTCAGGGCTACACAGAGAAATCCTGTCTTGAAAAATTAAAGGAAAAAAGAAGGAGGAGGGAAAAAGGAAGAAAGAAAGAAGAAGGAAGAAGAGGAGAGGGAGGGGAAGAAGAAGAGAAGGAAGAGGAAGAGGAGGAAGAGGAGAGAAAACTAGTCAGTAAATAACTAGACTATGTTCAACTTAAAATGTCTTTTAAAATTTAAGACATGGAGGCTAGTGTTCTTTTCTTCCAGAGGTCCCGAGTTCAAGTCCTAGCAACCACACGATGGTTCACAACCATCTGTAATGGAATCTGATGCCCTCTTCTGGTGAATGAAAACAGGACAGTCATCTACATAAAATAAATTATTGAAAAAAAATTAAGGCCTGGGCAGCAGGATGGCTCAGCTGGTAAAGGCGCTTGCTGTTGAGCCTGTTCCCCTGGATATGCATAATGCAGAGAGAGAACCAGCTGCGGCAAGCTGTCCTCTGACCTTCAGGTATGTGCCATAGCACACCAAACTAATGTTTTAAAATGTAATTTAACTTTTTAAAAATATGACAAATCTATATATACTGACCACAAAAAAAATTGTCAATAGGCTAAAATAGGCTAAGGCATGGCAGCACACACCCTTAACACCAGCAGTAGGGAGGTGCAGACAGATGGAGCTCCGTGAGTTCGAGGCCAGCATGGTCTACACAGTGAGCCTACTGTGGGGGAGAGAGGCACACATAAACCCTCAAGTGAAGACAAAAGAGGAGAGCAGTGAATTGCACAGCAGGACCTGTAACACGGTATCATTTTTACAACAATAAATACATAACTAGATGTGGTCGTGTGTGCCTGTCATACCACTTGGGCAGCGAAGGCAGAAGAAACAGAAATTCACAGTTGCCCTTGACTACAGAGTGAGTTCCAAGACAGCCTGGGCTACGTGAGACTCAGTTTCAAAAAAAAATTTTTTTTAATGCAAGTTAATGACTTTAAAGAAGAAAGACTGAGAGATCTGCCTTATATCTGGCCGTCTCTGAGATGTGAGGCCATGGTCCATGCCAGGCCACATCGAGTGTCCCTGCTAGCCCCTCCGATGGCGTATCAATTTGTGTTGCACATTTGAACTGAGGCAAACAAAGGGCTTCTGTTTTTGTTTAGGTTCTGTAACACTGGAGGCTGAACCCGAAACTCAGAGCCAAGCTTACGCAAGCCAAACATTCTACCGCTGAGCTGGCAACACCCCCAGTCATGTGATCACTTTTGATAACATGAAGGAATGTGATCTTGATATAAATATATTTTATGCAAAATAAAAATAACAGTAACACTGGTTTTGTTTTGTCTGTTTCAAGGCAGAGTTTCTCTGTGTAGCCCTGCTTGTCCTGGAACTCATTTTGTAGACCAGGCTGGCTCCAAACTCAGAGGTCCCCCTGCCTCTGTCTTCCGAGTTTGACGGGATTGAAGGCGTGCACAACCACACCCAGTTATAATACTGTCTTATAACACACAGTTAGATAATCTATGACTGTAGCAAGGTGATTTCACTTATTGTTTTGTTTGGAAACATGGTCTAGTCTAGGCTGGTCTTGAATCTGCAATCTTGTCTGGACCTTCTGAGTACTAGAATTCTAAGTACACATCATCATGCTTGGCTATGAGATGGTGTTTTGTTTTTGTTTTCAATTTTTACTTTATGTTTAAGGTGTTTTGCCTGCATGCATGCTGGCACCACGCCTGGTGCCAGCAGAGGACAGAGAGGTTATTGAGTGTCCTGGAACTGCAATTATAGACAGCTGTGAGCCACCATGTGGGTGGGTGGGAATCGAACCTGGGTCCTCTGGAAAACAGCCAGTGCTTTTAGCCATCTCTCCAGCCCCAAGATGATGGTTTTATAAGCACACAAGAGCTACCTTATGGTAATATTCCTTTTCATCTCTGCACCTACCTAGCTAACTTCCTTAACTCATCAATTTTTGGAACTAGAACGGCAATACAGCAGAGTATTTAAAAATGCCAGTCTAGGGGACTTGGTGCAGTCCCCAGGGAAAGGCTTGGATGAAGACGGTAAGGAAGCTAGAATCAGCTACACTGCTTGGCTGAAGAAACACTGTGTGCCTGCACATGCGGAGATGGGTAGCAGCTCTACAGACCCCAAGAAAGCCAACTGTTCCCTTGTTCTGCGTCCGTATCCCTGAGGTTCCTGCCCGGGGTGTTTCATATCCAAGGTGATGTGGACTTTGTCTCTGTTCTGAAGGCATGTCTGTGGATCTCATCTGTGCTCCAATGATGGCCTTTTAAGTTTGGGGTACACTAAGACGCAGATGGGCCAGCTGCCTATCTGTAGGTCACACAACCAGTATGGAGCAAGTTCAGTCCAAATCAGGGTTACTGGACTGCACAGGCAATGTTCTAACACCCTGTGACCACAATGTCAGCAGTGAGCACCTATGTGCCACGGCCTGCCTTACAAATGCTCCCATTTGAGGGCTGGACAGATGGCTCAGTGGATAAGAGCACTGGCTGCTCTTCCAGAAGACCTGGGTTCAATTCCTAGAGCACCCACATGGCAGCTCACAAATCTTCCCACCTAATCCAAAGCTCTGTGTGTGTATATGGGGGAGGGGGTATTGTACTATTTCCAAAGGAGAAACTGAGAGTGATATGTTGACTTGCCAGGAATCCTACACGATCCCCTCCCCCAGAGCCTGAGGCTCACTGGCCAGCTGCTAACCACTGTGCATGTCCACTGTCATGGATGCCACAGTGGACCTCAGATTTCTACTGGGGGTTAGGGTACTGGCTGCCCAAGCAGCCCTGGGTGATGGAAGCTCACAGCTCTGTCAATGGAACACAACCGCATGACTAAGGTCCTGACTCTCCTTGAGGACAACTCACAGCACAAGACTTATCTATCAAGAGCATCAAGGCCTCCAGGTAGGTCAGGGGAGGGTGTCCTCATCCAGCCCAGCGATGGCTGGTGGAGCAGGCACAAGTATACCAGAGCTTAACTCCTCCATCCCGAAATCCAAGCCCTCTGCCTTCTGATGCTGGCCTAAGACATCTGGTCTGCCTTGTAGGTCAGAGCTGCACTGTAGAGACTGTGTGGCATGGCCTGAGGTGAGGCACCCACCCTAGCAAGAGGGCAGGGCTGGGACTGGGGATGCCATTCTGTTGGGAGGAGTGCTTGTCTAATATGCCTGAAGCCCTGGGTTTGATTCCCCAATTCCTTCCAAGTTTAGGGCACACTAAGGCTCAGACAGGCAGCTGCCTGTCTGCAGGTCACACAACCTGCAGGCCAACCTGGGATACATGAGATCTTGTTGATGGAAGGAAGGAAGGAAGGAAGGAAGGAAGGAAGGAAGGAAGGAAGGAAGGAAGGAAGGAAGGAAGGAAGGAAGGAAGGAAGGAAAGATTAAAACAAAAACCAGAGCTAGAGTCATGGCTCAGCGGTTAATAGCACAGCCTTCTCTTGCAAAGGACGCAGGTTTGGTTCCCAGCACCCTCATGGCAGCCAGCACCTATCTATAACTCCAGCTCAAGGGTCTTTGTCTTTTTCTAGCCTCCGTGCACCAGGCACACATGTGCTACATGGGCATATGTGCTGGCAAACACTCATGCATAAAATAAATAAATCTTTAAAAAAGAAAAGAGGGACAGAGCCTGAATTCTTGGCACAGTAGGAATGATGGTCCCCGGCAGTGGCCACTGGTGGGATAGATGAATGGGATCCCTGGCTGGGGTCAGATGTCAGTGCATCAGGTTGCCTTCTGTCTGGAAGTCATTCTCTAGCTTGGGACCAGCCTGATGGGATGCCCACACTGGTCAGAGATGCTCACAGTCACTGACCTGACTGCCTCACTGCATTTGAGGCAAATCCTCCCTTCACAGCGAGGCTCTGAGGATGGGGCGCTTGGACAAAGTCCTGAAGGAACATTTGATCAGCTACAACAACCACTGTCCTGGTAGTTCCAGGCTTCCTAAATGTCTGCTGGGAGGGCTGCAAAGGATGTAGCCTTAGGGACAGACACACCTGGCTGCAACCCCAGGGAGTTGAACACACCCCTGTGTTGCTGAGCCTTGAGCAGGCAAGGGGGGGAGTGACACTCTGAGTTAAGTAACAACTGGAAAGTTGCCAGCACATGGTGTGAAGTCAATCAAGGGCAGCTGCTGCTGCTGCTGGGTGATCTGGCAAGGACGCCCACGTGGCTCTGCAAGTCTGGCCACGCCACGGCAAGCAGCACAGACTCAGCAGGACCCAGTCTCAGCCTCCTTGTGCACCCAGCCTGCTTCTCCTCTATGGTTCCCTCTGTAAATGCCGACAACTGCCCTGGGCTGTACTGCATCCTTCTCCTTGCCCCACTTCCCGGGCCCTGCACTCACCAGACCCTCCCTCCCCAGTCTCTGCTGCACTCCAGCCTCGGCCCCACCCACTGTATTCTCCACAATCTCTACTGCGATCAATCCTCGGGCCAGCCTATCCCTCTCTCTTACACTTGAACCAGCTTGACCTGCTGGGGTTCTGGCTCCTTGACCTGCCCAGTAAGGCCAAGGCCAAGTCTGGCTTGGTTATTTCAGGGTAAAGCAGGGAGCCTGGCACACAGTAGGTGCTCAATAAAAGCCAGCTGGATGGCAAACAGATGAATGCAGGCACGAACTGAGCATGTTGATAGGCTTAAGAACAGTAATAGAACAGGTCACAGGCAGGTGGCACCTCTGCTTACCAGGCCCCACCCAGGTCTTTTATATAGCTTTATTCATTTGCTGCTCCCAGCCATGCTAGGGGCCAGGAGCCATTCCTCTCATTTTATATGAAGGCAAGACATAGAGCAACATTAAGTAATTGCCAAAGGTCACACGGGTAGTGCACTGCAGAAGCAAGACTAAAGGGGTTGGCTGTGCAGTAACCAGATATGGCGGTCCTGGGTACCAAATCCTTATGCTCACCTCATGAAGCCAGAGCCACCAAGGTGAGGGTGTGCCTGAGGACAGACTGAACGCTCTTCCTTCTCTGAAGGATACCTATTTCTGGGAGATCCATTCAAAGGAAACTCCTGGGGCTGATGTGATGGGCCAGTGGGTAAAGCCGTAAGGCCTAAGTTCCTGACCTACATACAAACACAGGCGCTTGCACACATACCAAACACCCTTAGAAAGAGTGGGCTGCGGATACAGACCCTGGGAAATCTGAACATGGCCAAAAAGGCCAAAAGCCATGGGCCTCCTTCCCTCTGCTCAGGCCCCCTTTTGGGGGATTCAGGCCTTAATACCTACCTACTCTGGGGCAGAAGCTTTTAAACCAGCCCTCTGCCTCAGGGGACCCTGCCTTGGGGCTTGCCTGCAGGCTGAAGTTGGGGAGACCAAGCAGTCAGGACTCAGTCCCATTCCTTCCTCCTCAAGAGTAGCTCTGCTTTGTGTGGGCTTCAGAAAAGGCTTTGCTTTCAGTGAGGAAAAGTTCTAGGATCAAATAACCTCAGAGAATCCATGCCCGGAGGGATAAATGTCCTTGTAACAAAGTACCCTGCTTGTGTCTATCTAGATGACTTTCAGGGGCTCCAAGTAGTAAGTTCTGGCCTGGGAGAGACAGACAGGCAAGCGAGCCACGTCCAATGTCAAGGCTGCCCACACTGAAGTCCCAGCTCTGCATACCCGCCCCTCCTGCCTCTAACGATTCCCTGCCTGCTTTTCTCTGGAATAAAAGACAAAGCCTACAGGAGTCAGGGATGTTTGTCTAGCATACATGAAGCTCTGGGTTCAAGCCCCAGAACCTCCCATGTACTGGTGGCACGTGCCAGCGAAGACCAGCAATTGGGAGATGGATCAAGCTGGTCAGGGTCATCTTCAGCTACAAACGGAACTTAAGGGCAGCCTGAAGCCGGGCAGTGGTGGCACACGCCTTGGATCCCAGCACGTGGGAGGCAGAGGCAGCTGGATATCTGAGTTCGAGGCCAACCTGGTCTGCAGAGTTCCAGGAGAGCCAGGACTATGCAGAAAAACAAAACAAGGTGGGGGGGGAGAGAAGGAGGGAGGGAGGGAAGGGGAGAGAGAGAGAGAGAGAGAGAGAGAGAGAGAGAGAGAGAGAGAGAGGAGAGAGAGTGCAGCTTAAGCTATGAGGCCCCCACACATGTGCACACGCAGCCAGCCATATACATGCACATCACAAACAAAACCACACATCTATGCATACACATGGGAAACGGAGAGAGAGACCTGCATGGTTCCCTGTTGTCTGACACATGAAGCCTGTCATAGGAAGGGAGGGAGTGGGATTCAGAGTAGAGAAAAGATCCATCCAGGGACTCCAGTCCAGGTTGGTCTGACTCCAGAATCTTCTTTCCACGCTGCCCTTGCCTCCTACCTCCTGCCTGGCTCTCCCCCTCCTCACCTTCATCCAAGCTCTTCCCACGCACAGACAGGCCCAGCTGGCTTACCCAGAGTGCCTTGCTCTCCAAGGGCCTCACCTCTGTAAACTGTTTCCTTTGCTCCCCAGTGCCTCCTTACCTCCTGACTTCATCATGCCCTCATTTGGGTGGGGGGGGGCACGTTAAGACATGGTCTCACTATGTAGTCCTTGCTGGTCTGGAACTCACCATTAGATTGGCATTGATAATCCCCTGCCTCTGTTCCCTGTCTGCTGTGATTACAGGTGTGTGCCACCATGAGGCTTTTCTGGAGTGTGCGTGTGTGCGTGTGTACATGTGTGTGTGTGTGTGTGATGTGTGTGTGTGGGAGAGAGAGAGAGAGAGAGAGAGAGAGAGAGAGAGAGAGGTCTTGTCCTGCAGCCTAGATTACCTTTAAACATATGCTCTCCTCCTCAGCCTTCCCTGTGCTCAGACCACAGGTGTGCACCCCACACCTGACTTCCTTTACGGCCCCTGCTCATCACTTCAGGCATCGTGGTCCCTTATGGGAAGCTCTGAGTCAGGGGTCTGCTCTGGGCCTCCCTCTGAGTTTGTACCATCAGAAGCTACATGGCCCTGGACTGTGGTCATTTGCTTCTTGGACCCTAACAAGACTTTAAGTTATTGTGGTGTAAGGTCCCTGCTCACTGAATCCAGCACAGGGTAAACCACATAGTGGGTGCTCCACAAGCACCTCATGAGAGCTCTGCTGGGTTTTGTTGTTGTTGTTGTTTAGCTGATTTTGCAACAGGGTCTCAAGTGACATAACCCAGGCTGGCCTCACACAATGTAACAAAGAGTCTTCCTGCCTTGCCTGTCACAGGCACACCAGCACGCCTGGTTTATAAGGATGGAGCCTAAGGCCTCACGCATGCCGTGCAAGCGCTCCACCAACAGATCTGCAACCCCAAACCCCAACAGACAACTCTTGGTGCCCGAAGTGTACCAGGCCTCCCTGGTGGTACTGGGCAGACAGCAGCCCTTGCTCTTGGCCTTGCCTCCTGCAGGAAGCTTCCCTTGACTACTTCAGGCTTTTTACCTGATTTCTACTCTACAACACTACGTCATTTACTCATCAAACCTCTGCGCCCGAGAGGAGCATCCTGGAAAAAACACAGGAGGGACACAACGCTGTGCCTTTTCCCCATGGCCCCAGGACACTCGGGGCAAAGGTTACTGGCACACCTTCAAACTTCTGCCTTTCTTTTCTTTGTGCTGTGCTCTGGCCCCACCTTCCCACCCTCCTTCCCCCACCCCCGTCAGCCGTACCCGGTTGATGAGTTCCCCAACCATGCCTGTCCAGGAACCGTTGGGCTCGGGCGCCCCGTACAGTCCGTCCTCTACCAACCGCAGGTGGTATCGGAAGCGCAGCAGCTCCGCCAGCTCCCGAAGCATGTCCACGCAGAAACCCTCAAAGCGCTCGTTCCCTGACAAGGCCTGGAAGTTGGGCCGGCGCATGACATACGGGTTCTCCTGGGTGGGCAAGAGAGAGCAGGGGTCAGAGAATTAGGGATTCTGGGGCCCAGGGTCATCTGCTCGAGAGGAATCTGCCCCCAGTGTAAGCATGGATGGCAGACTCCCTGCATGCTTGCTTGCATTTTCTGTTATTGTGTGCATACGACATGAGTATACACGTGTGTGGAGAGGCCACTATAGCTATCATCCCTCAGGAGCTATCTGGCTTGACTTTTCTTTTCTTACTTTATTTTATGTATATGTATTTTGCCTGTGTGTACATGCCTGCTGCCAGCCAAGGTAAGAAGGTAAGGTTGGACCCCAGGGAACTCGAGTTACAGACGGGTGTGAGCTCCCAGTGCTCAAAACTGCTGAGCCGTTGTCTCTCCAGCCCTCCCATCCATCCACCTTGTGTTTGTTTATTGTTGTAGCCTGGAACACATAGAGTAGCCAGCAGGGCCCTGGGATCTGCCTGACTCTGCTTCCAAGGGTAGGATTACAAGCCAGACTGAGCTGCCTCTGGAGCCCTGTTTGTGATTTTTTGAGACTGGATCTCATGTCACCCGGGCTGAACTCAATGTATAGCCAAGACTGGCCTTGAACCCCTGATCCACCCGAGTCTACTACCCAAGGGCTCACACTACAGGTGGGTGCTACCACACCCGGCTAGTGCGCATATTCCTTTAGAAATGCTGTGAGTCCAGAGCAGGCCTGAAAGCTCAGGGGTTTGGGGGTGAAGGCATTGGCTTTGCCAGCCTCTTATCAGACTGTCACAGGGAGACAGTCACTCTCTACAGCCAACCCAAAGCTCACTGGGCTCCAGCCAAAACAACACCAACAAAGCCTAGCCTGGGATCAAGGGGGAGCTTTGGAGGAAATCTGACTGGGGCTTGCATCAAAGTAGAACGAAGTTTTCCAAGATTCTCTTAGGACACACATTACCCAAATTATCCCTATCTCTCACGCACACAGGACTGGATTCAATCCCACCAGACAGCCCTTGCTCTCTGTCGTTGCACACATGGGCAGTTTCAATTGAGAGTTCTTCATTTGTTTTCACACAGCCAGGAGTGAATCACTACGCCGACTTTCCGAGCCACCGATGTGCCCCGGGAGAGTGTCCCTCACCGGGACTTCACTCCAGCCCGAGCTGCCACGCGGCAGGCAGGCATGACATGCCAGATGGTGAAACTGCAAGAGAATTTGGAAGCCTAGATTGTTTTGTAAAACCTCCTGATTATAAATGTTAGCAAGTCATTCCAATTCTAATACCACTTTTTTTAGGCCACATGAACACACCTGCCAGTTCGCAGCGTCTGGCCTTTTGCTATGTGGATGTTCTTTTGGTTGGTGTTCTTTTGAGATTTAAAAATTTTTTATGCATAAGGGTGTTTTGCCTGCATGTATGCCTGCATACCACATACATGCCTGGTGCCCAAAGAGGTCAGAGGAGGGCACTGGTCTCCTGAAACTGGAGTTCTCTGAGAATACTGTGCGGGTGCTGGAAACTGAACACCAAGTGCTAACTGGTTTTTGAGACAAGGTCTCACTGTGTAGACCAGACGCCAGACTCACAGGGCTCGTCCTGCTTCTTCCACCTGAGGACTGGGGATTAAAGGTAGCGATCTCAAACTCACCATCCTCCTGTCTCAGCTGTCTGAGTATGGGGACTTTCCATATGTGTCATCGTCCATGGCTAAACTGAAGATTACTTTTGAGGGTCAAAAGGGAGCTGTACTGCTCTCAGCATGACAGAGTAGCACAGAGGCAGAGACCTCCAGAGTTCCAGCAGAGCAAAGGCGTCTGAGGCAGTGGATAAAACTGTCACTACTTTGCCAGTTATTATCTAAATGGGTGGTAGGGCAGTGTCCCTTTAACAAGGGAACTTAGGACTCAGAGAAATACCCAGAAGAGAACTCTCTGGTAATAATGATCATGATGCTAACTGTGGGATAGACCCTTCCCCATGTCCCTGTCCTGTGTGTAATTTTTGGATAACTTGACTTGAAAAAATTATGTATCCTTAGCCAGGTGATGGCGGTGATGATGTACGCCTTTAATCCCAGAACTTGGGAGGCAGAGGCAGGTAGAGCTCTCTGAGTTGAGGCCAGCTATCTACAGGACAGCCAGGACTACAGAGAGAGACTCTACATTAAATGTTTACACACAGACAGGACATACACAGAACACATGTATAGGTCAAAGGACACTCTTTGTAGTCTGTTCCCTCCTTCCACCTCCATGTGGGTTCCAGGAATTGAACTCTGGTCATCAGGCTTTGGGATAAGGACCTTTGGCTACTGAGTCCTCTCATCAACCCCAGGTCATTTGGCTTTAAATCCTCACAGAAGTCTTATTAAAGGGAGTATTTTTAGACTCTTTTTTTCTTTGCAAAGTTGGAGACTGAATCTAGGGCCAAGGCAGGGTAAACAAATAAGCACTCTATCTCCAAGCCATGCCTCCAGCCTCTCGCTGGCACAGTCTTGAAAACAGGGTCTCACTAACTTGCCCAGACCCCTGCATGCCAGGGGAGCCTTGAACTTGGGAATCTCCTGCCTCGGTCTCCCAAACAGCTGGGATGAAAGGCATGGGCTTGTTTTTAATGCACACACACTAGCGTACAGAGAGCAAGTGGCAGATGTGGTTATCCTATTCTACTCCCATCCCCCCACACTCCCTCGCCCCATAAGCAGGTGGCGGCCACTCCCCCACTTCTTGATAGCTGGCTTTATAACTTGTCTTGACAGGTTACGGTAGAAACCATAGTGGCTAAAGTCTGGAGCCTCAGGCTTCAGAGCAGTTCTAAGAACCTCCATATAAGTAGAGCCCAGGCCAGCCTGAAGGAGGACAGGTAAACCAGGGATTGGAGGCCAACAGGAGCACCTGTGGATATTCTAGGTTTCTGTTACCTTTGGCCAGACACAAGGTGAGGGTAGTCAGCAAGCCCCAGTGGGGACAAGTTGAGACCCACCCAACCGAGCCTCAGAATCACAAGAAGTAACAGTTTTAAGTCTCTGAGTTCTGGGAGAGTTTTCTAAAAAGCCATAGACCACAACCATTCTTTCCAGGAGACCAGGTTACACCACAGGCCCCTGCGCTCTCAGACCACAAACAAAGCTGAGGGACAGCAGGATGGGGGGCGGGGCTTCTCTCCCTCCCAAGCCGCTTCTCCAAATGCAAATGTGTGGAGCGGGGATGGGGATGTGAGATAACACTAATAATAGCGGCGGCCGCTAGCATTTCTCGTGGGCTTGCTGTGTGACAGCTCTGTCAGCGTGGGAGGGTGGTATTATTACCTCTGTCTTACAGCTGAGGACACGGAGGGAAGTCACTGTGACTCCAAAGCCCCAGGCTCTGCTCTTAAGCCCTGTGCCAGACTGAGCTCAAGTGGACAGAGTGGGGGAGTGGATGTGGGAGAAGCCAGACAGATCTGGGGAGCTGGAGAGGAAGAGACAAGAAGAGCAGGTGCTTGGGTTGGGGTTCTCTCTGCTAGGTCAGAACAGAGGGGGAAACCGGTGAGGGGTAAGGCGTCCAGCCCAAGGCCACCAGCCAAAGCAGAACAGAGGGAGAGAGAAATCACAGAGCTGAGATCCACACACGGCCTGCACATGCCAGAGCTCTGCTGGATCCGGTGTGCCAAGCTAACCTCCGAATCTGAGACGGAAAGGCCTGGGTTCTGTCTGTCTGCAGCAGCTGAGCTTACAGCAATGACAGGGATGCCAAGCACAGAACTCCAGCAAGCAGCCAGGACACCAGGCTGCAACTTACAGCCCTAGGCACACAACTAAAGATCCAAAGCTCTCCCTGCCCTTGCCATATTAAGGATTGAACCTAAGGCTCCCACTGAGCAATACCCTAGGGATCGATCTTCATTTGTTTGTTTCATTCATTCATTTGAGACTGAGTCTCACTAAATTGCCCAGGCTGGCCCTTGAAGTCATTCTATAGCCCAGGCTGGCCTTGAAGTCACTCTGTATTGCAGGCTGACCTTGAACCACTGATCTTCCTAGTGGTTCTTAAGGAGAAGGCTCTTAGTCAAGATTACCAGACTCCTTTCAAGATACTCTTTAAGAAACCCAGCGCTGGGGACAGGCTAAGGGTGTTGCTGAGTCCAGCTCTAAGAAGCTGTCCCACGACTGGCTGAGCATCTGTGCACAGAAACACAGGTCCAAGAAAAGTCACTGCAGTGGGGCTTGGGTGGGACAAGACCTAATTTGGAACATGTTAAAGAGATCATCAATGTCATAAAAGGATTCCAGGCAGCCACTAAAATAGCAAGGTCTGTAAGATATATTAAGAGGAGAAACACGGCAGCTACAGAACAACCTGTACAATATGCTGTTCTCTGTAAGAAAGAGCTGGGGCGGGCTTGTATATAGAGACGTTTCTGGAAGCTGCTAGCTTTCAAGAAAGGAAAATGAGGGTCCAGGGAGGGATGGCAACTACTTTTGTCCTTATTAATTTTGGGGGTTTTTGTTTGGCTTCAGACAGGCTCTCACTGTATGTATATCATGCTGGCCTCAGACTCAGAAATCCACCTATTTTTGCCTCTGAATGAGATTAAAGGTGTGTGCCACCATGTCCCACCATCCTTATTAATTCTTGATGAGAATCCCATCTCCCTCTTGTTTTGTCTTATCATCTGTCCCCTAGCCAATGCCATCCAATTTCTGTTTTAAGGTAAGACTTCACACTATGCCCTCAGACTGCTTCTGCCAAGTTCTGGGGTTACAAGTGAGCATCACTGCCCTAGGCTGGCGAAGACTTTAAAAACTACAGACAGATATAGATGTAGGTACAGATACATACACAGATATAGACTTACTTAAAAGTCTGTAGATTGCAAAGGGTTAAAACACGTGGAGCCTCAGTAAAAAAGAATATCCAGTAGCTGGCCGGTAAAGTGGTTCAGAAGATAAAGTGTCCACTGTGCAAGTGTGGGGTCCTTAGCATACAGCCATGTAAACCCAGACTTGGCATCGGACCCATTGTAAGCCCAGTGCAAGGGCTGTGTGTTGTGGGGTGGAGACTGGCAGACCTGGGGCTTCGGTGAGGCCTGTGGCCGATCTAGCAAAACAGCAAGCTCCAGACTGGAAAGTGGGAAAGAGAAATGGGGTGGGGGGGGGGAGAGGGACCAAGGGAGAAAGGGAGAGAGAAGGGAGAGAAGGGGAGTTCTTTTAAAACAAGACAGAGAGCTGGCAAGATGGCTCAATGGATTAAGATACTGACCACATGGTGGGGTAGAAAAAGAGACTCAATTCCCACGTGTTTTCCTCTGACCTCCACAATGGCAATGTGGAACCCGTGTGAGCAACCGTACATGCATATGAACACACACTCCAAATGAAAACAAATAAATAAGATAGCAGGACTGGCAGGATGGCTTACAGGGTAAACGTACCAAAATTGTGACAGCCTGAATTGTATCCCCAGAACCCACGTAAAAAGCCAGATGTGGCAGGCAGTGGTGGCGCACACCTTTAATCCCAGCACTTGGGAGGCAGAGGCAGTCGGGTCTCTGAGTTCGAGGCCAGCCTGGTCTACAGTGAGTTCCAGGACAGCCGGGCGACACAGAGAAACCCTGTCTGGGAAAAACAACAACAACAACCACGAAAAGCCAGATCTGATGGGTGGAATCTGTAATCTCAGCAGTCCTACAGCCGGGTGGCGTGGGTCAGAGAAAGAACTGACTGGAAGGGCTGGAGAGATGACTCATCGGGTAAGAGTACCGACTATTCTCCCAGAGGTCCTGAGTTCAATTCCCAGCAACCACATGGTGACTCACAACCATCTGTGATGGGATCTGATGCCCTCTTCTGGTGTGTCTGAAAGACAGTGACGGGTGTACTCATATACATAAAATAAATAAATCTTTAAAAAAAAAAAAAAAAAGAACTGACTGGAAGCTCACAGGCCAACCTGTGTAGAGTACACACTACAGTAAGATAAACAGGACAGACTTTGCCTCAAAACAAGATGGGAAGACAGAACCAGTATCTCAGGAAGATATCCCCTGAGTTCTACACATGGAAACAATAAAGAAACATTTAAACGGGTTCAAGGGGCCAATGAAAGGGCTCAGTGGGTAAAAGGTGCTTGCCACCAAGTCTGAAGAAAATTGTTCTGTACCTTAGACCCACATGATGGAAGCAAAGAATCAACGCCTATAAGTTGTGTACACACACACACACAGAGAGACACACACACACACAGACAACACACATGTGTAAACACACACACAACACACACACACACACACACACACACACACACAACACACACACACAACACACACACACACACACACACACACACACACAGAAGGCTTTTGTTGTTTTGGTGTTGGTTGGTGGGTGTTGGTTGTTGGGTTGGTTTTCGAGACAGGGTTTCTCTGTGTAGCCCTGGCTGTCCTGGAACTCACTCTGTAGACCAGGCTGGCCTCGAACTCAGAGATCTGCTTGTTTCTGCCTGGAGAATACTGGAATTGGTGGTGTGTGCTACAACACGTGGCTCAAAAAAATTGTTTAATGGTTAAAAAGAAGCGTAGTAGGTTACTCCAGTGGGTACTGACACTGACCCAGGCTGAGGTGCTGGGACAGGCCAGTAGAATGGAGGGCTAGAAAGTCCACATGCAAATGGATATTGATCCCTGACAATGGTGAATACGTGTGGGAAGGCCAAATTATTGCTTTAATAAATGGCGCTTCTCAATTAAACACCCATAAGGAAGACATATTCCTGAGGCCCTGCCTTACATAATTCATGACAGTTCTAAGTGGACTGCACACACCAAGGTCAGGAGTAGTAACTACATTTTTAGGAAATAAGAAAGTCTCTTCCTGATTTTGTGGTAGGCAAAGAACTCCAAAATTATTCTTTATTTCCAGAGATTTGAGATGAGCGCTTGCTTTGTAGATCTAGCTTCCCCAGTCTGGCTAGGGAGACCAGGGTGGCCTCAAACTTCCTGAGTACTGGGGTTACAGATGTTTTCTACCATACCTGGTTGAATTCCTAAATTCTAAAAATATTAACCATAAGCAAAAAAAAAAAAAAAAATCTGAACTAGGGCATGGCTCAGTGGTATAGAATTTGTCTAGTATGTGGGAAGACCTGGACTCTATTCCCAGCAACAAAACACACACACACACACACACACACACGCATGCACGCACACATGCACACATATACAGAGACATAGACACAAGATCCACAGACACACAGATACACAGACAAGGATACAGAGAGAGATAGACATATATTCACACATATACACATAGACACACAGAGACACAGACACACATAGACACAAAGAGACACAGATAGACACACAGAGACACAGACACACAAACACAGAGACACAAAGATACAGACACATAGATACACACACAGAGACACAGACAGACACAGATACAGAGACACAGACATACACACACACAGAACACACAGATACACACATATAGAGACAGACACACATACACACAAAGCTCGATAAACAAATGGAATTAAATGAAAACCTGTGTCTCGTGTCTGTGGTACTGGGAATGGAGTCTCAGGCTTGGCACTTACATTCCAGGCAGACATCTGCTGAGCTATCTGCAGGCCTCATTTCAGTCTCTGACTCTTGAGAGAGACAGCATCTGGCCTGTAGGTGGGTTCTGGGAATTGAACTCAGGTAAACAGTCTTGCATAGCAAGGGCTTGCCTTGCTAAGCTAGCTTAGCTATCTTGCTGGCCCAGCTTAGACCTTTTTATCAAAAGATACAACTAAGAACGAAAAGGCAGGGCTGGAGAGATCACTCGCTCAGGGCTGTTCTTTTGGAGTTTGAGTCTTAGCCCCACGCAGTAGCTCCCAACCACCTGTAACTCCAGGCTGAGAGGATCTGACCCCGCCCTGTTCTAGCCTCTTCAGGCACACATACACATACACATTGTGCTGGCTGGTTTGTGTGTCAACTTGACACACACTCAAGCCTCTGAGAGGAGGGAGCGTCAACTGAGAGAATGCCTCCATCAAACTGGGTTGTGGGCAGCCCTGTAGGATGTTTTTCTTAATTAACGCATGATGTAGGGGGACCCAGCTCACTGCGGGTGGCGCCACTCCTGGGCTGGGGGGTCCCAGGAATTATAAGAAAACATGCTAAATATGCCATGGATGACAAGCCACGACGCAGCCATCCGCCATGACCTCCATCAGTTCCTGCCTCCAGACCCTTGCTCTCATCTCCCTGCATGACAGACTACAAGTTGCTCTTGATCACAGCAAAAGAAAGCCAACTGAGACGCCTGTAAAATAATAATAATAAGATGAAAATTTAAAATAATACATACATCATTTTTTAAAAATTTAGACAAGGTGACTCATAGAGAGTGGGAAGATATCTATGATACACATATTAGGCAAAGGACATGACTCCAGAAAGTCTAATTCCAAAATTAATGGAAAGGTCATATCCCTCCCCTTCTGGGGCAGTGCTGGGATGGGACTCAGGGCGTCTTACATGCAAGGCAAATGCTTTACAAATGAGCCACATGCCCAGTCCTTGGTTATTTGAGAGAGGGTCTCCCTATATGGCCCAGGCTGGCCTAGAACCCCAGTCATCCTGCCTCCACCTCCCAGTTTGGGGATGACAGCTATGCATCCACTGATTCATCTCCAGTTCTCAAAAACATTCCCAGAGAGGATTTTTCAAATGTGCAATCAACACACGAAGATGGTCAATTACAACCGGGCACTTTTACACAGAGTCGCCAGGGAGGACGGAGAGTGGTAGATTCTCAGTTACACACCACAAGAAGAGGTCGTGCTGCAGCCATTTTGGAAAAAGCTTTTGCAGTGTCCTCTGGAGCTCAGTCATGGGGTGACACAACAACTCCACTCCTCAGAACACACCCATAGAAGCATCAGGACGAGGTCACAAGAGTCACACAATACAACGTTCTTAGTGCAATGACTGTGGACATCAAAACCCAGTGTGTATCTTCATGTGACAGATATGTAGACTGTCATGAGACTAAACTCCACGCAGCTACATGGCTCTTACAAACAGTACCAGGGAAATATAGATATGACAGCACACGCACAACCCATTTATGTCCAAAAGTGGGCAGTTAGTGACTGGGACATGGTTTCAGGATCAGGAGCTGGTAACGTAAGGGGCTGAGGGCGTGGCTCAGTGGGAGAGCCCCTGCCTAGAATCCCCCAGTGAGGGGCTGGGGGCGTGACTCAGTGGTAGAGCCCCTGCCTAGAATCCCCCAGTGAGGGGCTGGAGACTTAGGCTCAGTGGTAGAGCCCCTGCCTAGAATCCTCCAGTGAGGGGCTGGGGGCGTGGCTCAGTGGTAGAGCCCCTGCCTAGAATCCCCCAGTGAGGGGCTGGGGGCATGGCTCAGTGGTAGAGCCCCTGCCTAGAATCCCCCAGTGAGGGGCTGGGGGCGTGGCTCAGTGGTAGACCCCCTGCCTAGAATCCCCCAGTGAGGGGGCTGGGGGCGTGGCTCAGTGGTAGAGCCCCTGCCTAGAATCCCCCAGTGAGGGGCTGGGGGTGTGGCTCAGTGGTAGAGCCCCTGCCTAGAATCCTCCAGTGAGGGGCTGGGGGCGTGGCTCAGTAGTAGAGCCCCTGCCTAGAATTCCCCAATTAAGGGAGTCTTGGGTTTGATCTCCAGCAGGAGACAGGATAGGGGCAGTGATCTCTTGGAAAAAAAACAAAAATTAAGTAAAGTAGAAAAGGTTCTAGATAATTTCCAATTAGCTGTTTGCCTTTTATCAAGCCAGGACCCAAATCCATGTGCATGAAATCTAGGAGTGCAGTTTATCAGATCCCGAACTAAGCTGGTCTCTGTTAGGAGCGCTTTAGCCCCTCACTTTTTGTTGTTTTGTTTCTACTGAGACAAGGTCTCTCTAGCCCTGGCTGCCTGGAACTCACTCTGTAAACCAGGCTGACCTTGAACTCACAGAGATCCGCCTGTCTCAGCCTCCCAAGTGCCAGGATCAGAGGCATGCATAGCCGTACCCTGCTTATTCCCTCACTTATAAATTTTAATTTTATTATTTTATGTGTATGGGTGTCTTGCCTGCATGTCTGTCTGTCTGTGAACTATAATAGTAGTGCCCATGGAGACCAGAAGAGGGCATCAAGTCCTTAGAACTGTAGCTATAGACAAGTGTTAACTACCATGTAGGGGTGCTGGGAATTGAACCTGAATCCTCTGAAGAGCAATTAGTGCTCTTAACCATTGAGTCACATGTCCAGCCCTTTATCCCCTTACTTTAAAGGAACCAGGTCGCACAGGGTGTAGATAGCAGTGTCAGGGCCAGCATACAGCCCTGAGGACAGGAAGAAGCACAAAGTGAGGTGATATGGTCATCAAGGACAAACACATGTCACCTCGGATCAGCTCTGACACCTTCTGGTTAGGCAATCCTCAACATGCCCCTGCCTCCATCTCCTCTGAAAGTGGCTTCCTAAAGGTGCTGGGCTCAGGGCCCGTTTAAGTTGATGGCTTAGCAGTGCGCTGAACCACAGGACTATGGACAGCCATGTTCACTACAGAGGCGTGGTCCCGCCAGGCGTGTGGGTGTACACTTTTTTTAATCCAAGAACTTGGGAGGCAGAGGCAGGCGGATCTCTGTGAATCTGAGGTCGGCCTGGTTTACATACAGTTGCAGGGCAGCTAGGGCTACACACTGAGACACAGTGTCGTGAATAGAGTAGAATAAAATAAAATAGAAGATGTTGATGACCAATGGGACGTGTGCAGCCACACACGTTGAGGATGCTTGTCTAAACTGACAGATATCCCAATGGTCCTACTGCCTGGATGGTCTCTGCACACGGCCACCTCATCTCTGAGCCCTTCCTCCAGCTTCTAGTCAGTCTCTCTCTCTGTGACGCCTCCTGACCCTGTTTGGAGTGGCTGTCCTGGTACTGGTGTGCCTCCTTCATCCAGCTGGCACTACCTCCCCACAGTGCTCCTCCAGAGCACCTGTTGACGCATGTCTGTCTCTAGAATTTGGGCCAGGCCAGGAACACAGCAGCAAATATTGAAGGAATTAAGAAAAGAATGGAGTTCATGAATCAAGAGTAATGTTGGTTCTCAGGCCTCGGGGACTCTTCTGAAATCCTTTCCCTGACCTCTGGCTATGCTATCCACCAAGGTCTCATCTCTTTCAATTCCAGGATGTATTGGGATGGAGCACAGCATACACACAGGGGCCCACAGCCTCCACCAACCAGGCCTCAAGGCCCCTCAGTGGGGATATTAGGGAGTGTCTGGCTTTCTGTCTGCAAGCCATCTGTCCCTCTATAACTGGTTCACAGGCTCTTCTCCAGGAGTACTCGAGATCCACTTTAGGTCAGAAATTCCCCGGGAACTGGTTGCTAATAAGGGTTCTTAACACCCTGTGGCAAGCGTCTCTGACCTTCCACGTCACAGTGGTTAGCTGGCCCAGGTCAGTGCTGCTGAGCCTATGGACAAGACAGGGTGCAGGCTGCTGTGAGCAGTGGAGCGACCTGGCCTGTCCAGCTCCCTCGGCCCCAGGTCCAGCTGCTCAGGAAAGCTCCTGCCTACAGGACACAGTGTTGGCAGGGGACAGTAGGGTGCAACCGAGAGGGCCAGGGTGGACCTGACACTACCCAGACAGGACTCGCAAGGGACTCTCCTTATTGTCACAGCAGGAAAACAAAATTCCCCATCATCACCATGGAGCAGGTTGTGGTCAAGAGTAACACCTAAATAAGGCCTAGCACACATTTGTTTTTGGAGACAGACTTTATGTAGCTCGGGCTGGCCTTGAACTCCTGATCCTCCTGTCTCTACCCTCTGAGCACAGGGCCAATGGTACAGGGGATCAGAGCCAAGGGCTTGTACATGCTGCACACGCATTCCACCAATAGAGACAGATCCCAGGCCCCACTAACAGCTGTTGACACACAAGGCCCACATCTCGGCCTAGGCGGAGATAGGAAGTAGAAACCCCCGTGACACTGGATTAATTCTATCCTGGCTTGGTGCTCAGGGTCAAGGACTATCGTTTCAAAGAACAGCATGCTGAATCAGACTTAGCCTGAGAGACAGGGCTTCGGTCCTGGCTCTGCCATGCACTGGCTAATATTTCATCTCTCTGGTCCTCAATGCCCACAATCAAGGTGAACCCTGAACAAGCTGGTGTGTGTTTAGACAGGCAAAATATGACAAAATGACCATTCTTGTGATGGCGATTATCAAGAGCCTATCACAGAACCCGGGTGCCCCTGCAGAGTCTGTGCCCTCTCCTGCTCTAGCTACAGCTGGAAAGGGAACACCTTGGTCACAGTCTGGGCTTGCTCTGTGCATGGAATAGACCCCCAGTTACACTGTATACTGACCGGGCCAGCTGACGGACTCCTCCCTGCCCTGAGGTGTTACGATGGGTTGGGAAACTGTTTCAGGAAGACCCAGAATTAGGGCCCTTCTACCTACTGCCTCCTGCCCCATTTGGGCCACTCACCAGGATAGTTGTGACCACCAGTGTCTTGTTGGCTAGAGTCTGTGACAGGTTGATGTCCAGCGTGGTAGCATTCATGGCCAGGGTCCGGTTAGAGTACCACACCCCTATCTGGGGATAGACAGGGCGTCATCAGCACAGGGCCTGCTCATATTCTTGGAAGCCTCAAAAACCAAATCCCAGCAGGGCTCTGGCGTCACCCTGGGCCTGCTCACCTCACGGTGGCCCTGGCGGGACTTCTCCAGGATGCGCATGTGTAGTATGGTCCTCTGCCCTTTGCTGTTGAACTCAACCCGCCCGGTCAGCCCGTCATACTCTACCTAGCAGGGCGGGAGGCGGGGCAGAGGGAGGGGAAGTGGGGCCCAGAGATGGGCAGAAAGGCCAGGCATGGATGAGGCAGCAGCAGAGAAAGAAAGTGGAGGAGGAGAGGAGGAGGAGGGTCAAAGAGAGAACAGATGCAGGGGAGCCAGACCCAGAGAGCACACAATCCACACAGGGACAGTGGCATGGCCAGACAGGACACAGGACAGTCAGCATGGGGAGAAGGCAGAGGGAGGGCAGGGTAGACACAGTCAGTGCCCCTGCCTGAGGCGGCTGCTGCTCCCGGCTACCTCCACGCCCCTCGCTCCTGGCTCACCATGCGCAGGTAGTTCATGAGGCTGGTCCCATGAGGCCAAATGTTGGCCGAAGTGCAGGCCAGTGGCTTGACGCCAATCTCCTGGCTTCGGTTCAGCTCTCGGACAGCGCTTACCACCACGTGCACAGCGTCAAACATCAGGGCTGCGGAGAGCTGAGTGGGAGGAAGTAGGCAGGACCAGAAAAGTGTCCAGTTTAGTCAGAGATCCCTCAAGGCCCACTCTGGGGTCACAACCCTTAGACAATGCCTATCTTTGCAGGAATGGAAAACTGGTAGGTCAGGGAGGGAGGGGCTGTAGTGTCTTTTGGGGACATGGGTGACTGAGGGAAAGTATAGTGTCTTGTGCTTGCTGAGACTGTACATGGCTATGTCTATTTGGACATACTTAAACTCTTCTGTCTCCTCACCCACCGTGTTCATCCTTCCCGTAACATAAAGTGCCCGAGGCACACGCAGATGGTGTTGTTTTGTTGTAATTTTTTTTTTTTTCCTGGTTCTATAAGACAGGGTCTCACTTAGCTCAGGCTGGCCTGGAAGTGGATATGTAGCTGAGGCTGGTCTTGAACTCCTGACCCATCTGTCTCTATCTACTAAATGCTGGGATTTATAGGCATGTGCCACCATGCTTGGCTTTTTTAACCTAGACAGCTAGTTGTCTTCCTGAGCTTACAGGTCTGCATGGCTAAGGTAAGTGGGTAAGGCAGCTACCAGTACCATCTGCGTGTGCCTGGGCACTCTCTGTTATGGGGAGAACGAACACAGGGTGGGGAGGAGACAGAGGAGTTTAAGTACTGATCCTAGGCAAGGAAGGCACATGGCTCCAGCTGAGCGCCTGGTTCTAGTAGTTCCTGGCTGGATGGCCATGTCTCAACAACCCATTTCTGAGCTTGGGATTCCTCCACTGTAGAACAGACAAACAGTTGTCTCCACCTTTATAGTACAGTTCTAGAGATCAAGGGGATAACACGCCTCAGAACAAAGGCCAGGGTGGCAGTACTGAGAGCTACAGGGTGCGACTCTGTCTCTAAACAAACAAATAAAATAGGAGGCACAAGTTAGGTCTTTCAACCAAGGAGACATTAGAGCAAAAACTTTGTGAGGGGAGTTGCCGGTTCTGCTGGACGATACATAGGAAACGGGGTGGGGGGTGGGAGCACGAACGGCCTGAGGCCATGCCTGCCCTGGGCAGACTCATCACGGGGCCTCACTATGAGGTCTTGGGTACCAGAGGGTTCCAGTATCATCAGAATGAGATTCACAAGCCCGTCCCCAGAGTCAGTGCACAGTGTGTCTCACGTGCCAGTGGGTATCCGTGTGCTCACCGCAGGGCCAGGGTAGGTGCTGGCTTCACAGTTCTCCCTCCAGGACATGTTGAGGCTGCGCACAAACTCTGGGTAGAAGGATGGGAGGTGTTGAACATGGAAAAGCCCAGGATGTTGGAGGAGTCCTCTACGATACCGTCCAGATGCAGGATGGGAAAGTCCTGGGACCAAGAAGAAGAGGGATGAGGCCTGAGGCAGGACTGAAGTAGGGAGGTGACTGACGTAGGTGGGCGTGGAGGAGGGGTATGGGTCAGGATACGCACCATGGTGGTGAGGATGTACTTGTAAAACGCTGAGGTCATTCCCAGCTCCGAAGCCTGGAGAACACAGGAGAGGCCGAGAGGCAGAGAACGGGGGAACCCAAGAGGGGAAGAGAGATTTAGAGACAGGCCTGGTGAGGAGACACCCAGTGGAAAACACAGTAAGAGACACCCAGACAGAATGAGCAAGCAGGTGACACAAGTGAGGGCAGAAGGGACCTAGGTCCCTTGCATTCTACCATGCTGACTGGTGCGAGGCAGAACAGAGAACGGGGGATGTCTACTGTTTCAAGTGAAGGCACTCAAAACTTCCTACTGGAGACAAATGGAAGCCTGGGGCGTGAGGCGGGCAGGGACTGAAACCTTACCCTTACCCCTAAAACATCCAATGTCATTGGCACTGCCAATGTTTAGGGTTCAGCCTGGTCAATCATCCATCAGAAAAGAACCCAGCTGCCAGGCCTGGGGGCATGGGCCTGTAATCCCAGCTACTCAAATGGCTTAAGCCTGTCTGGGCTACAGAGTGAGCTTAAGGCCAGACTGGGCAACTTTGGAAGGTCTTGGCTCAAATGAGGTAGAATGGCTGAGGGCACAGCTCAATGGCAGAGCCCTCAACTAATGGACACAAGGCCCCAGATTCAATCCCCAGAAACACCAAAAGAAAAAGAGGAGGAGGGAGGGGCAGGGAGGGAAGGCAAGGAGAGAGGAGGATAGGAAAGGAAGGGAGAGGAGGAAGGAAGGAAGGAAGGAAG